>OY804578.1:18422733-19686900 GCA_963680875.1 Bathymodiolus brooksi | reverse complement strand
TAACCCCATCGGTGGCGTAATGATTAGCGTGTTCACTTCGAGTGCGGTAGATCGTGGGTTTATCATCATTTCTATGAGAGCTAACCCCATCGGTGGTGTAATGGTTAGGGTGTTCACTTCGAGTGCGGTAGATCGTGGGTTTATCATCATTTCTATGAGAGCTAACCCCATCGGTGGTGTAATGGTTAGGGTGTTCACTTCGAGTGCGGTAGATCGTGGGTTTATCATCATTTATATGAGAGCTAACTCCATCAGTGGCGTAATGGTTAGGGTGTTCACTTCGAGTGCTGGTAGATCGTGGGTTTATCATCATTTCTATGAGAGTTAACCCCATCGGTGGCGTAATGGTTAGGGTGTTCACTTCGATTGCGGTAGATCGTGGGTTTATCATCATTTCTATGAGAGTTAACCCCATCGGTGGTGTAATGGTTAGCGTGTTCACTTCGAGTGCGGTAGATCGTGGGTTTATCATCATTTCTATGAGAGCTAACCCCATTGGTGGTGTAATGGTTAGCGTGTTCACTTCGAGTGCGGTAGATCATGGGTTTATCATCATTTCTATTAGAGTTAACCCCATCGGTGGTGTAATGGTTAGCGTGTTCACTTCGAGTGCGGTAGATCGTGGGTTTATCATCATTTCTATGAGAGTTAACCCCATCGGTGGTGTAATGGTTAGCTGAGAGTTAACCCCATCGGTGGTGTAATGGTTAGGGTGTTCACTTCGAGTGCGGTACATCGTGGGTTTATCATCATTTCTATGAGAGTTAACCCCATCGGTGGTGTAATGGTTAGCATGTTCACTTCGAGTGCGGTAGATCATGGGTTTATCATCATTTCTATGAGAGTTAACCCCATCGGTGGTGTAATGGTTAGCGTGTTCACTTCGAGTGCGGTAGATCATGGGTTTATCATCATTTCTATGAGAGTAAACCCCATCGGTGGTGTAATGGTTAGCGTGTTCACTTCGAGTGCGGTAGATCGTGGGTTTATCATCATTTCTATGAGAGTTAACCCCATCGGTGGTGTAATGGTTAGCATGTTCACTTCGAGTGCGGTAGATCGTGGGTTTATCATCATTTCTATGAGAGTTAACCCCATCGGTGGTGTAATGGTTAGGGTGTTCACTTCGAGTGCGGTAGATCGTGGGTTTATCATCATTTATATGAGAGCTAACGCCATCAGTGGCGTAATGGTTAGGGTGTTCACTTCGAGTGCTGGTAGATCGTGGGTTTATCATCATTTCTATGAGAGTTAACCCCATCGGTGGCGTAATGGTTAGGGTGTTCACTTCGATTGCGGTAGATCGTGGGTTTATCATCATTTCTATGAGAGTTAACCCCATCGGTGGTGTAATGGTTAGCGTGTTCACTTCGAGTGCGGTAGATCGTGGGTTTATCATCATTTCTATGAGAGTTAACCCCATCGGTGGCGTAATGGTTAGGGTGTTCACTTCGAGTGCGGTAGATCGTGGGTTTATCATCATTTCTATGAGAGTTAACCCCCATCGGTGGCGTAATGGTTAGGGTGTTCACTTCGAGTGCTGGTAGATCGTGGGTTTATCATCATTTCTATGAGAGTTAACCCCATCGGTGGCGTAATGGTTAGGGTGTTCACTTCGAGTGCGGTAGATCGTGGGTTTATCATCATTTCTATGAGAGTTAACCCCATCGGTGGCGTAATGGTTAGGGTGTTCACTTCGAGTGCTGGTAGATCGTGGGTTTATCATCATTTCTATGAGAGTTAACCCCATCGGTGGCGTAATGGTTAGCGTGTTCACTTCGAGTGCGGTAGATCATGGGTTTATCATCATTTCTATGAGAGTTAACCCCATCGGTGGCGTAATGGTTAGCGTGTTCACTTCGAGTGCGGTAGATCGTGGGTTTATCATCATTTCTATGAGAGTTAACCCCATCGGTGGTGTAATGGTTAGGGTGTTCACTTCGAGTGCGGTAGATCATGGGTTTATCATCATTTCTATGAGAGTTAACCCCATCGGTGGCGTAATGGTTAGGGTGTTCACTTCGAGTGCGGTAGATCGTGGGTTTATCATCATTTCTATGAGAGTTAACCCCATCGGTGGCGTAATGGTTAGGGTGTTCACTTCGAGTGCGGTAGATCGTGGGTTTATCATCATTTCTATGAGAGTTAACCCCGTCGGTGGCGTAATGGTTAGGGTGTTCACTTCGAGTGCGGTAGATCGTGGGTTTATCATCATTTCTATGAGAGTTAACCCCATCGGTGGCGTAATGGTTAGGGTGTTCACTTCGAGTGCGGTAGATCGTGGGTTTATCATCATTTCTATGAGAGTTAACCCCATCGGTGGCGTAATGGTTAGGGTGTTCACTTCGAGTGCTGGTAGATCGTGGGTTTATCATCATTTCTATGAGAGTTAACCCCATCGGTGGCGTAATGGTTAGCGTGTTCACTTCGAGTGCGGTAGATCATGGGTTTATCATCATTTCTATGAGAGTTAACCCCATCGGTGGCGTAATGGTTAGGGTGTTCACTTCGAGTGCGGTAGATCATGGGTTTATCATCATTTCTATGAGAGTTAACCCCATCGGTGGCGTAATGGTTAGGGTGTTCACTTCGAGTGCGGTAGATCGTGGGTTTATCATCATTTCTATGAGAGTTAACCCCATCGGTGGCGTAATGGTTAGGGTGTTCACTTCGAGTGCGGTAGATCGTGGGTTTATCATCATTTCTATGAGAGTTAACCCCGTCGGTGGCGTAATGGTTAGGGTATTCACTTCGAGTGCGGTAGATCGTGGGTTTATCATCATTTCTATGAGAGTTAACCCCATCGGTGGCGTAATGGTTAGGGTGTTCACTTCGAGTGCGGTAGATCGTGGGTTTATCATCATTTCTATGAGAGTTAACCCCATCGGTGGCGTAATGGTTAGGGTGTTCACTTCGAGTGCTGGTAGATCGTGGGTTTATCATCATTTCTATGAGAGTTAACCCCATCGGTGGCGTAATGGTTAGCGTGTTCACTTCGAGTGCGGTAGATCATGGGTTTATCATCATTTCTATGAGAGTTAACCCCATCGGTGACGTATTGGTTAGCGTGTTCACTTCGAGTGCGGTAGATCGTGGGTTTATCATCATTTCTATGAGAGTTAACCCCATCGGTGGTGTAATGGTTAGGGTGTTCACTTCGAGTGCGGTAGATCGTGGGTTTATCATCATTTCTATGAGAGTTAACCCCATCGGTGGTGTAATGGTTAGGGTGTTCACTTCGAGTGCGGTAGATCATGGGTTTATCGTCATTTCTATGAGAGCTAACCCCATCGGTGGTGTAATGGTTAGGGTGTTCACTTCGAGTGCTGGTAGATCGAGGGTTTATCATCATTTCTATGACAGTTAACCCCATCGGTGGCGTAATGATTAGCGTGTTCACTTCGAGTGCGGTAGATCGTGGGTTTATCATCATTTCTATGAGAGCTAACCCCATCGGTGGTGTAATGGTTAGGGTGTTCACTTCGAGTGCGGTAGATCGTGGGTTTATCATCATTTCTATGAGAGCTAACCCCATCGGTGGTGTAATGGTTAGGGTGTTCACTTCGAGTGCGGTAGATCGTGGGGTTATCATCATTTATATGAGAGCTAACGCCATCAGTGGCGTAATGGTTAGGGTGTTCACTTCGAGTGCTGGTAGATCGTGGGTTTATCATCATTTCTATGAGAGTTAACCCCATCGGTGGCGTAATGGTTAGGGTGTTCACTTCGATTGCGGTAGATCGTGGGTTTATCATCATTTCTATGAGAGTTAACCCCATCGGTGGTGTAATGGTTAGCGTGTTCACTTCGAGTGCGGTAGATCGTGGGTTTATCATCATTTCTATGAGAGTTAACCCCATCGGTGGCGTAATGGTTAGGGTGTTCACTTCGAGTGCGGTAGATCGTGGGTTTATCATCATTTCTATGAGAGTTAACCCCCATCGGTGGCGTAATGGTTAGGGTGTTCACTTCGAGTGCTGGTAGATCGTGGGTTTATCATCATTTCTATGAGAGTTAACCCCATCGGTGGCGTAATGGTTAGGGTGTTCACTTCGAGTGCGGTAGATCGTGGGTTTATCATCATTTCTATGAGAGTTAACCCCATCGGTGGCGTAATGGTTAGGGTGTTCACTTCGAGTGCTGGTAGATCGTGGGTTTATCATCATTTCTATGAGAGTTAACCCCATCGGTGGCGTAATGGTTAGCGTGTTCACTTCGAGTGCAGTAGATCATGGGTTTATCATCATTTCTATGAGAGTTAACCCCATCGGTGGCGTAATGGTTAGCGTGTTCACTTCGAGTGCGGTAGATCGTGGGTTTATCATCATTTCTATGAGAGTTAACCCCATCGGTGGTGTAATGGTTAGGGTGTTCACTTCGAGTGCGGTAGATCATGGGTTTATCATCATTTCTATGAGAGTTAACCCCATCGGTGGCGTAATGGTTAGGGTGTTCACTTCGAGTGCGGTAGATCGTGGGTTTATCATCATTTCTATGAGAGTTAACCCCATCGGTGGCGTAATGGTTAGGGTGTTCACTTCGAGTGCGGTAGATCGTGGGTTTATCATCATTTCTATGAGAGTTAACCCCGTCGGTGGCGTAATGGTTAGGGTGTTCACTTCGAGTGCGGTAGATCGTGGGTTTATCATCATTTCTATGAGAGTTAACCCCATCGGTGGCGTAATGGTTAGGGTGTTCACTTCGAGTGCGGTAGATCGTGGGTTTATCATCATTTCTATGAGAGTTAACCCCATCGGTGGCGTAATGGTTAGGGTGTTCACTTCGAGTGCTGGTAGATCGTGGGTTTATCATCATTTCTATGAGAGTTAACCCCATCGGTGGCGTAATGGTTAGCGTGTTCACTTCGAGTGCGGTAGATCATGGGTTTATCATCATTTCTATGAGAGTTAACCCCATCGGTGGCGTAATGGTTAGGGTGTTCACTTCGAGTGCGGTAGATCATGGGTTTATCATCATTTCTATGAGAGTTAACCCCATCGGTGGCGTAATGGTTAGGGTGTTCACTTCGAGTGCGGTAGATCGTGGGTTTATCATCATTTCTATGAGAGTTAACCCCATCGGTGGCGTAATGGTTAGGGTGTTCACTTCGAGTGCGGTAGATCGTGGGTTTATCATCATTTCTATGAGAGTTAACCCCGTCGGTGGCGTAATGGTTAGGGTATTCACTTCGAGTGCGGTAGATCGTGGGTTTATCATCATTTCTATGAGAGTTAACCCCATCGGTGGCGTAATGGTTAGGGTGTTCACTTCGAGTGCGGTAGATCGTGGGTTTATCATCATTTCTATGAGAGTTAACCCCATCGGTGGCGTAATGGTTAGGGTGTTCACTTCGAGTGCTGGTAGATCGTGGGTTTATCATCATTTCTATGAGAGTTAACCCCATCGGTGGCGTAATGGTTAGCGTGTTCACTTCGAGTGCGGTAGATCATGGGTTTATCATCATTTCTATGAGAGTTAACCCCATCGGTGACGTATTGGTTAGCGTGTTCACTTCGAGTGCGGTAGATCGTGGGTTTATCATCATTTCTATGAGAGTTAACCCCATCGGTGGTGTAATGGTTAGGGTGTTCACTTCGAGTGCGGTAGATCGTGGGTTTATCATCATTTCTATGAGAGTTAACCCCATCGGTGGTGTAATGGTTAGGGTGTTCACTTCGAGTGCTGTAGATCATGGGTTTATCGTCATTTCTATGAGAGCTAACCCCATCGGTGGTGTAATGGTTAGGGTGTTCACTTCGAGTGCTGGTAGATCGAGGGTTTATCATCATTTCTATGACAGTTAACCCCATCGGTGGCGTAATGATTAGCGTGTTCACTTCGAGTGCGGTAGATCGTGGGTTTATCATCATTTCTATGAGAGCTAACCCCATCGGTGGTGTAATGGTTAGGGTGTTCACTTCGAGTGCGGTAGATCGTGGGTTTATCATCATTTCTATGAGAGCTAACCCCATCGGTGGTGTAATGGTTAGGGTGTTCACTTCGAGTGCGGTAGATCGTGGGGTTATCATCATTTATATGAGAGCTAACGCCATCAGTGGCGTAATGGTTAGGGTGTTCACTTCGAGTGCTGGTAGATCGTGGGTTTATCATCATTTCTATGAGAGTTAACCCCATCGGTGGCGTAATGGTTAGGGTGTTCACTTCGATTGCGGTAGATCGTGGGTTTATCATCATTTCTATGAGAGTTAACCCCATCGGTGGTGTAATGGTTAGCGTGTTCACTTCGAGTGCGGTAGATCGTGGGTTTATCATCATTTCTATGAGAGTTAACCCCATCGGTGGCGTAATGGTTAGGGTGTTCACTTCGAGTGCGGTAGATCGTGGGTTTATCATCATTTCTATGAGAGTTAACCCCCATCGGTGGCGTAATGGTTAGGGTGTTCACTTCGAGTGCGGTAGATCGTGGGTTTATCATCATTTCTATGAGAGTTAACCCCATCGGTGGCGTAATGGTTAGGGTGTTCACTTCGAGTGCGGTAGATCGTGGGTTTATCATCATTTCTATGAGAGTTAACCCCATCGGTGGCGTAATGGTTAGGGTGTTCACTTCGAGTGCTGGTAGATCGTGGGTTTATCATCATTTCTATGAGAGTTAACCCCATCGGTGGCGTAATGGTTAGCGTGTTCACTTCGAGTGCGGTAGATCATGGGTTTATCATCATTTCTATGAGAGTTAACCCCATCGGTGGCGTAATGGTTAGCGTGTTCACTTCGAGTGCGGTAGATCGTGGGTTTATCATCATTTCTATGAGAGTTAACCCCATCGGTGGTGTAATGGTTAGGGTGTTCACTTCGAGTGCGGTAGATCATGGGTTTATCATCATTTCTATGAGAGTTAACCCCATCGGTGGCGTAATGGTTAGGGTGTTCACTTCGAGTGCGGTAGATCGTGGGTTTATCATCATTTCTATGAGAGTTAACCCCATCGGTGGCGTAATGGTTAGGGTGTTCACTTCGAGTGCGGTAGATCGTGGGTTTATCATCATTTCTATGAGAGTTAACCCCGTCGGTGGCGTAATGGTTAGGGTGTTCACTTCGAGTGCGGTAGATCGTGGGTTTATCATCATTTCTATGAGAGTTAACCCCATCGGTGGTGTAATGGTTAGGGTGTTCACTTCGAGTGCGGTAGATCGTGGGTTTATCATCATTTCTATGAGAGTTAACCCCATCGGTGGCGTAATGGTTAGGGTGTTCACTTCGAGTGCTGGTAGATCGTGGGTTTATCATCATTTCTATGAGAGTTAACCCCATCGGTGGCGTAATGGTTAGCGTGTTCACTTCGAGTGCGGTAGATCATGGGTTTATCATCATTTCTATGAGAGTTAACCCCATCGGTGACGTATTGGTTAGCGTGTTCACTTCGAGTGCGGTAGATCGTGGGTTTATCATCATTTCTATGAGAGTTAACCCCATCGGTGGTGTAATGGTTAGGGTGTTCACTTCGAGTGCGGTAGATCGTGGGTTTATCATCATTTCTATGAGAGTTAACCCCATCGGTGGTGTAATGGTTAGGGTGTTCACTTCGAGTGCGGTAGATCATGGGTTTATCGTCATTTCTATGAGAGCTAACCCCATCGGTGGTGTAATGGTTAGGGTGTTCACTTCGAGTGCTGGTAGATCGAGGGTTTATCATCATTTCTATGACAGTTAACCCCATCGGTGGCGTAATGATTAGCGTGTTCACTTCGAGTGCGGTAGATCGTGGGTTTATCATCATTTCTATGAGAGCTAACCCCATCGGTGGTGTAATGGTTAGGGTGTTCACTTCGAGTGCGGTAGATCGTGGGTTTATCATCATTTCTATGAGAGTTAACCCCCATCAGTGGCGTAATGGTTAGGGTGTTCACTTCGAGTGCTGGTAGATCGTGGGTTTATCATCATTTCTATGAGAGTTAACCCCATCGGTGGCGTAATGGTTAGGGTGTTCACTTCGATTGCGGTAGATCGTGGGTTTATCATCATTTCTATGAGAGTTAACCCCATCGGTGGCGTAATGGTTAGCGTGTTCACTTCGAGTGCGGTAGATCGTGGGTTTATCATCATTTCTATGAGAGTTAACCCCATCGGTGGCGTAATGGTTAGCGTGTTCACTTCGAGTGCGGTAGATCGTGGGTTTATCATCATTTCTATGAGAGCTAACCCCATCGGTGGTGTAATGGTTAGCGTGTTCACTTCGAGTGCGGTAGATCATGGGTTTATCATCATTTCTATGAGAGTTAACCCCATCGGTGGTGTAATGGTTAGCGTGTTCACTTCGAGTGCGGTAGATCGTGGGTTTATCATCATTTCTATGAGAGTTAACCCCATCGGTGGTGTAATGGTTAGCTGAGAGTTAACCCCATCGGTGGTGTAATGGTTAGGGTGTTCACTTCGAGTGCGGTACATCGTGGGTTTATCATCATTTCTATGAGAGTTAACCCCATCGGTGGTGTAATGGTTAGCATGTTCACTTCGAGTGCGGTAGATCATGGGTTTATCATCATTTCTATGAGAGTTAACCCCATCGGTGGTGTAATGGTTAACGTGTTCACTTCGAGTGCGGTAGATCATGGGTTTATCATCATTTCTATGAGAGTAAACCCCATTGGTGGTGTAATGGTTAGCGTGTTCACTTCGAGTGCGGTATATCGTGCGTTTATCATCATTTCTATGAGAGTTAACCCCATCGGTGGTGTAATGGTTAGCATGTTCACTTCGAGTGCGGTAGATCGTGGGTTTATCATCATTTCTATGAGAGTTAACCCCATCGGTGGTGTAATGGTTAGGGTGTTCACTTCGAGTGCGGTAGATCGTGGGTTTATCATCATTTATATGAGAGCTAACGCCATCAGTGGCGTAATGGTTAGGGTGTTCACTTCGAGTGCTGGTAGATCGTGGGTTTATCATCATTTCTATGAGAGTTAACCCCATCGGTGGCGTAATGGTTAGGGTGTTCACTTCGATTGCGGTAGATCGTGGGTTTATCATCATTTCTATGAGAGTTAACCCCATCGGTGGCGTAATGGTTAGCGTGTTCACTTCGAGTGCGGTAGATCGTGGGTTTATCATCATTTCTATGAGAGCTAACCCCATCGGTGGTGTAATGGTTAGGGTGTTCACTTCGAGTGCGGTAGATCGTGGGTTTATCATCATTTCTATGAGAGTTAACCCCATCGGTGGCGTAATGGTTAGCGTGTTCACTTCGAGTGCGGTAGATCGTGGGTTTATCATCATTTCTATGAGAGTTAACCCCATCGGTGGTGTAATGGTTAGCGTGTTCACTTCGAGTGCGGTAGATCATGGGTTTATCATCATTTCTATGAGAGTTAACCCCATCGGTGGTGTAATGGTTAGCGTGTTCACTTCGAGTGCGGTAGATCGTGGGTTTATCATCATTTCTATGAGAGTTAACCCCATCGGTGGTGTAATGGTTAGGGTGTTCACTTCGGGTGCGGTACATCGTGGGTTTATCATCATTTCTATGAGAGTTAACCTCATCGGTGGTGTAATGGTTAGCATGTTCAATTCGATTGCGGTAGATCATGGGTTTATCATCATTTCTATGAGAGTTAACCCCATCGGTGGTGTAATGGTTAGCGTGTTCACTTCGAGTGCGGTAGATCATGGGTTTATCATCATTTCTATGAGAGTTAACCCCATCGGTGGTGTATTGGTTAGCGTGTTCACTTCGAGTGCGGTAGATCGTGGGTTTATCATCATTTCTATGAGAGTTAACCCCATCGGTGGTGTAATGGTTAGCATGTTCACTTCGAGTGCGGTAGATCGTGGGTTTATCATCATTTCTATGAGAGTTAACCCCATCGGTGGCGTAATGGTTAGGGTGTTCACTTCGAGTGCGGTAGATCGTGGGTTTATCATCATTTCTATGAGAGTTAACCCCATCGGTGGCGTAATGGTTAGGGTGTTCACTTCGAGTGCTGGTAGATCGTGGGTTTATCATCATTTCTATGAGAGTTAACCCCATCGGTGGCGTAATGGTTAGCGTGTTCACTTCGAGTGCGGTAGATCATGGGTTTATCATCATTTCTATGAGAGTTAACCCCATCGGTGACGTATTGGTTAGCGTGTTCACTTCGAGTGCTGGTAGATCGTGGGTTTATCATCATTTCTATGAGAGTTAACCCCATCGGTGGTGTAATGGTTAGGGTGTTCACTTCGAGTGCGGTAGATCGTGGGTTTATCATCATTTCTATGAGAGTTAACCCCATCGGTGGTGTAATGGTTAGGGTGTTCACTTCGAGTGCGGTAGATCATGGGTTTATCGTCATTTCTATGAGAGCTAACCCCATCGGTGGTGTAATGGTTAGGGTGTTCACTTCGAGTGCTGGTAGATCGAGGGTTTATCATCATTTCTATGACAGTTAACCCCATCGGTGGCGTAATGATTAGGGTGTTCACTTCGAGTGCGGTAGATCGTGGGTTTATCATCATTTCTATGAGAGCTAACCCCATCGGTGGTGTAATGGTTAGGGTGTTCACTTCGAGTGCGGTAGATCGTGGATTTATCATCATTTCTATGAGAGCTAACCCCATCAGTGGCGTAATGGTTAGGGTGTTCACTTCGAGTGCTGGTAGATCGTGGGTTTATCATCATTTCTATGAGAGTTAACCCCATCGGTGGCGTAATGGTTAGGGTGTTCACTTCGATTGCGGTAGATCGTGGGTTTATCATCATTTCTATGAGAGTTAACCCCATCGGTGGCGTAATGGTTAGCGTGTTCACTTCGAGTGCGGTAGATCGTGGGTTTATCATCATTTCTATGAGAGTTAACCCCATCGGTGGCGTAATGGTTAGCGTGTTCACTTCGAGTGCGGTAGATCGTGGGTTTATCATCATTTCTATGAGAGCTAACCCCATCGGTGGTGTAATGGTTAGCGTGTTCACTTCGAGTGCGGTAGATCATGGGTTTATCATCATTTCTATGAGAGTTAACCCCATCGGTGGTGTAATGGTTAGCGTGTTCACTTCGAATGCGGTAGATCGTGGGTTTATCATCATTTCTATGAGAGTTAACCCCATCGGTGGTGTAATGGTTAGCTGAGAGTTAACCCCATCGGTGGTGTAATGGTTAGGGTGTTCACTTCGAGTGCGGTACATCGTGGGTTTATCATCATTTCTATGAGAGTTAACCCCATCGGTGGTGTAATGGTTAGCATGTTCACTTCGAGTGCGGTAGATCATGGGTTTATCATCATTTCTATGAGAGTTAACCCCATCGGTGGTGTAATGGTTAGCGTGTTCACTTCGAGTGCGGTAGATCATGGGTTTATCATCATTTCTATGAGAGTAATCCCCATCGGTGGTGTAATGGTTAGCGTGTTCACTTCGAGTGCGGTAGATCGTGGGTTTATCATCATTTCTATGAGAGTTAACCCCATCGGTGGTGTAATGGTTAGCATGTTCACTTCGAGTGCGGTAGATCGTGGGTTTATCATCATTTCTATGAGAGTTAACCCCATCGGTGGTGTAATGGTTAGGGTGTTCACTTCGAGTGCGGTAGATCGTGGGTTTATCATCATTTATATGAGAGCTAACGCCATCAGTGGCGTAATGGTTAGGGTGTTCACTTCGAGTGCTGGTAGATCGTGGGTTTATCATCATTTCTATGAGAGTTAACCCCATCGGTGGCGTAATGGTTAGGGTGTTCACTTCGATTGCGGTAGATCGTGGGTTTATCATCATTTCTATGAGAGTTAACCCCATCGGTGGCGTAATGGTTAGCGTGTTCACTTCGAGTGCGGTAGATCGTGGGTTTATCATCATTTCTATGAGAGCTAACCCCATCGGTGGTGTAATGGTTAGGGTGTTCACTTCGAGTGCGGTAGATCGTGGGTTTATCATCATTTCTATGAGAGTTAACCCCATCGGTGGCGTAATGGTTAGCGTGTTCACTTCGAGTGCGGTAGATCGTGGGTTTATCATCATTTCTATGAGAGTTAACCCCATCGGTGGTGTAATGGTTAGCGTGTTCACTTCGAGTGCGGTAGATCATGGGTTTATCATCATTTCTATGAGAGTTAACCCCATCGGTGGTGTAATGGTTAGCGTGTTCACTTCGAGTGCGGTAGATCGTGGGTTTATCATCATTTCTATGAGAGTTAACCCCATCGGTGGCGTAATGGTTAGCGTGTTCACTTCGAGTGCGGTAGATCATGGGTTTATCATCATTTCTATGAGAGTTAACCCCATCGGTGACGTATTGGTTAGCGTGTTCACTTCGAGTGCTGGTAGATCGTGGGTTTATCATCATTTCTATGAGAGTTAACCCCATCGGTGGTGTAATGGTTAGGGTGTTCACTTCGAGTGCGGTAGATCGTGGGTTTATCATCATTTCTATGAGAGTTAACCCCATCGGTGGTGTAATGGTTAGGGTGTTCACTTCGAGTGCGGTAGATCATGGGTTTATCGTCATTTCTATGAGAGCTAACCCCATCGGTGGTGTAATGGTTAGGGTGTTCACTTCGAGTGCTGGTAGATCGAGGGTTTATCATCATTTCTATGACAGTTAACCCCATCGGTGGCGTAATGATTAGCGTGTTCACTTCGAGTGCGGTAGATCGTGGGTTTATCATCATTTCTATGAGAGCTAACCCCATCGGTGGTGTAATGGTTAGGGTGTTCACTTCGAGTGCGGTAGATCGTGGATTTATCATCATTTCTATGAGAGCTAACCCCATCAGTGGCGTAATGGTTAGGGTGTTCACTTCGAGTGCTGGTAGATCGTGGGTTTATCATCATTTCTATGAGAGTTAACCCCATCGGTGGCGTAATGGTTAGGGTGTTCACTTCGAGTGCGGTAGATCGTGGGTTTATCATCATTTCTATGAGAGTTAACCCCATCGGTGGCGTAATGGTTAGCGTGTTCACTTCGAGTGCGGTAGATCGTGGGTTTATCATCATTTCTATGAGAGCTAACCCCATCGGTGGTGTAATGGTTAGCGTGTTCACTTCGAGTGCGGTAGATCATGGGTTTATCATCATTTCTATGAGAGTTAACCCCATCGGTGGTGTAATGGTTAGCGTGTTCACTTCGAGTGCGGTAGATCGTGGGTTTATCATCATTTCTATGAGAGTTAACCCCATCGGTGGTGTAATGGTTAGCTGAGAGTTAACCCCATCGGTGGTGTAATGGTTAGGGTGTTCACTTCGAGTGCGGTACATCGTGGGTTTATCATCATTTCTATGAGAGTTAACCCCATCGGTGGTGTAATGGTTAGCATGTTCACTTCGAGTGCGGTAGATCATGGGTTTATCATCATTTCTATGAGAGTTAACCCCATCGGTGGTGTAATGGTTAGCGTGTTCACTTCGAGTGCGGTAGATCATGGGTTTATCATCATTTCTATGAGAGTAAACCCCATCGGTGGTGTAATGGTTAGCGTGTTCACTTCGAGTGCGGTAGATCGTGGGTTTATCATCATTTCTATGAGAGTTAACCCCATCGGTGGTGTAATGGTTAGCATGTTCACTTCGAGTGCGGTAGATCGTGGGTTTATCATCATTTCTATGAGAGTTAACCCCATCGGTGGTGTAATGGTTAGGGTGTTCACTTCGAGTGCGGTAGATCGTGGGTTTATCATCATTTATATGAGAGCTAACGCCATCAGTGGCGTAATGGTTAGGGTGTTCACTTCGAGTGCTGGTAGATCGTGGGTTTATCATCATTTCTATGAGAGTTAACCCCATCGGTGGCGTAATGGTTAGGGTGTTCACTTCGATTGCGGTAGATCGTGGGTTTATCATCATTTCTATGAGAGTTAACCCCATCGGTGGCGTAATGGTTAGCGTGTTCACTTCGAGTGCGGTAGATCGTGGGTTTATCATCATTTCTATGAGAGCTAACCCCATCGGTGGTGTAATGGTTAGGGTGTTCACTTCGAGTGCGGTAGATCGTGGGTTTATCATCATTTCTATGAGAGTTAACCCCATCGGTGGCGTAATGGTTAGCGTGTTCACTTCGAGTGCGGTAGATCGTGGGTTTATCATCATTTCTATGAGAGTTAACCCCATCGGTGGTGTAATGGTTAGCGTGTTCACTTCGAGTGCGGTAGATCATGGGTTTATCATCATTTCTATGAGAGTTAACCCCATCGGTGGTGTAATGGTTAGCGTGTTCACTTCGAGTGCGGTAGATCGTGGGTTTATCATCATTTCTATGAGAGTTAACCCCATCGGTGGTGTAATGGTTAGGGTGTTCACTTCGAGTGCGGTACATCGTGGGTTTATCATCATTTCTATGAGAGTTAACCCCATTGGTGGTGTAATGGTTAGCATGTTCACTTCGAGTGCGGTAGATCATGGGTTTATCATCATTTCTATGAGAGTTAACCCCATCGGTGGTGTAATGGTTAGCGTGTTCACTTCGAGTGCGGTAGATCATGGGTTTATCATCATTTCTATGAGAGTTAACCCCATCGGTGGTGTAATGGTTAGCGTGTTCACTTCGAGTGCGGTAGATCGTGGGTTTATCATCATTTCTATGAGAGTTAACCCCATCGGTGGTGTAATGGTTAGCATGTTCACTTCGAGTGCGGTAGATCGTGGGTTTATCATCATTTCTATGAGAGTTAACCCCATCGGTGGTGTAATGGTTAGGGTGTTCACTTCGAGTGCGGTAGATCGTGGGTTTATCATCATTTCTATGAGAGTTAACCCCATCGGTGGTGTAATGGTTAGCGTGTTCACTTCGAGTGCGGTAGATCGTGGGTTTATCATCATTTCTATGAGAGTTAACCCCATCGGTGGTGTAATGGTTAGCCTGTTCACTTCGAGTGCGGTAGATCGTGGGTTTATCATCATTTCTATGAGAGTTAACCCCATCGGTGGTGTAATGGTTAGGGTGTTCACTTCGAGTGCGGTAGATCGTGGGTTTATCATCATTTCTATGAGAGTTAACCCCATCGGTGGTGTAATGGTTAGGGTCTTCACTTCGAGTGCGGTAGATCGTGGGTTTATCATCATTTCTATGAGAGTTAACCCCATCGGTGGTGTAATGGTTAGCGTGTTCACTTCGAGTGCGGTAGATCGTGGGTTTATCATCATTTCTATGAGAGTTAACCCCATCGGTGGCGTAATGGTTAGGGTGTTCACTTCGAGTGCGGTAGATCGTGGGTTTATCATCATTTCTATGAGAGTTAACCCCCATCGGTGGCGTAATGGTTAGGGTGTTCACTTCGAGTGCGGTACATCGTGGGTTTATCATCATTTCTATGAGAGTTAACCCCATCGGTGGCGTAATGGTTAGCGTGTTCACTTCGAGTGCGGTAGATCGTGGGTTTATCATCATTTCTATGAGAGTTAACCCCATCGGTGGTGTAATGGTTAGCGTGTTCACTTCGAGTGCGGTAGATCGTGGGTTTATCATCATTTCTATGAGAGTTAACCCCATCGGTGGTGTAATGGTTAGGGTGTTCACATCGAGTGCGGTAGATCGTGGGTTTATCATCATTTCTATGAGAGTTAACCCCATCGGTGGTGTAATGGTTAGCTGAGAGTTAACCCCATCGGTGGTGTAATGGTTAGGGTGTTCACTTCGAGTGCGGTACATCGTGGGTTTATCATCATTTCTATGAGAGTTAACCCCATCGGTGGTGTAATGGTTAGCATGTTCACTTCGAGTGCGGTAGATCATGGGTTTATCATCATTTCTATGAGAGTTAACCCCATCGGTGGTGTAATGGTTAGCGTGTTCACTTCGAGTGCGGTAGATCATGGGTTTATCATCATTTCTATGAGAGTAAACCCCATCGGTGGTGTAATGGTTAGCGTGTTCACTTCGAGTGCGGTAGATCGTGGGTTTATCATCATTTCTATGAGAGTTAACCCCATCGGTGGTGTAATGGTTAGCATGTTCACTTCGAGTGCGGTAGATCGTGGGTTTATCATCATTTCTATGAGAGTTAACCCCATCGGTGGTGTAATGGTTAGGGTGTTCACTTCGAGTGCGGTAGATCGTGGGTTTATCATCATTTATATGAGAGCTAACGCCATCAGTGGCGTAATGGTTAGGGTGTTCACTTCGAGTGCTGGTAGATCGTGGGTTTATCATCATTTCTATGAGAGTTAACCCCATCGGTGGCGTAATGGTTAGGGTGTTCACTTCGATTGCGGTAGATCGTGGGTTTATCATCATTTCTATGAGAGTTAACCCCATCGGTGGTGTAATGGTTAGCGTGTTCACTTCGAGTGCGGTAGATCGTGGGTTTATCATCATTTCTATGAGAGTTAACCCCATCGGTGGCGTAATGGTTAGGGTGTTCACTTCGAGTGCGGTAGATCGTGGGTTTATCATCATTTCTATAAGAGTTAACCCCCATCGGTGGCGTAATGGTTAGGGTGTTCACTTCGAGTGCGGTAGATCGTGGGTTTATCATCATTTCTATGAGAGTTAACCCCATCGGTGGCGTAATGGTTAGGGTGTTCACTTCGAGTGCTGGTAGATCGTGGGTTTATCATCATTTCTATGAGAGTTAACCCCATCGGTGGCGTAATGGTTAGCGTGTTCACTTCGAGTGCGGTAGATCATGGGTTTATCATCATTTCTATGAGAGTTAACCCCATCGGTGGCGTAATGGTTAGCGTGTTCACTTCGAGTGCGGTAGATCGTGGGTTTATCATCATTTCTATGAGAGTTAACCCCATCGGTGGTGTAATGGTTAGGGTGTTCACTTCGAGTGCGGTAGATCATGGGTTTATCATCATTTCTATGAGAGTTAACCCCATCGGTGGCGTAATGGTTAGGGTGTTCACTTCGAGTGCGGTAGATCGTGGGTTTATCATCATTTCTATGAGAGTTAACCCCATCGGTGGCGTAATGGTTAGGGTGTTCACTTCGAGTGCGGTAGATCGTGGGTTTATCATCATTTCTATGAGAGTTAACCCCGTCGGTGGCGTAATGGTTAGGGTGTTCACTTCGAGTGCGGTAGATCGTGGGTTTATCATCATTTCTATGAGAGTTAACCCCATCGGTGGCGTAATGGTTAGGGTGTTCACTTCGAGTGCGGTAGATCGTGGGTTTATCATCATTTCTATGAGAGTTAACCCCATCGGTGGCGTAATGGTTAGGGTGTTCACTTCGAGTGCTGGTAGATCGTGGGTTTATCATCATTTCTATGAGAGTTAACCCCATCGGTGGCGTAATGGTTAGCGTGTTCACTTCGAGTGCGGTAGATCATGGGTTTATCATCATTTCTATGAGAGTTAACCCCATCGGTGACGTATTGGTTAGCGTGTTCACTTCGAGTGCGGTAGATCGTGGGTTTATCATCATTTCTATGAGAGTTAACCCCATCGGTGGTGTAATGGTTAGGGTGTTCACTTCGAGTGCGGTAGATCGTGGGTTTATCATCATTTCTATGAGAGTTAACCCCATCGGTGGTGTAATGGTTAGGGTGTTCACTTCGAGTGCGGTAGATCATGGGTTTATCGTCATTTCTATGAGAGCTAACCTCATCGGTGGTGTAATGGTTAGGGTGTTCACTTCGAGTGCTGGTAGATCGAGGGTTTATCATCATTTCTATGACAGTTAACCCCATCGGTGGCGTAATGATTAGCGTGTTCACTTCGAGTGCGGTAGATCGTGGGTTTATCATCATTTGTATGAGAGCTAACCCCATCGGTGGTGTAATGGTTAGGGTGTTCACTTCGAGTGCGGTAGATCGTGGGTTTATCATCATTTCTATGAGAGCTAACCCCATCAGTGGCGTAATGGTTAGGGTGTTCACTTCGAGTGCTGGTAGATCGTGGGTTTATCATCATTTCTATGAGAGTTAACCCCATCGGTGGCGTAATGGTTAGGGTGTTCACTTCGATTGCGGTAGATCGTGGGTTTATCATCATTTCTATGAGAGTTAACCCCATCGGTGGCGTAATGGTTAGCGTGTTCACTTCGAGTGCGGTAGATCGTGGGTTTATCATCATTTCTATGAGAGTTAACCCCATCGGTGGCGTAATGGTTAGCGTGTTCACTTCGAGTGCGGTAGATCGTGGGTTTATCATCATTTCTATGAGAGCTAACCCCATCGGTGGTGTAATGGTTAGCGTGTTCACTTCGAGTGCGGTAGATCATGGGTTTATCATCATTTCTATGAGAGTTAACCCCATCGGTGGTGTAATGGTTAGCGTGTTCACTTCGAGTGCGGTAGATCGTGGGTTTATCATCATTTCTATGAGAGTTAACCCCATCGGTGGTGTAATGGTTAGCTGAGAGTTAACCCCATCGGTGGTGTAATGGTTAGGGTGTTCACTTCGAGTGCGGTACATCGTGGGTTTATCATCATTTCTATGAGAGTTAACCCCATCGGTGGTGTAATGGTTAGCATGTTCACTTCGAGTGCGGTAGATCATGGGTTTATCATCATTTCTATGAGAGTTAACCCCATCGGTGGTGTAATGGTTAGCGTGTTCACTTCGAGTGCGGTAGATCATGGGTTTATCATCATTTCTATGAGAGTTAACCCCATCGGTGGTGTAATGGTTAGCGTGTTCACTTCGAGTGCGGTAGATCGTGGGTTTATCATCATTTCTATGAGAGTTAACCCCATCGGTGGTGTAATGGTTAGCATGTTCACTTCGAGTGCGGTAGATCGTGGGTTTATCATCATTTCTATGAGAGTTAACCCCATCGGTGGTGTAATGGTTAGGGTGTTCACTTCGAGTGCGGTAGATCGTGGGTTTATCATCATTTATATGAGAGCTAACGCCATCAGTGGCGTAATGGTTAGGGTGTTCACTTCGAGTGCTGGTAGATCGTGGGTTTATCATCATTTCTATGAGAGTTAACCCCATCGGTGGCGTAATGGTTAGGGTGTTCACTTCGATTGCGGTAGATCGTGGGTTTATCATCATTTCTATGAGAGTTAACCCCATCGGTGGCGTAATGGTTAGCGTGTTCACTTCGAGTGCGGTAGATCGTGGGTTTATCATCATTTCTATGAGAGCTAACCCCATCGGTGGCGTAATGGTTAGGGTGTTCACTTCGAGTGCGGTAGATCGTGGGTTTATCATCATTTCTATGAGAGTTAACCCCATCGGTGGCGTAATGGTTAGCGTGTTCACTTCGAGTGCGGTAGATCGTGGGTTTATCATCATTTCTATGAGAGTTAACCCCATCGGTGGTGTAATGGTTAGCGTGTTCACTTCGAGTGCGGTAGATCATGGGTTTATCATCATTTCTATGAGAGTTAACCCCATCGGTGGTGTAATGGTTAGCGTGTTCACTTCGAGTGCGGTAGATCGTGGGTTTATCATCATTTCTATGAGAGTTAACCCCATCGGTGGTGTAATGGTTAGGGTGTTCACTTCGAGTGCGGTACATCGTGGGTTTATCATCATTTCTATGAGAGTTAACCCCATCGGTGGTGTAATGGTTAGCATGTTCACTTCGAGTGCGGTAGATCATGGGTTTATCATCATTTCTATGAGAGTTAACCCCATCGGTGGTGTAATGGTTAGCGTGTTCACTTCGAGTGCGGTAGATCATGGGTTTATCATCATTTCTATGAGAGTTAACCCCATCGGTGGTGTAATGGTTAGCGTGTTCACTTCGAGTGCGGTAGATCGTGGGTTTATCATCATTTCTATGAGAGTTAACCCCATCGGTGGTGTAATGGTTAGCATGTTCACTTCGAGTGCGGTAGATCGTGGGTTTATCATCATTTCTATGAGAGTTAACCCCATCGGTGGTGTAATGGTTAGGGTGTTCACTTCGAGTGCGGTAGATCGTGGGTTTATCATCATTTCTATGAGAGTTAACCCCATCGGTGGTGTAATGGTTAGCGTGTTCACTTCGAGTGCGGTAGATCGTGGGTTTATCATCATTTCTATGAGAGTTAACCCCATCGGTGGTGTAATGGTTAGCGTGTTCACTTCGAGTGCGGTAGATCGTGGGTTTATCATCATTTCTATGAGAGTTAACCCCATCGGTGGTGTAATGGTTAGGGTGTTCACTTCGAGTGCGGTAGATCGTGGGTTTATCATCATTTCTATGAGAGTTAACCCCATCGGTGGTGTAATGGTTAGGGTCTTCACTTCGAGTGCGGTAGATCGTGGGTTTATCATCATTTCTATGAGAGTTAACCCCATCGGTGGTGTAATGGTTAGCGTGTTCACTTCGAGTGCGGTAGATCGTGGGTTTATCATCATTTCTATGAGAGTTAACCCCATCGGTGGCGTAATGGTTAGGGTGTTCACTTCGAGTGCGGTAGATCGTGGGTTTATCATCATTTCTATGAGAGTTAACCCCCATCGGTGGCGTAATGGTTAGGGTGTTCACTTCGAGTGCGGTAGATCGTGGGTTTATCATCATTTCTATGAGAGTTAACCCCATCGGTGGCGTAATGGTTAGGGTGTTCACTTCGAGTGCGGTAGATCGTGGGTTTATCATCATTTCTATGAGAGTTAACCCCATCGGTGGCGTAATGGTTAGGGTGTTCACTTCGATTGCTGGTAGATCGTGGGTTTATCATCATTTCTATGAGAGTTAACCCCATCGGTGGCGTAATGGTTAGCGTGTTCACTTCGAGTGCGGTAGATCATGGGTTTATCATCATTTCTATGAGAGTTAACCCCATCGGTGGCGTAATGGTTAGCGTGTTCACTTCGAGTGCGGTAGATCATGGGTTTATCATCATTTCTATGAGAGTTAACCCCATCGGTGGTGTAATGGTTAGCGTGTTCACTTCGAGTGCGGTAGATCGTGGGTTTATCATCATTTCTATGAGAGTTAACCCCATCGGTGGTGTAATGGTTAGGGTGTTCACTTCGAGTGCGGTACATCGTGGGTTTATCATCATTTCTATGAGAGTTAACCCCATCGGTGGTGTAATGGTTAGCATGTTCACTTCGAGTGCGGTAGATCATGGGTTTATCATCATTTCTATGAGAGTTAACCCCATCGGTGGTGTAATGGTTAGCGTGTTCACTTCGAGTGCGGTAGATCATGGGTTTATCATCATTTCTATGAGAGTTAACCCCATCGGTGGTGTAATGGTTAGCGTGTTCACTTCGAGTGCGGTAGATCGTGGGTTTATCATCATTTCTATGAGAGTTAACCCCATCGGTGGTGTAATGGTTAGCATGTTCACTTCGAGTGCGGTAGATCGTGGGTTTATCATCATTTCTATGAGAGTTAACCCCATCGGTGGTGTAATGGTTAGGGTGTTCACTTCGAGTGCGGTAGATCGTGGGTTTATCATCATTTCTATGAGAGTTAACCCCATCGGTGGTGTAATGGTTAGCGTGTTCACTTCGAGTGCGGTAGATCGTGGGTTTATCATCATTTCTATGAGAGTTAACCCCATCGGTGGTGTAATGGTTAGCGTGTTCACTTCGAGTGCGGTAGATCGTGGGTTTATCATCATTTCTATGAGAGTTAACCCCATCGGTGGTGTAATGGTTAGGGTCTTCACTTCGAGTGCGGTAGATCGTGGGTTTATCATCATTTCTATGAGAGTTAACCCCATCGGTGGTGTAATGGTTAGCGTGTTCACTTCGAGTGCGGTAGATCGTGGGTTTATCATCATTTCTATGAGAGTTAACCCCATCGGTGGCGTAATGGTTAGGGTGTTCACTTCGAGTGCGGTAGATCGTGGGTTTATCATCATTTCTATGAGAGTTAACCCCCATCGGTGGCGTAATGGTTAGGGTGTTCACTTCGAGTGCGGTAGATCGTGGGTTTATCATCATTTCTATGAGAGTTAACCCCATCGGTGGCGTAATGGTTAGGGTGTTCACTTCGAGTGCGGTACATCGTGGGTTTATCATCATTTCTATGAGAGTTAACCCCATCGGTGGCGTAATGGTTAGGGTGTTCACTTCGATTGCTGGTAGATCGTGGGTTTATCATCATTTCTATGAGAGTTAACCCCATCGGTGGCGTAATGGTTAGCGTGTTCACTTCGAGTGCGGTAGATCATGGGTTTATCATCATTTCTATGAGAGTTAACCCCATCGGTGGCGTAATGGTTAGCGTGTTCACTTCGAGTGTGGTAGATCGTGGGTTTATCATCATTTCTATGAGAGTTAACCCCATCGGTGGTGTAATGGTTAGGGTGTTCACTTCGAGTGCGGTAGATCATGGGTTTATCATCATTTCTATGAGAGTTAACCCAATCGGTGGTGTAATGGTTAGCGTGTTCACTTCGAGTGCGGTAGATCGTGGGTTTATCATCATTTCTATGAGAGTTAACCCCATCGGTGGCGTAATGGTTAGGGTGTTCACTTCGAGTGCGGTAGATCGTGGGTGTATCATCATTTCTATGAGAGTTAACCCCATCGGTGGCGTAATGGTTAGGGTGTTCACTTCGAGTGCGGTAGATCGTGGGTTTATCATCATTTCTATGAGAGTTAACCCCATCGGTGGCGTAATGGTTAGGGTGTTCACTTCGATTGCTGGTAGATCGTGGGTTTATCATCATTTCTATGAGAGTTAACCCCATCGGTGGCGTAATGGTTAGCGTGTTCACTTCGAGTGCGGTAGATCATGGGTTTATCATCATTTCTATGAGAGTTAACCCCATCGGTGGCGTAATGGTTAGCGTGTTCACTTCGAGTGCGGTAGATCATGGGTTTATCATCATTTCTATGAGAGTTAACCCCATCGGTGGTGTAATGGTTAGCGTGTTCACTTCGAGTGCGGTAGATCGTGGGTTTATCATCATTTCTATGAGAGTTAACCCCATCGGTGGTGTAATGGTTAGGGTGTTCACTTCGAGTGCGGTACATCGTGGGTTTATCATCATTTCTATGAGAGTTAACCCCATCGGTGGTGTAATGGTTAGCATGTTCACTTCGAGTGCGGTAGATCATGGGTTTATCATCATTTCTATGAGAGTTAACCCCATCGGTGGTGTAATGGTTAGCGTGTTCACTTCGAGTGCGGTAGATCATGGGTTTATCATCATTTCTATGAGAGTTAACCCCATCGGTGGTGTAATGGTTAGGGTGTTCACTTCGAGTGCGGTAGATCGTGGGTTTATCATCATTTCTATGAGAGTTAACCCCATCGGTGGTGTAATGGTTAGCGTGTTCACTTCGAGTGCGGTAGATCGTGGGTTTATCATCATTTCTATGAGAGTTAACCCCATCGGTGGTGTAATGGTTAGCGTGTTCACTTCGAGTGCGGTAGATCGTGGGTTTATCATCATTTCTATGAGAGTTAACCCCATCGGTGGTGTAATGGTTAGGGTGTTCACTTCGAGTGCGGTAGATCGTGGGTTTATCATCATTTCTATGAGAGTTAACCCCATCGGTGGTGTAATGGTTAGGGTGTTCACTTCGAGTGCGGTAGATCGTGGGTTTATCATCATTTCTATGAGAGTTAACCCCATCGGTGGTGTAATGGTTAGCGTGTTCACTTCGAGTGCGGTAGATCGTGGGTTTATCATCATTTCTATGAGAGTTAACCCCATCGGTGGCGTAATGGTTAGGGTGTTCACTTCGAGTGCGGTAGATCGTGGGTTTATCATCATTTCTATGAGAGTTAACCCCCATCGGTGGCGTAATGGTTAGGGTGTTCACTTCGAGTGCGGTAGATCGTGGGTTTATCATCATTTCTATGAGAGTTAACCCCATCGGTGGCGTAATGGTTAGGGTGTTCACTTCGAGTGCGGTAGATCGTGGGTTTATCATCATTTCTATGAGAGTTAACCCCATCGGTGGCGTAATGGTTAGGGTGTTCACTTCGATTGCTGGTAGATCGTGGGTTTATCATCATTTCTATGAGAGTTAACCCCATCGGTGGCGTAATGGTTAGCGTGTTCACTTCGAGTGCGGTAGATCATGGGTTTATCATCATTTCTATGAGAGTTAACCCCATCGGTGGCGTAATGGTTAGCGTGTTCACTTCGAGTGTGGTAGATCGTGGGTTTATCATCATTTCTATGAGAGTTAACCCCATCGGTGGTGTAATGGTTAGGGTGTTCACTTCGAGTGCGGTAGATCATGGGTTTATCATCATTTCTATGAGAGTTAACCCAATCGGTGGTGTAATGGTTAGCGTGTTCACTTCGAGTGCGGTAGATCGTGGGTTTATCATCATTTCTATGAGAGTTAACCCCATCGGTGGCGTAATGGTTAGGGTGTTCACTTCGAGTGCGGTAGATCGTGGGTGTATCATCATTTCTATGAGAGTTAACCCCATCGGTGGCGTAATGGTTAGGGTGTTCACTTCGAGTGCGGTAGATCGTGGGTTTATCATCATTTCTATGAGAGTTAACCCCATCGGTGGCGTAATGGTTAGGGTGTTCACTTCGAGTGCGGTAGATCGTGGGTTTATCATCATTTCTATGAGAGTTAACCCCATCGGTGGCGTAATGGTTAGGGTGTTCACTTCGAGTGCGGTAGATCGTGGGTTTATCATCATTTCTATGAGAGTTAACCCCATCGGTGGCGTTATGGTTAGCGTGTTCACTTCGAGTGCGGTAGATCATGGGTTTATCATCATTTCTATGAGAGTTAACCCCATCGGTGGCGTAATGGTTAGCGTGTTCACTTCGAGTGCGGTAGATCGTGGGTTTATCATCATTTCTATGAGAGTTAACCCCATCGGTGGCGTAATGGTTAGGGTGTTCACTTCGAGTGCGGTAGATCGTGGGTTTATCATCATTTCTATGAGAGTTAACCCCCATCGGTGGCGTAATGGTTAGGGTGTTCACTTCGAGTGCGGTAGATCGTGGGTTTATCATCATTTCTATGAGAGTTAACCCCATCGGTGGCGTAATGGTTAGGGTGTTCACTTTGAGTGCGGTAGATCGTGGGTTTATCATCATTTCTATGAGAGTTAACCCCATCGGTGGCGTAATGGTTAGGGTGTTCACTTCGAGTGCTGGTAGATCGTGGGTTTATCATCATTTCTATGAGAGTTAACCCCATCGGTGGTGTAATGGTTAGGGTGTTCACTTCGAGTGCGGTAGATCGTGGGTTTATCATCATTTCTATGAGAGTTAACCCCATCGGTGGTGTAATGGTTAGGGTCTTCACTTCGAGTGCGGTAGATCGTGGGTTTATCATCATTTCTATGAGAGTTAACCCCATCGGTGGTGTAATGGTTAGCGTGTTCACTTCGAGTGCGGTAGATCGTGGGTTTATCATCATTTCTATGAGAGTTAACCCCATCGGTGGCGTAATGGTTAGGGTGTTCACTTCGAGTGCGGTAGATCGTGGGTTTATCATCATTTCTATGAGAGTTAACCCCCATCGGTGGCGTAATGGTTAGGGTGTTCACTTCGAGTGCGGTAGATCGTGGGTTTATCATCATTTCTATGAGAGTTAACCCCATCGGTGGCGTAATGGTTAGGGTGTTCACTTCGAGTGCGGTAGATCGTGGGTTTATCATCATTTCTATGAGAGTTAACCCCATCGGTGGCGTAATGGTTAGGGTGTTCACTTCGATTGCTGGTAGATCGTGGGTTTATCATCATTTCTATGAGAGTTAACCCCATCGGTGGCGTAATGGTTAGCGTGTTCACTTCGAGTGCGGTAGATCATGGGTTTATCATCATTTCTATGAGAGTTAACCCCATCGGTGGCGTAATGGTTAGCGTGTTCACTTCGAGTGTGGTAGATCGTGGGTTTATCATCATTTCTATGAGAGTTAACCCCATCGGTGGTGTAATGGTTAGGGTGTTCACTTCGAGTGCGGTAGATCATGGGTTTATCATCATTTCTATGAGAGTTAACCCCATCGGTGGTGTAATGGTTAGCGTGTTCACTTCGAGTGCGGTAGATCGTGGGTTTATCATCATTTCTATGAGAGTTAACCCCATCGGTGGCGTAATGGTTAGGGTGTTCACTTCGAGTGCGGTAGATCGTGGGTTTATCATCATTTCTATGAGAGTTAACCCCATCGGTGGCGTAATGGTTAGGGTGTTCACTTCGAGTGCGGTAGATCGTGGGTTTATCATCATTTCTATGAGAGTTAACCCCATCGGTGGCGTAATGGTTAGGGTGTTCACTTCGAGTGCGGTAGATCGTGGGTTTATCATCATTTCTATGAGAGTTAACCCCATCGGTGGCGTAATGGTTAGGGTGTTCACTTCGAGTGCGGTAGATCGTGGGTTTATCATCATTTCTATGAGAGTTAACCCCATCGGTGGCGTAATGGTTAGCGTGTTCACTTCGAGTGCGGTAGATCATGGGTTTATCATCATTTCTATGAGAGTTAACCCCATCGGTGGCGTAATGGTTAGCGTGTTCACTTCGAGTGCGGTAGATCGTGGGTTTATCATCATTTCTATGAGAGTTAACCCCATCGGTGGCGTAATGGTTAGGGTGTTCACTTCGAGTGCGGTAGATCGTGGGTTTATCATCATTTCTATGAGAGTTAACCCCCATCGGTGGCGTAATGGTTAGGGTGTTCACTTCGAGTGCGGTAGATCGTGGGTTTATCATCATTTCTATGAGAGTTAACCCCATCGGTGGCGTAATGGTTAGGGTGTTCACTTTGAGTGCGGTAGATCGTGGGTTTATCATCATTTCTATGAGAGTTAACCCCATCGGTGGCGTAATGGTTAGGGTGTTCACTTCGAGTGCTGGTAGATCGTGGGTTTATCATCATTTCTATGAGAGTTAACCCCATCGGTGGCGTAATGGTTAGCGTGTTCACTTCGAGTGCGGTAGATCATGGGTTTATCATCATTTCTATGAGAGTTAACCCCATCGGTGGCGTAATGGTTAGCGTGTTCACTTCGAGTGCGGTAGATCGTGGGTTTATCATCATTTCTATGAGAGTTAACCCCATCGGTGGTGTAATGGTTAGGGTGTTCACTTCGAGTGCGGTAGATCATGGGTTTATCATCATTTCTATGAGAGTTAACCCCATCGGTGGTGTAATGGTTAGCGTATTCACTTCGAGTGCGGTAGATCGTGGGTTTATCATCATTTCTATGAGAGTTAACCCCATCGGTGGCGTAATGGTTAGGGTGTTCACTTCGAGTGCGGTAGATCGTGGGTTTATCATCATTTCTATGAGAGTTAACCCCATCGGTGGCGTAATGGTTAGGGTGTTCACTTCGAGTGCGGTAGATCGTGGGTTTATCATCATTTCTATGAGAGTTAACCCCATCGGTGGCGTAATGGTTAGGGTGTTCACTTCGAGTGCGGTAGATCGTGGGTTTATCATAATTTCTATGAGAGTTAACCCCATCGGTGGCGTAATGGTTAGGGTGTTAACTTCGAGTGCTGGTAGATCGTGGGTTTATCATCATTTCTATGAGAGTTAACCCCATCGGTGGCGTAATGGTTAGCGTGTTCACTTCGAGTGCGGTAGATCATGGGTTTATCATCATTTCTATGAGAGTTAACCCCATCGGTGGCGTAATGGTTAGCGTGTTCACTTCGAGTGCGGTAGATCGTGGGTTTATCATCATTTCTATGAGAGTTAACCCCATCGGTGGTGTAATGGTTAGGGTGTTCACTTCGAGTGCGGTAGATCGTGGGTTTATCATCATTTCTATGAGAGTTAACCCCATCGGTGGTGTAATGGTTAGGGTGTTCACTTCGAGTGCGGTAGATCATGGGTTTATCGTCATTTCTATGAGATCTAACCCCATCGGTGGTGTAATGGTTAGCATGTTCACTTCGAGTGCGGTAGATCGTGGGTTTATCATCATTTCTATGAGAGTTAACCCCATCGGTGGTGTAATGGTTAGCATGTTCACTTCGAGTGCGGTAGATCGTGGGTTTATCATCATTTCTATGAGAGTTAACCCCATCGGTGGCGTAATGGTTAGGGTGTTCACTTCGAGTGCGGTAGATCGTGGGTTTATCATCATTTCTATGAGAGTTAACCCCATCGGTGGCGTAATGGTTAGGGTGTTCACTTCGAGTGCGGTAGATCGTGGGTTTATCATCATTTCTATGAGAGTTAACCCCATCGGTGGCGTAATGGTTAGGGTGTTCACTTCGAGTGCTGGTAGATCGTGGGTTTATCATCATTTCTATGAGAGTTAACCCCATCGGTGGCGTAATGGTTAGCGTGTTCACTTCGAGTGCGGTAGATCATGGGTTTATCATCATTTCTATGAGAGTTAACCCCATCGGTGGCGTAATGGTTAGCGTGTTCACTTCGAGTGCGGTAGATCGTGGGTTTATCATCATTTCTATGAGAGTTAACCCCATCGGTGGTGTAATGGTTAGGGTGTTCACTTCGAGTGCGGTAGATCGTGGGTTTATCATCATTTCTATGAGAGTTAACCCCATCGGTGGCGTAATGGTTAGCGTGTTCACTTCGAGTGCGGTAGATCATGGGTTTATCATCATTTCTATGAGAGTTAACCCCATCGGTGGCGTAATGGTTAGCGTGTTCACTTCGAGTGCGGTAGATCGTGGGTTTATCATCATTTCTATGAGAGTTAACCCCATCGGTGGCGTAATGGTTAGCGTGTTCACTTCGAGTGCGGTAGATCGTGGGTTTATCATCATTTCTATGAGAGTTAACCCCCATCGGTGGCGTAATGGTTAGGGTGTTCACTTCGAGTGCGGTAGATCATGGGTTTATCATCATTTCTATGAGAGTTAACCCCATCGGTGGTGTAATGGTTAGCGTGTTCACTTCGAGTGCGGTAGATCGTGGGTTTATCATCATTTCTATGAGAGTTAACCCCATCGGTGGCGTAATGGTTAGGGTGTTCACTTCGAGTGCGGTAGATCGTGGGTTTATCATCATTTCTATGAGAGTTAACCCCATCGGTGGCGTAATGGTTAGGGTGTACACTTCGAGTGCGGTAGATCGTGGGTTTATCATCATTTCTATGAGAGTTAACCCCATCGGTGGCGTAATGGTTAGGGTGTTCACTTCGAGTGCGGTAGATCGTGGGTTTATCATAATTTCTATGAGAGTTAACCCCATCGGTGGCGTAATGGTTAGGGTGTTAACTTCGAGTGCTGGTAGATCGTGGGTTTATCATCATTTCTATGAGAGTTAACCCCATCGGTGGCGTAATGGTTAGCGTGTTCACTTCGAGTGCGGTAGATCATGGGTTTATCATCATTTCTATGAGAGTTAACCCCATCGGTGGCGTAATGGTTAGCGTGTTCACTTCGAGTGCGGTAGATCGTGGGTTTATCATCATTTCTATGAGAGTTAACCCCATCGGTGGTGTAATGGTTAGGGTGTTCACTTCGAGTGCGGTAGATCGTGGGTTTATCATCATTTCTATGAGAGTTAACCCCATCGGTGGTGTAATGGTTAGGGTGTTCACTTCGAGTGCGATAGATCATGGGTTTATCGTCATTTCTATGAGATCTAACCCCATCGGTGGTGTAATGGTTAGCATGTTCACTTCGAGTGCGGTAGATCGTGGGTTTATCATCATTTCTATGAGAGTTAACCCCATCGGTGGTGTAATGGTTAGCATGTTCACTTCGAGTGCGGTAGATCGTGGGTTTATCATCATTTCTATGAGAGTTAACCCCATCGGTGGCGTAATGGTTAGGGTGTTCACTTCGAGTGCGGTAGATCGTGGGTTTATCATCATTTCTATGAGAGTTAACCCCATCGGTGGCGTAATGGTTAGGGTGTTCACTTCGAGTGCGGTAGATCGTGGGTTTATCATCATTTCTATGAGAGTTAACCCCATCGGTGGCGTAATGGTTAGGGTGTTCACTTCGAGTGCTGGTAGATCGTGGGTTTATCATCATTTCTATGAGAGTTAACCCCATCGGTGGCGTAATGGTTAGCGTGTTCACTTCGAGTGCGGTAGATCGTGGGTTTATCATCATTTCTATGAGAGTTAACCCCATCGGTGGTGTAATGGTTAGGGTGTTCACTTCGAGTGCGGTAGATCGTGGGTTTATCATCATTTCTATGAGAGTTAACCCCATCGGTGGCGTAATGGTTAGCGTGTTCACTTCGAGTGCGGTAGATCATGGGTTTATCATCATTTCTATGAGAGTTAACCCCATCGGTGGCGTAATGGTTAGCGTGTTCACTTCGAGTGCGGTAGATCGTGGGTTTATCATCATTTCTATGAGAGTTAACCCCATCGGTGGCGTAATGGTTAGGGTGTTCACTTCGAGTGCGGTAGATCGTGGGTTTATCATCATTTCTATGAGAGTTAACCCCCATCGGTGGCGTAATGGTTAGGGTGTTCACTTCGAGTGCGGTAGATCGTGGGTTTATCATCATTTCTATGAGAGTTAACCCCATCGGTGGCGTAATGGTTAGGGTGTTCACTTTGAGTGCGGTAGATCGTGGGTTTATCATCATTTCTATGAGAGTTAACCCCATCGGTGGCGTAATGGTTAGGGTGTTCACTTCGAGTGCTGGTAGATCGTGGGTTTATCATCATTTCTATGAGAGTTAACCCCATCGGTGGCGTAATGGTTAGCGTGTTCACTTCGAGTGCGGTAGATCATGGGTTTATCATCATTTCTATGAGAGTTAACCCCATCGGTGGCGTAATGGTTAGCGTGTTCACTTCGAGTGCTGTAGATCGTGGGTTTATCATCATTTCTATGAGAGTTAACCCCATCGGTGGTGTAATGGTTAGGGTGTTCACTTCGAGTGCGGTAGATCATGGGTTTATCATCATTTCTATGAGAGTTAACCCCATCGGTGGTGTAATGGTTAGCGTGTTCACTTCGAGTGCGGTAGATCGTGGGTTTATCATCATTTCTATGAGAGTTAACCCCATCGGTGGTGTAATGGTTAGGGTGTTCACTTCGAGTGCGGTAGATCATGGGTTTATCGTCATTTCTATGAGATCTAACCCCATCGGTGGTGTAATGGTTAGCATGTTCACTTCGAGTGCGGTAGATCGTGGGTTTATCATCATTTCTATGAGAGTTAACCCCATCGGTGGTGTAATGGTTAGCATGTTCACTTCGAGTGCGGTAGATCGTGGGTTTATCATCATTTCTATGAGAGTTAACCCCATCGGTGGCGTAATGGTTAGGGTATTCACTTCGAGTGCGGTAGATCGTGGGTTTATCATCATTTCTATGAGAGTTAACCCCATCGGTGGCGTAATGGTTAGGGTGTTCACTTCGAGTGCGGTAGATCGTGGGTTTATCATCATTTCTATGAGAGTTAACCCCATCGGTGGCGTAATGGTTAGGGTGTTCACTTCGAGTGCTGGTAGATCGTGGGTTTATCATCATTTCTATGAGAGTTAACCCCATCGGTGGCGTAATGGTTAGCGTGTTCACTTCGAGTGCGGTAGATCATGGGTTTATCATCATTTCTATGAGAGTTAACCCCATCGGTGGCGTAATGGTTAGCGTGTTCACTTCGAGTGCGGTAGATCGTGGGTTTATCATCATTTCTATGAGAGTTAACCCCATCGGTGGTGTAATGGTTAGGGTGTTCACTTCGAGTGCGGTAGATCGTGGGTTTATCATCATTTCTATGAGAGTTAACCCCATCGGTGGTGTAATGGTTAGGGTGTTCACTTCGAGTGCGGTAGATCATGGGTTTATCGTCATTTCTATGAGATCTAACCCCATCGGTGGTGTAATGGTTAGCATGTTCACTTCGAGTGCGGTAGATCGTGGGTTTATCATCATTTCTATGAGAGTTAACCCCATCGGTGGTGTAATGGTTAGCATGTTCACTTCGTGTGCGGTAGATCGTGGGTTTATCATCATTTCTATGAGAGTTAACCCCATCGGTGGCGTAATGGTTAGGGTGTTCACTTCGAGTGCGGTAGATCGTGGGTTTATCATCATTTCTATGAGAGTTAACCCCATCGGTGGTGTAATGGTTAGGGTGTTCACTTCGAGTGCTGGTAGATCGTGGGTTTATCATCATTTCTATGAGAGTTAACCCCATCGGTGGTGTAATGGTTAGGATGTTCACTTCGAGTGCGGTAGATCGTGGGTTTATCATCATTTCTATGAGAGTTAACCCCATCGGTGGTGTAATGGTTAGGGTGTTCACTTCGAGTGCGGTAGATAGTGGGTTTATCATCATTTCTATGAGAGTTAACCCCATCGGTGGCGTAATGGTTAGCGTGTTCACTTCGAGTGCGGTAGATCATGGGTTTATCATCATTTCTATGAGAGTTAACCCCATCGGTGGTGTAATGGTTAGCGTGTTCACTTCGAGTGCGGTAGATCGTGGGTTTATCATCATTTCTATGAGAGTTAACCCCATCGGTGGTGTAATGGTTAGCGTGTTCACTTCGAGTGCTGGTAGATCGTGGGTTTATCATCATTTCTATGAGAGCTAACCCCATCGGTGGTGTAATGGTTAGCGTGTTCACTTCGAGTGCTGGTAGATCGTGGGTTTATCATCATTTCTATGAGAGTTAACCCCATCGGTGGCGTAATGGTTAGCGTGTTCACTTCGAGTGCGGTAGATCATGGGTTTATCATCATTTCTATGAGAGTTAACCCCATCGGTGGCGTAATGGTTAGCGTGTTCACTTCGAGTGCGGTAGATCGTGGGTTTATCATCATTTATATGAGAGCTAACCCTATCGGTGGTGTAATGGTTAGCGTGTTCACTTCGAGTGCGGTAGATCATGGGTTTATCATCATTTCTATGAGAGTTAACCCCATCGGTGGTGTAATGGTTAGCGTGTTCACTTCGAGTGCGGTAGATCGTGGGTTTATCATCATTTCTATGAGAGTTAACCCCATCGGTGGTGTAATGGTTAGGGTGTTCACTTCGAGTGCGGTAGATCATGGGTTTATCATCATTTCTATGAGAGCTAACCCCATCGATGGTGTAATGGTTAGGGTGTTCACTTCGAGTGCGGTAGATCGTGGGTTTATCATCATTTCTATGAGAGTTAACCCCATCGGTGGTGTAATGGCTAGGGTGTTCACTTCGAGTGCGGTAGATCATGGGTTTATCATCATTTCTATGAGAGCTAACCCCATCGGTGGTGTAATGGTTAAGGTGTTCACTTCGAGTGCGGTAGATCATGGGTTTATCATCATTTCTATGAGAGCTAACCCCATCGGTGGTGTAATGGTTAGGGTGTTCACTTCGAGTGCGGTAGATCATGGGTTTATCATCATTTCTATGAGAGTTAACCACATCGGTGGTGTAATGGTTAGGGTGTTCACTTCGAGTGCGGTAGATCGTGGGTTTATCATCATTTCTATGAGAGTTAACCCCATTGGTGGCGTAATGGTTAGGGTGTTCACTTCGAGTGCGGTAGATCGTGGGTTTATCATCATTTCTATGAGAGTTAACCCCATCGGTGGTGTAATGGTTAGGGTGTTCACTTCGAGCGCGGTAAATCGTGGGTTTATCATCATTTCTATGAGAGCTAACCCCATCGGTGGTGTAATGGTTAGCGTGTTCACTTCGAGTGCGGTAGATCGTGGGTTCTAGCACAGATCAGCTCAAACCAAAGACAATACAATTGGTATTTGTTACTTCTCCGCGAAGTACGCAGCATTAAAAAGTAAATACTGCTTAAGTTTTAATTTGTTTTTCCTTCCAATCGCTTGACTTTGAGCGAACCTAATGTGGGTTATTCCAGAAGTGCGTCGTACACACTGAATTTAATATCTACATTTGTACTACTATCACTTGATTGAAATTTCTGCTGGTGGACTATTAGTCCCCGAAGGTATTATCTATCCAGTAGTCAGTGTTTTGACACTGATGTGGTTTATTAGATATATTTATTATTGAAATGCACAGTTCCTAAATAATGTAATTATTATTACAACTAAAGTTATCCTCCCCCAGGCATAGGTGACCTTGACCGATTTGGTCCTCTGGTATTAAATCATTTAGCTTTCCAATCTTTTGACTTTGAGCACCTTATAAAAGTTATTCTAGAAACGTGTCGTGCTCGCTAAATTTGATATCTACGTTTGTATCGTTATCATAATATTTACAAAATATAATAAGCAGAGGAAAACTCGATACCCATAATATACATATACATGACCATCCACTCTCTTGGTATGAAATAGGCACCTCAGCAAAAAGCGATACGGTTAAACTATGTTTTAACCCAAACGCACATTGCATAGATTGCTTGATAAATTAGGTATTGACGAAAACCTCTGTCCATGTTATTAACATATATTCCAAGAGCGGTCAAAAACCAGTTAGTGTGCACTAGGAAATAGAAAATGCAAATATCCCCGGTAAAATACAAATATTCCCGGTAAAATGCAAATAATTAAAGATTACCAGTTATATTAGCGTTTACCAGTTATATTAGCGAATTGTCTTGTTATATTTGCGTTTTACCTTTTAAATTTGCATTGTCGTGGGATTTTAGCGTTTTTCCTTTTATATTTGCGTTTTTCCTTTTAAATTTGCATTGTCGTGGGATTTTAGCGTTTTTCCTTTTAAATTTGCATTGTCGTGGGATTTTAGCGTTTTTCCTTTTATATTTGCGTTTTTCCTTTTAAATTTGTATTGTCGTCGGATTTTAGCGTTTTTCCTTTTAAATTTGCATTGTCGTGGGATTTTAGCGTTTTTCCTTTTATATTTGCGTTTTTCCTTTTAAATTTGCATTGTCGTGGGATTTTAGCGTTTTTCCTTTTAAATTTGCATTGTCGTGGGATTTTAGCGTTTTTCCTTTTAAATTTGCATTGTCGTGGGATTTTAGCGTTTTTCCTTTTATATTTGCGTTTTTCCTTTTAAATTTGCATTGTCGTGGGATTTTAGCGTTTTTCCTTTTATATTTGCGTTTTTCCTTTTAAATTTGCATTGTCGTGGGATTTTAGCGTTTTTCCTTTTATATTTGCGTTTTTCCATTTAAATTTGCATTGTCGTGGGATTTTAGCGTTTTTCCTTTTATATTTGCGTTTTTCCTTTTAAATTTGCATTGTCGTGGGATTTTAGCGTTTTTCCTTTTATATTTGCGTTTTTCCTTTTAAATTTGCATTATCGTGGGATTTTAGCGTTTTACCTTTTAAATTTGCATTTTACCAGTTAAATCGCACGGTCATCTAAATCACCCGCTGAGTAGAGATTACGTAATACTGTAGTCGTCACTAGCTCATTGAATATGACGATCTATAGTATTATATTATCGTGTATCTATCTATACGTATTTATTTATTTATTTATTTATTTATTATTATTATTTATGTCATACTAGTCTGGCCCTTAATAAATTTAGTGTATTCAATACACAATAATCCATCAATTGTTGCGTATTTGATTTTCATGTCGTATTTTAACTTAATGCGATGTTTATTAAGAAATGTGACTTTAAATGTATTAAAATATTAGCAAAGTGTGATACACGTATAGAATACGTATACTGTTGTCACTTCACTATTACTTGTTTATCATGCGAGAAATACATTAACCTTGTAATACCTATGCTGAGACTATTTACTAAAAAATGAATTAAGTATATATTAAACTATCGGTCTCTATTAAGCTATTTATGTCTTGTTTTATAGCACAGGATTGTGTATGTACAGCGTCAAAGTTATTGTGCTTTAAAATATTCGGCATATGTGAATATTATTTACTTTACGATATATTATGCTTTAAATTTCTGTTTTTGGTGGTTCCAGAATCCATTTTTTCTTTGTGTATTTTGAAATTTCATTGCGACCATACCTTGATATACCCAGGGGCTAATTGAAACAACATTTTCGAAAACAGTTCACAAATGGTTAGATCGAATTGGACTTTGGACTCATAGTAAATATATAACTGTTTCGTAGTAAAAATAACCTTTTGACCTTACCATTAGCCAATCATAACCACAGAATGTCATTGAATGAAACATCTACTCTCATTGCGGAAAGCAGGAAAATAGTGGAAGCGGCGCATAGTGACACATTAGAACCCAATGTCCTGCTGAATATGATACTGCAAATAGTGACAAACATTGACAAAAGAATAGAAATAATGGAAACAACGATGATAAAAAGCGTCGACGACCTAAAGAAAGAAATACTCTCGGTATCAGGGAGAGTAAGAAAGTTACAGAATCTATTAACTGATCTTACCGTTAAAGTAACGGAATGTGAATCTAGCTGCCAAGGAGTAAGCAATCTTTTTGACAATGCCGACAAACAGATCAAGACGAATACTAGAAACATCATTCATCAGGATCAAAGACTTAAGAAACTAGAAGAAAATCCCAATGAATCAAATGCAGATCGAAGCCAGAGTGAAAAATTGGAATGCTTACATCAGCGCATTCGTGTCTTAGAATCCAAGATAAAGTCGGGAAATACCAGTATATCACAAATCCCAACCAACAACGAGATCCGAGAGCTTCAGGAATCCGTTATAGATTTACAATGCCGCTCCATGAAAAACAATCTCATTTTTACAAATTTAGCAGAACAACCAACAGAAGATGTGGAGATAAAGCTACGCACATTTATATTTGAGAAACTAGGAATCGAACACAAAATTGAGATTGGAAATGTTCATCGTTTCGGGAAGAGATACAACGATAGACCGAGACCGATAGTCGCAAGATTTTTGTACCATAAAGACTTGCGTATGGTTCTTGATCAGGCGACATGGCTCAAAAACACACCTTTTGGAATACATCAGCAGTTCCCTAAACCTATTGAGGATAAACGTAGAAAGCTTTATCCTGTGCTGAAAGACGCTAAGAGACAGGGCAAACATGCAGTGCTTGTTCGGGACAAGTTATTCATTAACGGCTCGCAATACTTTGTCGATGACACTGATGAGGCAACACACGTAAACCGAATTAGTTACCGTGACTCTCTACTAACAACTCCAAAGGAGGCCGATAGACCGTACAAGCGACAACGTCGCTCCGATTCATCTCCGCTAGTCACCGGAAACGCCTACTAGAATAGCCATGGGGCGCAAAAACAGTATATTCATGACTCTAATAAAAATAAAACTGTTATATCTATTGATGCATGTCATATGTTAAATACCAATAAGAATATCCATTGTATACCTTCAACCCCTTGTATTGAGTGTAAATGTGATCCATGTGTATGTTATCTAAGTATATGCGATTATTATTCTGCGCTTGAAAATGAGACACTGTATTTCGAACATTTATTTCAATATTATAATAACTGAGTAATTATCAGTAGTGAAAACAAACCTTTAAATTTTATTAAAGGCTCTGATATGCATTTACACTCAATTACAGGTACATGTAGTACAAAGGATAACGGAGTTGAGAGGCATAATCAATCAGTTAGTAATTTTGATGAAAAAGCGAGCGATAACCCTGACATACCCCTAGGTGACAATGGTAGTATGAATAACACTTCTGACATAAATGATTGTATATCAATAGATTCAGATTATGAAGGTGTTGCGTCCCTTTCAAATAGTTCTGTATATAATAATGTAAATAGTAACGATAATTTATTGCGAATCGTATGTTTGAATTGCTGTGGAATCAAAACGAGGCTACAGTATCCCGAATTTAGAACCTTAATACAGAGTTATGATATAGTCTGTTTTGTGGAGACAAAAACTGACGATATAGATATAATAACTTTACCAGGTTACAAGTTTGTCATGAAAAATAGGAAAAAAATTACAAAAAACCGTTCAGGTGGTATCATGGTAGGTTTTAAAGATAATTTAGCAAAACATATAGACATTGTTAATACTGACAGTAAATATGTTATGTGGTTCAAATGTAGTGAGCAACTCTTTAAAACAGATCAGGCCGTATTTTTTGGTGTTGTATATATACCACCAGAGCATACCAAATACTCATCCGAAGACGCTTTTAGTGAATTGCAACAGGAATACTTGTCTTTTTCAAATAAATCTAAATATATATGCCTTTTGGGGGACTTTAACGCGAGGACGGCAACTGACACTGATTTTGTTGATTTGATAAAAAACCGACATGTTGATGATTATATTACTGACTTTGTTGACAATTTTACAAACGTACTGAATGATTTGAAAATGCCACTCAACAGAATTAGTATGGATAAATCTAAAAATAAGTTTGGTAATCTATTGTTAAATTTTTGTAAAGGAAATAGTATGTTTATAGTTAATGGAAGAGTGGGTAATGATAAAAATATTGGTAGATTTACATGTAGAAATGCTAGCGTTGTTGATTATTGTATTACTAGTCCTGAACTTCTAAAATTATTTTTTGACTTTGATATTCTAGAAAGTAGTAAATTGTTTTCAGATGTCCACGCACCACTACACATTTTATTATCTGTTAACTTAAACAATAATGATAGCAATAGTAATACTGTTAGGAAAACTAATCACTCGAAAGCTAAAAATAAAATCATGGGAAAATGAGAAGGTAACAGATTTTCAAGAAAACATAGACGAAGAAAAATTACATACTTTCGAACAGAAACTTTCACGTTGGCAAAATGAAATTGGTGTCACAGATCAAGCGATAATAGACTCATTGTTAGAGGACCTTGGTAATATCTTCACAGGTTCTGCCAAGAAAACATTTGGAACATTTAATTGTAAAAACATTGATAGTAAAATTAACAAGAATAAAAATGGTCAAAATCAAAAACCTTGGTTTGACCAAGACTGTAAATTTGCCAGACAAAAATATCGAAAATCTAAGAGACGTTATAAGTTGAATAACACTATAAGAAATCGTTCAATTATGATCGATGATGAAAAGGGTTATAAGAAAGTTATGGATGAAAAGTATAAAATTTACTGTAAAAAAATTTCAGATGATTTAAAAAATGCCTCAAGAGATAATCCCAAACATTTCTGGAAAATATTAGGTGGACATAAGAGAAAACAACAACCAAATATTGAAATCAATACCTTATATAAATTTTTTAAAGATTTAAATACGAAAGGACTCGATGAACAACAGTCAACGACACTACAAAATGAACTTCCAAATGACTCTAATGTACATATTAATGGGTATATTTCTCAGAATGAAATTTTCAAATGTATAAAAAATTTAAAGAATAATAAAGCTTGTGGGGAAGATGAAATTATAAATGAGTACATTAAATCCACATCAAATCGTTTCATTCATATTTATGAAAAACTTTTTAATATAATTTTTGACACAGGTGTATTACCTCAAAGTTGGTTAAATGGGATTATTAAGCCAATTTATAAAAACAAAGGCGATGTTAAAGACCCAATGAATTATAGACCAATCACAATAGTTAGTTGTTTGGGGAAACTGTTTACTGCAATACTGAATGCAAGATTAAATGATTATACTGAAGAATTCATGATACTTAAAGAAAATCAAAGTGGTTTCAGGCAAAGTTATTCAACACTAGATAATATTTTCTCTATATTTACACTATTTCAAATCTTAAAGTCAAAAAAGAAGAAATTATATTGTGCATTTATTGATTTTGAAAAAGCCTTTGACAGAGTATGGAGAGATGGCCTTTTTCACAAATTATTACTTAACAACATAAATGGTAAAATGTATAATATTATATTCAATATGTATACCAGTGTTAAGTCATGTATCTCATATAAAAATCACACTACAGGATATTTTAACTGTGAAATTGGAGTTAGACAAGGGGTAAACCTGTCCCTTTTCTTTTTTCATTGTTTCTTAATGATCTAGAAGAATTTTTGCTGACAAAAGATATAGTTGGTTTAAAAAGTATCACCGATGAGTTAGAAACTGAACTTGAAATTTATCTAAAAATATGTGTAATGTTATATGCCGATGACACAATTTTATTAGCTGAATCAGCTGAAGATCTTCAAGTACAATTAAATGCTTTTGGTGAATATTGTGACAATTGGAAAATGAAGGTGAATGTGAACAAAACAAAAATAATGGTATTTGGATTTGGAAAACTACGACAAAATCTCAAATTCACCTATAAAAACGTTGATATCGAAATAGTCAAACAATTTAATTATTTAGGGGTAATTTTTACAAATACATGTAATTTTGATGTTACTAAAAAGAATCTTTCTGACAAAGCGCTTAAGGCAATGTACGAAGTTCTTAAAATGGGAAGGTTATATAAATTATCAGTGAAAATCCAGCTAGATCTCTTTGATAAAATGATAAAACCTATTATCTTATATGGTTGCGAAGTCTGGGGATTTGGCAAAAATGAAGCACTAGAACGAGTTCACTTGAAATTCTGCAAAATACTTTTAAATTTAAAGTCCTCTACTCCAAACTATATGGTTTATGGTGAGCTAGGCAGGTATCCAATTGATATTGATATAAAAGTAAGGACAATTTCATACTGGGCAAGACTTTTAAGTGGTATGCAGGCTAAATTTTCAAATGTATTTTATAGGCTTTCTAGAAATTTGAATGAAAATGGTGATACTAATTTAAATTGGGTTTATTTTATCAGAACAATTCTAAATGAGTGTGGATTTACATATATATGGGAAACAGAAAATGTTAATAATAAAGAATGGTTAAAATGTGTTGTGAAACAGCGATTGATAGATCAGTTTGTACAGAATTGGCAAACATCTCTGTCAGATTCTTCAAAAGCATTAAATTATAGGATTTTTAAAACCAAATTCGAATTCGAGGAATATTTCAATATTTTAAATATAGGTGATGCAATCAGACTGTGTAGATTTAGGACAACAAATCACTATCTACCGATTGAAACCGGTAGATGGAGAAATATTGATAGAGAAAACAGGTACTGTAATTTATGTAATTGTCAGAAATTAGGCGATGAATACCACTATGTTTTAGAGTGTTCCTCTTTAAACGATAAACGCAAGCAGCTTCTTCCAAAATATTTTATGAAAAGACATAATGTTGTCAAATTCTTTGAACTTCTATCTACCAAAAAACAATCGCTGTTACGAAAATTATGTATATTTATCAAACATATCAATAAGATCTGTTGTACTCCTGGCTTACCCACTGTTGTTCCTTAACCTATGTATATTTTGTAAAAAGTCTTGTTATGTTATTATTATGTTGTTATTTTTCTCTGTACCATTGTATTTGGCTGTATGAGAATAAAGATATAGAAAAGTTCTGATTATTGTAATGAGGCACCTTAATGAACAATAAATATTTTTGTTTATGATATAAAACAAATAATCATAACCCTATGTAAACGCCGTTTACATAACGTACGCGCCCTTGTCCGATCCAACAGAATATGCTATTTACATGTAAACACTATTTTGTCAGTTAATTAGATTGAACAATAAATACAGGATTTTTTTTTCTTCAAATGTTTATATAATTCCCTGATAAATATAAGAACAATCTATTATATTATTGTTTATTTATTTGTACCATTCTGGATGATAATAACTTTAGCTATTCAATACACAATAATCCATCAATCGTTGTGTATTTTACAGTAGTTATGTATATTTTATTTCTTGATTTTGTTTTTCAGGATCTAGAACTATGCACTCATATTTATTTCAATTTGATGTTGATTTAAATGTAAACGTTTAATATTTTCACGGAGATTCAACATTATAATTTATGTTTATTTATTTTACAGGCGATTGATGCATTTTAGTGGCCTTACCGTTCATCATTACGAACATATTGTTATATGGTAAATTACTTCAAGCCTTACAAATCGGGTAGTCTATTGTGCGACATTATATCCAACTTAATCATGATTCGCTTCGATAACTCTATAATTTATTACGGGCTTGTTTTCGATAAAAAAAAATATGTATATGGATATTTTTTTTAAATAATCGCTAATACAGTGTTAAACATAGATTTGTATGCATCTGAAAGCAAAGCTCGGAGCTAAGAAATTATTCATATGAATATTTTACGTTAAGCTTAACGTTTAAAAAAATGAAATTCACTTCTGTAAACATCTGTTTTATAGGCCTTGTATTAAAATATGTGTTGAAATAGTGTAAAACAATTGAATTTTCTATAATTCAGAGAGAGAACACATTTGTTGTCCCCACAAGAGTTACATGCCTAGAGGCCTTTTCCTCAGGTGTACCACCTGTTGTGTTTACTGCTAAAGTGTATATTGTATTGGAGTGAGCTGTAAGTAATGAATTTATACCAAAGTAATAAAATTTTATGATTTCGTGTATCCCTCAAGGCCAAGTTATAGTTAGAGTATATTAAGTGAAATTTTAATGGTTAAGAAGGGGCGGAGCGAGCTGCAACAGCTGCATTAAAAATGAAACGCGTGTGCGCGAAGCCGAAGAATTTTTTTTAATTGAAGTGCCTGACAACGTAAGGAAAATTGTGATCGTAAAAGCACAGGTACATGGGGTCATGACCTACATTACCCCCCCCCCTTTTTTTTCATTTTTTTTTCCATACACTTCTCAACATAATTTTGGTATCAAATAATCAAAAACTACTATTTCTCTCTCTATATTGATTTATAGAGATTTATGATTATTTGATACCAAAATTACGTTGTCGGGCACTTCAATTTTAAAAATTCCTTCGGCTTCGCGCACATGCGTTTCATTTTTAATGCAGCTGGGCTCGTATTCATAAAGCCACTTAAGCTAAGATTTTCCTAAGGAAACACTTAAGTTAAGGAAACTCCGCCCATTTTACTTGAGTGGTATTCATAAAACTTCTTATTTTAAGTATTTCCTAAGAATAACCTTAAGTTAAGGAAACTCCGCCCATCATTCTTAAGTGGTATTCATAAACGTCCTTAAACTAAGAAAACACTTAAGATTTCCCTTAGCTTTAAGGTAGATGGGTAGGTTCCTTAAGTTTTCTTGAATTGCTATTTTATATTGATTGTGAGTTATGAAAGTGATATTGTATGAATAAAAAGATAACAACAAACCATATTAGCAATATTTCATAGGCATTCGAGTTTATCATCAAATCCATATCATATCTTACATGTACATAAAATTCACCGTCAAGGTCATTTTCCGGATGAGTAAATATTTTTACAACTGTACCATTTGATGGCACGTGCTTTGCGGGTATATGAAATAGGTATAATTAAAGCATATTAGTATTGCATTATTACCAATACAAACATGTTCCATGTCGGACGTTTTCGGTTGTTTCATGCTGGGAGAAGAGCTTTACGTAGAGAGCGAGTATTCAGAGATCGTACAAAACCTCTTGATATCTACGATGACTTCGAGTTAATAGACAAATACAGATTTGACCGACAGTCTATTATGATGATATGTGATATGTTACAGGATGACTTAGAAAGCAGTACATTTAGGAATCGAGCCTAATTTTTTTCTATGTTTTATTTACATGATATTTCCATACAGTCATTAAAATTAGTTTCGTATATAACTGTTAAACGTAAAATCCTCCAAATAGATGAGGGAGGTGCATCCAAACTCAAAAGTGGGAAGTTGAGGAACATTATGATTGTGTCCCTGTTAAACATACATGTACCTAAATTTTAAAGAAATATAATTGTTGACGAAAATTTTGCTCTTAAAACGTCCTTTCTTTTCTCGTATTCCTCCATTAGTATCATCTTCTCTCAATCGGTCCAGTTTGGCTTTCTCTTGGACATGTTTAATAGTTAAAAGATTTTGATACGACTACAGTTTTATTTATATATGTATGTATGTATTGAAGTGGTCAAGCAATGCACGTGAAAGTTAGAGTATATTAAGTGAAATGTTATTGGTTAAGAAGGGGGTCGCATCGCTTCGCTCGCTCCGCCTTCTTAACCATTAAAATTTCGCTTAATATACTCTAACTATAACAAAATATCAAAGAATGGTGTCCTTCCTAATTGAGAGGAATTAAGGGGTCCCATTAAGGGTGAATTATCAGGGTAATCACATGTTAATAAAGGTAAATTTGATTCTCTTTTTTGCTTTTTCTACATAAATGGAATTACATAAAATACGAAAACAAATTAATGAATATGTATTATTAAACTCTAAAACTATAAAATTACACATGAAATATGAAAATATAATACTGAATATTTATTATTAATTTTACACCAATATAAACACACATCAAATATGAAAACATAATAATTAATATTTATTTTAAACATTAATACTACAGAGTTCGCGAAATTGCATATGGGTTTGGTGGTCCTAGTGAAAAAAAATGTCAGTCCTCACTACAGCCAGCATGGATTACGCCAAATCCGCGCGGTTTCGCGGACAATCGCGGCGTGGAAATTGACTAATTAGCATCGGGAAGTCCGCGATCGTCTCGCGGCTGAACGCGGCAGTCAAATTGTCCATCAGGACATTCGCGGACAACACGTTATTAGCGCGGCAAGCGAGGAAAGTAACCACATATAACAATAGTTTTGTTGCAGTCATACAGAAACGATCTTTGTTTATTATTATTATTTACTTTTATTTGTTTTCTTCATTTTTTTTTTTTTAGAATAAAACTTGTTTATATGTATGCAATGAAATTATCTTTCTCCGTTACCAAAACAAAAAAAGTATTCTCTGTTTTGTACATCCATAATCGATTTATTTTACAACTCTCTCACCTTGTCAATCATGTGTTAATTGCTCCTTATCGGTCTCTTCGATGTATAATTGACTGACAAATAGGCGGTGCTTATTGTACAGATATAGAAATAGAATAAATATAAGTTTATTAACAAAATTAGGGCCCCAGGAGGGCATATACAATTAACAAGGGGGAAAAAAAGATATTATGTATATATTTTTTAATGTCGGACTTAAAAGCACATTAGAGCTTATGTTATTGTTGTACTCATGTACCGACTTTTAAAATAAATTACAAATGATGCCCACCGATGCAAACGTAAAAGTCGTACAGTTTACTTTGTTCAGTCAATCCCATTTAACTTTTGCATTTGAAATTACTGAAATTACAAATCATTGACACGCATTCAACCTGTACCTGAAATATCGGGACCACCAATCATCAAATTTACGGCAACGTAAATATTTACATGTATATTTTTTTGTACATATCTCATACTAGACGGAATAAGCATTAGACTTTACGAATAAAGTTGAAACAAAAATTTGAAAAATGATTAGGTGTAAACATATATCTTCGCATGTTCATGTATAACATAACATAGTTTATTAAATCAATCAAGAAGCCCGTGAGAGCACAGAATTACAGACATTTACATTTTACACTTACAATGATTTTGATGATGTATGCAAAAGGAGGTAACGTAAATATGACTGATAAATTGTGTGTTGAAATTTACTGAAACTATCAACCTTTTCCGACAAACATTCATGCAAATGTTCTGATAAATTTTCTTACTTATATAAATATAAGATATTTTTGTCTTTATTTTGTACGTAAATACACTAGTGTATTTCTACCTTGCCCCATATTCGCGCCAGGAAAGGTAGCTCAAAGGTCAATAAATAACTGAAATATTGCAATAAAATATCGATTAAGTAACAAAATCGATGTAAATTATTTTCCAGTTTATTTAATATAAAAAGTTGTTTTACACGTTTACTGTGAGATGTATTGCAACCGCCATTTTTTTACTACAACCACGTGCGCATGCTCGTGTTTGATAGAAAAGCTATAGCTATATTTAGATATTTTGTGATAATAATTTTATATTGTAAATCGATCCACCCTGTGATTTTTTTCAACAAGATACATTTTTTATAGTATATATTTTATTATTAAATACAATATTGAACTGATTTTCGCTAACACTTCAATCATTGAATATTGATTTTTTTCGGATGTTGAATATGTTTTCCCCAGAATTGCACCCCCTGTTAGTATACATAAATTTTATTGCTTTATTTTAAAAAAAATAACACCAAGAACATCGATGATACGAGTGTTCTTATTCAGAAATAAACCTACAGCAAAATAAAGGTATACTGTAAACAAAATTTATTGTCCGAAAAATACGGTACTCCTCTACTATACTAATTTGGATTAGGTGATGGGAATTAGGTGTCATCATCAAAATAAAGTATTTTATGATAATGATGGCTGATTAAAATTGTTTGTCCTGCATTGGCTGTCAGTTGTAATATACAGGATGTAACCAATATACAGGAAGAGCTCCTACTGTGAAGCAATCTATTTTGAGATGTCATTCAATGAAAATAACAACCTGACCATATTGTTACATAATAAGAATAAGAATTAGATAAGAAATTAAAATTTATAGAAGGCAAGGATTTATATAATTAACACATTAAGTCACATTTCATTTATTTAGCTTGGGTCAGTTATAAATTTATTTTTTAAGTACAAATAAATTGGAAGACGGCTTGAAAATCGATGTAAAGATTTATTAACATTAAGGGATTCTTTATTTAATGGGTTTATATTATTAGTATTTATTCTTACAAAATACATCATAACTTGAGTTTTAATAAAGGAAACAATAGGGAGTCGCCCCAACTCTGATAATGTCGAAATGTTACATGCAGTTTTTTTAAGGCCTAAAACTGTTTTACAATATTTATATGGCTGTGAAGTTCGGGGATTTAGTGATAATTATGTAATTGAAAAAATTCATTTGAAATTCTGCAAATTAATACTTCACTTGAAGCAAAGCACGCCAAATTTTATGATATACGGCGAGCTTGGTCGCTTTCCACTTTACATAGATATAAAAACTAGAGTAATATCTTATTGGTGTAAATTACTTACTGGAAAAGCTTCCAAGCTGTCGGCCATATCTTATAAACTTTTGCATAGTTTTTTTTGTAATGGAAATATATCTGCCCCTTGGGTAAAATTTGCAAAAGATATATTGGATAACTGTGGCTTATCAAATGTATGGACATTTCAGAATATAAACTTTAATACTGAGTGGGTGATCGCTTATGTGAAATTACGTCTCCGAGATCATTTTTTACAAGAATGGAATATATCTATATCTTTTATTCTCAATAAACCATCATAATTTGACAAGGTATAGAAATTTAGAAAATTCCCCAAAGGCATTGAACTACAGACTTTATAAACAAATATTCGAATTTGAAAACTATTTTAATATTTTAGAAAATAAAGATATTTTCACTTTTTGCAAATTTAGAACCACCAATACAAAATTACCCATAGAAACTGGAAGATGGAATAATATCGCAAGGGAAAATAGAAAATGTCAACTCTGTCAAGAAAATCAAATTGGGGACGAATTTCATTATATAATGCGATGCAGTTATTTCCATGACAAAAGAGAATCATGCATTGAAAAGCGGTACTTAACTAGAATTAATGTTTTGAAATTTAAAGAAATAATAAGTAGTAAAACACAATCAAAATTAAGGAAACTCTGTCAGTTGATCAGAAACATTAATTCTAGTTTACTACCTCCTGGGTAATTACTATTGTTATTATTGTATTTATTGTATTTATTTATTTTCTGTATATATTGTATATATTGTATCTCCTTTTTTTTTAGCAATCAATTTTAATCGTTTCATTTATATAAATCGTTATTCAATAATTCGTCTATTTTATTAACAAAAATAAACTATTACGATGGTTTATGAGAATAAAGATTGTATATGTATGTATTTTTTCATATGATGATTTTTCCTGTAGGCCTAAAGTATCACAAAAAGTATTATTTCTGATTGCTCGAAGCATGGCTCTATATAAGGGGAGGTATTCGTCCATATACCATATTTCACAATTATAACTTATAATGGGACGGATCAGCGTGTCAACGAGTTTACAGGAGAGGTTGACAGGTAGTTGTTCAAAATTTGAGAAAAGTTTTCGCATTTATAACCACGAGACTACATGACCCCTCGATGACCCGAATGCTATTCTCTTATCCAAACATATCCGGGTATTTAATAATAACACTTTTTTTTAGCAATCAATTTTAATCGTTTCATTTATATAAATCGTTATTCAATAATTCGTCTATTTTATTAACAAAAATAAACTATTGTAAAGAAAATATTACTTATTAGCAAAGTGTATGAATGGATCAGAGACTACAGTACACACCAAGTGTATCAACGATCAAACACTCAGGTCCGACATATTCCACCCAAAATGTCCGACAAATGTCCGACAAATTTGAGAGTCAACACTCTCTAAGTCCGACTATTTGGTCGGACATTAAGGTCGGACATTTTGGTCTTGGTCGGACATTTTGGTCGGACGCGAGAGTGGATATTAAAGGGATATTGTCTACCAGCTCCGTAATTTTTTCATATCCAAAATTATTGTCGATTTCCGTACTGACCTTCATAAAATGAAGATTAAACACCGAATTATTGATGAATACGCTCCGAAACGTTGTGTTTTCGACTAAAAAAGCTGACCATCGTTACCGGAAGCTAATTAATTATGCACAGACCTGGGCGAGGCCAACTCTATTTATTTATCTATTTTTAGGTGAGTAGCACGGATGCTGCAGCATGGATATTGAGGTAAGTTTCTATAAAAGTTGAGGAAAAAAGCTATTTGCGAACCGATTGTATCTAAAAGACGTAGAATAAATAATGTCTGTATCAGGAATAGATTTTCTTTGATGAAAACTACATGCCTTAACAGATTCAGCCGATATTTCCACGATAACCATTGAAAACATGCCAGGAGGCACCCCATGGGTACAAGCTCAACTACGTATTTTCGATCGGAAATTTTGCCGGCGTTAAAAATAACTAAATTAGTTTTTTTCTTCTTATAAGTTATGAAGTTGTTCCCCGAGATTTTGATACACGTGATAAATTAATTTATTTTAGCCAGTTTGACCGACAATATGAAAACAGAGACATACATGTAGAACACAGTGAAATACATGTCTGATGAAAACGAATGACGTAGCCAGTGTTGTTTTATTTGTTAATTGACTGGAATGTTTCAGAGAAATTTGGGCTGGATTAGAAACAAAAGAGACCTTACTTCTAGTTCCAACAAGACAGTTGCTGCAAAATAATATGGGACTGACCATTTACCTTGAAGGGGGCTATGTCACGTTTTTTCGCCGCAGAAATGTTTTATTCAGACGCCACAGAAATCATATTTTCTTATTTTCCGGCGAAGTGCCAATCTAATTAAAACAAGGTGAACTGTGATCTAATGCTCACTTATGATACCCCTGCCACTTCCCATGATATGGGGTACCTATATGAAGCTTGTGACCAAATACCAGATTTCTGCCATCAATAGTTGTTGAGAAAAATGTGCATATATGTTCAATGTGGATAAAAACCAACTAAATCGGCAAACAGGAAGTAGGAATCTGATGGTTCCAAAAACGCTTCCCACGATATGGCATACCTATGTGAAGCTTGTGACCAAATATCAGATTTCTGCCATCAATAGTTGCTGAGAAAAATGTGACGAAAAATATTTTGGAAGGACGGACGGACAGAGGTAAAACAGCATACCCCACCCCCCCCCCCCCTCCCCCTTCGGGGAGCGGGGGTATAATTAGATCTAAAATAGGGAGCAAGTGCGTATATCTAATTTTAATTAGATTGGCGAAGTGCTGGAATAATTGTTTTTCTTCAAAATTTTGTATATGATTATACTGTGAAAATGGCAAGTATATGATTATACTGTGAAAATGTCAAGTCGGAATATATTTTTTTCTCCTGTCCAGCCAAATTTTTTTCTTCAAGATTCAGAATCAAAATAATTTTTTAGGAAAAAAAACCATATAAAATTAAAATTGAATAGCTTGAGGGGTAAATTGATAAAAAAAATTGCAAGACCAAAATGGTTCTCCCATATACCAACAAAAAAAAAGAAATAAAACTGTGGTCATAAGAAAGTCCCACGAGAAAATCTTTCCTTCCAAAATAAGACTTTTTTTATTTCTCTAAACTGAATTTGTGCAAACTATTTCACTTATAATGAATTATATTTCTGTTTTAAATAGAGCTCATTTTTCTAGATGAATGTATAATCATCTGTCTTTACTCTGTTTTTATTAAATCTCTTGTCTTTATTACAGGACTTTGATCGGATTGTCCTTGATGAGGCAGTGTTGGGGGTTGCTAGAATGTTTCGAGAGGAACTTGTAGTAATGCCCCATGACGAGGATTACAACAGATCCAATAGGTATGCAGCCTACCGCCAGTATACCATTTGGGCACATGGCCGACTTGGAGCTGGGGTCAGACGTGTGATCCCAAGCTGTTGTACTTGGAAAATTAGGGACAAGTATCCTGATCTATATGAACAATACAAGGGTTTCATTCCTAGACGATTTAATTAAAACTTGTTCATGAAATATTTTGTATTTTATCCCATATACCCTAATGATAAAGTTTACCACTTGCTTCCCTATGGTCGGTGGTTGTCTGGGTACTCTGACTTCCTCCACCACTAAAACTGGTCGCCATGATATAGCTGAAATATTGCTGAAAGTGGCGTTAAAACACCAAAAATAAATCAACCCTAATGAGTTGTTAATTTCACAAGTTGGTCAGTTGGAATTGTAAATTTAATTTGAAAGTTTTGCCATCTTATCATTATTTTTTGTTCTATCAGCACTGACAACTTCTTCTAAAATGGACTGACAGTCTTTTATATAATTCAAAACCATACTTGGCAGAGATGTTTTCTATGAGGTCCTACACAAGAGTCGATACTTTTGTGCAGATTCGTCAAAAAACATGGCCACCATGTGACTTTGAAAATTCTGATTGGTCGATTTTCAAGAAACTTCTTCTCAAGAACCGCTGAAGGGATTGAATTGAAATCTGGTATATATGTTTCTATGAATGTCTTTAACCACAGGGGCTAGGTGGGTACGAAAAAAAAAAATAAAAAAAATAAAAAATACTATATAATACTACAAGGGGGCGAACTCGCTTGCTCCCATTTTTGTAAGTCGTCGTGTTAAATTGATCGTAACTTCGGAACGCCTTAATATTTTAAAAAAATGTTTCCACCAGTCGAAACAGATTGTTCAGCCAATCAAAAAGCCCGTTAGAACTCTCTCAATTTTCACGTCTATGGCGTTTGTCAAGGATGCAAATGGGATTTCTTTCAAAAACAGACTTAAAGGACATATAAATTGGCGTAAGGTAAGAAATTTTATCATAATTTGAATGGATGAAAGTATTTAGCTAGTCAAAATGACTCGTTTACGCATGGGAAAGTCTGTACACAGATGGGAAGTGGTCATCCCAGCGTTTGTACGACTTCGGATTTTCACGCCGTTTTGTTTTGGTTCGTGTATGATACCTCAGCAGTTCGGAGGCCTACACTAACAATTGGGGTCTCTTTGGAAAGGAAAATTACTTGACTTTCGACTGGTGGAAACATTTTTTGAAAATATTAAGACGTTCCGAAGTTACGATCAATTTAACACGACGACTTAAAAAAATGGGAGCAAGTGAGTTCGCCCCCTTGTAGTATTATATAGTTTTTTTTTTGGGGGGGGGGGGGTTTTCGGACGCACCTAGCCCCTGTGTCTTTAACATGTGTTGTTACTGTTTGTGCCATTTGAAAATTCAAAATGGCCACCAGCGGAGGTCAAAATTTGCATTGAAACCCTATGGGAAACAACATTTTCATCTTCTTCTTGAGAACAGCCAAACAGAATTTAACCAAACTTGGTAGAGATGTTTCTTGTGAGGTCCTAAAAAGTTGTCCTGGTTTGTACTAACTAGACCAACACACTGAGTGCTATCATTATTGTGCATTGGACAATTTGTAATGCTCATTATCCTGACTTGGGTACTTTTCCACTCTAAATGTGCAGAACTTCTGTTAGACCAGGAAAAACAAAGAGTGACAATCTAAATTTATTTTATGCCACAATATAGTAAATTGTTTTGTCTTGGTCTTCAAATCTGGATTTCTGAGATGCTACAATATTATCCCGAGTTGGAGGTTGTGGAATTGGTGCAAGATGGACCGAGATTCTTCTGGGATCATCTACTTCCAACTGCACACGTTAATTCATTCCTTCATTATCTTGCAGTCTCATACAAATGATGACCCTTAATAGTCTTGGAACATAGGAATATGACTTGTCAGCTTTAACAGGCTGCACAGACCATCTAGCTGTCTTTTTGTTGTAACTTCTCTGCCACCTGAAGTAGAAAAATACATACAATGTAATTCACAAGAATAAAACAATAGAATTGAGATTATGATCTATGGAGCCCTAACTTTCAATTCAAGATGAATATCTCGAATGTATAGTGAATGAGCAACTAAACATATCATTACAAGTTCACTTTATGAAGGATTTGAGTGATTTGTAGACAGATTTTAGGTTGTGGTCATCCCTCAAGAAGTTCTACGGCAGGCATCACGAGCTGGTCAATGGTTACAGGGTGTCTGTTACCCAAATCAGAACTGATCTTCATTTGTTGTTGATGTCTTTCCCTTCATCGGATGGGACTTCTACCGGACTTGACCATGGACAACGCAGCAGGTTTGCGACTTTCGATTGACCCTTCTGAAGCCTATGATCAAATATCAGATTGCTGCCATTAATAATTACTGAGAAAAATGTTATGAACATCTTGGGACGAACGGACGGACAGAGGTAAAACAGTATACCCCACCCCCTTCCAGTGGAGTGGGGGTATAATAAAGCTCCTATGACATATGATCATGCATGGTTCTGTTATTAGGACAATATTTCAAGTATGTAAGTTACAACTGAAACATATGAAATTAACATGACAAACCTTAGAGTGAAGTTGAGGCTAGGTTCAAAATCTTCATCGTCAGAATCATCACTGTCCTCTTCAGTAATATCTATTGAGAGACTGTAAGAATAAAAAATAATTGTTTATTACAGTGTATGTGTATAATATCGAAACAAATTTTGTTATATGGTTCTGATGTGCAGCTGTATAACGAAAAAGCTTTTCAAAATAATATTAAATCTAAATACATGTATCCAGCACACATCTACACAACCCAATATAAAGAGACAAAATTACATCAAAGTTGCAGGAAAAAATTTGGTGCGCCAGACGTGCATCATTTCTGTCCCAGTTTGGTTTCTTTCCCGTAAGCAGACTTGGGGTCAATTACTTTCAAATGTAATCGATTACATTACAATTACTTTGCAATTTTCATGATTACATTACATTACGATTACATCAATTTTCAAATGTAATCGATTAAATTACAATTACTTTGTAAATGTAATCGATTACATTACTGATTACATTTAATGTCATGACAACCAATATTAGTGTTTTATGTTATAATTTTGTCTCATATGCATCTATCCAATATCTCCTTTTTTAATGTATTTCTTACTCAGAACAATGAAATACAATTCAGTTTTAATGTGATCATTACATGCAATAAGATACATTATTAATTAACTCTATATTATTGTTGTCAATACAACCTAAACTGTCTTTACAATATAAAATTATAAACTCTGCCAATATAAAAAAACTAAACCAATATTGATATTGGCTTAGTTTTTTTTATATTGGCCGAGTTTATGATTTTATAATTACCCATTATAAGATAAAATTTTATGGTTAATTAATAAATATATCATTTACGTTGTAAATTATAAATAGCAATTCTCATTTTCCTTTTTTCATAAAATAAGTTGTGTCTTATTACTATGACCAATATTCATTCCATCTTATACTATTAGTAAATATTATAATACATTTGCACATTTTAATAATATATATCAAATAATTTCAAATATCCTGTCAATAGTTTATTGTGGATAATAAACTAGCAGTTAACCTGAGCCACAGATAAAATTTGTAATTAAGGTCTTATTTATGACACCAAATTATGTATCAATCATCATTACTAAATTTCACACCATTTACATGGGTGTCCTTGATATATAATTCAGAAGATAAAAAAAACCAAGTCATTCTGATTCTAAACATTTGCTTAAAAATATGCATAATTTCTCAGTCTAAATATGAAAACTAAATCTTTAATTTATGTAAATAGGTTTATTAAAAATATAATTTAAAATTTTAGAGCTGTTTTCACTGAAATTTTTAAACCCCATTGAAATTGAGATATTATTTGTTTGGATATCAAGTCTTTGAAGCCATACTTAATATTTTTTTTGTACTTGTGATAGTTTTGATTGCAATTAAATATAGAAGAATATCTTTTGATCATGTTGTGATTGCCACTTTATTTTAATAGAGTTTTTTTTTTAAATTTCATAACATATTTTTGTATTTAGATGTCAATAAACTTTATATGTTTTCTAGTAAACCATTCTACATTATTTGTTAAATAAATTCCATGAAGAAAATTCATTTACATAAATCATACATTAAATATCTAAGGAGATACATGTATATGTTTCAGTTAAGAAAAAATAAGTCAAAATGATGAAAAGTAATCTAAATGTAATCAGAAAGTAATCATGATTACAGGGTCAAAATGAATGTAATCGATTACATTACGATTACATGTAATCTAAAAAATGGCCGTTTACAGATTACATCCAATTACATGAAAAAATGTAATCGATTACAACTGATTACAATTACAAATTACGATTACCCCATGTCTGCCCGTAAGTAGCTAAGGAGGACTGGCCATTTCAGCTTGTGGATTGATGAAAATGTAACGATGACGCAGAAGCCAACATGATCCCTATATAATATAGCTACTAGTAGTATCACTATGCAAGCCACAATAATTAATAGGAAACTGTTATACAAGTGACTGTGTTGAACAATATTGACAATGTTACCTATAAGGGAACGCTCATTTAACTTGAAGGGGGGGGGGGGGGGGTTATTGTTTTTTTTCTAAAAAAATATTCTGATTCCCAATGTTGCTGAAAAAAATATTCTGATTTTGGTGGAGGAAACAAAAAATAACCTGATTCAGAGTTTTTGTCATATAACCTAATGTGGAATTCTGGAAAAAAAATTCGCATTTGGGCGACAAAAAAAAATATATTCTAACTCTTGTGTTGTCAGAAAAAAAATTTCTGAACGAAACAAAAAACCATAACCCCCCCCCCCCCTTCAAGTTAAATGGTCGGTCCCTAAACATAATGTAGAATATGTCTAATCTTTAACAAAATGAACATACTCAAATGGGTTCACAAATGAACTCGATTTCTCCAGTTTCATCCGTTTCGTTGAAATGTGATGGCTGCTCATTTCTTCTACTCTAGAAATACCTTGGTCAGAATATCTAAATCAAAAGTACAAATATCAATCACTACAAAATCACATTTGTCTGAAATTACCAGTCGTAATTTGCCTAAAAAATTAAGATAATTTTACAAAAACCTGCATGATTTTAACACAGACATGGGCCATCGGTCTACTGTTAAATTCACACACTGTGAAACATGTAAATTGCTATGGATCTTCACATTATTTCTTAAAAATCTTGTTTATAAATCATACTTACAAAATCCAAACTAAACAAGGGCAAAGCGTGGCGTATCCCCTCGCCTAAAAATTTGACCCGGTGACCTTGACCTTTGATTTTGAAAATCAATAGGGTTCCAGATTCTCTTAAGGACTAAGTATGTAACAAGTTTGGTCAAAATCCATTGAAGGATGTTGATTCTAGAGTGTTCACAAGGATGTTACGTGGTAACATTTTGACTAGGTTATCTTGACCTTTGACCTATGAGGCTATGACCTTGAAAATCAATATGGTTTCGTTTATCTTAAGGACTAAGTATGTACCAAGTTTTGTCAAAAATCCATTGAAGGATGTTGATTCTAGTGTTCACAAGGATGTTATGCGGTAAACATTTGAGCCTGTGACCTTGATCTTTGACATATGACCTTGAAAATCAATAGGGTTCCAGATTCTCTTCAGGACTAAGTATGTACCACGTTTGGTCAAAATCCATGGAAGGGTGTTGATTCTAGAGTGTTCACAAGGATGTGACGGACGGACGGTAGCGTTACTATATCCCTTCGCAACTTCGTTGGCGAGGGGATAAAAAGCAGTTCAAATGACATTTCTTTAAATAGAAAGCCTTTATATGAAAAATACATATTGATTTCCCTCTATCATGTCTATGTTGATAATTCTAAGATAGTAAAGTATAATTTTGGCTCCCTGAACTAAAAATTATGTCCAAAATTGTTGAAATGTAGTAAAAAACTAGTTAATGTAATGTTTTTAGAATAGTCAAGAAATAAACTTGGTTTGCATAAGGAAATTGAAAACGGTTTTCATTTAGTCATAGTCTAAAATATGCAGTTCAGGACATTTCAGTAAAATTTTATAGTCACATATATAGAAAAGTTTCTGAAACTTGCAAATTTCTATGGATCTTCATATTATTTTTTAAAAACCTTGTTTATGTATCATACTTACAGGATCCAAACTAAAAATGCTACTGAAATGACACTTATTTAAATGGAAAGCTTTTTATATAAAAGATACATACTGATTTTCCACTATGGTGATAATTCACAGACAGGAAGATATAATTTTGGCTCCCATAACAAAGTTCTATGTTCAAACTTGTTGAAAAGTACTTTTAACCTTATTTATGTAATGTATTTCCAGTACCCAAGATATAAACTTGTTTGCATAAAGGAATTGAAAATGATTTTCATTTAGCCATGGTCTAAAATATGCATTTTAGGACATTTCTGAAATTTTCAGTAAAATTTTGTAGTCATATATAAAAAAAGTTCTGAAACTTGAAAATTTCAATGGATATTCATATCATTTCTTCAAAACCTTGTTTATAATTATATATTATACTTACAGGATCCAAACTAAAAGTGCAATTGAAATGAAGCTTCTTTAAATAGAAAGCTTTTATTTGAAAAATACATACTGATTTTCCATTATAGTGATAATTCGCAGAAAGTAAGGTACAATGTATATACTTTTGGTTCCCAAAACTAAGTTTCATGTCTAAGTTGTTGAAATTTGATAAAATTAAAAGCCTAATTATATGTTGTATATCAAAGAAATAAATTTGCTTGAATAAAAAGAACTTTATAGGGTTTTCATTAAGCCATGTACAGTTTTAATTCTTGCATTCAAAATGAATTGATTCGATATTTTTTTTTAAATTGATAATAATAAACTGCATTGCCATTGATATCATTTTTGCACTCCCATTTCCCCTTTGCTGGCCTCCTAAAATTTGTGTTTGTTTACCTCGCAAATACGGCCGTTTTATGCTACTCATTGACAATAATTTGCTGTTGCCCGGTGCAAAATTACATATATTGATATCAATGATCATAGGCATCATCATAAATTCATAAAATATGAAAAACGATTGAGAAAAGAAGGCAACATGCTCGGCTTACCTATCAACAATAATCAAGCAAAATCTTTGCCACTTCAGCGTGAGATTTGACGCGTAGCACTTCCTTGAGTTCGCTCCATCCAACGGCAACGGTCCAACTGATCCCTTACATATATCCTGCATTTGTTCCATTTGGAAGATACTTCACTTCTATTCCTCTTTATCTCGGAATCCGTCAAAGTCCGCTTTCTTCCACGCGTTGACAGTTTCTCTTTTGCCCAAGAACCACATGTTGTTTATTGTTTCTAAACAGTGCGCATGCTCAAGACGTGTTCACATAGAAGGCCATATGAATAGATTTGAATATTGTCATCCAGACAATAATTCTGATAACTATAGTTTTGGGTCTTTATTGTCAAAAAATCGTATCTTTTGCAGCATAACTCGGTGTTAATCTTCATTTTATGAAGGTCAGTATGGAAATCAACAATAATTTTGGGTATGAAAAAATTACGCAGCTGGTAGACAATATCCCTTTAAAAGATTTTTTTTTACATTTCTCGAGGTGAATATGTCAAACATTTTGTGATCGATGCGTATTTGTAAGCGTACTTTCTTTCCGGTGTGTAAAATGTGCGGGTACGTAAATACCCTAGTGTATTTTTACCTTGCACCATATTCTCGCCAGGAAAGGTAGCTCCAAGGTCAATATTTGTCACGCTCGGGCACAACAGTCGTTCGATGCATAGGAGCACCTCATAATCAAAGAATTGTACAATAATTTCGAGTTACACCGTTTGTGTTTCTTTAATCTGTTTAATTTTAATAGATCTTTCTAGTACATTTAAATTTTACGATTACAATCGGATTGCTAGAAATATCGTAACTTTTCCGAAATCTAAACTTTAAAATTATATACGCCAAGTCCAGCCCTGGCTTGGATTTCTCGAAAAAAGTTTTCTTAACAAACCAAATTAAATTTGAGTAAAAATTCGACTTAAGTTTGCGTTTTGACTTTGTTTGTTTGGAGAAATCACTGACGATTTAAAAAAAAAAAATCTGTTGTCACTTAAAACAGTCAATGAGGCCGGTAAGGCTGTGTACATGAATGAATAAGAAATAATTCTTTCGGAGTGTGATATCCATATAAAGGTGAAATAACGGATGCAAAAATCACCGGCTAAAGTTACACAATATTCCGTTTACAAATATTTCAAGTCCCTATACTTGTTCATCTGTGACGGCAATATGTGAATTGGACTAGGTATTACAGCCAGCTTGATATGAATTAATTAGCTCAGGTTACAGGTGTCAATAATGGAAGGAACATCTTGTCGACACAAATTTCCAGGTGCCAGTGGGAGAACAATTATAATTAATTCTATTTAATGTTGTTGTTTTTTATTACTATTTGTTTGTAGGTACATTTGCAATCATTGAAGTAAATTTAATTTGAGAGTCAACACTCTCTAAGTCCGACGTGAGAGTGGATATTTAAAGATTTTTTTTACATTTCTCGAGGTGAACATGTCAAACATTTTGTGATCGATGCATATATGTAAGCGTACTTTCTTTCCGGTATGTAGAATGTCCGTTTACGTAAATACCCTAGTGTATTTCTACCTTGCAACATATTCGCGCCAGGAAAGGTAGCTCAAAGGTCAATATATAACTGAAATATTGTTGAAAAGTGACGTTTAAACACCCATAGCCTCATATAAATTATTGCAATAAAATATCGATTGAGTAACGAAATTGATATAAATTATTTTCCAGTTTATTTAGTATAAAAAGCTTGTTCTACACGTTCACTGTGAGATGTATTGCAACCGCCATTTTTAACTACAATCACGTGCGCATGCTCGTGTTTGATGGAAAGCTATAGCTATATTTAGATATTTTGTGATAATAATTTTATATTGTAAATCGATCCACCCTGTGATTTTTTTCAACAAGATACATTTTGTATAGTATATATTTTATTATAAAATACAATATTGAACTGATTTTCGATAACACTTCAATCATTGAATATTGATTTTTTTCTAATGTTGAATATTTTATCCCCAGAATTGCACCCCCCTGTTAGTATACTTTTATTGCTTTATTTAAAAAAAAAATAACACCAAGAACATCGATGATACGAGTCTTCTTATTCAGAAATAAACCTACAGCAAAATAAAGGTATAATTTTTTGTACTGTGAACAAAATCGTCATTTTTATCTAGATTTATCGTCCGAAAAATACGGTACTCCTCTACTATACTAATTTGGATTAGGTGATTGGAATTAGGTGCCATCATCAAAATAAAGATTAAAAAATGTATTTCATGATAATGATGGCTGATTAAAATTGTTTGTCATGCATTAGCAGTCAGTTGTCACCAATATACAGGAAGAGTCCCTACTGGGAAGCCATTCAATGAAAATAACAACCTGACCATATTGTTAAATAAGAATAAGAATTAGATAAGAAATTAAAATTTATAGAAGGCAAGGATTTATATAATTAACACATTAAGTCACATTTCATTTATTTAGCTTGGGTCAGTTATCAATTAAAAAGACAAAAATGGTTTAAAAAAAAATCTGTCTAATAAGTATTTACCTAAATAACGATATCATGACGTATAATAATTTCTCACCGTAAATGTATTTATTTTATTAAGATATGTATACACATATATAAGAAAAAAAGATATAAATTTATTTTTTAAGTACAAATAAATTGGAAGACGGCTTGAAAATCGAAAACGTAGAATAGTTATCTATGTTTATAAGTCTTAGTAAAAAGAGTCTTGAGCCACGTTTTTTTTTCACACCTGTGATAGGTGTATTTGTATATCATGAATGCACGATGCGACAACATGCTGAGATGGGTGATGTTTTGACAGGTAAACTGTAAAAAAAAAACCGTAGAATACACTAATAAAATATTATTTCACCTATATCAAGACTCCGCAGACTGCCAATTTTCAAGAAGAAAAACACGGGATTTATGACCCATTCGCCATGAACAAAATAAAACTTAAATTTTACAAAATAATTTTAATCCAAATTTGCCTTTGTCATGCATTAGCAGTCAGTTGTAATATACAGGATGTAACCAATATACAGGAAGAGCCCCTACTGGGAAGCCATTCAATGAAAATAACAACCTGACCATATTGTTAAATAAGAATAAGAATTAGATAAGAAATTAAAATTTATAGAAGGCAAGGATTTATATAATTAACACATTAAGTCACATTTCATTTATTTAGCTTTGGTCAGTTATCAATTAAAAAGACAAAAATGGTTTTAAAAAAAATCTGTCTAATAAGTATTTACCTAAATAACGATATCATAACGTATAATAATTTCTCACCGTAAATGTATTTATTTTATTAAGATATTTATACACATATATAAGAAAAAAGATATAAATTTATTTTTTAAATACAAATAAATTGGAAGACGGCTTGAAAATCGAAAACGTAGAATAGTTATCTATGTTTATAAGTCTTAGTAAAAATAGTCTTGAGCAACGTTTTTTTTTCACACCTGTGATAGGTGTATTTGTATATCATGAATGCACGATGCGACAACATGCTGAGATGGGTGATGTTTTGACAGGTAAACTGTAAAAAAAAAAAACCCGTAGAATACACTAATAAAATATTATTTCACCTATATCAGGACTCCGCAGACTGCCAATTTTCAAGAAGAAAAAAAACGGGATTTACGGATTTATGACCCATTCGCCATGAACAAAATAAAGCTTAAATTTTACTAAATAATTTTAATCCAAATTTGCCTTTAAAGAAATAAATGTATAAATTATAATTATTTACCCGGGTTCGTTCGCCCTACATTTGGCAAACACGTAAAAGAGCAAACGCACCCGATATCGTAAACCGGCAACTGTCTGCAGCAAGTGAAAGGGCCTTGGCATCGATTGTCGCGAGTACATAGGGACATATTAATATTCACTTCTAGTGCACTTAAAACATGGGTACTGCATGTTAATACATTTTATTCATGGATATTATTGTATATATCGCCCATGACAGCCGTTAACATATCTATACTTTCCGTACCACTGTATATCACTCATTTACTTCAGCTTTACTATGATATGCATGTTTCTTTAGGCACAAATTTATTGGTTAGCAGAATTTGGGGACGTTTCCTGTTTACAGTTTAACTATCTGAGAGTGGAGACTCTCACTCCGACCTCGGAGGATTTGGTCGGACATTTGTCGGACAATTTGGTCGGACATTTGTCGGTGTGAAGTCCGACAAAACTCTCTGTCCGACCTGAGTGTTTGATCGTTGATACACTTGGAGGGATCTGTATATTATGTAACCTTGTACATGTCAATAAAAAAAAATGTCGGATGTAAAAATACGGATGAAAACACATAAATTGACGCTACATTGTAGGAATAATGACATTCTTTTCTTAAGAAAGGATAAATACAGCAAGCAAGCTTGTTATACATTTAAATTTCACCCCGAGATCACACTATTACTAAAACTAGGATGTCAACAAACAACACGCATAACCAACAAAACACGTGACGCTATCAAAAAAAAAATAAAAAAATATCGTTAACTAATGAAATAGAAAATTGAAGTACAACTTTTTAAAATATTTTATTGGATGAAAATACAATAATGAATGGAGTATGTGATCTGAGCTCTTCCTGTCCAAAAATATGTAGAAGAATATTCGATTATTAGCATCGTGTTATCGGTTTTCGTGCTATTATCGATTTTCAGATATAGCGATTAACAGTGTTAACCCTTCATTCATATGACGATTGGAATTTTCAAAGAATGCCTAGTTAAATATTTCTTTGTACATAAGATTGTTTTTAAAGTCATTCTTGTATTTTAATATACTCTCGATTATCTGGCAACTTTTGCTGTCAGTAAAATGGCGTCATCTGTTTTCGTATGAAGTAAAAACAGGGCCGATATACGGGATGGAAACGAATATAAAATCCGGAAATGGCTGGTTTTAAAATTTCATGGTTCTGGCCATCTACCAAATCATATTACATCTAAATAAAATAACAGAATGTTTGAAAATGACCACTTTCAAAATTGTGTTTACTTTTGATGTTTTTCTTAGTACTGAAACCACAATGCACTGCAAAGTGACATGTATTTTATATAAGAAACAGGCATATTTCAGTCAGCTCTTTTGTTTACAAGTACGACCAGTGACCCCATGACAGTTACATGATAGAAAGAGCCGGTGCCTGAGAGGCAGACGACATAGTAAGTTCAATTGTATATAGCCCTTCTGGATTTTTTTCCGGCTACTTTATAAATGAAGTAAATTTTTAGCATTACAAAAAGTACGGTTCAGTAGGAAGGTTCACTGTTTTTGGTACTTGCGTCTTTAAAAGCAAACTTTAACATCTTTTATGAATTTATTACACAATCACTTTTTGCAGATTTACGTTTTGTTTCTATATACTTATGGCAAAACAAACGAATCGGAGAAAACGATCCGTCTTTAATGAGACACATTTTCAAAAGATTTTTTTCGAAAATTGAAGAACTACGAAATTATGTGAAAAAAAAAGAACAGACATCGGAACAATGCCATGAATTCGTAAAAAAATTAAAATAGGCCTATGCTACGGAGTAAAATTGTTTTAATGCTATTATTTATAAGATCGCACTTTGTAATCGATCGTTCATGCATTACAATAAAGCTACACATAAGCTCTGCTTCTTAGCTAAAAGCACAAAAAGTTACAGGGTAGGGAGCCATAAAATTGAGAGGATTATGTAAACATATAATTTGTAATAGTTTTCATTTGACAATTACAGACGATGCTTATTATAAATACTTTTAAAGTATATTATACAAAACTTCAGGGTACATCTCTTACGTAATATAATAATTTGTTTATGGAAATACAATATTCTTACTTGCCAACAGTAAAAAGATTAATCTGTTTTCATAACGGTTATTTCTGATTTGAACAAAGCGTAATATGTCTGCGTAAAGAAAACATTTTTTGTTTATTTTAATAACGTCTTTCGAACTGGCGGACCCTTCTGATTAATTTCAGAATAGTCATAAAAAATATGATTGTTGTTTTTATAAGGAAAAATTGCATATGAATGTTTTTTGTCTATTTTGCTTTTTGGGGTTTGCAAGAAGAATGTTCTACCCTGCTCTGTTCACCCTGCTTTACTTCATAATTTTGGTTGTTGCTATATCATTCTGATGATGCACAAAAAAAATCAAGATAAAAATGAACAATCCAATATAACTTACGATCAATGTTAATCTTAAGATTTTTTTTGTGAAAATAGCCCCAGAATCATTGCTGCATCAGGTGCGGATCCAGCAGTTTTGAAAACGGGGACCCAGGCTCTTGTTTGCCAATTTTTACCCAATTTGTACACGAATTTTACTAAATTGTCGAACACCCCCTTGCTCCGCCAGTGTGCTTTAATATGCATCCATTCCTAATGTATACTTGATCACCTATTAGAACCTTTAAAACGTGTATTGCATCTCCTATTCTAGTCACGGGTACCATTAAATGGTCACAAAATGTGTATTGCGTTTCTGATTATTGCCAAAGATTGTGACACATGTATTCGGTCAGAGTCCCGTCGACCGGATGTAAGATGACACTTGTATATTCTGCCTGGCAATATTAGGTACCCTGCTGAGTGAACCGGTGTGAATGTACCTGTTGTTTTCAGAATGAAAATAAAAATAAGTAAACCCGCCTTTCACTTCTTATTTCAGGAATTATTTGCCTTAATTTATTGAAGAATAAAATATTTCAAATTAAAATATGGTCTCTCGCTTTACGGCGTTTACATAGGGATATGATTATTTGTTTTATATCATAAACAAAAATATTTATTGTTCATTAAGGTGTCTCATTACAATAATCAGAACTTTTAAAGCACAATAACTTTGACGCTGTACATACACAATCCTGTGCTATAAAACAAGACATAAATAGCTTAATAGAGACCGATAGTTTAATATATACTTAATTCATTTTTTAGTAAATAGTCCCAGCATAGGTAATACAAGGTTAATGTGTTTCTCGCATGATAATCAAAAACAAGTAATAGTGAAGTGACAACAGTATACGTATTCTGTACGTGTATCACACTTTGCTAATATTTTAATACATTTAAAGTCACATTTCTTAATAAACATCGCATTAAGTTAAAATACGACATAAAAATCAAATACGCAACAATTGATGGATTATTGTGTATTGACTACACTAAATTTATTAAGGGCCAGACTAGTATGACATAAATAATAATAATAAATAAATAAATAAATAAATACGTATAGATAGATACACGATAATATAATACTATAGATCGTCATATTCAATGAGCTAGTGACGACTACAGTATTACGTAATCTCTACTCAGCGGGTGATTTAGATGACCGTGCGATTTAACTGGTAAAATGCAAATTTAAAAGGTAAAACGCTAAAATCCCACGATAATGCAAATTTAAAAGGAAAAACGCAAATATAAAAGGAAAAACACTAAAATCCCACGACAATGCAAATTTAAAAGGAAAAACGCAAATATAAAAGGAAAAACGCTAAAATCCCACGACAATGCAAATTTAAAAGGAAAAACGCAAATATAAAAGGAAAAACGCTAAAATCCCACGACAATGCAAATTAAAAAGGAAAAACGCAAATATAAAAGGAAAAACGCTAAAATCCCACGACAATGCAAATTTAAAAGGAAAAACGCTAAAATCCCACGACAATGCAAATTTAAAAGGAAAAACGCTAAAATCCCACGACAATGCAAATTTAAAAGGAAAAACGCAAATATAAAAGGAAAAACGCTAAAATCCCACGACAATGCAAATTTAAAAGGAAAAACGCAAATATAAAAGGAAAAACGCTAAAATCCCACGACAATGCAAATTTAAAAGGTAAAACGCAAATATAACAAGACAATTCGCTAATTTAACTGGTAAACGCTAATATAACTGGTAATCTTTAATTATTTGCATTTTACCGGGAATATTTGCATTTTACCGGGGATATTTGCATTTTCTATTTCCTAGTGGTGGCTAATCCATGACAGGTTTGCATCAGATGTGGATTCTGACAAACTCTAAAGATCTGGTAGAGTGCATACATATTCAATGTCCCTCTCCTTATGCAATATCATTGGAACATTTGACTTTTCTACCCTTTTCACAACTATTACTCACTCTAAAGATAGATTGACAGATTTAATTACAGCTAATGGACAAAGTAGGCACAAATATCTTGTCATAAAAAAGACGAATCTTACTGTTTTGTTTTATTGTTAGTCTTCTCGTATTTTATCATTGTATTGTCTTTCCTTCTTCGATTTACGGCTTCTGATTACCCCATTGGTTGATTTTTTTATTTTTGGTGTTTAACGCCACTTTCAGCAATATTTCAGCTATATCATCGCGACCAGTTTTAATGGTGAAAGAAGCCGTAGTATCCGGAGAGAACCACCAACCATTGACAAGCAACTGGTAAACTTTATCACTTGCGGCTGCGAGTCGAGTGCACCTTTTTGTGATTTACAAAGCCAGGCGCGAACCTACGCCATATTGGTGATAGGCTTGTATGAGTTGTTAGGTAATCAAACTACCTAACTCATTGAGCCACTCGGGCCCTTTGGTATCATCAAAATGTTCTAAGGTGTATACTGCATATTCGCATATGTCTGTGTTGTTTTGTTTTGCGGTCAGCATGTGACGACTTTATCTAAGGTTTACCTTAAACAGACACTATGTCTACAGTGTACATTAAGAAGCATTCAATACATTAAATTATAATAAAAGAAAAGAATAAACTGAACATTCGCATGCAAACATAATATGACAAATGATAAATTTATAGCGGCTAACAAACAATATCGTCCCAAGGTCTTGAACGATTTGTTTATGTTGATTCTGCATTACTTCTATAATTATATTCATTTGACAATAAAGGTACAATTATGTAAGAAGCTGATATAATCAGTATGGTATGTGTGTGTGTCGTGCTGACAACAGTTTTTACAATAATTATTACATAATTGTGGACGACGAAAACTGATTTAATGAGTATCTTGTTTGTATTTATTAGTATGTAAGACGCTGATCTAATCAGTGTAGTGTGTCGTGATGACGACAGTTTTACAGTCATTATTATGTAATTGTGAACGTGAACGACCAAAGCTAGTTTAACGAGTAACGACGTGATTTCAATTAAATAAGAAAATCTATTTTTCATTGCTAGTCATTAAAGTTCATGCTATTTTCGGTATGTTGTATTCGAGTTGTTCTATGATTATTTTCTCCTTATAATCATATTTGAATACCTACAATATGAAATACGAAATGTATCCATAGTATTCTCAAGTTGCATTTTATTTGTATGGAAATAAATACAATGAGCAGGTTTGTTATTATTAACGACACTGACAACAGAGTTATTCGAGGGGGGTTTTCTTTTTGTGATAAATGTACTTTTTTAGCTTATATGTTCGTTTCTCTTTACATAACAAATCTCCGGCGACACAACTAAATTATATAATGTTATATCAAGTGATATTGTCGATACAACTTTTCCATATGGAATACATTCAAAATAAACCTACAGGAAAACACTGTTTGATGTTGAGTAAACTAGTCAACATTTAAACCAATATATTCCCAATAGAAACGTTAGAATATTTGTTTTCATTGAGCCGGTATTTACTATACAGCAATTAAGTTTAAGTTTCAATGTGGGTGTTAATAAAGCAATGCAAGACACGTGGTCTCCTTATGTACCCATGTGTTACTGGTTAAATATCTGACTAATATTGAGGGATCATCGTGGTCGTGATCTTATGGTAGTTGAATTTACAACTACCTATGCAATCAGTGCCTATCACCACTGAAGTTGTGAGTTCGAACCCCGCTGAGATGAGGCATACTCGATACAACATTATGTGATAAAGTGTGTCAGTGACTTGCGACAGGTCGCTGGTTTTTTCCGGGTATATCGGTTTCCTCCACTAATAAAACTTACCACCACGATATAACTGAAATATTGATGAAAGTGGCGTTAAACACCATAAACTCTTACTAATATTTTGTCGTCCATCCAAAAATGTTATCGCCGTGATAATAATGATCCTCGTCTGAATTTGGGTAACTGTAACACTTTATTCAAAGCATATACCATTGGATAATGTGACCTATATATGGTATAAGAGTCACTAGAAACATGAGTTAAAGTCATAAAGTTGCACGTACGTGACCTTCTACTTCTACGTGGGTAATCTGCAGTCGGAACATCCATTTCGCAGATACTGTTTGGAACTAAATAAAGAATTATTTAATCAAACTACCAATTATTTCGAGACTGTAGGATATCTTGAAAAAGACGTGGTATAATACAATTTTAGATAACTATTGAAACCTTAAATCTAAAAGAAGTCAAAACTAAAACGGGGCAATGTGTATGTTAATACAGGTGTTAGTCAGAATAAGCCTTAATTCGCCATGAAGTATTAATTTAGAATTTAGGCCTTTGGGAAAAAGGGAAAACGTTTAATTATGCATGATTTGTTTTCTTTTGGAAATTTCTTCAATCAGTTACGCTAGTTGACACTTACGTTCGTAAATGAAAATAATACATGTCATATAAATTGTAATAATGAATACAACATATTAACTATCAAAGCAATAATTAATTCATTACATCTCTTTCTTTCATTTGTTCTATTTTTGTCATGTGTCGACTGATCTTAAGTTTGATATTTGCTTTAAGAAAACTCATGTAGTAAATTATAAATCAGTTATTATTGTACAGATGTAATGTACAAAGTGATGATGCATGAAATATTTGAACTGATCACTAACAACAATGTCAATTTATTTGATAGTTGCCACGATTACATGGTAGTTTGATTTATATCTATTTATGCCGTCAATGTCTATCACCGCTGAATTCGATCCTTCTCCTGTCGAGATGTACTCCATAAATATTATGTAATGCAGTTTGTCAGAGAACATACCTCTACAATATTTCAAATATTATCTAAATTGACGTACGTGACCTATTTCTAACCGAACCTAATTTACGTGTCATCTGCACCCATCTCTGTATCTTAACAAGTCACTATTTGAAGAGTACATGCCACTGTCATTACCGGTAAAAAGGAAACATCAGCGAGATGATTCGGTGACGACGGCATCTTTAAGACAGTAGTTCGGTAATTTTGTATTACCCTTATCTACGTTTTTATTAGTGGTTTTTTTTACAATAGTAACGAACGTATTCTAAATAATGCTTATAACACTTTTTGAAGTCCCTGTACCAAGCCAGTAAAGTGAGCGGTCATGTATTTACATGTTAGGGGTATCAATTTGGGCTGTACCAAGCCAGTAAAGTGAGCGGTCATGTATTTACATGTTAGGGGTATCAATTTGGGCTGTACCAAGCCAGTAAAGTGAGCGGTCATGTATTTACATGTTAGGGGTATCCAGTTGGATCTCTTTCTAAGATTTTTCTATTGGATTTTGGAAATGTTGCGACAGTGTAGTATTTTTTTTCCTTTCCTGTTGTATTCTTTATGCGTATACGTCTGTAATAAAACCATATTCTTGTTCATACATTAAAGATATCGCTAGGGACTACCATTTACTTAAATGGCCGTTCAAGAGCACTCGCTGGTATAACCACTTTTCTTGTGTCGTCATGTGTATTAATTTATGCCAACACTATTACTAATGTCAACATTTTTGCATAACCTTTTAACGTCATGTCTGAAAAGACATAGCTGATAGAACTTATGTATGTAATAGTTTTTCATACACATACTTTCAAAACTCTTTAAATAGGAAAATGTATTACTACTTGGATTTGTTTAATTAATTTGTTCACACTTATTCATCAAAGTTTTGATCATTTAACCCCAGCACTTTTTATTTATGTGCCAGCATTAAGCAAAAAGAGTGGACGGACATGTAGGGGCGTGTTAGGGTATCGATTTTTCCTCTTTTCTAAACATTTTTAGATTAAATTTGGAACAATTCCGAAAGTTTGATTTTTTTCTTTGTTTTTCATTTTATTATTGATAATTAAAAATCTAAGGTATTTACAAATATTTACATTTTTTTAACGGAAATCGTTGTTTACGCTGGAATTAGAACTCGTATGACATGTTTATGATAGGAAAGATTTATCTTGTTTTCAAAAACCGCAGTTCCATCAAATATTGGGAGTTAATTATCGTTAATCACAATTTATTTCTGCACTATATATATGGGCGTAATGATATATTATTTAACACCATAAGTCTATAATAAACACGATCACTTCATCAATGGCGTATTAATTTGTGGATGTTCATACAACTAGTGAATTGAAGTCTGACGTATTAAGTCTTTGAAAAATATACCAGATTTGTATACGCATTAAATCTTTGCAAGATATACCAGAAATAGCTAAGCTTTTGAGATGGGGATTACTCTCTATATATAAATAATATTGAAGCTCGCACTACTAAAGTTGCATTGTAACTTAATAATACCTTTCAGTGTTGTAGGATTATGGTTGTGGGTGCATTTTCAACAAGCTAGCAACTTCCAAATCATGGATTCTAAATATTGTAAATACAATTATAAGTACTTTAATCAAAATGAACATTTTAATATAATTCTTAGGTAGGGGAATTTCTAGTCATAGCATTATGAATAATTTTTTGACTGTATTCATTTTGAAAACCCTGTAAAACAAAGTAGTTTGATATATTTCATTTAATATGATTAAGGGCGTGATTGACCAGCAAACGATCATGTCTTTCTTTTCGATATCATAATACGACACGTCCATGAAGGTTAAATGTCATGGTTACTAAAAATAGATATGATGCAATACAATAAAGAACATGACAGTTATTATTACTACAGATCAACTGTATCCATAAAATTATGAAAAGCAATGTTGACTGTCTTGCTGTAAGATTAAGCCGGGTCATTGTTTTAAATTTCATTGCAGTATTCCTACAATAATTGTATCCTGTTCACCTGTTATGAAAACAATACATCTTGTATATCAGTTAAATCGTCGTGTATATTGAAGTGTTACACTAACTCCTGTCTTAAAGATGCCGTTGTCACCGAATCATCTGGTTGATTTTTCCTTTTTACCGGTAATGACAGTGGCATGTACTCTTCCAATAGTGACTTGTTAAGGTACATGGATGGGTGGATATCGTACATTCTTCACAATATCTTCGCGCCACTATGTTCTGTTTTGTTTATTAAGACATAAAAATATATAAATAATTTCAAATATTCACTACACTAAAGATTTTTGTGGGAAAGAAATTTAAAAAAAAAATGTAAACGTTGATTTAAATGTTCAGATATACTATATATATACGTCTGAAAATTAAACCAAACCGTGTTAGAATTAGATTTCAGAGCTGTCAAATTTGTGTTCTTCCCTCGACGGGATTTGAACTCACACCATTAATACACTGCAGCACCATTCGCTTAGCCTTACGTCCAGCGCCCTAGACCACTCGACCACATCCACTCCCTAAAAAAGGAGGTTCAATAATCGTAGTGTTACCTTTTCTCGTAAGGCAAATCTAGGGATAGATATATATATATACGGAAATTATTCTAGAGCTTTTTTGTATATATATATATATATATATATATATATATACGTAGGGTAGTGAGAGACATTTAGTAGGTTTGCACTTTTGAGTTTAGTGAACCTGTTCTTAAAATCATTTTATAAATTATATTATAACATGACAGGCTTTTTACACTGATAATAATTGTTCATTTTAAATAAGATCATAGTTATAGCAAAACAAATGATTGCACAAATATGATAGGCAATTGTAACTGATGATTTCCTCTGATATTGGAGAATTGCAATATCCTTTAAAGATATTATAAAACCGTTGCATGATGCAATTTGAAATCATCGTACAATGATAACGATATAAATGGAAACGGTTTGTATGGTGTTATTTAATGCCTTTGGTTCTAGGCTAAAAATAAGATTATTTTCAACATTGTATTTTTGTATTTTTAAATGGGATGATTGCATTGATTTTCCACAGCAGATAATAGTGACATTTTTCATCTGTTTTTTTGTTTTGTTTTTTTTTTTAAACAGAACCAAGAATAGAGTGGTATGTGTTGCTGAACTACTTTCATTCACTTTTCCTAAAATAAACCTCAAACATACTAATAACCATTTTCCTAATTCATCACTTTGAATAGTGTGCGTGAACCGTATGTTTACTTTTGTTAATGAAAAGATACAGAATTATTAAATGTTCGAGAGCACAGATACAAGTAAGTATGGACATATCATGTAAACAACACCTCATATAAAACAGTTCAGCAACATATTTATTTTTATTTTAGATAATAGTATTTGGTATTTTTACCAATACAACACGTGCCTTTCATGTATTATCAAATCAGTAGCAATCCTTCAGTATTCATTGTCAATCTGAATGTAGTATTCACAAAATTAACAACTGATTCCCGATTACTATTTCTAGCGTGCTACAGAAAATGACAATAAAAAGTACTTTGATGTTACACAACTCGGACGACTGTACAATAAAAGCTGATCTTTTCCTCACTAGACGATGAACATAGAATATAAAAGGTGTCCATATATATATATATATTGTATGGTTGTCACTTGCTTAGATGTTTGTATAATATACTTTATTTCCTGTGACTGTATAATGATTTCTTTGTTATCCTATACAATATATTAACAATTGCTGAGTTAGATTGCTATCAAATTATAATATTAAGTATATATGGACCATCTACACACGCTTAGACACATGTCTTATGTCTATCTCTAGATTTTCCTTACGCGACAATGTAACACTTCGATTACTGAAGCTCCATTTTTTATGGAGCGGATGTGGTCGAGTGGTATAGGGCGCTGGACATAAGGCTAAGCGATTGGTGCTTTAGTGTATCAATGGTGTGAGTTCAAATCCCGTCGAGGAAAGAACAAAAATTTGACAGCTCAAAAATCTAATTCTAACACTGTTTGGTTTAATTTTCAGACGTATATATATATATATATATATATATATATAAAGCGACGACACATCCAAAAAAGGAAAATGTACTGCGGTGAAAAAAGCCATTATTTAAGTCATAAATCCGTGTGCAAAAAATACCTTGATAAATCAAGCGAGTGACAAAACCTAATTTCTCCACTATGAGGTACAAAGTCTCTAAAAGGAGTATCCACTTGTTCTGCGAGACAAATCAAATACACAATTTACCTTAGTATAAACGTTATTATGTTGCTTGTTCATGGAGAATGCCATTTTTCTTGCATGTAAATGACGTTTTATACCTGCTCCTATTATCAATAGTTGTTTATTGTAGTGGTCGATGGCGTCCCGTTGCAAGACCAAATTGTCAGACCCTTTCCGCCATCACCCCTTTTTCTATAGACCAACATGATTTGCGTCCATATGCCCATCTCAGCGCGTGTTTGAAATTTTACTCGTCAATAATATAGCAACAATCGTGCCCGCTTGATGTTAAACAATAATCAATCAATCGATTAGAAAAACGGCAGTCCTCGTTGTAATAAAGGAGTCTTATAAAGAAGAGTTTCAAGATACCAAAGGGGCAATCAGAATCCGTATATCGAAAAAGAACAGACAACGCATTGGCCGAAAGGACAAACAACGATCTACAAAACATACACATAAAATTAAAGATCGAGTAAAACGAATCCCACCAAAAACCGGGGATGAACTCACAATAGTGAATACCGAAACATCCAATTTATTGGCGGATTTGAAGCATGAGGAAATCAATAACCAGAATGGGATGAGAGATGAAAACAGACTGTTCAAATATCAAAGACGAATCTGATAGAAAAAAAAACCAACAGAGGACAATATAATCGTCAACATATCAATACTTAACCTCAAGATTAAAAGGAGTCAATACTAGCATGAATAAACTAATATAGAATTATGATAATTTTGAGTGATTGAGTGAGTGATTTTTGCTTAACGCCAATTCAGCAATTTTTCAGATACAATGGATATCATGGGGAGAACAAGTTAATTTTCAATGAGATGATGATGAGGTCCGCTTTGTACTAGACCAACACGCTGAGTTGGATTTTTAAGGAGCTAGTTCACTGAAACAACAGTCCGCGGGTAGACATGTCGCTCCACTTTGACACATTATTCTGATTCAGAGTCAACCAGTCTTTGCTCTTTCTCCTTAATGGTGTATGCTTAGCGGAGAAGCAACAAATGCCAATTTTGTTGTCTTTGGTTTGACTCGACCGGGGTTCGAACCCACGATCTACCGCACTCGAGGCGAGTACGCTAACCATTACGCCACCGATGCGGTTATGATCATTTTTGTCTTAGCCAACAATCTGAATACATTAGTGCTACATGAGTTAATATAAGCGAGAGCAACGCAGTGATCTCTTGGTTTAGGCGATAGATTGCTTATGCATACTGCAGTAAGCAATTTATGAATACATATATAGTTTTCACCTATAGCGATGTGTGCTCGACTTTCATCTAGAGTGCGATGTTTGTCGAATATTTTCTGATAGACGCGTGGTAGTGTTCATGGGGAAACCCGGCCAGTGTTGAAGCTCAAATCCATAATATATACATGACGATTTGATGGGGGTAAAAAGGTATACAATCATAACATTAAACCAAACTGTTGTTATGGGAATTAATTTAGGATAATTTGCCTGATAATTTTATCATACATGCTTCTTGTTCTCTATGGAATCACGCTAATGGGTATTATTATCTTTACGGTCTGTAATTATCCGGATTACAGAACAATATGTCGTATAATAATTGAGAGGCAGGTTCTGTAAATATGTTTGATTTATGTGCTATGAATGTGTTTCGATTGTCTCAATAAAGGAACTATATTTGTTGGTATTTGGGATATTATTATTTCACCGGAACTAACTTCCCAATATCACCATGCCCATTCTTTATTGGGGTCTCATATGCATGAAGTGAAATATCGTCATTATGAAGTCATACTCTTCATGCGCCTCACAGTGTCTTCAAAACAGCAGTGTCAATTGAGTACTATGACTCTTGCAAAGAACAAATCAACATTTACATATTATATGGGTGATTATTGAGAAAATATTACCAAACTGAAAACTTTTTATTTATTATTCTGTCATTAACATTGTTTCCGATTAAGCAATCCTAATACTTAAAGATCCTGAAGAATACAGATACATACAACATGGTATATAATGCCGTCATTTTCAAATTCATGGAATAAAATTCTTATTATCGTAAAATTTTTAAAATGTAATGAAATGTTTCCCATGTTAAACTCTATACAAACTATGGCTTCTATGAAAGATTTCGATTATAGCAGGAAAAAACTATCTTATTTTTTTAATGGAAGTCCAGGGGTGGATCCAGGGGGCGCACCCGGCGCGTGCCCCCTAAAATTGGAAAAAAATATGATCTTTTGGCGTAAAATCGTGATTTTTCACACGAAATACCCCAACAAATTTCGCGCCACCCTCCGCTCGGCGCAATTTTTTTAAGTGCGCCCCCCCCCCCCCCCCCTTCCCCCCCAACTTAAAATCCTGGATCCGCCCCTGAAGTCAGTAATGGAAATACATGCCATAACAAAATCCGCTAACGTTCATGTTTACAGTTGTTTGTCTTATACTGGTAACCAGAAGGTGTCACAATTAAACTACTGATGTTTTACAATTTAATTGCATTTTGAATTTAGCAACTTAAACAAGTAAAATGCTCACAAAAATGTAAAATAAATCAGTAACCAGCTTGGATCAATATCACCGGTTCCTTGTAAAATATATCACCGGAAGACGACACATTACGAAAATCGATAGATGGTTGTGTTTAGTATTTTTTTAGGAAAAAAAATAATATGAAAAGAAACAAAGCGAGAATTTGTATGTTTGTATGTACCATGGTCCTGTATGAATGCATGAAGTCACTCTTAGGAATGAGGTTGATAATTTAATTGACAATCACGGCATAATGTATATAGCCAACGAAGGACGTCATGTTAAAATGGTAATTCCGTATTGGTTTAGCTGCTCGGTGATATTTGTCCTATATGAAATACCACAATAAAGGCAATTTCATAAGTATTACTACAATAACTATAAAAATGCAATATCTGATATTAGTGGTCACGATGCGTTAGTGGAATAACCTACGAGTGATTTGTAGCTAATTAATATTAAATATTCTACATGTTATTCTATTTAATTGTAGTTAGTGCATATGAGCCATATTTATATTTAAAACTCTGTCAAAGAATTAGTTTAGAAAGATAACAAAACTGGGAGCTACGTTCTGCAATTCAATCGGTGAACAAAGGGCAACATTTTCTAGATCCTACTTCTTCTTTTTTTTTTAAAGAAAATAGATGTTTACCATATATGCATTAATATGTTTTATTAAATCAGGTTTGAACAACGATGTCTTTAATGATTTTGACATTTCAATTCTTAACTTTTAAGTATGAGGTGAATTCTGAACATGCAGTAATTTTGTATTCACTTTATAAAGTTGTACTGTCTTTAAATCAGATTTAAGTTCATCATGCCAAAGGCAAATAGCTCTAGCACTTAACGAAAGTAATGCATATGATTTTGAACCATTTTATCCTAGATTAATGTAATTCTATCAGAATATATCATTTAACCTGAGCAGTCAAATTGCATTGACTAGATAATTTTTGTTATATGCTGACATTGGCAAATATATAGTTCTCTTAGTACCTGATTCATCTTGAGCGACGATAAAAAAAAAAACGACAACAGTATAAGCACGGACTTCAGATAGGACAGCATAAAACAACTATAGGATCGACGCTTGTTTTTGCTCTTTTTGGACAATTTTGCAGTTGTTCTGGTACTTTTGACATTCCAAGATAAAACCATTATACGTCGAAAAATATCAAATTTGTTTGCAATCTCCGCGAAACAGAGCAGACACCCGTTTCTAAAGCTCGTACAAATATATTATATATTTTCCGACAATGTAATTATATTTTCTATATATACAAATACCAGGATTCTATGGAAGAAATATGATATATTCAAAGAACATTTAACTATCAAAGTCATATATATTGTCTACATGCAATACCACATTGACACCTAGGTCAGAAATGTATCCATATTACACGGTAGTAATAGCATCGGAAATCACACTTTTGCTTTACCCATATGAATACGTGTTTTTTATATTTGTCAAATTACATGTCTTCGTGTTTTTTGTTCCGTGTTGTGATGTACGTTGCGATTTCCGCGTAAAAACAATGCTCGGTTCGTCTTTACTCCTATTTGTAATGTCAGGAATTCATGTTTTATTAATGCTATTTGCATTTATTTACGCATACTGATGTCCAATACGATTTCCATTTGCGTGCGTGCGTGCGTGCGTGCGTGCGTTTGTGTGTGTGTGTGTGTGTGTCTACAATTTGCTAATTTTCAATGTTTTCCAATCATGTTATATCGTAATTTGGTCTTTAAGTATTTGGCGCTATTGTCACGGATCGCGGCACAATATTAATGACGTCTCCAGTAATAGGGTCAATAATTTTAGTGATGAAAAAATGTGTCTTGAGTGAGGTACGATAAAACACATTAAGAATTCAGATGATAACAAAGATGCGAACTTATTTTAAAATAAAATGCTTGTATTCAAGCAACTTGATCATGTCTATGAAGACACATATTTGAAATAACATAGCAAACAGTTTCATTTAGCTCGAATAAAAAAATGCAACACACACTATAAACATGGCCTTCAAGTCTTTAAAACTCTGTTCCTTGATTGTTGTTTTTTCTGTATTTAAGAATTTCGTCCTCACTTCCCCGTGTGGGATTCAATACAACTTTGAGATTATTTGACCCCCCGTGACGTTACGCGTCTACAAGTAGGGTGCACGTGTTTTGTATGCACGGGTCATTGACAAATCGGCAGTAGACATTTTTAATAATTGATAATGAGTTATCAAGCAGTCGCTGTTATTTGATTTACATGCAAAGACAAATATTGATTAGGATTTGTTTCCATGTTCTACAACAACATACTTGTCATGCATCATTGACGATAGATGTTGCTTCGGTGCACATTGACCCTTTAAATTTTGATTGATTTGTGTCAACGACATAAAGGAAAGCGTGTTCAGGCTTTGTTTACAAATCTTCGTTCGTTGTCGATTTCAAGGAGATGGTTGCGGGAAGACGCATAATTCGATGGAATATACGAGATGCAATCAATCATCGAATCGACAATTGTTCAGTGACAGAATATCATCTAGATGATGTAATTGTGTTGTTTTGTATCGGAGATAGCCAATTTCTTTTTTAAAGTGATGTGGATACAAATATGATCATTTTGTATTTAAGATGGAACCTCGAGATTAGGAGATAGGCATGTGAAAATTGTCAATAGAATTATATCTATAGTATTTACTTTTATTTATATACAGATATATATAACATGATTGTTTTATACACAATTTTGAGTGCATGACTGAGTGATTGTTGTTTAACACCAACTCAGCATTTTTTTCAGCTATATCATGGCAAAAACAAGTTAATTTTCAATGAGATGATGATGAGGTCCGCTCTGTACTAGACCAACACGCTTAGCTGGATTTGTATAGTGCTAACTCACTGAACAACAGTCCGCGGATAAACATGTAGCCCCACTCAGACACATGATCTTGATACCAAGCCAACCAGTCATTGCTCTCTCTCCTTAATGATGCGTGCTGAGAGGAGAAGCAACAAATAATAATGTTAATCGGCGCTCGAATCCACGATCTGCCACACTCGCGGCGAGCATGCTAACCAGTACACCACAGATGCGGTTTACACAATTTAGATATATGGCTCTCGTTGTCATGGAAATATAAGTAAAATACTGCTAATGTTGACGTTTACCATAAATCAATCAATCAATATACATTTTATTTCGAAGGGGCAATACTAACTATTCCTTTGATAAATTTAGTAGATTCATTAAAATATTTTGTAATAAATATTTGATATGCAATAATTTATGCATATATTGAAGCATTGTGTTAATTGATTTCATTGTACAGTAGATAAGACTTCTTCAACTGAGACTCGGATTTGGTATCTGAAATGTCAATGTGCGTGTTTTGCTAATTTCAGGGGTTCGCCAACCATGCCGTCGTTGACCGTTACGGAATAGCTGTGTCACAAATGACCACGGCTATGTTTCATTTGTCGTAAGCACTTCCCAGTCCTTTCCTCGCTCATGACTTATCACCGTCTTTGTAACTAGAGTTACACGACAGGTGTCACTAGTGGTGCAGTAACAGCTAACTGCTAACTCATCCGGTGTACATGCGATTTTCACTTCGTTTTAGCAATGGACGTTATCGTGTGTACCGCAGGCGTGGGGAATGTTTTACGGACCAGTGTGTATACGAGTCCGACCGTTTTTGAAACTGAAGTGTTATGGGCTGGGCTGTAATTTGTCATGATGGTCGCACTCAGCTCAAAATTGTTCAAAGAACATTGAATGCCGTAAAATGCATAGACGATATGCTTGATCCTATCGTTCTGCGCTTTCTACAACAGCGAAACTCTGATCACGTCTTTCAACAATGCAAGATGGCACGTGGCTCGTGTTTGTCAAGACTTTCTGAACCAGGATCACATCCGTGTTCTTCCTTGGGTGGCATTATCACCGGATCTGTAACAAATTTAACATTAATGGGATGAACTCGGTAGACGTGTTAGCAATCGTCAGCATCCACCAGAAAAAAACTACAAATAAAATGATGAAGCTTTTGCAAACAGTGGTTCAAAGCAATTGCACAACTAGATGCCAAACAACTGTGCTTGATTACCCACTATTACTGAATTAAATAACACATCAGTTCCATTGGATTATAAATTATTTTACACATATTGTGTCCGCGTTGATGTCGATGTTGCTATCGTAAGAGTGTTTTTGACATTTACTTCGCTTGAATTTGGTACTGCTTTGACAACTATGTTGCCTATTTTGTTCCAGTGTTGTTATATATACTGTTATAATGATAGCCGGAACCTTTGAGCCGTAATGAAAGCGGGAGGTTTGGCGCTTTAAAATCTGATTCAACCCACCATTTCTTTAGAAATGCCTGTACCAAGTCAGGGTCGTTACGATTTTCACAGTTTTCCGGTTGTTGACTGATTTTGTCTGTGTATATACTAATGAGTTTTGACTTTCCCTTTGTAAGATTGTTCGGAGTTCGGTAATTTTGTTATTACCCTTACCCTAACATATGCATTTGTCACGTTGTTTGTGTTTTCTCTATCGTGAAGATACGCATCAATGGCTATCAGTGTATATTTATAAACCTTGGATAATTGTCATTTAAAGGGGCATTAGCTACGAATTTGACCAAAAATATTATATGTTTTGGAAATTGGTAAATAGCTTTAAAATGATGAAATAAAGGTAAATATTTCACATTAAACAGCTTATCGAACCACTTTTCGCCTTTTGAGAACGAAAATTACCATCGATTAATTATTTCCGTGCAAGCAAATAATTTGACTTCGCTTTTTCCGTATGCATTAGCAACTGACCTTACTAGTGACAGGTAAAAACGAATAATTTGTATTTTGTCTCTTATTAACTGCAAGCTTGCATGGTTCTTTGTCAGTAATTAACACCGACTAAAAGCAGATTCACAAAAATAAGAAATATCTGCATTGTTGTACTGATTTAATGACGATTCGACAAACTCCGTAAACAATGTCGATAAGATGGCGTCCATTTCTTGATCGATCTCAAAACACGAGCCGTTGCACGTTTTTCCCCGATGCGCGTACATTTCATAACATTTATAAGTTACAGAAACACGTTTTATTAAGGCATCAATCATATCTGATAGTTTTCATGGGTAACAAAGATTTACGATTATGGCAGATAATGCCCCTTTAATAAGCTGATTATAAGTTTTTTTCCCATATACCGTATAACCGGTAATTTCTGCGGCAATCTAATTTCTGCGGTCAACTCCGAACCGCAGAAATTAAAATCGCAGAATATTATGTAAAATAAATGTTTAATGTCCCGTACAAAATACGTTTTCAAACTCTAACTCTGATTCCGCCGTAAGTGTCAAATATTTAATTAGTCGTAATTACTATATCCAGATAAAGAAAACATGGTACTATAGAAATGTTTACACAACAATTAAAGGTTATTTAGCTGTGGCATGATGATTTTTACCTGTTAATTACAATTACTCCAGCTCAAGAAATATGATTGTACCAAGCTGACACCGACAATAATTGAAACAATCGCCTGATTAAATGTTTACAATCATAATAAAGGTTATTAAAGCAATATTTAAAATTGTTACTTCATAAATTAACATTAGTTTTTTTTTGTTTTTTTTTTTAATTGTTTTGTAGTAGGTTCGATTGAATAATATCAAACTGCGTGATCTCACGATTCATCTAAAAACCAAACAAATAGAAATGTACAGGTAGTAGAATTCTGTTTTTTTTATGTCTACATTATACTAAAAGAATTGAATACAATTGCTTCTAATCATAATTCTTTTTAAAAAATTGTTTTATGATAAAGTATGAAAATTCGACATTAAAAATATATATCCGAAATATATCAAAGTTTATACCGATATCGATCCAACTGTTGACTGTCAACAAAATAGATCGCGAAAACAGTGAAAAATAGTTTCTCAAGACAATTTGAAGTTAACCAAATGCGTATTCAGAAGTTGTAACGTTTGAAAACTTTCTAAAGAAATAAATATGTTCTTACTTCTAAGGATCACTATAATGTGCACCAGTTGTTTATCGTAACATCGCTTCAGTTGTTGCTTCCTGTAATACAAACAAATTTTTTTTCGGTGCCGAGATTTACAATCCGTAGAAAAAAAAATCCGCAAAAATTAAATGTCTTCTTATTAGACCAAAACCGCAGAAATTACCGGTTATACGGTATTTTATTTTAGTATTAATACCTACGAGGAATGCATACCAGTCACGAATATCAGCCACACCTACAATAGTTTTAATAAACAACCAAAATGTACTGTTATTGTCTTAGTTATACCGACCACGCCTACAATAGTCTGAATAAACAACCAAGAGGTACTGTTATTGTCTTAGTTATACCGACCACACTTACAATAGTCTGAATAAACAACTAAAATGTACTGTTATTGTCTTAGTTATACCGACCACGCCTACAATAGTCTGAATAAACAACCAAAAGGTACTGTTATTGTCTTAGTTATACCGACCACGCCTACAATAGTCTGAATAAACAACTAAAATGTACTGTTATTGTCTTAGTTATACCGACCACACTTACAATAGTCTCAATAAACAACCAAGAGGTACTGTTATTGTCTTAGTTATACCGACCATACTTACAATAGTCTCAATAAACAACTAAAAGGTACTGTTATTGTCTTAGTTATATCCTGTTACTATTTACAATCTATTAAATGGTATAAATATATAAATGTACAGGATGTGATATTTTGTCCTATAGTATGCATTTTTGTCTGCTTTGAGGATTATTTGTAATAAACCATATCTAATTTCGTGATCATGACGTGTTTCTGGGGTAATCTTCATCAGGTACTAAGTCATAGAATTAGAAAACCAAATAATATAAAATACATGTAGTGTAGTAATGTTATATTTAAGGAGAACCAATATATAGCAGCGGTCTACAACTAGCAAGTTGAATGTCATTTCCTTAACGAGCTTGATATTCTTTAAACACGAACTATTTATTTACCACTTAGAGACAAGATAGTTTTATAATTGAGGACCTCCCGTTGTATTTAAAAATGAAGACAAGCTATTAACTAGATCAAATAGCTCTTTATTTTAATCTTAAATGTAATTGAGGTTCTTTCTTGTTAGCACACATTTAAATATATGTTTATAGAGTACGGAATTCATTATTTTTTTTATGTACGTGGCAAGTCATTAATGTATTAGCTATATATAATGTCACATAGTATTTCCTCTTTGAGCTCATTCATCCTGTATATTTTAGAAATAATGTAGCAGTCTATTAGCAGATTAATAGATCATCGTGGTCATGATGATATGGTAGTTGGATTTATTACTACCTATGCAACCAGTGCCTATCTAACGTCGTGATTTCGAACCCTGCTTTGGGGAGGTGTACGCGATAAAACATTATGTGATCAAGTTTGTTAGTGACTTGCCGCAGGTCGGTGGTTTTCTCTGGGTACCCTATATATCTATATATCTATATCTAAATGTCTTTCACGATTTATAATCTCCTGTATTATATGTAGTACCCGTGTTAAATACTACGTTTAAGTGCAGCAATTAATAAATGGGGAATTAAATAATCAAAAGTCAACATGTTTAAGATTAATATTAAATGGCAGTGTCACTTGGGTATATTAGGAATAAGTGGTAGTTAATCCTAAGTTCTTAATCTATCTCGAAGCAGTACAAAATAAAATTCAGGCCAAATTTGTCTTATTTTCATATATTCATCCCAAAACTGTATTGCTAAGATATCAGGAATATCAATAACATTTTGTTCGAATGCATCATTTATTTTTGTCTGATAGGATGCTGATTTGTACCGTTTGTAAGTTTATTCTATATATATACCTCTCACCGAATATGAGCTGTAGTAACATCTATCGGATGAAGATACAGATAAACATAAATCTGCATGCATGATTGTATAATAAATGCTTAATTTGAGACACTGACATTATCATTATCATTATTAGAACGTTGATGTTGTATTAGAAACATATCATTTCTGTTTCAGAACAGAAGAAGTTAAAGGAGAAGGAAGAAATTTATGACATTATGAAAATTTAGATACAAATCAGTCTTTATTATTAATTCATTGCATATTTTGTTTTTAATGTAATTTCTAACCGTACTTATATGAAGATCCCTATCTGTGATTTTACAGAAGCAAATTATTAGTTTATCAAAAGTATATGACAATGGACTATCTATATTGTATTATTAGTGTATATTCCTATGTTAGCGCGTTTAATAACAATAATCATTTATTCACAAATAAAGGATGTCAATGCTTAGTGCATATTTTGATAAACACCTCAAAAATAAAACTGAAATAATATTTACTGTTTCGCAATACCTAAGATTCACTTGTGTTATTGTTTTGATGGTCTTTTCTTAATTGTGAAGAAATTGAGGAATACTCTCGTGTATATGCATTTTCACAGTTCCGTCTTCAGAAAGGATTAAAAGAATATTTTCATCAAAGAGAATTACTGAAAAATTGCTAAAAAAAACAGGTGGGGAGAACGCAGATTCTCCGGAAGAGTAAACATTTTCTGCTCCACTAGTTACTGTTTACTAGAAAAAGGGCGGGAAGTTGAAAACAGGGGTTGGGACGTGTTAAACAATATACCATGTCCACTCCTTAATGAAGGATGATCTGACGCCTTTTTGTAATACACTTTGTCATCATTTTGTAACTTTGACATTCCAGGATAAAGACAATATTCGTACATCGTCAGCAAAAACACAATTAATGGATGTTTCTTTCGAAAATAAACATGAGAAAAGCTCTCCTGTCATTCTCTAACTGTTACCCAAACTCATACGAGTAGATTTTATATGTTCAGACACTGTGCATATTTTGCATAAAGATACGTTTCTTGATAAAGCAATACATGAATATAATGTTCATTCATTCATATTATGTGTCGGGACTTCACGGCCATATTCTTGTTTCCAATGGCATAGTTTCAATATTTCCGGCAACGGTACGGACCACATTTCTAAAAAATAAAGCATCGTCGCAGGATTGTGGTGACAATGATCCAACAGTGACGTGACTTTGGTGAATGAATGGCAACAAACAAATAGCGTTACGTTATGCTGAAGATTTAGTCTCCCTCAGTGTATGATACAAATTTGTTAATTTTAATTCGATCCTTGTTTTTTTTTAAAATTTTGATAGATAAACTTATTACATACATAGTTTCTTGCCTGTGGTGTGAACTAAGCGCATCACAACTCGTCGCTATCGTCACTATTAGTTATACTGGTTCACCCAACAGGCTAGACCTGATACAAAGTCTTGTACCACTACACTATATATATAATAGCCTAAATAGGTATGTATCGCATATATTATTTCAGCAAGTATCATTATTACAAGGGCCTTTCAAAACAATGAGTAGCCTTGGATTTATTTAACTAGAACTATTGGTCCATCTGTATTTATTTTACCAGAACCAATAGATAGCTTACATTAATACAGAACATTTATATCTTTATTGACTTTTGTGGTGTGAAATTATTCAGCTGTAATGTCTAAGAGTTCATAGACGTCAGACACGCATCTTTATCAGACACCTCCACTTCGCTCGTGAAAACAACACTGGCGGAACTTAGATCTAAAGAAGGAGAAATAACCATATATATAGATTTGGCGCCAAATTAACGACAAATAACAAAAAATAAACAAAAACAAATAAAAAAACACCAAGCAAAAAAAAACAAACAAACAAACCAAAAAAAGAAAAGAATAAACCCAACGAAAACTATTGTTTCAACTTTTTTTAAAATGTTTTGCATGCCTAAATAGATTTGTTGAAGCAAAACGTATTTTTGCAGGGCTATTTACACTCAATCAGTTATTAGTAAAAATTGGCATTTAAACGCGCATTTGTGAAAAATACAAAGCAAACTTAAAATTTGATAAAAGAGGAAAAGGTGATAGAGAAAAGATAGAAAAACTAAATTATAAACCGTACGGTGTAGTGTTTTTAGCTCCAAAAATTACATCTATACATCTTAATATTCAGAAACATTTGAGATTATTTTTATTGGCCAATGTTTAATTTGATAACATTATAAAATATTTTTCAAATAATCAGAATTTTATATTTAATCAACAGGTGATTATTTTTGATTGGAACCGGAACTTGATGAATCTTTAACAAGACAATGACAAAAACGAGCACGGAAACATAAATTATTTTACATTCCATAACCAGCATTGAAATGTGAACAAAATATGTGAAACTCTATTAGAATAATTAACCGGTGAGTGCTTACAGACACATTTAAGTCAAAATCATTTTTACACTATCAATATCAACCGGTCGGTTAATCTTCAAATTAAAACCGATGTTGGGAAACACGACACAAATTGAAGACATCAAAGGATGGAGTAGTTCTTTATTTCTGTGTGACCCTTCATAGCATTCCAATGTAAGTGCCAAGTTATCCTGAAAATAAAAGCGAGTTCTTATTTTCTTTCATAGAGATGGCATATATAAATGTTTTAACAATCAATAAGAAGTCTACATTAATACTATTTCTGTGTATTTTACTACCTGTCAGAAATTATATGGTAATAAGACAACACTGATAAATGTCATTAATATGCACCCGAAGTAGTATATATATATATAATACAAACTTTACATTTTGTTCCGGGCGTTTCGGCTGAACACAACCTGTCTCAGCGGAAAATTGTATTACAATGACAATTGTGATGGAAACACATACCAGTAGAATTGCATTACAATATAAAAGACGTCATAATGTATGGCGCGAAAAAGAGCGTTATAGTAAATGGGTGTATGCAAACATTAAAGTCAGTAGTGTACAACAAAAGAGGGGGAGTTGATTTTTTCAAACGGTATATTTATTGTAGGTCTATTTGGCGATTTAGTCCATCAGGAGATAAAATGCTTAATTTCTTTATCCAGAAGGATTCCTTGACCTTATATAAATACTTGTCAACAAAAGAAACGATACAAGGGTGTGATGTTCAATATTTTTTAAATAGACAAATAAAATCGACAAAAATCGTATTATTTAGATTCATATGGGCAAAGCAAATAAGGCTATATCAACAACATTTCTCAACATCATTATCAGAACAAATCATGGAGAGACAGAAATTGTCATGCAGTATGGAGATTTGCGGAGTTCAGTGACAAGTGTGACCACCTCTTGCAGCAACGAAAGCTTCGCATTCCCGACGCATATAACCAATCAATCGTTGGATAAAATATTGTGGGATGTTGTTCCACTCGTGCACAAGTGTTTCCGGTGGATTTTGACGGTAGCGAACGCGTCTACCGAGTTCATCCCATAGATGGTCAATTGGTGCCAGATCATGTGATAATGGCGGTCAGGGAAGAACACGGATGTGATTCGGTTTCAGAAAGCCTTGCCAAGCACGAGCCACGTGACATCTCACATTGTCATGTTGAAAGACGTGATCAAAGTTTCGCAGTAGAGGAAAGGGCAGAACGTTAGGATCAAAAATATCGTTTCTGTATTTCTCTGTTCCTTAAATAACTTTGAGCTGAGTGCGACCATCATGACACATTCCTACCCAGACCATAATACTTCCTCCTCCAAAACGGTTGGAATCGCATACACATTAGTCCGTAAAACGTTCCCCTACACCTGCGGTACACACGATAACGTTCATCGCTAAAGCGAAGTGAAAACGGGGTTCATCACTAAAAAGGATGTGGTGGCAGGTATGAAACCTCCAACGACGACGTGAACGAGCCCAGGCTAGTATCGAGGTCCTATGGCGTTATTCAAGGATTGGTTCTACCACCGGACGCCTAGCGCGAAGTCCAGATACACATAGTCCTCTACAAACAGTCTGCGCGAAGTCCAGATACACATAGTCCTCTACAAACAGTCTGACCAGAAATTCGGACGTTTGCTAGACCATGTGTTCTACGGGCAGTGTCCTCAATCGTTATCATGCGGTTCTGGGGGTGAATAATACGTTGTGACGTTACGCGTGGCCTGCCGTTACAGGATCTGTCATTCGTCCTACATGTTTTTCGAAGACGAATCATTAGCCTCGAAATTTGTCCGTAACGGAATAAGATGTTAATGTTTGCTTTGTGAGGATACACGCGTTTCATGGAAACATTGATGTAAATGAAGCAAACATCAACTGATATTTAATTTTCATTGTACAATTAACTTACATCATTGTACGAATGTACGTAACTTCCTGATCACAGATGGGACAAACAAAATACTGTTTTGTGTTTGTATTAAAAGTAAGGGATAATTATATATATATTATATGCACTGGACTATCAATGATAATGCTATCCTGCTTTTAGCATATTCCGGTCTGTGTTGCTCGTGTTATCAAGTTACTGTGTTTTGTCTTTGCTTTGTGTATCTTAGTTCTTTTTTTTTGTGGCCAATTTTCCTTGTCTCTCTAAATTGTTCATTTTCTCTAACGTATATAATCATATAAGATTACTGTTAATAGAAAAGTGAAGGCTGCCAACACAAAACTCAACAAATCTGTAAGCAAATTGGTAAATTTTTAATGTACCTGTTTTTACTTTAATATTGAGATATGAATAGATACATGATGGTCGCAAAAATGTTTTCGTGTGACATTCCTGGTATTTCGTATGGGAAATCTGGTTTCTTATCGGATTACCAGATGTCTCGTGTAAAGAAGTGGACATGCGTTCAAAAGCCATAATTTCCTCATATCGCAGTGTGTGGTGTTTATGGCACGAGAGAATCACAACAATGCTATATATCAGCTTTCACGCATAGAGATATAACTCATTTCGATTTTGGCTTGAAATGCATTAAAAAGTAATAATATAAAAATATGATATAACAGATTATAGGACATTTTAATTTTAATTCCAAAGATTTTGATAAATCAGCTTGTATCAAGACATCGTAAAATATTACTTTGATTTTTTAACAATATACCGTCATATTAATTCGCTTACTTCCGGGGTCCGCTACATAGATGAATAATTCTCAATTTGATGATTATTTGAATCATATCTAACCAAATGAGTTTAATTTTTTAAAGTAAAGGTTGCAACTGACGCTCAGAATTATAGTTCCTTCTTTAACCTTAACATTAAAACGCAGGAAGATTAGCAATCTATGATCTACGACAAATGTTATTACTACTTTTTTCAATAATGAAGAACACCATTAGGATTTCAGAATGTCTTGAGAAATGGATGGAAAGTGGGCCCGTTGTTCCAGTGCAGTACGATTGTGCAGTCCTAATAGTCCTAGTAAGGCGAAATGATAGAGATATTCGATGGTATTGTATTCATTCGATGAAAATAAGAACAGTTTGAAGATACCAACGTGGTAATCAGAAGCCGTAAGTCGATGGACAGACAATACAATGACCAAAAGACAAAAAGACACACAATAATCTACAAAACACTACACAAGAAACTAAAGATTGAGCAATACGAACCTCATACAAAACGGGTGAAAAGCCAATATTTACATCTCTTGTCAAATACTAAATAATGCTTTGAGATATTACCCGGAAACTGCATATGTTTACTTCGTGACTCCTAAGTTTCACCAGATTGAGGTTGCACCTGCAGACTGTAGTCAAACAGTGTTAGCTACTTCTTTCAGTCTATTTGATAATGCACTGATACCGCTTTGTCTTTGCTTTAGGGACCCATAGAGTTAGCATTAAAAATTCCTCAATGAGAAATCCTTACCTATCGTGACGACGAAGTCATTATGTTAATGGTAAAAGCTTAGGGGATAAATACTAAACAGACTGATCTTATTAAAGATTTTCCAGTACCCTCCAATACGAAAAAAAGAAACCAATTTGTAAAATTTGTTCACGTCAGGATACACTTGCAATACTGATAAAGTTGGCATTAAACACCAATTAAACTTAAACTTGAAAAAAAAATCCAATGCGAATAAGCTAGCATTTTGAAACACTGCAATTATTATCGGCGATTTATTCCGCATTCTGACTAACTTGAAGAGCCTTTGTACAGCATATTAGGCTACGATTCCTTGAAAGCTCCTCATCCCCTATGTTGGTGTACCCTCTACCACAGAAGACGTTTGTTTTGGATATTTACGCATCAGATAGGTACAGTCCTATTTCAGCTCCAAGAAGGACAGGGAAGTCATCAGCTTCGCAAATAAATGCCGAAGCATAGCACAAGTAAATAGTCTGCTTTGCTAAGCGGTTTCATTCAAAGAAAAATAATACACATTAATTATTAGGTTGACAATTCATGTTGGGGACCGCTAATAGTTCATTGAGATGGTTCATTAACCTGACGATACGGGTGCAAAAGCTTTTCCGATGGCTGGAACAGCTGACCTCTTTTACTATCAAACTTAAAAACATTGAAAGGACAATAATCACGGTAACAAAATATACCGCTACCCAGCTACTGAAAACTGCATACTATCTGTTCATCCGTGAGTTCAATGGAAATTTGGTCATTAGTCATGTCCTATTTGAACTTTGGGTCTCTATTATAAGCCTTGCAAGGACTCTATTGTGGTCCTTCAAAAAGTTACACCATCCAACTTGTTTCGCCTGGTCCCACTTTTGCCAGTCGCTGTGACTGGAGAAATATATTGCCGCAGGAAGATATGCGTGATTTTTCAAATTTGGGTCATAAAGTCATGTCAGAATAGAACAAAGGATTTCCACATAGTTTTTAATAGAACAAAAAGTGACACATATCGTCAATTTCTGTACAAAACGTTTGCCCCCTACTATTCTATCATCCTCCCCTTTATTTTTGTGGAACGGTGGATCTTTAAATTCTCTAATTTCTTGGTGTATCCATTAATTATTTACGAATGATCTCCATAGGAACACAAATTATCATTAGATCAGAACATTTCGATGAACTATTTTTGAAAAATTGCTTTGTGACATAATTTTATTTTCTTTTCTCCTAAAAGCTAAGGTTCATCTTTACCCGGTATTAATAGAAATAACTATGAGTATCCTTTGTGTGTTTATCAGTTCTAAAATGTTTAGTATTTAAGAAACCTTTGAAGACACCAAATGGGTAATCAGAAGCCGTTAAATTTGCCTTTACATGTATTTAGGGGTCAGACACCACTAGACAGGTTATGCACTAAATCAGTTTACATGTATGTATTTTCGCCGGTATTAGAAGTATGGAGAATTTCACGTGCAATTCAAATTGCACATGCCATTATTCTTTATCGCTCCGTTTGAAATTAGATGCTACTGAAAAATTGCCACTGGTCATTAATATTAAAACAAAATTCGACAACTACCCCTCCAGATGTATCAATATACACCAACAACGAATGGTGGATTTTAACTAAATGCTAACAGTGGATTATCCCGTTGATAATGTAGAAAAATAGACACTTTTTTGTATGATTTAATTGAAAATACATTTCTACCAATTCGAGAGGAAGGAGCCCAAAACCGATATTCTATGTTTTTCAGATATTTTAACCGAATTATTTCCAATCCCCAATTACGATCACGACTTTAGCAATTTTGTCACGAAATATAATTAGTGAATACTTACTTAGAGTTTCATTCATTGCAGTTACATTAATACTAGCACTACCAAGCGTCAAATGTTTACATGTCCATGTGCCGTCGATAGAGGAATCGACAGGATCAAATGTGACATTAATATGATTGCTGCCAGATGAGAATGTAGTGTAGATTCCATAATTGTCAACAGTACAGAATGTCGTTATACATGTTGTACGAATAATCCCATCTTGCCACCAGGAAGCAGTACCAGTGAATTGAGACAGAGTACACGTCAAAACTAATTCATCGCCAATGATGTGGGTTCCTGTGCTTGTTATTGTTACTGTTCCTAAAAACAAAATAGCAACAATTCAAGATTGTAAATGATTATTCGGAAGAAACAATATTGATGGGAAAACAATCCAACACAAATTAAATGTAAATGTGATCCATTTCAATTATCAGATTGCGAAAGTTATGAAATCGTCAACTCAGAATGGTAAAGATATTAATATAAGCCTTGAAAAAGTAAACATCAGAATCAAAAACAAATGTGGCCTACAGTGGACTTAAAAAATGTTGACGAATTTAAAGGTTGAAAACACAGGTTCACAGATGATGAAAATAAATAATTACTGCTACTGCAAAAGTATCAGTTTATTGAGAAAACACTCAGACACATATAAACGTTTAACATGAGGTCAAATATAACAACTATAATGTTAATTAACATGACGAAATAAACCAAATGACCAATGAACAGAATAGTTAATACAAACATGCTCCATCAAAGTAATGGCAAATATTCTTTATACATAATATAATATACAAATTCATAAAAAAAAGCTGCAATTTATCTAATAAACATTGATACTGATTTGTATAAGTGAGAGCTACAAATGGAGAGAAGACCTACAGGTTTAACTTAAGATGGATGGATTCTATAATAATTCGGTATATATTTGTTTCTTAATATTACAACAATTTCATTTTCACATAAGAACAGAATATAAAATTGATCCACAATCCCATTCCCACAAATATTACATTTTCTGTCTTCCGTTGGGATATTATACCAACGTCCTGTTTCGATTGGTAAGCGTAAATTTGATGTTCGGAATTTATCTATCCATTTTCTATTATATTCACTGAGTCTTAATAAACAGTTTTCAAGACAAAACGGATGTTTAAATCCTGAGTAAAATTGGCCATGGGACGAATTATTTATATCACTGTGCCATTTTTGTACAAACTGATATCTTAAAATTGGAGTAACCATATTCTTGTCGAAGTATCCCAATATCAACAAATGTACAAAATATTGTTTTTCCAAACGAAAAGTATAGTTCATGCACCCACACTAGGCATAGACTGTAAAAGTAAAGTTAAATCCTGTACATATCAAAGAAGAAACATGGTATGATTATCACTGTTTGTAGTGCATACCGTAAATAGAGAGGGATAAATTAATAATTAACCAATATTGAAATAGAAAATCAAAACATACCATATACTAACAGGGGACATATCTGCAGGATGAAAAGAAAACTTTGTCTTTTTAAATTCATTTCTAGTCCTCCGGGAACTGAAAAATATACAAAGAAAACCATCAGTTTTCTCATATCCATATTTCAAGATGCGCTAACGTGGAACTGAACACTAAATTCACATTTAAATTGAACCAAAGCATTGAATAAGGGATTCACATAGAAAAATAATTATAATCGCTTCCAAAAGATTAAGTGTCAAGGATGTCTATGTATTCTACATCTGTGATTCTACCCAACCCGTCTTTACAAATACATCCCAAGACATTACAGACACACGGGCACCGCCCTTACAACTTCCATATACAGTCTTCAGCATTGCATGTTCCACATTTCCTAGGATGTTCGACACATATACACACGTCAATATTGTCCAGTAAAATCTATTTCGGCACCATCACATAAGACTTTTTTCTATTTTACAACGAAATTGTCAGTGTTTTCGCAACGACTCAATCGTCTTTGAATTGACCTTTTACAAATCGGAACTGGAACAGACCGATTAAATTCAATCATCAAATCGCGTAAGTATCTTCGACGATCCTGTTTGATAAACCTTATCAATGTACGCTCTCCTTGTTTGCTCGTAGATCTGGGTCGACCTGTATGCGGCTGATGTTCTATGTATTCCCGTTTTTCAAATGTTTTTAAAATTTTAGACACTGCAGATCGATTAAATCCAATTATCTCTCCAATTTCTGTTTTTTTATCCATCCTGTGTAGCCGTAACACCTGCCGTTTTTTGGTCAGGGCTCATCTCTCTTTTTTCTAGCCATGTTGTAGTTTACTTTTTATGTACGCACGTGGCACTTACGTCACATACACGTCATATATTGGAAATTATGGTTTCTTAATTCAGTAACATAATGGTGTGAAACCACTAAACATTTTCTACTAAATTTGTGTTTATTCGAGTCTACCTGCCTATTTTATCTTAAGTTTAACCTTTGCAAGGCCATATATTTTCTGAAACGTACATGATTCTACTACGTTCAGTCAAGATATCATGGGATGTTTAAAGTCGTGCAGTGAAATGTCAGACAGTGGAAAACATCTACTTTAAAAATAGCTCCGTCATCCCTCGGAAATTCAGTATTTATAGATCATGCATCAAATCCTCCATACAGATATCAAAATACAACTAAATCCATCACATTTGGGCTCAAAATAATCCTTATATATTTAACTTCAATTATCAATTTTAATTATTCCATTTCATTCAGTATTTTGCACAATACAACCAAGCGAATGGAACTTATTTCTTTAAAATGGACTACTTTTCTATATCTTCTATTCTCTTATTGGTGAATTAGTGAACTAATGATAATATCGATCAAGTTATAATCAATCAAAGTACATTCTTATCTGGTATCGTGACGTTGTGTACACAACACGTGATATAGAATGTACTTTTGTCACCTAAGTGTAGTAGTAGTAGTATGAGGGTTTAACGTCCGGCTCACCTATGGAGGTATTGCAGACATATTTTTCTTCTTGTTGTTTGCCTTTCGCATGCTGTTTTTTTCCCGTCGTTGTGTGGGTATTGGTGGTCTTTCACCGAGGTCTGTTTCAGTTGTGTAATCAGGGAAGCGATCTATTAACGTTGGGTCGTCCGGGTCGAATGATTCAGAAAATGACCTAAGTGTATTTCGTGGCGGCCAGTTTTATTGGTGTAGGAAACCGCAGTAACCGACTTGCCGCAAGTCACTGGCAAACTTGATCACATAATGTTGTATCGGGTATACCTCGCCTGAGCGTGATTCGAACTCACAACTTTAGTGGTGATAGACACTGATTGAACACGTATTTATTTTCTCTGATGAAGTTTTTGTTTCTAGTATGTCGTTGATGTAGGTCTGAAGCGTTATCATGCAATTGTTGTACATCAGGGAGAGCTGAAGTGTTGAAATAATACCTCCGATTGTAACGAACTGTTTTCAATTCTGAATGAAGGAGCGAATACATGTGTATTTTAGAGTTGAGGTTGCGGTATTCTAGTTTATGCAATAGATACGATGGTGGGAAATTCTAGTAATCTAATATTGACTTCAAAGTATTTTGTTTATTTTGACACAAACTCATGGATGGTAATGAAAAATTGAGACTAGTATAACCTTTTGTGGAATGCATGTTGTGGGCTGGTTAGAAATCTTAACGGTTTACAAATATTTACAATAAACAAGTCACTGGATAACTACTGGGTGAACAAATTACCTCTGAATGCAAAGAAATATTAAAGGTTTACAAATATTTACAATAAACAAGTCATTAGCTAAGTACTGGGATGAACAACTTACCTCTGAATACAAGAAAATCTTAAAGTTTTCCAAAAATTAACAATAAACCAGTCATTTATACATAACACAGGATAAGATAAGCAACAAGAGATTATTTATTCAAATCTACTTCTAATACATACATTTACATGTGTACTATAACATATTTAAATACACCTGCAGTAGTCTGCAGGTAAATATATACACCTGTGTGAACAAGTGTACTCCTGCAACTATAAGGCTCACTTTTATTTAATGAATTTTATATAAACTAGTAAAAGGAGTATATTGGATGTTGTTTTCAGTTGTTTTCAGTTTTTATATCTATGTTTTAGCCGTATGTCGTATAATATTGAGGGTGCCATCCTGAAGCCGGTCAGTAGCCACGTCAGTATATATGCCTGCATGGAAAAATGTAAGCCTGCAACTATATGGTTCACTTTTATTTAATGTGTTTTATATAAACTAGTAAAAGGAATATATCGGATGTTGCTTTAAATTTGTATGTCTATATTTTATCCGCATGGTGCATAATATTCAGGGTGCCATCTTGAAACCCGTCAGTAGCCGCCTCAGTATTTACGCCTGTATGAAAAAGTGTACGCCTGCAACTATATGGTTCACTTTTATTTAATGTTTTAAATATAAACTAGTAAAAAGAATATATCGAATGCTGTTTTCAGTTTTTATGTCTATATGTTATCCGTATTGTGTATAATATTGAAGGCTTTATTTATCTATTCACGATTTTGACCAAACAAGTGGTACAGCCCAGTGAAGCTCAAATTCCAGATATTTAACGCTTCTGTGAGATACAGTGAATTATTTAATAGAATGTAAAACTAAGATACTTCATGATGTTAAAAACCTCGAAATGACAAAAACAGCCATCATTAGCTGGGAACCGGAGGTTGAAGTGAATAAATTTTCATCTTCAATTCGGTGGTATAAAACTCGTTCATTGTGGCTCGCATTGAATAATAATATACAATTGGTAGTATAAACGCGAGATAACATACTGAGGATGCCCTTGGTGAATTAAACAATCATCTTCAGTTACGTTTTGAAACTGAAATACTGCTGGGAGAATTGCTAAAAAAAATAATACGGCCTACTCCGATAAAATTTCTAAGAAACTGCAATATGCAAAATTAAAATAACAATGACAAATGTATATAGTTAAACCTGAAATATGTCACAATTGTACTAATTTGAAATTGATTAATGATTTGTGTACACATTTGTATGTGATACTATTCCGGGAAACAGCATATTGTAGTTATTCTGACGTAGATGACAAATAATCAAAGAAGAGTTTTAAGATACCACAAAGGGGAATCAGAATCCTTATATCGAAGAAGAACAGACAATACAATGATCAAAAGAAAAAGAATAAAGAGACAAACAACGATCTACAAAACATACACATAAAACTAAAGTTATGTGTAGAGAGATAATATAACAAGTTTAAGATACTAAAGGGGTAATCATAAGTCGTAAGTCGATATTTATTATACATACAATTCAATGGCCAAAGGTATAAACAATGATCAACGCTATACTAAAACAATTAAGATTGAGCAACACGAAACCCACATAAACTGTATGTAAACTCCGGTGTTCCGGTAGGACAATCATGTTCTGTCTCACTACTGACATACGTCGGGTTTCTGTTTAACGACAGAAACATCATGAGATATGGAAATTGTGTTGGACAACAGTATGCGTAAATAAATACAGATAATGAATAAAACTTGAAATCCATACAAAACAAATGGAAGTAAAGACGAACCGAACCACGACGACAGGAAATGGACATTATGACCAACACGAACCCCACTAAAAACTGGTGGAGAACTTCAGATATATCCTTACAAATTACGTCATTCCAGAAATACCTCGTTTCACTTAATTATCGTTTTACTTTAAAATAGATGTCAGCCGATTATTTTCTTTATATTGAAATATTTACTGTATTTTTAAGGAAAAAAGAAACGACACACATTTACTTAAACAATACAAATATTATGTGTATGTTAGCTGCTGACGCGACCAACAATAAACTCAATCAAATTTCGCCGTTCACAGATTCTCCTTTTGTTTTGCGATGTTCGTGTTTCACGTCATCTAAGTATCAGTAAAGTGTTTTTTTCCACAAATATTATGATTGAATGACATGGTCCTCGTTTTGAAATCATAGTCCATATGCTAATGACGTAGACGGTAGTTTTCATGCGAATATTGTCAGGGAAATGTAAAAAATGCCATAACATTTCCGTGCCCTATTTACTAAGAACATTCTCCTTTAAATTGCAATGAGATTAATTGATACTTGCATAGTTCAAGCTTAATATATGACGCTTTTCACTTTTTTCCTCTAACACCAATCACCTCATATCGAACCGGTGTATTTTACATAATTTTCCACACAACTGACTCGAATGGAGAACATAAAAATGGGAATTATAACATAAAAAAGCAGCAGAATCAGAATATTTTGATGCAACACAAAACATATGATTGGTACCACATTTTTCAGAACATTGATAAATATTTTTAAAGAAGAGTTTGAAGATACCAAAGCGGTAATCAGAATCCGTATATCGAAGAAGACAACACATTGACAAAAAAAAGTACAAAAGAAAAACAACGATCTACATAAAACTAAAGATCGAGTAACACGAACCCCATTCAAAACCGGGGGTGAACTCTGGTTCTCCGGAAGGGTAAGCAGTTCCTGCTCCACTATTGACACCCGTCGTGTTGATCTAGTTACAAACCCGGTGATACGTCATGAATGAGGAAAGGACCGGGAAGTAATTACGACAAGTGGAACATATCTGTGGTCATCTGTGATACATGTGTTCCATAGCGGTCAACCAAGTCATGGTTGCGACCGTAAAGCGTTCGAAATGATGATTTCAACTTAACCACGAGGAACATGTGAGAAAATTGAGCAAAATTGAAATTACCAAAGCCCCATCGATGTACAAGTTAATTCCATGGGCAGCACCGCTGAAGTTTATTCCGCTCTGCAATCTGAGCATAATCTGATTAGGACGTCAGAGAACGTAAAATTTGAAAACATTATGAGCTAGTATTCTGAGTCATTTTGGCAGTTCCTGCTCAACTAGTGACACTCGTCGCGTTATTCGTTGAAGGGTATGTTGGAGAAAAGTGGATATTTAGGTCTTACTTTCATAAAACTACATATTTTTAGAAATAAACAAACATTTGAAAGAAAATTAATTGGCAAATATTTAATTTGATAACATCAAATAATCAGAGTTTTATCTTTAATAAACACATACTTATTTTAAGATGTAACCCCAAAACAAGCACAGAGACAGTCATTGCATTGCCTCTTCATAAACAGCATGAACAACTGAACAACATATTTGAAAACTACAAGTATCAAGAAATTCATACGTAGGTAAATTCGAATTCATAAAAAAGCAAAACATACAAATTCGATAAATCATTGGAAAAAGTATCCCATAACCAGGAATAAATGCAGTAATTTGATAACTAAATTAGAAAATGTTCAAATAGAGGCTGCTAGAATAGTCACTGGGGGGATTCGGTTAGTTTTTATTAATAGTCTATATAAAGAGACGGGTTGGGAGACGCCACAGGCAAGACGGGAACATCACCAACAATTTATTTGTTTATAAAATGGTAAACGGTCTTGTTCCTCCTTACCTTAATACAATGGTCCTCTGTAACCTGTAAAATATTCATGACTACAACACTAGACAGGTCGTAAGTATCCTCCCAGTACGTACTAGAACAACTTTGTATAATAATTACTTACTACCCTCTACTAAAAGATTATGGAGCAGCGAACCCACCTCAATAAGAGATAGCAGGTCTCCATCATCTCTCAAATCCTATTATAAATCAAAATGTATAAAGAAACTCAGGAACTCGAATTTGCCAAATCTTTCACATGAGATTACGAACTGTGTGTAGCTCACTAAACCATCATCTATTCCTAACAGAGAGCCCGGGTGGTTCAATTAGTTGGATTACGTAGCAACTCATACAAGCCTATCACCAATACGGCGTGGATTCGTGCCCAGCTTTGTAAATTACGAAAAGGGTACACTTGACTCGCAGTCGCAAGTGATTAAGCTTACCAGTTGCTTGCCCATTGTCGGTGGTTCTCTCCGGGTACTCCAGCCTCTTCCACCACTAACACTGGTCGCCATGATATAGCTGAAATGTTACTGAAAGTGGCGTAAAACACAATGCAATCAATCAAATATATTCCTAACAAATATAGTAGATTCGCATATCTGTAGTTGTCATCAAGAGGTCCCTGAAACTAATTCACATTATCTTTTTATTGTCCTAGATTCAATGATTCGAGAAATCGGTATATCGAATCAATTGAAATTCCTATGAACTATTTTTTGGATCACCTGACCTCACAGACGATGTACAAAATTTCATAGTAAACAGTAAATGTTACATCTAACATCAGCAGTACCTAGTTCTCTTCTTTTTTCTTCTTTTTTTATTTACCTTGCATCAAACATATTTTACACTAAACACCAGATTACTTTATTTGTTTTATATTTTACACCTTCTGTAATTCATATAAGAAGATTATTAGATAGTTCTATATGTTTCTCCCCTTAGAGATTTACATTATATTATACATTAACTTTATTCCTACAGATAGGGATTAATATAAGTTCTTGCAACTTGTTTCCCAATCTAATTAAATAGTTCCTATTATGTAACATGTGTATTTGAATATTGTAATGCTATGTTCAATTAATTAATTAAATATGTTTACACTAAAACATATAAAATAAATTAACATGCGAGTGCATACAGCCACAAAATCATTTGTATAACTATATTTAGTAAGCTATCAATACCAGGCGCTTGATTAAGATTCATATTAAAACTACTGTTGTGCATTCGTTTACTTTTAGCTCCCTATCAGTGAGAGTTTATCTGTAACTATTCAAATTATACTACAAATTCGTGAGGCAGTGGGAAACACAAAACAAATGTAAAACATCAATAGATGAAAGAATATTATAAGATAGGGAGGTTTGGGCCCATAGACTGTACCAATCCAGAAAAGTGAACGGTCATGTATTTGTGTGTTTGTTGTGTCGAATTTGCCTCTTTCTACGATTTTGATATTTGATTTTGGAGTTGTTCCGATAGTGGTTTTTTTCGCTTTTCATTTTATTATTTCTTTGTGATCATTCAGCATATTCCAATATGTCAGAACAGGCTGAAAATAAAAACGAGTTCTTATTGTCTTTCATAGATACATTATTCTAATATGACGTCCTTCTTTCGCTTTGCAAGCAAGCGAACGATTATTCTGATGTCAAAATCGCATTAGCACATGCGTGGTAACCTACACATTTAAGCCAGGTGATAAAATCACAAAATAAAACTATTTACAAGGTTATTGATGTTTTAAACATCTATATTTACTGAAAATAATCAACATATACAAAATTAATAATATGGACGTGCAATTAAAACATGCAAGCACAATATTATTGCGACTGACTTTCCCGTCGTAAACGTACACGTGACTGACTTTCCTGTCGTAAAAGTACATGTTGATTATTTATCGTCTGCTCAAATTTGGCAGCATACATTGTGTGCAACATTGTCAAAACTCAAAACTCATTATGGCCTCCATGATTTATTTCTTAAATAATTATGGGGATTCGTCTAAGGTGTAAAAGTCAATATTAATGCTATTTCTGTGTATTTTACTACCAGTCAAATTATAGTATAATAAGATAACCATCAGAGTGTAACACATATGTACCTGACATATATATAGGTGCATTGATTCAAACATCAACTGATATTTAAACTGTATTGTACAATTATCTTACTTCCTTGTACGAATGTACGTAACTTCCTGCTCACAGATGGGACTAACAAGTTTACTGTTTTGTGTTTGTATTAAATGTAAGTAATACATTTATATTTATCACATGCACTGGACACTGTGTCAATGATAATGCCAACCTGGTGTTTGCATAGTTCGGTCTGTGTTGGCCGTGCTTTCAAGTTACTTTGTGTGGAACCGTCGTGGTCGTGATCGTATGGTAGTTGGATTTACAAGTACACGTGCATTCAGTGCCTATCAAATTAACCTCACAAACATAAATAATTGACATTCTTTTGATACGAGCAGATATTGCCCTCCGTGTTCAAGTTGTGTAAAGCCTTGGACATATATTTCATTTCCAATACCGATAGACATCTGTGACTTTCGGAATCTTTTGCTTCATTAAGATATTCCTCCTTTATACCATACCTTCTTTGGTTTCCAGGATGAACTGGTTCTCAAGATATCTTCGCCATTCCTCGGAAACGAAATAAATTTACGAGTTGCTTGTTTTGTTCTTTTGTTTATCTCTGTTTTCATGTATCTATATAAATGTTTGGGTTTTTGCCGCGGACACAGATATGTTCTTGTGTTTCTTGAAGATTATTTAAGTTGACATGCAAAAGTGGAATATGACTTTCGTAACACATTTTCCAACTCGTTATTTCGGTAATGATTTGTTACAATGCAATGCAAGAAAATGGCTTGCATTTTGTAACTATTATCAAAACTAAGGTTCTTCTCCCTCGGGAATATACGACCTTAGCATATTTTTGATATCATGTTTCGGTACTTTAATTATTTTACATTTAAATTATTTGACTTTCCAATCTTTTTGAGAGTACATGATGAAGATTATTCCTGAAATGAGTCGTGGTCATTAACTTACATACGTTTTTATTACGACTAATTTATTTTTATAGATGTTAAAGGTGGAACGAAAAAAAAACATTTACGCATATTTTCACTGGTTTACAATTGCAGCACATTTTCCAGATGATGTCATTTTTGATCTTGAAAGTTACTAAGAATTACAGCTTGCATGTTTCTGTGTGTATCTGCATGATGTTTACTTCTAGTTCCACCAGAGGCTTGTAAACTCATAGCGGCCCAAACAGTAACATGCAACACGACGTCAATTATTTTCGCGTATTTAATTTGTTATAAACTTTAATGCACCCTGGTTACTTTGATATATAAATCAAGTGTATATGTAATCAAATAATAAAATGACATATATTTGAAATGGTAACATATAATATGGGACACACTATTTGATATCACCTTCATTATGAGCTGGGGTTAGCATTAAAACATTTGACTTCTCTACTCTCTACACAGCTATTCCTCACTCCAAGCTGAAGGACAAATTAAGGGAGTTGGCCCAACTGTGTTTCATAAAAATGAATGGCCAACGTAGATAAAAATACGTTGTACTAGGAAGGAACATATCTTATTTTGTAAAACACCATTTTGAGCGTACATGATGAAGGTTATTCACTAAAGTTGACATCTACGTTTTATTACTATCACTGGGTCGATACCTCTGCTAGTGGACTATTAGTCCCCGAGGGTATCATCGGCACTGACATGATTTATTAAATATATTTATTACTGAAATTTACAGTTCCTAAATAATGTAATTATTAATAAAACTAAGGTTCTCCTCCCTCAGGCATAGGTGACCTTAGCTAATTTTGGCTATCATGTTTAGGCCTTTTGATTTTATTGCTCCCAAAACTTTAAATTATTTTGCTGTCCAATATTTCGATTTTGAGCATGCCTTATGAAGGTTATTCCAGAAACGCGTCGTGTGCACTAAATTTGATTTCTACGTTTTATTCTACCAACATGTTCGAGTTTCTGATTGACAACATATCTGTTATCTTTGCTGGACGTGTTTTTCAAGACAGTCGGCATACCTATGGGTACAAACTGTTCTCCTCTTGTCGCTGACTTGTTCGTTTATTCGTATGAGGCAGATTTCAAACAGGGGTTTCTCAAGAGAAACGAAAAGAAGCTATCCCGATCTTTTAGTTTCACGTTCTGCTATATAGATGATGGCCTTTCACTGAATATATCTAGATTTGGTGATTTCGTTGATCGCACCTATCCCATTGAGCTTAAAATAAAGGATACCACAGATACAGATAGGTCTGCTTGATTCCGTGACCTACACCTCGAAATTGACAGTGACTGGCATAGAAAAACGAAACGTTACGACAAAAGAAATGATTTCAATTTTCCCATTGTGAATTTTCCATTCATATGTAGCAACATGCCAGCAGTACCTGCATATGGAGTATACATCTCCCAGTTTGTACGATATTCCACAGCCTGAGGTTCCTATCATGATTTCCTTAAAATAGGATTGCTGCCTACAAGGAAACTATTGAACCAAGCTTTACGGTCGCCACAATGACCTGGTTGACCGGTATGGAATATCTGTGTCACAAATGACCACGGATATGTTCCACTTGTCGTAGCCACTTCCCGATCCTTTCCTCGTTCATGACTTATAACCTCGTGTATAACTATATTAACACGACGGATGTCACTATTGGAGCAGTAACTGCTTACCCTGAGTTTTCTCCCGGTTTTTATTGGAGTTCGTGTTACTCGATCTTTCGTTATGTATATATATATATATATATATGTCTGAAAATTAAACCAAACAGTGTTAGAATTAGATTTTAGAGCTGTCAAATTTTTGTTCTTCCCTCGACGGGATTTGAACCCACACCATTGATACACTGCAGCACCATTCGCTTAGCCTTACGTCCAGCGCCCTAGACAACTCGACCACATCCACTCCCTAAAAAAGGAGCTTCAATAGTCGTAGTGTTACCTTGTCTCGTAAGGAAAATCTAGGGATAGACGTAAGACATGTGTATAAGCGTGTGTAGATGGTACATATATACTTAATATTATAATTTGACAGCAATCTAACTCAGCAATTTTTAATATATATATATATATATATAAACGTCTAAAATGTTAGCACAACAATATCAAAAAAAGATGTTAAAATGTAACAAAAATAACAATAAGTCTACAAAAAGACTATAATCATAATTAAATCAACGGATATTTCGCTAGACCGACAAGTTTCATCAGCGTCTGTAATCTAATTATAATTATAGTCTTTTTGTAGACTTATAGTTATTTTTGTTACATTTTAACATCTTTTTTTGATATCGTTGTGCTAACATTTTAGACGTTTATTTATCATTTTTGTTTGTTTGCACAGTATCGTTAACACTGGTTTCCGATCCGACATCTCGTAGGTTCATACGTTGGCTACTTTTTCAGACGTCCCACCGAGGAACTTTATCAATGTCTAATTAGACATTGATAAAGTGCCTCGGTGGGACGAAAATTTTGTCATTCAACGAAGTGTTTAATTCTTTATCACTTTGTTTTGTGTACTTGGTGTTGTTTTACAAACCAATTTAGACGTTTATAATTATTTTACTTGTATAGTATCGTTATACCGTAACGATCCAACACCCCGTAACATATATATATGTTTTGTGGATCGTTGTTTGTCCCTTTGTACTTTTACTTTTGGCCATTGTGTTCTCTGTTCTTCTTCGATATACGGATTATAAATACCCCTTTGGTGTCTTGAAACTCTTCAAAAAATTGTATTAGCTCGATTGCATGTAGTCGATTCGGACAACTTAGATGAATATAAATGTTTGCTGTTGCTTAACCTATTTGCAGCGTCTTGCAATAAAACACAGAGTGGAAATGTTTATCTGATGCACATTTTATGCAAGTCGCAATTGTTCAATACCTTCATACTTTTGTGTTTTTCTCCTTAATTCTAAAGACAATATGATTGACTAGCGCCAACCATAATTTGCTACAGAGTAAATCTGACGGTACTTGAAGCATGATCTGACGCCTTTTTGTAATAAAATTTGACAAAATTTTGTAATTTTGACATTTCAGGATAAAGACAATATTCGTACAACGTCAGCAAATACACAATTAATTGATGTTTCCTACGAAAATAAACATGGGAAAAGCTCTTCTGTCATTCTCTAACTGTTACTCAAACTTATACAAGTAGATTTTATATGTTCAGACACTGTGCATATTTTGCATAAAGATACGTTTCTTGATAAAGCAATATATGAGTTTAATGTTCATTCATTCATATTATGTATCGGGACTTCATGGTCATATTCTCATTTCCAATGGCATAGTTTCAATATTTCCGGCAACGGTACGGACCACATTTCTAAAAATAAAGCGTCGTCGCAGGGTTGTGGTGACAGTGAGAGTGACCCGACAGTGACGTGACTTTGGTGAATGAATGGCAACAAATAGCGTTACGTCATGCAGAAGATTTAGTCTCCCTCAGTGTATTGTACACATTTGTTCATTTTAATTCGATCCTTGTTATTTGTTTCAATTTTTTGCAAGATAAACTTATTACATACATAGTTTCTTGCCTGTGGCGTGAACTATTAGTGATACTGGTTCACCCAACAGGCTAGACCTGATACAAAGTCTTGTAGCACTACACTATATATATAATAGCCTAAATAGGTATGTATCACATATATTATTTCAACTAGAATCATTATTACAAGGGCCTTTTGAAAAAATGAGTAGCCTGGATTTATTTAACTAGAACTATTTTACCAGAACCAATAGATAGCTTACATTAATAGACCATTTATATCCTTATTGACTTTCGTGGTGTGAAATTATTCAACTGTAATATCAAAGAGTTCATAGACGTCCGACACACATCTTTATCAGACACCTCCACTTCGTTCGCTAAGACAACACTGGCGGAACTTAGATCTAAAGGGGAAATAACTCTATATATAGATTTGGCGCGAAATTAACGACAAATAACAAAAAAATAAACAAAGCAAAAACATAACAAAAAAACACCGAGCAAAGAAAAACACAAAAAACACACACAAAAAACAAAAAAACAAAAAAACAAAAAAGAAAAGAAAAAAAAAAGAAAAGAAAAAAACCCAACGAAAAGCTTTGTTTTAACTTTTTTTACAATGTTTTGCATGTTTAAATGGATTTGTTGAAGGAACATGTATTTTTGCAAGGCTATTCACACTCAATCAGTTATTAGTAAAAATTGGCATTAGAACGCACATTTGTGAAAAATACAAAACAAACTGAAAGTTTGATCAAAGAGCAAAAAGTGCAGTGGAAAGGGTGATAGAGAAAAGATAGAAAAACTAAATTATAAACCGTACGGTGTGGTGTTTTTAGCTCCAAAAACTATATCTATACATCTCAATAAAAAGAAACATTTGAGATTATTTTTCTTGGCCAATGTTTAATTTGATAACATTATAAAATATTTTTCAAATAATCAGAATTTTATAGTTAATCAACACGTGATTATTTTTGGATGGAATCAAGACTTAATGAATATTTAACAAGACAATGACAAAAAAGAGCACGGAGACAGATATTATTTTACATTCCATAACCAGCATTGAAATGTGAACAAAATATATGAAACTCTATTAGACAAATTAACCTCTGAGTGCTTACATCCACATTTAAGTCAAAATCATTTTTACACTATCAATATCAACCGGTCGGTTAATCTTCAAATTAAAACTGATGTTGGGAAACACGACACAAATTGAAGACATCAAAGGATGGAGTATATCTTTATTTCTTTGTTCCCCTTCATAACTTTTCAATGGTAGTGCCAGGACTTCCTGAAAATAAAAGCGAGTTCTTATTTTCTGTCATAGAGATGACATGTATAAATGTATTAATAATCAATAAGAAGTCGATATTAATACTATTTCTGTGTATCTTCAAAAATTATATTGTAATAAGACAACACTGAACAATGTCATTAATATGTACCCGAAGTAGTATATATATATATATATATATAGGGAGTGGATGTGGTCGAGTGGTCTAGGGCGCTGGACGTAAGGCTAGGCGAATGGTGCTGCAGTGTATCAATGGTGTAGGTTCAAATCCCGTCGAGGGAAGAACAAACATTTGACAGCTCTAAAATCTAATTCTAACACTGTTTGGTTTAATTTTCAGACGTATATATATATATATACAACGTCTGAAAAACCAGTCAACGATCAATCTTACGGGGTGTTGGATCGTTACGGTATAACGATACTATACAAGTAAAGCAATTATAAACGTCTAAAATGGTTTGTAAAACAACACCAAGTACACAAAACAAAGTGATAAAGAATTAAACACTTCGTAGAATGACAAAATTTTCGTCCCACCGAGGGACATATATATATATATATATATATATATATATATATATATATATATATATATACGTCTGAAAATTAAACCAAACAGTGTTAGAATTAGATTTTAGAGCTGTCAAATTTTTGTTCTTCCCTCGACGGGATTTGAACCCACACCATTGTTACACTGCAGCACCATTCGCTTAGCCTTACGTCCAGCGCCCTAGACCACTCGACTACATCCACTCCCTATATATATATATAATTTAATTTGATTTGAATATTTCAATCTGATTGGCTAATCCGCCTGGAGAAAATTTGGGTTATACTCGATAACCTGGGTTGGTATTGTGATGTCACCAACATGTTCATCCATCAATGACAAATTCAAATAGTCACATGAAATAATCGTAACTAAAATCGAGGAATCATTAAATTTTGTTGTAAAAATTAAATTATAAGGAATATTTGAAATTGTTGAACAGGTTATACTTGCATAACCTGGTTTTGGTCAGTTTACGCTTTTCATAAACCGCTTCGCGGTTTATTAAGCGTAAACTAACCCAAACCAGGTTATATCGTATAACCTGTTCAACAATTTCAAATATTCCTTTAAGATATGATAGACTCAGATCGACGTCCAGACTCTAATCGACGTCCACTCCTCAAATCGGCGTCCACTGACGTCATTATCTCTAATCTAAGGGTATTCTCAAATCGGCGTTCTTTCCAAATTATGTTCTTATTATTATTTTTTTTTAACATGTTCTTACTCTTTAATATCATCAATATCGTGTCATATATCGAAATAATTTTCAATGATTTCTCAATTTACAGTAAATAAGACCCGAATAAACACAATAAGATTTTATCTACAGTAACTATTAAAACATAGACATTATTCTGAATTTATTTCCATTTATTATATACAACTTTAGTATTCTTTACTGCAATGTGCGGAATATCTGCACAGACTGTTTCTGTATTTGGGCCTTTGCTTACTCTATTTTTTCTTCTTCTTTTTTTGCTATCAAGAATCTTTCATCTTTTGTTGCTTCTCCATCATTGTTTCAAAAACCTGAACTAACGGGTGTGACGTAATTTGAAGCATACGCCAGTGATGTCATTGGGCGCCATTTTGAGACTTTGACAAAAAGGACATAAATCTGAGGTACAGATGTCTGTGACGTAGGAATCGGACATGGAATTGAGGATTGGACGTCGATCTGAGTTAAGAAATAATTCATGGAAGCCATATGTATATATTGTTTTTACCACGGGTAGGCCTTTATGTCACAAAGCTTTACCCTGAGCGGTAGCGAGGGGTAAAAAGCTGACATAAAGGCCTACCCGTGGTAAAAACAATATATACATATGGCTTCCATGAATTATTTCGATTCTAATATGCAAAAATTTGTAAAATATCGTTATAAATTGTCGATGACGTCATAAATTACAATGGGTGTAGGTATATATTGTTTTTACCACGGGTTTGGACTCAAAGCGTTTGAAGGACGTCATATTAGAATATTACATATATATATATACCGGTATATGAATGTATCTAATAAAATATGTTAGTGCCAAGGCACTGAGTACTGCGCGGATGATTGACACAGTTGATAGTCATAAACACGCAGATATCAAGTCCAATGCGCAGGACGCGTTCCTGGAATAACCTTCATCCGATACCCTCAATGTCAAAAGATTGGATCGCCAAATAATGTAAAATTATTCTGCAACAAGAAAACCAAATGGCTTAATTCCTAGAGTTTCAGAAATTCGGATTTTACTGATTAACTATTTTGTACTTTAGCGGTTGTTTTATGAAAGTATAAATCAAACAAGCAAATAATAGTAATTCACATTACCTTGTAAATTAGCTTCAGCGGAAAAAAAGATTTTGTTTTCAAATTTTTCAAACTGTATTTACTGTAAAGAAGACCCAACCCACTGTGCATATTTGATTGCACGTTTGAGAGTCTAAAGTATATCTTGAATTTGATTGCCTTGTATCTAGAGCACTGCCTTTTTGTCAAATGTTAATCGTAGATCGTTGTTTGTCATATTTCTTTTGGCCGTTGTGTTGTATGTCCTTCGATTAACGGCTTCGAATTACCCCTTTAAATTTGATACCCTCAAACTCTTCTTAAAATATGAATAGAGATAGTGATGTTAATGTGCGTTGTCTTCTAACACCATTCATAAAATAAAGATAACGTAAATTGAGCTCAAACAAATGACAGATCTCAATTACTTTTTATAAAATTACAAATTCAATGATGATACAACTGTTTAATTTGCTAGAGTACAAGACGCATAACTTTGGTAAATGATACATTGCCTGTAAATACCTTTGATCTCATCCCCGAGGGAACCACGAGGGATTGAAATAAGTCTTTCCTTCTCCACTAATTTCGCTTTACACATCAATCAATTAACCAATCAAAATTGCTTAAAGCGCTGCTCCTTAACTTTTGATTTTAGTCCGCGCTTTGATTGATGTTCTATCAAGTACACTTACATCTAAACTCCTTTCTGTTTTCAGTTTTTGTATATTTATCATGGCTGAACATTGTACATGCAATAGCAAACATTTAATGATTGATGTAAGCATATTATATTAACATTATAGAAACAGTTTTAAGATGTTATCTTGATCAGATACCTTATTGTTCTAATATATTTCTGTACACAAACATTATCAGCATATGAACGATGGCAATTTTAAAGCTTTACGAATCTGTTCTAATACAACGTAATCGTAAATGATTGCAGCAGATTTGTACTATTATATATTATTCTTGAGTTAATCTTTATTGCTAACCAGTACATGTTTTTAAATAAATGTACCATACCTCTATTGTTCTATGAGCTCATCCCTTTTTCAGTGAGATTTGTATTACTCAATCTTTAGTTATTCATGTAGTGGTTTGTCTTTTTGGTCTTATTTAGGCCATTGACTTGTTTGTCCTTCGAATTACAGCTTTTAATTACCCCTTTGGTATTTTCAATGTTTTCTGTAACGCGGTACTATTAGCCTTCATTTCAGTCGTCAACAAGTGTCTGATAAGTGTTATATTTTATGTACTATGCTCCTCTCTAATGAGGTATTAAACCTTCATTTGACTTCTAGAGTTTGATAAATATAAATACATGTTCTGTAAGGTATAATGCCACCCTAACGAATCATTCATTTGTCATCCAGTAATCGTAACTGTGACATATAATGACACCCTAACGGATCATTCATTTGTCATCCAGTAATCGTAACTGTGACATATAATGACACCCTAACGGATCATTCATTTGTCATCCAGTAATCGTAACTGTGACATATAATGACACCCTAACGAATCATTCATTTGTCATCCAGTAATCGTAACTGTGACATATAATGACACCCTAACGGATCATTCATTTGTCATCCAGTAATCGTAACTGTGACATATAATGACACCCTAACGGATCATTCATTTGTCATCCAGTAATCGTAACTGTGACATATAATGACACCCTAACGGATCATTCATTTGTCATCCAGTAATCGTAACTGTGACATATAATGACACCCTAACGGATCATTCAGGTTAGAGCTCCTCTTTCTTTACAATTACGCTGTTCAACAAATTATTTATGAGGCTGGGTATTTATGAGGTATTTTGATGGTGTGTGAAAAACACATGCATGACCGCATCATTTCAATAACAGGGATAGTTTGGTCTATAATGCTAGCTTAAGTACGTTTATTTTTAATGCAATGACTACATCAAGCCAGGGAAATAAGCGTTCGTGTATTATGTGTATAGATTTTGCCTCTGTCGCCACCATTTTCTATTTGACTTTGGAACTCTTCTGACAAAGTGTTTTTGTTTTATTCTATCAAACACAAAATATATTTGTCCCTTTAATAAAAACAATAAGAGTTGAACGACCTTTCCAAATATGAAAATGGTGTTATTGTCTGACGCAAACGTTATCTTGATGTTTTAATTGAGGACATTATCACTTGGAAAGCTTGTCAAACAGCGTTTTATTATAGAAACATATTTTCTGGACATAAATAGCTTGGTTACTCAACAATTAACAGCGAACAACGTCGTAAAACCAGACTCTCTTTATATATTGACAGTATAGATAGGACAACAGCACTGTTCATTTTGTTCTTATCTGTCTATCATAAAAGTAGTAGGACTACTTTATCTGTTCTTTATACTAGTGTTCTTTCTGCATTCAACTATGTGTGTTACAAATTTGCAATAAATAACTATAATGTATAAGTTCATGACATAGTGTAACTGACATATTACTTCAGTTGTTAATTAATCAACAATAACTTGTTGTTACTCTGTGTAAGCTCACAATATGTAACCAGTTAAACAGATATCTAATTGTCTTACGATCGCATCATGGCCTGGTTTACCGTTACGGATTATCTGTGTCACAAATGACCACGGATATGTTCCACTTGTAGCAAGCACTTCCTGGTTCTTTTATCTGCTATGTCTGAGGCTGACCTTCGATTTAATCAATTACATTATTTAGGAACTGTAAATTCTAAATATAAATACATATATACCATGTTAGTACCGAAGCAGTGACTACTAGGTGGTTGATACCCACGGGGACATATACTCCACAGGCAGAGGTATCAACCCAGTGACAACTTAAAACTAAAAACGTAGATATCTAAATTTCTGTCATGTAGATAAGATTTACGTTTGTTATTGCAAACAAATATGTCATCAAATTGTTTGAATTCAAAAGGAAATTTAATAATGGCCCACATCTGGACTGGGTTACACAAAGGTTAATCAAATTTAAGTGTCAATTAAAACTTAATTGACATTTAAAATTACTTGACATGTACATGGCATTAATGTACCCTTAATGTTTAATTGAGACTCTTAAGGTTTAATTGAGACTTAAATTTAATTGACGCTTGAGCAACCCAGTCCTGATTGTCGACTTACGGTAATGTTACTTTGGATCCAGATTTCAGCTTAATGTCAAAGATGTCCTTCAAATTACAAACGTATTGGTTTATTATAGAAGCGTAGACAATATATAATCTTTACTCTATTAAATATTTAAACCAAAGTGACATAGTTTTAGATTAAGACATCGACCTCTCTCAAGTTAAATTTAACAGTATAATTTCCCTTTATTATTCCTTGTTTAGATAGTAGTGTCTTATGTGTAATAATGGTTACCCTGTCACTATAGGAAAAATTAACTTTCATGTCAAGACAATAATTATTGTAAACATTTACAAAATTGTTTTATCGCTATAACGATCTTTCATACAAATTAAAGTGTTCCCTAAATTGGATATCTTCGTTTATACAACTATCGCTGGATTGAAACCTCTGTCGGTTGACTATTAGTTCCCATGGTATCGTCCGTCATTAGTCCCCATGGGTATCGTCAGCCCAGTAGTTACCGTTTCGACACGGACGTGTTTCAAAAGATATTTATGTTTGAAATGTACAGTTTCTAAATAATATACTGTATTTAACCTCAGTTCAATCTCCCTCAGGTACAGATAACCATAGCTGATATTAACTATCATGTTTAGACCCTTTAGTTTAACATCAGTTCAATCTCCCTCAGGTACAGATAACCATAGCTGATATTAACTATCATGTTTAGACCCTTTAGTTTAACCTCAGTTCAATCTCCCTCAGGTACAGATAACCATACCTGATATTAACTATCATGTTTAGACCCTTTAGTTTAACATCAGTTCAATCTCCCTCAGGTACAGATAACCATAGCTGATATTAACTATCATGTTTAGACCCTTTAGTTTAACATCAGTTCAATCTCCCTCAGGTACAGATAACCATAGCTGATATTAATATCATGTTTAGACCCTTTAGTTTAACATCAGTTCAAACTCCCTCAGGTACAGATAACCATAGCTGATATTAATATCATGCTTAGACCCTTTAGTTTAACATCAGTTCAATCTCCCTCAGGTACAGATAACCATAACTGATATTAACTATCATGTTTAGACCCTTTAGTTTAACATCAGTTCAATCTCCCTCAGGTACAGATAACCATAGCTGATATTAATATCATGTTTAGACCCTTTAGTTTAACATCAGTTCAATCTCCCTCAGGTACAGATAACCATAGCTGATATTAACTATCATGTTTAGACCCTTTAGTTTAACATCAGTTCAATCTCCCTCAGGTACAGATAACCATACCTGATATTAACTATCATGTTTAGACCCTTTAGTTTAACATCAGTTCAATCTCCCTCAGGTACAGATAACCATAGCTGATATTAACTATCATGTTTAGACCCTTTAGTTTTCTTGCTCCCACATTATTTGTCTTTCTAATCCTTTGACTATGAGCATCTGATAACCATTGATTCAGAACCACGTGGTGCGTAGTAAATTATATACCTGTCTTTTTAATACAGAGGTTTTGTGGTAAATCTGTTTAGGGGATGTTGCTTAAACCAAGATTAAATATACCAGTATTAGTTTAATGCACCGTATGTACAGTTCTGTAGTTTACTTCTTCAGTAGTTTTCGACTACAGCTGGTAAGCGATATGCAGTTCCGTCTAACCCACAACTTTAGTGCTAATAGTTCTATCATTTGATTGTTAAACTTAATTAACTCCTAATTATTGAGTGTGGTTTATATATTTATTACTTTTCTGAACAAATTAATTCTAATCGTTACCTGACTATTATCAAATCTGGTCTCTCACAGGGATATTACACTCCTTTGGGTGTACGTATCTATTAATTTGTGCTGTCAGTGTATGTGTTGTCTTTTTGTGAAAGTGTGTTGACGTCTACTTTAAAGGGGGTTGTGATCCCTTTAGTGCGCTTTAGCTTTCAATTTCAAGACATGTCCTAATTTACCTTACCTAGTGTTTTCTATTTTTTATTTTTTATTGTGGATATGATATGTTGTTGTGGTTGGTGAAATTGTTGATCATGACAGTTTAACTGTTCCTTCAAGTATAATCGATATATTTGTACATATAATACTATTGCTTTATAGACAAGTTTGCTCTATGTTTTATTTCTAAGGATCTTGTAGGTGTCTAAGTATAATAATAAAATTTGTTCACGCCACGATATGGCTGAAATATTGCTAAAGTTGGTGATAAAACCAATCAATCAAATAATTAAATTTATATGCCACATTTAAATACAAAACTATTTTGCTTTTATATTATATTGTTTACATTGAATTTCAGCAAAAACAATTAAATTTTAGGCAATACCACCACATATGTCAAAGTCACCAGTTAATAATATAATGTTAACCAACAATTAGAAGCAGTAATAAAAGTTTGAAAATACCAAAGGGGTAATCCGAAGCCGTAAATGGAAGAAGGGAAAGACAGATTTAACAATGGCCTCGGAAAAAGGACAAAAGGCCAAACAACGATCTATAAAACACTACACAGAAAACTAAAGATCGAGCAGCACTAACACCACTATAAACCAGAGTTGAACTGACATGCCTCCCAAAGAGTGAATAATTTGCATTGACATCTCAAAACACTTCCACGGAGAAATATGCATGCAGACAATATTGTGTTCGGTACATACAAAAATGGACATCTTTGTGAGCAAATAGTTTCGGTTCTAATTGGATGTGTGGTCAATTACAATGTTCATGTCCATGTCAATATAACGTCAATACAAGCTCTAATATAAGTAAGTGTCCATGTCAATATAAATATAACGTCAATACAAGCTCTAACATAAGTGAGTGTCCATGTCAATATAACGTCAATACAAGCTCTAACATAAGTAAGTGTCCATGTCAATATAACGTCAATACAAGCTCTAACATAAGTAAGTGTCCATGTCAATATAACGTCAATACAAGCTCTAACATAAGTAAGTGTCCATGTCAATATAACGTCAATACAAGCTCTAACATAAGTAAGTGTCCATGTCAATATAACGTCAATACAAGCTCTAACATAAGTAAGTGTCCATATCAATATAACGTCAATACAAGCTCTAACATATGTAAATGTCCATGTCAATATAACGTCAATACAAGCTCTAACATAAGTAAGTGTCCATGTCAATATAACGTCAATACAAGCTCTAACATAAGTAAGTGTCCATATCAATATAACGTCAATACAAGCTCTAACATAAGTAAGTGTCCATGTCAATATAACGTCAATACAAGCTCTAACATAAGTAAGTGTCCATATCAATATAACGTCAATACAAGCTCTAACATAAGTAAGTGTCCATGTCAATATAACGTCAATACAAGCTCTAACATAAGTAAGTGTCCATGTCAATATAACGTCAATACAAGCTCTAACATAAGTAAGTGTCCATGTCAATATAACGTCAATACAAGCTCTAACATAAGTAAGTGCCCATATCAATATAACGTCAATACAAGCTCTAACATAAGTAAGTGTCCATGTCAATATAACGTCAATACAAGCTCTAACATAAGTAAGTGTCCATGTCAATATAACGTCAATACAAGCTCTAACATAAGTAAGTGTCCATGTCAATATAACGTCAATACAAGCTCTAACATAAGTAAGTGTCCATGTCAATATAACGTCAATACAAGCTCTAACATAAGTAAGTGTCCATGTCAATATAACGTCAATACAAGCTCTAACATAAGTAAGTGTCCACGTCAATATAACGTCAATACAAGTTCTAACATAAGTAAGTGTCCATGTCAATATAACGTCAATACAAGCTCTAACATAAGTAAGTGTCCATGTCAATATAACGTCAATACAAGCTCTAACATAAGTAAGTGGGATTTGTTAATTTGCTGATTGTTGTATTAATCTAGTACCTGACAATGAATTATTTGTTATTTATACAGTTCATTCAGTATGCATTCAGTATACAACATAGAAAAGTTTATCATTTTACTGTGGTTTCTTGCCTTTTCTGTGGTTTATTCAGGAATAACGATATTAATACATCCTTCCTGAAAACAAATATCTATAATTATAAAATTTCCAAAGACGTATTACACTCAGTCCTTCGGGCATGGGGAAATAACGCCTTCCCAGTTTCATAATAATGGATTTTAATTTCTCAGGACGGAAATAATGATGCACTGTCGAGCAATTTTACGTCTCACTTTATGATATCCCCATGTTACACATGCCTGGTCTTTACTCTATGTTCCTTGATGTGATCTCAATTTTCATCTAATAATGGATATAAAACGTATATGGAAGGAACTACATTTCTGTACTGGATAATATTGCGCCTACCTTAATGGGATTGAAACAGCATACTTATAACTTACTAAAGAAGTAAACATTTATTGTTGACAATAATTTGATCTGAATTTGATATTTCAATCATATATTTTCCTGAAAGCTTTATTATGTCGTGTAATTAATTTCATCCTTATGTTATTTTCATTACTTCAAATGTCAATCTAGTCCATGTTGTTAGATGTTTAGTTTCTATTGTAATATTTTCTCCTTCATCTCACGAGAGAATCAAATAAATAGTGATATATTTTCTCTGTTGAATATTACTATATGAATATCTATTGAAAATGTCTACAAACTATACGAAAGACAACATGAATTATCTTCATACCAAATCAACAAGATAAGTTTTCAAAACAACATTGATCTATTGATATTACTAATGAACTAGGTTTTCTAAGAACAAGAATATTCAATATAAGTAATGATACAGATATGCTTTATTTTGTTTTTACATAGTCGGTTTCGTTTTAGCACATATTTAAAGTAGGTATCAACTGGCCATGTCATTGTATTCATTCTATTTCATTAACAAGCACGTTGTAGTATTACATTCAGAAGAGATTGGAACATAATACAATTGTTAACGAAACCATGTCAACTGTCACTTAATAATTAAACAGCACCATTTATTGTCTCCCATTAATTATATATATCCTTGTAAGATATTACCAATCAAACTTTAACACAGATCAATGCTTTCTTGAATCCCTTATAATTCTACTCAAGTAACTATTTTCCTTATCGCTTAGGAATCATGGTCTGCTTAGAAATCAATGCTTAGCAAATAAACGTTAGAGAATACCGAAAGAGCAATACAAAAAATTGACAATACAGAGAAACTGGTAACATAAACAAAGACGAAGAAAAACAAAACAACACAACACAATATGTGTTGGACAGGGCTATACGTCAGCAAACACAAATAACGTAAATTAGACATCCTACAAACAACGCGAGGCAAAGACGAACCGAACATCGTGTTCATGCGGAAATCGTAACGGACGCCACAACACGGAACTGTGCTAATTTTCTATCTTTTATTTTTGAGAAGCCCGTGAAGAAGTTCTGTCTCATAAGCATGTAGAAACAATTCGGCGAGTAACGAATCACAATTCATACCCATTGTAATACCAATCTTGTGTTGGTCTAGTAGTAGAAACAATTCGGCGAGTAGCGAATCACAATTCATACCCATTGTAATACCAATCTTGTGTTGGTCTAGTAGTAGAAACAATTCGGCGAGTAGCGAATCACAATTCATACCCATTGTAATACCAATCTTGTGTTGGTCTAGTAGTAGAAACAATTCGGCGAGTAACGAATGACAATTCATACCCATTGTAATACCAATATGTTGTTGGTCTAGTACAAGCTTAGCATACTTAGCATACCTCAGGAGGATTTTGTTTTCAGACACGCCTCGTGTGCATTAAATTAGATATCTACGCTTTAATTAAACTTTTTACATTGTGTATTTTACGACGAATCATCGCTAAGACAATTTGTGGTGGTTCTATGGTTCCTCTTATTGTTTTCAGAAACCCAACAAAAAGTACAAATTTAAATGACATTTGTATGTAAAAAGAAATGTCTTACAGGCACAGACGTTAGATATATATAGCATTTTGTATAATAACTTATAACAACAATGTCAAATTATTTTCCACTTGTTTTTTTTTAATATATATATTAAAGTGCATGTATAGTTAAGAGCTAAACGATAGACACAAAATATTCTTAATTTTCAAATTCATATCTTTTCTACAATTCCTTTAGAAAAATTACCAAATTTTCATGTTTTAGGATTTGTCGATACTACGTCATGCTATAGTAAGTAATACGAATACAACAAAAAGAACTTGCTTAATGATAATTCAGATAAAAACACAAGGAATAAAAACAAATTTCAAAGGATGTTGTACCTAACATATATCGTTTGCAAATTCTGAGATTACAATAAAATCCGCAATTAATTTACAGCCATAGAGTTAATGGTTACTATAACAAGAGAACGTTCTGTCTTTTAACTTAGTTAGAAATGTTGCATTCACTATTATTAATACTATTTATAGGATTGCCAAATATGTGGTATGATAAACTACGTATTAACTCACCGATTCCTGTAGAACATCTGCTTACAAAATCCAGAAAAGCTATCTGAAAAGATTACACTTTACTACTTGTTATGAGTCCGTCGTAAGTGTGCCCACATCTCTGATTCCGGTGGCGCAGACCACGACAATGTCTTGGTTGACCTTTATGGAATATCTGTGTCACAAATGACCACATAAATATGTTTTACTTGTCGTAAACAGTTTCCGGTCCTTTCCTCATTTATGACTTATCGCCTGGTTTGTTACTAGATTAACACGACGGGTGTCACTAGTGGAGCAGATACTGCTTACCCTTCCGGAGCACCTGAGATCACCTCGTGTTTTTAGTGGGGTTCGCGTTATTCGATCTTTAGTTTTAGGTGTATGTTTTGTAAATCGTTGTTTGTCCTTTTGTCCTTTTTCTTTCGGACATTGTATTGTTGGTCCTTCTTCGTTTTACGGATTCTGATTACCACTTTGGTTTCTTCAAACATTTCATCTTGTACATATACGATATTTCGTAGGCAGGGTGTCGCCTTATGGTACATGTGCATATTCGTTGTGTTTATATCTTGTGTATATACCAAGACGTTTAAATTATTGGCCTTGATTGGGATTCTCTTGCTGACCTTTCCAGTTATTTTTTGGTTCATGCCCAACATTAAACCCTTGGGCTGTGGTCATTTCAAATTATGGCGCGTATCTGCTAAAAACCGGTTCATTATCCTGGTAATATTATTCTTTGTTTTAGATTTAATGACCTTGACATTTATTTGATTACATTCATTTGTTTAATATTGAAAGAAAGTTAATTGGAAACAGCGATGTTCTTCCCTGTTACACATTTCCTTGTCATCAAAAGCGATCCGAAAGATTTAAATTGTCATTCATGTCTAATGATATCATTAGAAAGTAGTTATTTTTTGTAATCAAATCAATTTCAGTTGTCAACAGTTGAATTGGAATAAAACTAACCATGTAGGTCACGTGAAAAGAAAGGTAGTTGCAGTAAAAATTCAAAATAGTATAAACAAACTCGATGAAAAAAGAAAAAAAAACATAGTATGCTGAATCTTTGAATTATTCAAAATATGTACCCATGACAGAGAAAATGTCCATAAATATTCATGATTGTCCTTTCTCTTTTCATTGGTGGGTAATTGGTACAAAAAACGAAGGATCAATCAAGAATTGGCAATCCAGAGACACATGCAACACTTGGTACAGAACCCATGTGATCGTGAAGTGTAAGCTGTTCCTGACACCCACCGTGTTTCTCATAAAGTCAATTCCAATAAACGTACTATCGGTGATAAAAGAAAGACAACATCTACATAAAATACAAACGATCAATTGCCATTTAAGAAATTGATATTCCCAACGATCAACTATTTAGTCATTCGTAATGACAACCGCAGATTTTTTGTAAATTTATTGATGTGCTTATGATGTTTGTTCCTTATATTTACTGTTTTGGAGGTTTTTGTACATGACAGATATTAGTTGCGTCGCGTTGTGGTGTTGCAGATGTGTCAATTGTAAGAAAGACTGAAAGAGGTGCAAACACAAAAAAGACAAAATGACAAACAATGGCCACAAAACACTACAAAGACAACAAAAGATGAATCAACACGAACCTCTCAAAAACACCAGAGATGAACGCAGGTGATCGGGAATGGTAAGCAGCTCCTGCACCACTAGGGACACCCGTCGTATTACTCTTGCTACAAACTCGACGATAAGTCATGAATGGCGACAGGATGGAATTGTCAAACGGAACATTTCCGTGATTATTTGTGGTGATTTTAACTAGGAAAACTATCACTCATTGTTGTTCACATTGTTGGACGCTTCATTAATAACATAATTATTAGGTATCGTTGAAGACTGTACACATCACCAAACTATTGGTATTTTAATGGAAACAGACTGTATAAACATAATCCCCTATTTATATTCGTATGAGAGAGAATGTATCTGGTTATCCTATTTTTATTTTTACGGTTTACGTTGCCTCAACAACACAAGCCTTTCCTACTCGACCCTTATATGTTAATGGACCGCATAATTAAGATATTATTGGTTTACCAATGAGGGAAGTAATATTTATGATATATTAATAGTTTTTTTCTTAATTAGGAACATTCTAGCTTCCCTTTCATATGAAGAATTTCTATCCAGATTGATAAACTACTCCTGAGGGTGATATTGGAAAAAATATTTTTATTATCAGCATTCCTGATGGAGATTATTCCAGAAACCCGTCATACTCACTAAAGTAGAAATCTACATTTCTCTATTTAAATGGAAGGGGACTCTTCGTCTTGTCAGACTTAAAATTGGTGTTTAACGAGCAATTTTATTTCTGCGTTTTACCATTGTCGATGACCATGTTGTTTATCGTATATTTGTGTTGTACTATGTATTATGGTATTTCATGAAACTTTTTCAGAATCGCTTACTGATTACATATTCTATTAATTGTTTATTATCATCAATATAATTTGGTCATGTGATCAACGATTAATAACAACACTATAAATGAAATCGTAGATATCTAATTTAGTCCGCACGATTCTTTTCCGGAATAATCTTCATCAGGTGACGCTCAATATCGAAATATTAGAAAGTCAAATAAGTGTTGATGAGCAATAAACCAAAGTGTCTAAACAGATTAACCAAGATCGGCTTACGTCACCTATACTTGGGGAGAAGAACCTTCGTTTTGAAGATCTGTGAATTTCAATAATAAATATATCTAATAAATCATGTCAGTGCCGAAACACTGACTACTGGGGGATGATATCCTCGGGGATTAATAACATAATTGTCTTCTTGTTCAAATACTATATGTATCTCACTTTTTTCTATCAATATTCCATGTTTCTTCTTGGCAAAGTAACTGTTTCGTTAGTCTTTCTACTTAGAAACGTGTGGTTAATTGCAAAGTATGTAAATCTCAATAATTTCATTCGTTGCACCCTGACCATCCTTTCCGCTTTGATGAGTACGATATGATATAATTGTTTTACACTTGCAATATTTACACTAGTTTTACAATATGTATCATACAAATATTATGTTTTCGCTCTGTGTTGTTGATATATCATCTTCTAACATCAATTAACCCACAATAAATAAAGCAATGCTTATCATGTGTTAAACATTATTAATGACTTTGCTGTCATTTTGGCCGAGTTTTCTGTGAACTTTGTACGGCACACACTTACAGACAAATTAAATTACAAGATGATATACCTCAATATGTGTTAATTTTCAGACAGAAAAAAAAACTTGTACAGTGATCCAAGTAACCCAAATAGGCTCTCACATGCTCTGTGGCCCGTTGGTCCCAATAGGCTGACAAACCACACATTGTACGAGGTCCGTGAACCCCAATAAGTTGATTAATTATGCACTGTGTTCCGTGGGTTTCAAACACTGGCTGATAGAACATGCATTTGAGATCCATGAATCCCAATAGGTTGATAAAACATACACTGTGACCGTGAACCCTAACTTGCTGATGAAACATGGAAATATGCAAAGGAAAAATGAAATCGTCAGGATTGCCTTAACTTTTATCTCTTTGTTTTCGATTATAACAAAATGAAAATAGGCTCTGTTTAATAGAGAAGAAAACTTTTTATTTAATCTTATTATTTTTATATGTTAAATTTAGCATTATTCATAATATCCGAACTCATGGGATTAAGCTAATATTGTCTTCGTGTTTTTCAAAATGATCTGCCTATAAGTAATGTGAATATTTCCTATTAGTGATTAATGCATTCTGTCAAAGCGAAATCATCACATACAGTTGTAAAACAAAAATAAATTTAAAACAACAATTTACGTGTAATTGTATCTTAATATACCGCGATGTCAATATGTACAAGAGGTGGAAAAATTGAACATGATAAGCCTATTAAATTTGACACCTCGTTATCAAATTAACCAACACCACTTTGGATTCTGTTTTCGGTTTTGCAACAATTTTTATTTTTCTGGAAAAATAATTAATTGTTCAATTCTCCATATCCTGACTCAATCACATTGAATTTACAAATATCCGACAAACGATACATTCTTATCATTTTGATGATGCTCAACACCGATATACAAGATGTCATTGACATTATCATACACTGGACTTTAGCTTCAACAAGTTAATAATGTTTGGGGAATTTAAATTGAATAGTATCAAAGAACTGGTAGTCACAGTAGGCAATATATCCTAAGTTCAACTAAATTAATTACATTGTATATGTTATATCTTTATTCAGTTAAACAGTTGTTTGACCAAAGAAACACAAGGACATGTACTTGAGACAACAGTGGCGATTATTATATTCAGCGCTAACCAGATAACACAAGGACTCTCTCATGTTTTATAATGATGTGACAGAAAAAGATTTATAAAACGACAATCTGACAGAACGATTACTTAGATTGATAAATAGATATAAGAATAATTTGTGCAAATCTACGAATCATCTTATGAAAAAAGGATGACATTTGATGCACATCTTCCCTCAATGTAAGTCTAGAAAACGAACACGGAATACTCAAGTTCTGATAGATTTGTGAGTAAAGAACGATCCGATGAGAAAATACAAAAAGTACAAAACTAAGGACAACACAATCAGGTCCATTCCCATTCATGACGTATCATCGGGTTTGTAACAAAAGTACCACGACGGATGCCATTTATGGAACAGGAACTGCCAACGTATTCGGGGCATCTGAGTTCACTCCCGAAATTTAGTGTGGTTCGTGTTGCTCGATCTTTAGTTTTCTGCGTAGTGCTTTGTATATTATTATTTGTTTTTCTTCTTGTCCATTGTGTTGTCTGTCCATCTCCGAGTTACGGATCTTAATAACCCTTTTAGTATCTTCAAACTTGTTTTCTTCCACCAAATCTAGCAGTAATATCAAGTGTACCGAAATGATTAGAAATCGCTCTCCTGGAAATGGTACAGAACATCCTGAACTTCTAATAAATACGGTTATAATCTACTTTCAGAAAGAAACATCATGTTAGAATATGTATTATAAAAGAAAACTACAAAAACAAGTGGCAACAGAATATATGTCTAGCTAAAGGGTTGAATGCTGTATGTCTAGCTAAAGCGTTGAATGCTGTATGTCTAGCTAAAGCGTTGAGTGCTGTATGTCTAGCTAAAGCGTTGGGTGCTGTATGTCTAGCTAAAGCGTTGGATGCTGTATGTCTAGCTAAAGCGTTGAATGCTGTATGTCTAGCTAAAGCGTTGGATGCTGTATGTCTAGCTAAAGCGTTGAATGCTGTATGTCTAGCTAAAGCGTTGAATGCTGTATGTCTAGCTAAAGCGTTGGATGCTGTATGTCTAGCTAAAGCGTTGAATGCTGTATGTCTAGCTAAAGCGTTGGGTGCTGTATGTCTAGCTAAAGCGTTGAATGCTGTATGTCTAGCTAAAGCGTTGAATGCTGTATGTCTAGCTAAAGCGTTGGGTGCTGTATGTCTAGCTAAAGCGTTGGATGCTGTATGTCTAGCTAAAGCGTTGAATGCTGTATGTCTAGCTAAAGCGTTGGATGCTGTATGTTTAGCTAAAGCGTTGAATGCTGTATGTCTAGCTAAAGCGTTGGGTGCTGTATGTCTAGCTAAAGCGTTGAATGCTGTATGTCTAGCTAAAGCGTTGAATGCTGTATGTCTAGCTAAAGCGTTGAATGCTGTATGTCTAGCTAAAGCGTTGGATGCTGTGTGTCTAGCTAAAGCGTTGAATGCTGTATGTCTAGCTAAAGCGTTGAATGCTGTATGTCTAGCTAAAGCGTTGGATGCTGTATGTCTAGCTAAAGCGTTGGGTGCTGTATGTCTAGCTAAAGCGTTGGGTGCTGTATGTCTAGCTAAAGCGTTGAATGCTGTATGTCTAGCTAAAGCGTTGAATGCTGTATGTCTAGCTAAAGCGTTGAATGCTGTATGTCTAGCTAAAGCGTTGGATGCTGTATGTCTAGCTAAAGCGTTGAATGCTGTATGTCTAGCTAAAGCGTTGGGTGCTGTATGTCTAGCTAAAGCGTTGGATGCTGTATGTCTAGCTAAAGCGTTGGATGTTGTATGTCTAGCTAAAGCGTTGAATGCTGTATGTCTAGCTAAAGCGTTGGATGCTGTATGTCTAGCTAAAGCGTTGGATGATGTATGTCTAGCTAAAGCGTTGGATGTTGTATGTTTAGCTAAAGCGTTGGATGTTGTATGTCTAGCTAAAGCGTTGGATGTTGTATGTCTAGCTAAAGCGTTGGATGCTGTATGTCTAGCTAAAGCGTTGGATGTTGTATGTTTAGCTAAAGCGTTAGATGCTGTATGTCTAGCTAAAGCGTTGGATGTTGTATGTTTAGCTAAAGCGTTGGATGTTGTATGTCTAGCTAAAGCGTTGGATGTTGTATGTCTAGCTAAAGCGTTGAATGCTGTATGTCTAGCTAAAGCGTTGGATGCTGTATGTCTAGCTAAAGCGTTGGATGCTGTATGTCTAGCTAAAGCGTTGGATGTTGTATGTTTAGCTAAAGCGTTGGATGTTGTATGTCTAGCTAAAGCGTTGGATGTTGTATGTCTAGCTAAAGCGTTGGATGCTGTATGTCTAGCTAAAGCGTTGGATGTTGTATGTTTAGCTAAAGCGTTAGATGCTGTATGTCTAGCTAAAGCGTTGGATGTTGTATGTTTAGCTAAAGCGTTGGATGTTGTATGTCTAGCTAAAGCGTTGGATGTTGTATGTCTAGCTAAAGCGTTGGATGTTGTATGTCTAGCTAAAGCGTTGGATGTTGTATGTCTAGCTAAAGCGTTGGATGCTGTATGTCTAGCTAAAGCCTTGGATGTTGCGCTTCCTATTAGTTTTTTTGGATCACGTGACCTGCGATTATTTTTGACAATGTTATTACTATGAATGTATATTATTATAGCTTTCAACAAACCGTCTGCTTGGTTAATGATAATTTAATTGGAAAGAAAGTTAATTGAGTTGATATTTTGTCAGTTGCAAGTCGTCTTTAATAAATGAACCGCATCGGTAATGTAATGGTTAATGTGTTTGTTTCGAGTGCGGTAGATCGTGGTCCGAGTCCCTGTCGGGTCAATCAAATTGGCAATTGCTGCTTCTCCTCTAAGTACGCATCATTAAGGAGTAACAGCAAAGACTGATTTGCTCGGAAGCAGGAAAATGTTTCCGAATGGAACGACATTTCTATTTAAGAAATAAATCATGGAAGCCAGAATGTGTTGGGAGTTTTAACATGGGTTGGCGGATATTAGTATTTTATCCCGAGCCAGAAGCGAGGGATAAACTTTACTAATATCCGCCAATCCATGTTAAAACTCAAAACACATTCACACTTCCATGATTTATTTCGATTCTGATATGTCTAAGAGTACAAACACGGTAGTATACTTTGATTGGAAGGCGGTAATTTATATTTACGCTTACGGAAAATGTCGCACACATTTTATGCTGCCAATGGAAAAGTCAGTCACATTCACCGGCGCATGTGTAACTCGAATAATTCAGCGCCCTCTATCCGTTGTCGCTACTCGAGTTAATGTAGCAAAGCGTAATATAACGACTGGATTATTCGGGTTAGCGCATGTGCTAATGAGATTATACCGAATGGATAACTCGCTCGTTTGTTAACAAAGCGAAAGAAGGAGGTTATGTTAGAATCATGGACATTTGTTTCAGTGAGCTAGCACCATAAAAATCCAAATAAGCGTGTTGGTCATGATTATCATCTCGTCGAAATATTATTTATTCTCGAAATATGATATAGCTGAGACATTTCTCATTTGGTTTAAACAGCAATCACTCACTCTTTAATTTATATTCCTTTCAGGGATCTCAGTAAAAATATTTTAAAAAAAATTTGAAAGGTCAGTTTTTTTTATGTGATCCATAATATTTTTCTCATTGTAAATTTGCCGAACGTCTGCATATTTTTCCAGAGACTGAAATGGTATACTTACATGGTCATTAGTGAGTACGTTCCTTTATTGATACCATTAACTTTTACAAGGAATTGATATTTCAAGAATATATATTTCTGAGACAACTATTTATCATTCGATCATTTTAGAATTTATCGTAAAATAATTATCATTTCGTCTAATGCCAGGCGCGCCAAAGATACTTAGTGGTTAGTAGTTGTTTTAGATATATGTCTTTTTCATATGGATTATGTAAGAATCATATAAATGGTTTCATATTCGCTAATTGCTTTATTAGCAAGACTATCAACTAGACAACACTCGAGAACACCAATAATCTCCATACTAAACCATCAACACAAGTTGTCAATATTACATACTCATCTTGAAATATGTCTTTGTAACACGAAAGCTTAATATGAATTAATTAGAACAACAGAACTGTCAATGGAATAGGATTTATATTACTTCAGTTCCGTATTAACCTACAAGTATATTTAAATATAAGTATCAAGTTGGCGTACTCTTATCTTCATGTCCTTGATAACAACAAAAATAACGCATGCTCGTATCACATTAAGCTGAACTGTGAATTGAATTAACTTGTCAGCGAAGCTGTGTCTGCCGTCATTTCATAATGTAAATGCACCTTTAATTTTGTCCCATTAACTTGTATATCTTTTCGAAAAGAGCAGTTATTAGACATGACATACACATGCATGTGCCTTGGTAAAGCGTGGTATACTTGTAAGAATCAACGCACAATATTATTTGCAATCCATGCGATATAAATGAAATCTGCTTAATTTGAAATTTAGACAATATACATAATGTTATCTGAGTATTTCCATTTCTACAGAAAATACAACTTAAGACGAGTCGTCGATATCTTTAGATTATCACTAACATTAAATTAATTAACACCATGTAGGACTTTGTTTTAGAGTAACTGGATCGTTTCCCCTGATTGTCTAAATAGGAAAATGGTGATATTCATTGGCTTTCATACTCGTGTCTAGTTCAAGACACTAAAAACTACAAAAGTTAAAAAAAAACCTTTTGAATGTCAATGCAGTCAAATGTTGTTGTTGTTTTTTTTATTCAATTCTTATAACAATTATAACTCTTTATTAGCTCTAAATTCCTATAATTTGTTAAAGTGCAATTAATTAAGTGATAAATGATAGAAATTAAATATTCATAAAGATATTTGAATGAATAAAAATAAAACAAAGTCGAACATTTATCGAATTTGTTCTTGTATGAAAAGTTTGAAGATACCAAAGGGTAATCAAAAGATACTAAAGGGTAATCAGAAGATACTAAAGGGTAATCAGAGGATATTCAAGGGTAATCAGAGGATACTAAAGGGTAATCAGAAGATACTAAAGGGTAATCAGAAGATACTAAAGGGTAATCAGAGGATACTAAAGGGTAATCAGAAGATACCAAAGGGTAATCAGAAGATACTAAAGGGTAATCAGAAGATACCAAATGGTAATCAGAAGGTACCAAAGGGTAATCAGAAGATACTAAAGGGTAATCAGAAGATACTAAAATGTAATCAGAAGATACTAAAGGGTAATCAGAGGATACTAAAGGGTAATCAGAGGATACTAAAGGGTGATCAGAAGATACTAAAGGGTAATCAGAGGATACTAAAGGGTAATCAGAGGATACTAAAGGGTAATCAGAAGATACTAAAGGGTAATCAGAAGATACTAAAGGGTAATCAGAGGATACTAAAGGGTAATCAGAAGATACTAAAGGGTAATCAGAAGATACTAAAGGGTAATCAGAGGATACTAAAGGGTAATCAGAAGATACTAAAGGGTAATCAGAAGATACCAAAGGGTAATCAGAAGATACCAAAGGGTAATCAGAATATACCAAAGGGTAATCAGAAGATACTAAAGGGTAATCAGAAGATACCAAAGGGTAATCAGAAGATACCAAAGGGTAATCAGAAGATACCAAAGGGTAATCAGAATATACCAAAGGGTAATCAGAAGATACTAAAGGGTAATCAGAAGATACTAAAGGGTAATCAGAAGATACTAAAGGGTAATCAGAAGATACTAAATGGTTATCAGAAGATACTAAAGGGTAATCAGAAGATACCAAAGGGTAATCAGAATATACCAAAGGGTAATCAGAAGATACTAAAGGGTAATCAGAAGATACCAAATGGTAATCAGAAGATACTAAAGGGTAATCAGAAGATACCAAAGGGTAATCAGAAGATACTAAAGGGTAATCAGAAGACACCAAAGGGTAATCAGAAGATACTAAAGGGTAATCAGAAGATACTAAAGGGTAATCAGAATATACTAAAGTGTAATCAGAAGATACTAAAGGGTAATCAGAGGATACTAAAGGGTAATCAGAAGATACTAAAGGGTAATCAGAAGATACTAAAGGGTAATCAGAAGACACTAAAGGGTAATCAGAAGATACTAAAGGGTAATCAGAGGATACTAAAGGGTAATCAGAAGATACTAAAGGGTAATCAGAGGATACTAAAGGGTAATCAGAAGATACTAAAGTGTAATCAGAAGATACTAAAGGGTAATCAGAAGATACTAAAGGGTAATCAGAAGACACCAAAGGGTAATCAGAAGATACCAAATGGTAATCAGAGGATACTAAAGGGTAATCAGAAGATACTAAAGGGTAATCAGAAGATACTAAAGGGTAATCAGAAGATACTAAAGGGTAATCAGAAGACACCAAAGGGTAATCAGAAGATACCAAAGGGTAATCAGAAGACACTAAAGGGTAATCAGAAGATACTAAAGGGTAATCAGAGGATACTAAAGGGTAATCAGAAGATACTAAAGGGTAATCAGAAGATACCAAAGGGTAATCAGAAGATACCAAATGGTAATCAGAAGATACCAAAGGGTAATCAGAAGATACTAAAGGGTAATCAGAAGATACTAAAGTGTAATCAGAAGATACTAAAGGGTAATCAGAGGATACTAAAGGGTAATCAGAGGATACTAAAGGGTGATCAGAAGATACTAAAGGGTAATCAGAGGATACTAAAGGGTAATCAGAGGATACTAAAGGGTAATCAGAGGATACTAAAGGGTAATCAGAAGATACTAAAGGGTAATCAGAAGATACTAAAGGGTAATCAGAGGATACTAAAGGGTAATCAGAAGATACTAAAGGGTAATCAGAAGATACTAAAGGGTAATCAGAGGATACTAAAGGGTAATCAGAAGATAATAAAGGGTAATCAGAAGATACCAAAGGGTAATCAGAAGATACCAAAGGGTAATCAGAATATACCAAAGGGTAATCAGAAGATACTAAAGGGTAATCAGAAGATACCAAAGGGTAATCAGAAGATACTAAAGGGTAATCAGAATATACCAAAGGGTAATCAGAATATACCAAAGGGTAATCAGAAGATACTAAAGGGTAATCAGAAGATACCAAAGGGTAATCAGAAGATACTAAAGGGTAATCAGAAGATACTAAAGGTTAATCAGAAGATACTAAATGGTAATCAGAAGATACTAAATGGTTATCAGAAGATACTAAAGGGTAATCAGAAGATACCAAAGGGTAATCAGAATATACCAAAGGGTAATCAGAAGATACTAAAGGGTAATCAGAAGATACCAAATGGTAATCAGAAGATACTAAAGGGTAATCAGAAGATACTAAAGGGTAATCAGAAGATACTAAAGGGTAATCAGAAGATACTAAAGGGTAATCAGAGGATACTAAAGGGTAATCAGAAGATACTAAAGTGTAATCAGAAGATACTAAAGGGTAATCAGAAGATACTAAAGGGTAATCAGAAGACACCAAAGGGTAATCAGAAGATACCAAATGGTAATCAGAGGATACTAAAGGGTAATCAGAAGATACTAAAGTGTAATCAGAAGATACTAAAGGGTAATCAGAAGATACTAAAGGGTAATCAGAAGACACCAAAGGGTAATCGGAAGATACCAAAGGGTAATCAGAAGACACTAAAGGGTAATCAGAAGATACTAAAGGGTAATCAGAAGATACTAAAGGGTAATCAGAAGATACTAAAGGGTAATCAGAAGATACTAAATGGTTATCAGAAGATACTAAAGGGTAATCAGAAGATACCAAAGGGTAATCAGAATATACCAAAGGGTAATCAGAAGATACTAAAGGGTAATCAGAAGATACTAAAGGGTAATCAGAAGATACTAAAGGGTAATCAGAAGATACTAAATGGTTATCAGAAGATACTAAAGGGTAATCAGAAGATACCAAAGGGTAATCAGAATATACCAAAGGGTAATCAGAAGATACTAAAGGGTAATCAGAAGATACCAAATGGTAATCAGAAGATACTAAAGGGTAATCAGAAGATACCAAAGGGTAATCAGAAGATACTAAAGGGTAATCAGAAGACACCAAAGGGTAATCAGAAGATACTAAAGGGTAATCAGAAGATACTAAAGGGTAATCAGAAGATACTAAAGGGTAATCAGAAGATACTAAAGGGTAATCAGAAGATACTAAAGGGTAATCAGAAGACACTAAAGGGTAATCAGAAGATACTAAAGGGTAATCAGAGGATACTAAAGGGTAATCAGAAGATACTAAAGGGTAATCAGAAGATACTAAAGGGTAATCAGAAGATACTAAAGGGTAATCAGAAGATACCAAATGGTAATCAGAAGATACTAAAGGGTAATCAGAAGATACCAAAGGGTAATCAGAAGATACTAAAGGGTAATCAGAAGACACCAAAGGGTAATCAGAAGATACTAAAGGGTAATCAGAAGATACTAAAGGGTAATCAGAAGATACTAAAGGGTAATCAGAAGATACTAAAGGGTAATCAGAAGATACTAAAGGGTAATCAGAAGACACTAAAGGGTAATCAGAAGATACTAAAGGGTAATCAGAGGATACTAAAGGGTAATCAGAAGATACTAAAGGGTAATCAGAAGATACTAAAGGGTAATCAGAAGATACTAAAGGGTAATCAGAAGATACTAAAGGGTAATCAGAAGATACTAAAGGGTAATCAGAAGATACTAAAGGGTAATCAGAAGATACTAAAGGGTAATCACAAGCTGTAAATAGAAGGACAGACAACACAATAGCCACAACTTAAAGGACAACAGCAAATAATGGTCGATAAAATACTATACAGAAAACTAAACATCGAACAACATGAACTTCACTAACTTACAAACAATAATAAACAAAACTGTATGTCTATATGTTATTACAGATGGCTTGGTTTGGTTTATTGTGCTTAACGCCACTTTCAACAATATTTCAATTATATCGTGGGAGTCAGTTTAATTGATGGAGGAAACCGGAGTACCCGGAGAAAAGCACCGACCTGTCGCAAGTCACTGACAAACTTTATCACATAATGTTGTACCTAGTACACCTCATCATGACCTTGGTTCGAACTCACAAATTTAATGGTTATAGGCACTGATTGCACAGGTAGTTGTAAATGCAACTACAATACGATCATGACCACGATGTTATTGTGGACAATATAGTGTGTAACTTTATCGTGTTTTAAATGAGTTGTTTCTAATCTTACCAATGTTTCAGAATAAATTGGCAATAGATTGTTAGTGTGACAATACCTATAACATTTCAAGCAACAGAAGTAATAAACTGGGGAATAACAAGATTTGAACAGCCAAACTACCAGCTGTTATCTGAAACGTTATATTCATCTTCATAACGGTCTAAAAGCAAGTATAATTTGACATCGCACTTAACAACAGCTAAAACAGATATAACTGAAATATTGTTGAAAATTCCATCAATCAGGATTAAAGAACAAGCCTACCAAACGCTTGTTCGCCCGTTGGTTGAATATGCCAGTACTGTTTGGAATCCTTATACGAAAACAGAAATAAACAAAATTGAAGCCGTACAAAGAAGAGCAGCTAGATATGTCGTCAGCAACCAGAGAAACCGATCTAGTGTCAGCAACATGCTCCAGAGACTCAAATGGAGACCTTTGGCAAACAGGAGAAAAGATGCAAGACTGATGATGATGTACAAAATTGATAGAGAGCTAGTATCCATCACCAAAGAAAACAGACTAATACCACCTTGTCGACGCTCTAGAAAGACACACAACAGGGCATTTCAAATAGAATCCTGTCGTATTGACACCAGAAAGATGTCATTTTTCCCAAGAACAGTGAGGGATTGGAATCTGCTGCCACCAGACATTGTGGAGCTGGACACACCTGAATCCTTTAAGGCCAGGATTGTGTCCCTTTAGCCGCCAGGCAGTCCCAACATGTACATGTATATACATTTGTAGTTTTAATTGTAAATAAGCCCCATTAAATCATTATCCCACACACTTGATTAGTTCAACTAAAATGCGCAGTCCAAAAGTCATTGCATAATCTTCAACATGATGAAGGAGGCAATTACATGGCAGAACAGAAAGAAACATGTATTGTTCTACATTGTACATACATCAATGCTTCTCTGATGACAATAGGAAGTTATAAATTAAATGAAAATTATAATTGTCTGAAGCAAATGTATTTTTATAGTGACATGGGTATTACATATGATTTACGATTGTAGTCTTTTATGAGTTTATATGGATGTAAAAAGTCAATATTGAATAAGGTTGTGGGTCGAGGTCAAAATAAACTCATATTGACCGATACAAAAGATTGTAAGTGAATGAATGTCAATAGGAGTCAGTATGTGTTTAGTCAACACCGACGACTGTCAGTCAAAAATGCTTGAGTGAAAGTGTACCAGTTAATATGATTTTAATCAAACTTCAGAATCAACGGAAGAAAATTTCAACATACCAAAGGGGTAATCAGACGATGTAAATCGAACAGACAACACCATGGTCAAAATTACAAAACACTAGAGAATCTTAACCAATAGAACTATACATTTAAAATTATTATGTAATACTGTACTTTATGGGCAATTTCAGTTCCCTTTCTGATTAAATTTTAATGACATATATTCCTGACTTCACATTTATAGGAGAAATGTGAACATATTAATTATATTCATTTCCTTCTGGTCTATTAATCTGTCGTCTTTTATTTCACTTTGAGCTTTTTACAACCATACTAATAATAAATAATATGTAATTATAGTGAGAATGTTCTTCATTAGTGATTGAGTGCACATGCACTATTTTGATTCATTTATTTCCAGTTAATTAAGTTCATTCCAGATCTACTAGAAATATATGATGTAATTACATAATATTACTTTTAATGTAGGTATTAACAGCCTAGTTAGGGTAGTATTTGTTTTTATATTGGTCAGTAAGCCATAACCGTAAATTGAGACAATGTGTAGTTTTAGAGAGAGAAAAAAATAAAAAAAATACCACAATGTTGGATTAATTCTAAAATCAAATATCAAAATCGTAGAAAGAGGTCAAATGGATACCCTTAACACACAATTACATGACTGCTCAGGTTCCTGGATTAGTACAGGCACTTCAATAAAAAGTGGCAGTGTTAAACTAGTTTTATGGGCCCAAACTTCCTGTCTTAGTGAAATGATGTAGTCATGGAAGTGGTTTCCACACGAGATTAACATGTCAACCTTCACATATAACAGATAAATAATTATATACATGTATTTCTCCCATTATTATGGCGTTTTAACCCTGCTGCACCAGTGGTGGAAAAATCTGTAATATTATATACTCATAAATATCTTGAATCTTATTTAATAAAACACTGTCGCATGATATTTATCCATTCGTTGGGTCAACCGCTAATCGTAAGGTCCACCGCTCGCGTGGAAATCCCAAGGAAATTCCCACGTGTTTCCAATTATAGTTACTTCCCTTGATTCAACAGACAACAAATATGGCGTCCAGCGTTAGGTTCGTCGCTGTAGACATTTTATATATTATATCAAATATTTTCGCAAAGCCGCAGGTATTCTATTACTTGGTCTGATGCAAAAATATTCGATATAATATACCAATTATCACCCTTGCTGGAGAGTGACCCGACGGTTTGTCTCCCCTCGAAAAGTTAGGTCACAAGAGGGTGACCTTACTTTTCTCTGGGAGACAAACTGTCGGGTCACACTCCAACAAGGGTGATATATGTATTAGAGGATTAAAATGTCTGGTGCCTTTCCCCGCATGTTGTCAAATCGGTAATTTTGAAGGATTTTGAAATAATGTTTGTTAAATAATGGGAGAAACAAATTCTCCTTCAGTTGCCCATGTGGGTTACGATATTCCTCCACTCTCGAGAGTTAAATTTAAAATTTTAACCACTCGCCTTACGGCTTGTGGTTAAAATTTTAAATTCTACTCTCTTGAGCGGAGAAATATCGTAATCCACGGGCAACTGAAGGAGAATCTATATTTATATCTGACAAAATTAGGATCAGTAAATGTCTCAGTGCAATACACACACAGTTGGCTTTGGCATGGAAACAAACAATGGCTACATTTAACAACATAATAACTCTTTTTTCAAAGTGAAGGTTAACGGATGGCAATTTAGCCTTGGTGATGGGGATATTCTTTAACAGAGATCTAAAAATTGAACAATCTCCCATATGTTGGCAATATAATAATATTCCTTTAAAGACACAATAGGTGTAATATCAAACATGATATTATCACTTGATCATACATATATATCAGAAGTAACATTGTAGCAACATACCTCTATTTTTCCTGGGGGGGATATGGCAAGAAATAATCATAACATTATCAAGTTGAACATTACATAATTATACCATGCAATATTTAGGTCTAATTTAAGTCACATTGTCAAAGGATTACACTTAAGGCACGATTGAGTGACTGGTTGTTGATTAACATCAAATACATGATTTTTCATCTGTCATGGTGAGAACAAGTTACATTCGATGAGATGTGATTATATCCACTTTGTACAAGACCAACACACTTGGTTGGATTTTTATGTTGCCAGCTCACTGAAACAACAGTCTGTGGGTAGACATGTCATTCCACTCGGACACATTATCCTGATTCCATGGCAACCAGTCTTTGCTCTTGTTTCTTAATGCTGTGTGCTCAGTGGAGAAGCAACAAATACCAATTGGTTTGTTTTGTACCGACCAGGGCTCAAATCCACGATCCATCGCACTCAAGGCGAGCATGCTAACCATTACACCACCGATACAGTTCTAATACAATGAGACTAGAGCAGATAGAAAGTCATTAAAACAAACAAGGTATAAAATTATGTTTTATTTACAAATGATGAGAATGTACAAATTAATATATAACAGTTATCAATGGAGACATGGGCATGTTATTCTTACAATGTAACATTACGAACAATGTAAATTAAAAATTAAATGATACGAAATTGCAATATCAACTCAAACTAATTTATTTTCATTTCAATGTCTGGAAGTGCTCCTTTTTAATTAAATTCTCTTACTTCAATCTCTACACTGTCAGAATAATGGGTCGTCGGAATAATTAGGTGTCTGAGCAAAGTCACACCCTCATCTAGCAATGTATCTTTTCAAATTTTTCTTCAATACAAACAAATAGGAATTCTACCATGTTCCATTCTTTCAAAAAAAATTATCAAGCAAAAAAATATTTTGGTTGACGTCAAAAATCATTCCAACGTTTGGCATGTCATCAGAATAAAAAAAAAAAAAAAACATGTTAAAAAAAATGCAAACCTTTCCAGATATTTTCATACAATCTGCACCCAAAATTATATTTATCTTTGTTCAGAGCGAGAGTAAATTTTAAACAAGATTATGAAATATACAAATTTCAAGGTATAAATTGCCGAAAATTACAAGTATCTATTGAAACAACAAAAAAAAAAGAATAGACAATAATTACCACCTGCTATAAACTTTTTTTCATAATAAAGGCCTGTGTAAGCAATATTCATTTTTAATAGCTTTGTTGACCAGATATGACTTCTGTGGTCTATAAAATAGGACATTTATTTAACCTTACACTGGAACAATATTTCAGTCGTCTCATGGTAAAGTCAGTTGTAACAAATTGGACATCATTCAGATACAAGATAAATTGTTTTAATCATTTTTTCCATTTTTCCTGGTGGGTATATTTTGTCATAGGTTTTCCACTTATTCCACACGTACCTACACCAATTTTCCCATTAACATGATCTGGAGTAGCAAATATACTCTTTTTAACTTTGCCTTTGCTTGTCTTTGAAAACGTCTGGAAAAAAAGAAGTTATTGCATTATATATACAAAGTCAGTAATATTAAAATGTTTAACTCTGAAAACAGTGGTATAAATGATATTTTGGAGAGTTCAGTTTTCCTTAAAGCTGATAAACTCCATTATCTACAAATATCAGCATATCTGTTGTTGAAAATTTTTATAGCAAAAAATGAAGAGTATTTCATCACAAAAGAGCATGTATCTTTGTAATGGAGAACTTTTTAGCATTATAATAATTAAATGTGGTAGAAATTCTTTTTTGGTTAGTTTATGGTGTTTCAACAATATTTCAGCTATATCGTGACGGTCAGTTTTATTAGTGGAGGAAACCTGAGTACCCGGAGAAAACCACCGACCTGTCACAAGTCACTGATAAAATTTATCACATAATGTTGTATCGAGGACATCTCGCCACAAATGGGGTTCGAACTCACAACTTTAGTGGCGATAGGCACTGATTATACAGGTAGTTATTAAGCCAACTACCATACGATCACGACCACAACAGCATCTCTATTTTTCTGGACATTAATGATTTATACAAATCCTGATAACAAACCTTTGCATTAAAATCCAGCCATTTATTTTTCTCCACTTCCCTCTCTTCCTCCATGGCTTTTAACCTTTGTACTTTCTTCTGTGTTTTCTTCCTTTTATATTCTCTCTGTTCTGCTATTTTATCTCGTCTAAAATATGTTTAAAAAAGCCATATATGACTAACTACAACTAAAAAGCTATATATGACTAACTACAATTTCTAAGTACAAAAGGCTCCTTAGTGTCTTTAAATCACTTGCCTGGTTAAATAAATACAAGTGGCTTGATTGATTGGTGTTTAATGCCAACTTTAGCAGTATTTCAGCTATATCATGGCATAAATTCAAGTCGTAAAACACAACCAAGTTACATATTTCAAAACAAATTATGCAATTACATAATTCCCACAAGTAGTTTCTGGGTAGAATATTGCTATTAAAATACAGGTCAATTCTAAAAAACACTTTTGTCCAATTAAAACTAACGGTATGATATCCATTTGTAAACTTGGGTAAAGCACTGTTTTGAGTATCCTTCCTGTTAAGAAAAAAAAAACTTGGATTGCATTTCTTAAAGTTATTGGAAAATCAAGTGTTACTGACATATAGAGGTTCTTAATATACCCCCTTCCTCCCATTTGTCATATACAGGGGATAAAAAGCTAATAATGTATGGACAAGTGATGTCTTCAGTCAATTGAGTTAATTTAGTGTTTTAGTACAGACATGGTTTATAAGATATATTTATTATTAAAATTTACACTCCCTAAATAAAGTAATTATTGTTTAAATTAATATTCTTCTCCCTCAGGCATAGCTGACCTAAAAGTTGCTGATTTAGGATATCCTGTTTAAACCCTTTGGTTTTCTTTTTTCCAAATATTTTAAAATTATTTGGCCTTATAATCTTTCGACTTTTATCATACCTGATAAAGGTTAATCTAGAAACATGTCATGCACACTATATAAGATATCTACATTTTTATTATGAAATGTTGAACTCAAATCCGACGAGCTAGATTGTTTAGATTAGCATGTGTCTAGTCAATAGATTTATTTTAGTTTATATATTATTATATATATTAATAGAATGCTAACAAGTCTCAGTCAATAGTGATCACAAGAATTATCATATTCATTATAAGAGAGACAACTATCACCATTTCAGGGATTATCCTGATTAGAAAATAAAATAATTGAAAATCAATGAAAAATAGCTGAAACCGTCTACACCCCCTTTCAAATGGTCCATTTTTTACCTGTTCTGACTGTGTCCAGCAATTTTCACCATTTTCTCTCCAGAGCTTTGAGTTATGAGTAGTTTTATTAACTGTACCATTTTATATCAAATAACTTTTTACTCACTTTGATTTGTGTTTGTCATCTTTTGAGGAACCTGGTGTAGCATTTGGATCCACTGGCTTCAGCAATGTCACCTGTGAAAATTAAAGTACAGTATTGCCTAAATATATATTACAATAATTATACAGATAAAACAAACTATCAGTATAATTGTGTTTGTATGTTTTAATATCATTGACTTAATCTGTCTTAATTAATCCTTTTTTTTAATTTTAAACAGCTTTAGTTTATGCTAAAAAAGGATTTGTGATCTATGACTATGGATAAAGTAATCCTGAAGTGTCTGCAATATGTTACTAATGTGTCATAGTGACACAAAATATGTTCTGATTAAACAAGATGTAGAAATACTTTAAAGTCAAATTTTAATTATAAATTCTGAATAAATATATATTTTCTATTTTCTACCAGAAACTGATTCTCATTTTAAGTGGGTAAAAGTACCTGATACTGCCCTTACTGAAAGGCTTGTACATATATTATTTAAAACTATAATAAAACTTACATTTGTGACCTCTGTATTACCCCAGCTGTCAAATTTAACAGTACAGGTTCCATCTTCTAATATCTCATCTATTTTACATTCATAGTATCTATAATAAAAAATAAAAACAATTAAAAAACAAAAAAATAAAAATAATAATAAATTAAACTGTAGTAAAAACTGCTGCATATTTAATTAATGTATGGTTGTCCAGAATTTTATTTGTACTCTTCATAATTTGATTGACTTATTATCATAATTCAAATTTAAGTGACTCAACTACACACACATATTCATTACAAATGCATAAAATCAGAAGCAGTGGCAAAAAACAGCCACATCATGGTCGATCTACAATATATTCCAGTTGTTTGTTTGAAGGTCTAACTATAGATTTATGATTTTTGACAGAACAGAACAGAAGGTCCTGTGTAGATAAAAATTTCACTGGACCTTCAGTGCTTCCACGTGACCTCCTTTCTTTAAACATTTTTTTTAAAATTCACAGAACACAACGTTCAGTAATCTTTTCATAATCATCAATGACATGAAAAAAATATTTTTGACTTGCAACAAAATTCGTGCCTTACTACAAAAAATAGGATCACGAGTGATGCTACCAAGCATAATAGCAACGTTCTCGCTTTGAAAATTATCCGAAAACTTTAAATTACCGAAAATCCGTTAAATCTTCATCGATTTCCGTGCTTGTTTTTACGTTCCGTATAGGGATATCCCAGCTTTTGGAATGTGACGACTGCGCATCCTTCATGAGAAAATACTCCACGTGGAATGCTTCGCACATCTATATAGTAGAACCAAGTGAAGTCCGAAATGTTGTGTAGTAGAATGTCCGGAGTTCCCACCTTGATGTCACCGGGAGTTAGATATATTTAGAAAATGGTGGATTTGTTAGTGTTCGGTTGATTGCAATAGTAAAAGTAATCGATAAGAAGATATAGATCAACAAAACGTGATAACGACAATTCACATAAACATAAAAATTGTTGGAAAACACATGCTTGATAAATTTTTAACCGGCGAGAATGTGAAAGTAAACTGCGAAATCGCCGGTCGCCGGCACATTTTGAGAACCCTGTATGGTATCTGAGTTATTTCTGCAATAATTGCAATATTTTATGGCCAATTGTGAGAGTTGCAACTGGATTTTGCAGATTGAATGGAAGCTCAAGTTTGTTTTTGTCTCTGTCCTGAAACGGTCCAAAAATTATATTCTAAAAATTTTGAAGTGGAAAAATTTGAATTCCTATGAAAAATGTCATTAGAAAAATTTGGTTTCACGAATTCCAAAGAGAGTGTTCCACCAGAAAAAAAAAGCCAAAATTGACAAAAAGACAAGAGACAAAATTTATGATGACGAAAAAAGAGCCAGAACATTTTTTATCCTCTGGTCAGGGAAAGTCATTTTTTTCTGAGGGAAAGTCAATTTTGAGTCATTACCGGGGTACTTTCTCTTGGAAAGTTGGAATAAAAAAATTTCTAGAGCACTGGGTCAGGTATCTGTGATCCGAATATCTGAGTATTTCTGTTATCTGAACATTTCATCCTCACAATATTTTCCCTTAATGTCAATCCAATATATATATGACCCTCCATGTTCATGATGTAGAATTCATGTGTTAAATCCAAGGGTAAATTTTTAAGTATTTATTTGAGAAGGACTTTTCTGTTATGTGCTAAAGTTTGTCAGTGACTTGCGGCAGGTCAGTGGTTTTCTCCTGGTTTCCTCCACCAAAAATACTAACCGCCACGATATAACTGAAATATTGTTGAAAGTGGCGTTAAATACCATAACCCCCCCTCCCCCAGACTTCCCCCTCACTATGTAGTACTTACTGGCCATCTTCTGACCAGATTGCCATACAAGGATCCCCAGGGTGCCAGTCATGTGTGGTTAAAACTTCCTGATGATCTGCTTTCAGTATTTCTGTAGCACTTGGTGGAAGCTTGGTACCAATCAAATCAACAGTAAGATCTATTACTTCCTGTCAAATACACAAACATACACTCTCTTAATACACATATATATAGAGAAAGAATACATATAAAATTTGTTTTTAGTTATATACTGTAAACCAATAAAATTCACACACTATCAACCTTCACAACTTTTGAGCAGCCCAAAAAAATGTGAAATAAAATATACTGAAATAATTAAGGTAAAGTAGAAATGAGTGGCATTCAATCTGCCATGTTGAATTGACTTTATTAAATTAACACTTCTGTCGTTGTCATCTAGTTTTAATGTTATTATGCATTTTTGGATCAGAGTGCTTGCGCAAAAAATAATTTTCAAGGGACCTGAGAACACACACTTAAATCTTTGAGAAACAGTATTGAAGCCGCAAAACACGGACGGAGGTTAATAGCAGTAACCATTAATTGATTTACAGTATACAAAAACTTATGATACATATACTATAGTAACATGTAAACTTGGATTATAGTCAATTATATTATTCCTAGCTTGACATCATTTTGAGAAATATTTTGACAATTTCACTGATGAAGCTAAAGGAAGAAAGAATTTTGTCATAAAAGCATGAACCAATGAGGTAGGTCAAGCATGACCATTACAAAATGAAGGTGGACACAATATTATCACATGTACACATAATTTATACAATGACTTTGAAACCATATTGATCTATCTTAAGTTTTTTCTTTATACAACTTTACTTTTATTTATAACATAACCACTGTCCCCTATTCACCATCCCTAAACTCATGTTAAACGTGTCCCTTTTTTCTTATTCAAAGCCGTAAGACCCCTTATAATAAATTTACAAGTCATATACTGAATGTGTACATTTAGATACAAAGCATACCAATGTCTTTGTCCCTTTTGGTGATTTTTTTTTATCAAATGCAGAAGGAATTTAAAATTGAAGTAAGGACTTACGTGTAACAGAGCAAATAGGTAAAATAAATAAATGAATACAATACACATTGAGTAACAATTATAATAAACATCATATAACCTTAAATGCAGCAAAAAAAGTCTTGTTATACAACCTAAACATCATTATGGTTAACTTAACTGATAACTTTACCCACATGTACATGTTATGCTGGTTAACTGATAACTTTACCCACAGGTTATGCTGGTTAACTGATAACTTTACCCACATGTACAGGTTATGCTGGTTAACTGATAACTTTACCCACAGGTTATGCTGGTTAATTGATAACTTTACCTACAGGTTATGTAGAGTTTCTAGTTGACTTACTGAATGGAATCACACATTCATATCTTATTAGATATAAAGCAACATCTTATCTAGAAGGCATAGTTGCCACAATATAGGTGAATAATTACAGAAAGTGGCATTACAGATATTCATTCGTTTTACATGTATGTGGCACAACATCTTGGTCACTGTATTAAGCTGTACCATTTTGCTACTTACGATCCACAATTATTCTCTCATAACATATGTATGTACAGCTGTTCTGCTGTCATGTCTAAAAAATAAAGCTCTACACACATTAACACTGACAGTTTGTTTTCAAACTAGGAATTCATAAGTCCCAAAATTAAAGACTTAATTTCTTTGTCATATTTTTTTTTTATTTCATTTTAAAAGAAAAACTCCTTGAATAAATATATATTATACTATTAAGGATCACTTTACCACCATTTTTTTTTCAAGATTAATTTGCATATTTTCTAAAATAAGAAAGAAATAAGATTGTTGTTGCTGGAACCGATTACCACATAATATATTAATTCACAAATTGTTATATGTAGGTTTGAAGTAAATACCTAGACATTTGGGTTGACGAAGATTTTATTCACAATTATACACAGCAATTGTCCTAAACAATTATATTAAATGATAATCAACAGTGGTGATACATCTATAAATAGATTTTACCTACAGTCAATTTTCTAAATTGTAGTAGGAAGCAAGACTGAATCAGTACTTAGACCAAAAAAAAATATATGTGTGCTTATTGTCACATGTCAAAAAAATATAGGGTCGGTCGGTCTGGATTAATTTTTTTTTTATCGGCAAAACCGGAAATAGTCGTTCCCGGTTCCGGAATCCGATATTTCATTTTCGAAATTTCCGGCAAAATGACGAATTATGCAGTTTTTCTACCTTCTTTGCTCTCAATTTCGACAAAAAGCTAGCAGTTGAATAAATAAAACATTGCTGCTGGTTAAACAACAAAAATGGTTATCCGAATTCTGTGTAAAAATTCATAGGGTTGCTAGCAAAAATTAGGATAGGTCGGGTGACCGTAAACAAACATATTTTTTTTTTGGCCTTATCAATATTTTGAATAAAAAAATGTATGTACCAGCTGTATATAACAAAGCTTTACAATAAAATAATACACACCTGTAAATCTTTCTTTAGTTTTTGAAGATCATCATTGTCAGGATCTGTTGTTAAGGAGGCTTCAACCTAGAAAAAAAAATTATATAAGCAGGGATGTCATTAGAAGCCGGCAACCGGCAAAAATCTCTGGTAATTTCAGCTGTCGTCGCCGGTAACTTTATTATTGGCAAAAATGTAAAATGAAGGAAAATCGTGTTTACTTGTATGCATTAAATCCTAACTTTAATTTATTTTCTTTGAAAGATATGATGTATCTATCACGTTGATATTGCATTTACAGAGGCCATCAACATCGTGGAATTGTTTACAAATTGTCACTCTTGTGTCTATCATGTTCTTTTATGAAACGATGCGATGAGTTCCAAAAAATATTTTAAATCTGTCGATTCATTGCTCCTTCATTTGGAGCACTCCAACTTCGGTACAGAGATCGACTATGTGGTACCTGAAAAACGTATAAAGCAAGGTTCGCTGTATGGCTTCAAATTCATTAAAAAAACGATATTGGACGAAAACAATGAAACGGGCAACTAGAGTATATATATCTTATATTAATTTCAAAAGTTTTAATATAACATTTCCAGCATGTGTTACGTTCCCCCCTCTCATTTTGGACAAGGTAAGATCATACAGTACAGGTAGAGACATGGTACTACATATCACTCTGAGAGACATCTCGTCAGACATGTAGTCTGATACAGGTAGATCACTGCATACCTGCTGTGACAATATACAAAATCTACCTGGAACACCTGATTAAGGTGTCATAAACTTGTACTGGGATCAATTAACATATCCAGTAAACAAAATTTTTTATGGCTATATTGTTAAATTATTATCTTTTTTTTCAGGTATAATTTTAATATGAAGATGGAGACAAAGTGAAAAGGAAAGCAAATGATAATCTGAAATAAAAAATGAGCTATTTTATTTATTTATTTATTTATTTATTTTGTTTTTGTTTTTTTACATACAAATAAAGATAAACATGAAAATTGTTGTTATATATTAAAACTTACTCTTGGAATTTGGAATTAAATATATTAAAAGTTATTCTTGGAAATAAATATATTAAAAATAATAATTGGAATTAAAATAAATAAGTTCAAATACACATCTTTTAGTACATTGTATAAAGAAATTGTATTTCCTAATTTCAAAATAATTTTCTCCATTAAAAAAATTGGTCATCCCTTAAAATTACTAAAATCAATCAATAAATCAATTATTATTTTTTATATTATAATATTTTTTAGGGGGGGGGGGGGGGGGTATTTTTTATTTTATTTCATATTCAATAGATATAGTTACATGGTAAAATATGTAATTAAGTTTGTGGTTATCATTAACAGGCGATATATCTGTGGACTGGTAGTTTCTTTTTCTCTTGGTCATGATTTCAAAATATTGCGCCAAAATAATAAATGTTTGGAACTTTTCTGACCCTATCGTTGAAGTAATGCATTCGGAATTCAGTGGTCCGTCACTTCCGTCAACGAAGGGTACTCTACGAAAAATTTGGAACAGAAAGTTACAAAAAAGTGTGACAACTTATAGTTCTATAACATATGACTTCACATTCCCTGTTCATATTTTACGTTTTCATTGGGATCTTTTTAAATGCATAAAATAAAAAAATCCCAATGAAAATGTAGAATATGAACAGAGAATGTGAAGTCATATGTTAATTTAATAATGAAAGGGAAAAATGTCTGAAGTATAATATAGGAGCAAACTAAAAATAAAGATACACATAAACCATAAAATATTTGAAGAAAAGTAGAATCCCAAAAAGAGAAATAAAGTGCAGAAATGAGGGCGATCGGAATGGTTCTATAAATAGAATACTTCCAAGTAGTCATAAATCCACGTCTTGTAAATTTTAACACATGCTGCCGCGAGTAAAACGGTAATTACGTATTTGCACAATATTGGTTTTTGTGACCTACTTCTACCAAGTATCCACACCTGAAAAAGAAAACGCTACATCTCATGAAATCAACATTGTTTCAACTTAATTATCACCTGTAACAGGTACATGTAGATTAAACTAGCCAGGGCATCATATAATTAATCTTGTTAATTGCACCCTGCTGTTTCTATACAGGTATTTTATTACCTGTCTCTGTCCGACCTAAGGTCTGACATGTCAGATCCGACACGTCGGACATCTATCGTACCATGTCTCTTACCTGTACTGTATATGCAAATCATCTCCCTTGATACATTGCGGTAATCATAGTTTTCTCGATGTCACGTGACAAATGGTTGAAAAATAAACTGACATGGCAAAATGATAGGGTCTATGTGAAAATCGTGCTGAACTCGAGTATAACACCACTTTCTGAGGGTAAGATGGTTATGAATGAATAGAAAAATGATTGGTGAAGCGATTTATATAAGGGTTTCGGATAGAAAATAAATCTGATAGCCACGAAACGTGGAAGTCGACCCAGAGTTGGAGCGGCAAATACGCTGTTTTCCTTATGGAGAGCGCTCTGATGTCCCACGGCTCCAGCAAGTTGAACAAAAAGCCGTCGGATGCCAGAGGAATCTCGGACTAATTGAACATTTGATATTTTAGCACATCACTCGTCATCAGCGGTTGTTACTTTAAAATTCTTCTTCTTCTTAAATTATTATGTAATTAAAATACATTTAGACCACTTTCATATTCATTTCAAACATAACATCAATCAAAAGTCAGCTTGTAAAAATGACAATTCTACCTTGCTTTTTGCTAAAAAAAATAAGCAATTATTTACGTCAATTTTGACACTACTCGTGACTGTCGTCGTTTAATAATAATTCACATTAATTAGTTGTTTATTAATTGTTTTTATTAAAGAAAACATTATAGATTTTTGCAAGGATTGTGTATTTAGATTCTGAATGTCTTTTACCTGCTGTAGCTGAAGTTTATATGTCGCCAAATTAGTTTGTAGATCGTCAGCCATTGTTAGGAATAGACGGAAGGAATATCTGCATTCTAAATTTCAAGTCGATTCCGAAAAATCTTCCGGTTTTGCAGTAATATCAATTTCATCAATCTAGTGATGATTTACACGTACCACCAGCCTTCCTGATATTAGTGTATATTGTGAAAAATCCACAAGTATAACTGCTATTCCATACTGACATAAAGAGAGATAAAATAATCCAATTTTCTTTCTTTTTTTTTCTTTTCTTTTGTATTGACCTCCACTGTCTGGAGCACCACTTTTATAAGTGTTTTCGGAAGCAACTGTTTTGCATGAGCGGGTATAAGATCCGGTTATATAAAGTTATGTAGATAATATATTGGATATATATTTATATGTCAGCATGCAATAAGCAAGCACACACTTAAAAGATATGGATAAAATCAATATCGCGACCCACCACTGCACATTTACTACGGATATATACACACATACATGTATGGAGAAGCAATGTGTATATACACTAAAACTAGTTAGTTATGAATAAAACTACCATCCACCATGCAGCGCGTAGCTAGCGGCTATATATATATAGGACCAAATATAAACAAAATTAATGCTCTAATGTTCTCACAACATAATGTTCCACACAATCACTGTTTATTTCCTGTTCATAAACACACCTCTATACTTTGGCTGATATTACTGGTAATTTTAAATAAACGAATCCATCGGATTTGGTCCTTTAACAATTGTTTACCACTGACTGCACTGTTAAGAGGGGGTATTTAACTTTACAGATGATAAACTCTTGAACAGTTAGCCTTAATAAAAAATATATATCATACTAAAAAGTAAAACTGTTAACTAGGCCTATGCAGGGAAATACCCTTACAAAAATGTAACTGAACATAAAATTTATAACCTAGCTACGCGTATATATCGAATGAATAGTTAACTAGCTAATACTAAAATCCTTAACAACTTATTACTAATAGATACGATAACGTAACCCTCAGTCCGCTTTTGCTCCCAGCGAGGGTTACGATTCGGTCCCATTCAACGTAATGGAGCAGCGCCCGGAGTGATTCACACCGGGCGGTTTTTTGTCCTAATTCCGTTGAAGTAGTTGGAAAAATTAACATTTTGAATGTTTTTTAAAACACTTTTATGGTATAGGTTCAACGAGGTATAGTCCTTCGTCTTCAATACCACGGATTCTAGCCCAAACAACAAACGAGTGGATACATACATATTCCATAGCTGTATTCCAACTTTCGGATTGACACCATTATAACCATGAAGAAAAGCACCCATGAGCGCATACGGGGTTCTTCTAGCCAGTTTGATTATTTCTGATACTAATGTAGACTTGTTTGATTCTTTCTGATACTAATGTAGACTTATTTGAGTCCCTTTGTATTCCAATATGTGTATAACTATCGACTTGTTCCAGCGGCGCAACATGTAACATTACAGTCTCATTTATACTATGTTTCTTACTATTAATGGACATCAGCCTACTCTTGGTCTCAGATATAAGATAACGTTCGCAATTAACAAAATGTTCTTGTACTAGTAGCATAGACTGTAGTTCAAAAATATTTTTTGAAATTAGTAAAATGTCATCGGCGCAAGCTGGTGAGCCAATATGGGCGGATCCAATACGCCCAGGTGTTCATCCTCCAGCGTTTTGAGTAAAGGGTTTTGTGATAAAAACTTTATACAGCAGCGGTGACAAAATGCCTCCCTGACGCGGACTCCTTGTTCCTCATTGAAAATACGTGAAAAGTTACCATCCCACTTTACTCTAGACGTTAGGTTCTTATACCACTCATCAATAATTTTCCAGTCCTGATCCTGAATTCCTGTTTCGTGAATGCGACGCAGTAGAGACGCATGCCATACAACATCGAATGCTTTGGAAGCATCGATAAAAACAAAATATAATGGAAAAGTGTCATCCAAGGCCTCAGCGATGGCTTCAGTAAGCAATAGACCAGCATTAGTAGGTGGTACGCCTTTAGTAAACCCTCTTTGCAGTTTACTTTGTTTCGAGTCCAGTTTGTCAATAATTTTGGCTTTTACAAGTTTTTCGAAGATTTTTCCAATAACACTGCAGACTGTTATGCGGCGGTATGAGTTTGGATCATCAATAGGTTTACCATGTTTTTTGTATACAGGTGTAACATTAAAAACATCAGGAATATGTCCCTCTTCATATATCTTATTAAAAAGTTTCTCAAGAATATAGCAAACAATTGGACCTCCATTCTTAAGATGCTCGGCCATGAGTGATAATTCATCCGGAGCTTTACGATTTTTCAGTCACCAAAATTTTGCTCATTTCCTCAGCTGTAGTAAACTTTACTGTAGATTTTGAATTTTCATATAATTTCCTCAAATTTTGAAGATCTGTTTCAACTAAGGATTTATATTTTCCATAAAATTTTTCACTATCTGATGCTTTACTCAAAGTTGCAAAATAATCAGTCCATGGATTACCAATAGCGACGGACGTATCAAAAGATGTTCCATTTACAATTAAGGTTGACAACTTCTGTGATGGATTATTTCTCTGTTTACGAACAAGTTTATAGAACAGTTGTTAGTCATTAGGGAACGACCATTTACCTTGAAAGGGGGGGGGGGGTATGTTTTTTTTCTAAAAAAAAATATTCTGATTCCCAATGTTGCTGAAAAAAATATTCTGATTTTGGTGGAGGAAAAAAAAAATAATCTGATTCAGAGTTTTTGTCATATAACTTGATGTTAAATTCTGGAAAAAAAAAAATATTCCAACTCTCGTGTTGTCCGAAAAAAAAATTCTGAACAAAACAAAAAACCAGAACCCCCCTGCAAGTTAAATGGTCGGTCCCTTATCAAATGAATCCATAATTTCATGATACATAATATTGTCCAACTTGTACCTCATGTACAGATAATATTGACTTTTATTAAATTCATTCTATGTTTAATATATGATGAGATACATCATTATTAATGTCAAAGCTTATAAACCTATGAACATCGACAGTTTAGAACTTTAGATGTGTACAATTCAGGGGCGGATCCAGATGGGGGGCGCGCCCGGCGCGCGCCCCCCCCCCTAAAATTGGAAAAAATATGATTTTTTGGCGTAAAATCGTAATTTTTCACACGAAATACCCCACAAATTTTCGCGTCTCCCTCCGCAATTGGAAAAAATATGATTTTTTTGCGTAAAATCGTGATTTTTCACACGAAATATCCCAACATTTTTTATTAAGTGCGCGCCCCCCCTAACTTGAAATTCTGGATCCGCCCCTGCAATTGTACTAAAAAATGTAGATATCAAATTTAGTGCGCACGATGAGTTTCTGGAATAACCTTCATCAGGTACGCTGAAAATAACCTTCATCGGGTATGCTGGAAATAACCTTCATCTGGTACGCTGAAAATAACCTTCATCTGGTACGCTGAAAATAACCTTCATCAGGTATGCTGAAAATAACCTTCATCTGGTACGCTGAAAATAACCTTCATCAGGTACGCTGAAAATAACCTTCATCAGGTATGCTGAAAATAACCTTCATCAGGTATGCTGAAAATAACCTTCATCAGGTATGCTGAAAATAACCTTCATCAGGTACGCTGAAAATAACCTTCATCAGGTACGCTGAAAATAACCTTCATCAGGTACGCTCAAAATAACCTTCGTCAGGTATGCTGAAAATAACCTTCATCAGGTACGCTGAAAATAACCTTCATCAGGTATGCTGAAAATAACCTTCATCAGGTACGCTGAAAATAACCTTCATCAGGTATGCTGAAAATAACCTTCATCAGGTACGCTGAAAATAACCTTCATCAGGTACGCTGAAAATAACCTTCATCAGGTACGCTGAAAATAACCTTCATCAGGTACGCTGAAAATAACCTTCATCGGGTACGCTGAAAATAACCTTCATCAGGTACGCTGAAAATAACCTTCATCAGGTACGCTCAAAATAACCTTCATCAGGTACGCTGAAAATAACCTTCATCAGGTACGCTCAAAATAACCTTCATCAGGTACGCTGAAAATAACCTTCATCGGGTACGCTGAAAATAACCTTCATCAGGTACGCTGAAAATAACCTTCATCAGGTACGCTGAAAATAACCTTCATCAGGTACGCTGAAAATAACCTTCATTAGGTACGCTGAAAATAACCTTCATCAGGTACGCTGAAAATAACCTTCATCGGGTACGCTGAAAATAACCTTCATCAGGTACGCTGAAAATAACCTTCATCAGGTACGCTCAAAATAACCTTCATCAGGTACGCTCAAAATAACCTTCATCAGGTACGCTGAAAATAACCTTCATCAGGTACGCTGAAAATAACCTTCATCAGGGACGCTCAATATCGAAATATTGGAAAGCCAAATAATTTAAAAGTGTTTGGAAGCAATAAACCAAAGGGCCTAAACAGGATGCCACAATCAGCTGAGGTCACCTATGTGTGATGGAGGGGAACCTTAGGGCCTAAACAGGATGCCACAATCGAGTTTTCCTTAAACGAGATAGAACATGACACTCCACAAAATAAAACCACCTCACAGACACCAGATACAGCCTTACTAAAACTGTTACAGTAGATCAAGAAATAGTAAAAGATTCATTCCAATTTGTCCAGTCAAGACAACAATATGACGTAACAAATTAAAGACAAAAACATATCTCGCTACAGAAGCATTGATGAACAATGATATAAACACTAGGACGGAGGTAGGTCAAATAGGCTCAAATCATCAAAGCTAGAGTGATCAACCAGAGATTAGTGAACAAAAATAGCAAGCAAATATCGCAACAACAAAAAATTGAAAGAAGGTCAAAATCATATGATATCAAAACTTGCAGAAGCAGAAGTAGTGTATCGGGTCCGTATAGCGCTATTGACCCCTATGTTAAACCATTTTTGGCTCCTCAATTATGCAGTCAGTCGTGACTAATTACGGCTCTTACACCTTTTCATCATGTTTCACGTTTGTACGAGTTTTTGTCGTATTGTTTGCGCGTGTTTCTCGTTTTAATCACGGTTTCACGTTATGATTTCAGTTTTATTCACGTGTTTCGTGTTCATTTAACTTTTTAATGGCTATTTGTCCGTTTTGTTAACGTTTGTGTTTACGTTTTTCATGTTCATTTAACTTTTTAATGGCTATTGCTCGTTTTGTTAACGTTTTTCGTGTTTAGGGTGGAATTTCATTTTTAATCACGTGTTTCGTGTTCATTTAACTTTTTAATGGCTATTTGTTCGTTTTGTTAAGGATTTTGCTTACGTTTTTCGTGTTTTGGGTGGAATTTCAACACGAAAAACGTAAGCAAAAACCTTAACAAAACGAACAAATGACCATTAAAAAGTTAAATGAACACGAAAAACGTGATTACAACTGAAATTCCACCCAAAACACGAAAAACGTTAACAAAACGAGCAATAGCCATTAAAAAGTTAAATGAACATGAAAAACTTAAACACAAACGTTAACAAAACGGACAAATAGCCATTAAAAAGTTAAATGAACACGAAACACGTGAATAAAACTGAAATCATAACGTGAAACCGTGATTAAAACGTGAAACACGCGCAAACAATACGACAAAAACTCGTACAAACGTGAAACATGATGAAAAGGTGTAAGAGCCGTAATTAGTCACGGCTGACTGCATAATTGAGGAGCCAAAAATGGTTTAACATAGGGGTTAATAGCGCTATACGGACCCGATACACTACTAGCAGAATCACGCAAAGCACTACTGTATATTAAACTACAGAAATGTGATTAGGAAATATTAAAGCAACGTTACGAGCGATAAAAACTCATAGTATGTTCCTTTGAACAATTGTGCTGTTAAATGCTGCTGTTCTAAGTTAGATAGCAGAATAAGAAAATTAAAACGTGAAATGACAAAGCCAAAACTAAGACATCTAGATATTTAGATTGCTAGCATAAAACAGAAAAACATGCAACAATTTTCCTTTTCAGAAGGGAATAAATCAGAATCAACACATCCACTTTTCGAGGACACTCCACTATTATGCTTCCCACCGCCACCATAATTACACGCAGTACTTCTTCACCATTCAATGTATTTCCCAGGTTCCTTACTGATACCGTATATCTCAAGATCTGTCACAATAACATGTACCAGTTCAAACATATCGACAAAATATTCACAGCTACCTCCATATGTTAAAGAAACCCCGATGATGCACGCGCAGTCTCACCTCCAATCTACATTTAAAAAAAACCACCAACATTAGATGACAACCATTACATCATTGACGATCATTAATGTAAGAGTGAAGTTTGACTATAAATATCAATTAATGATTGTAATAACTGAACTGCTGCTAACTACGAAACAATAACAGAAATAAAAACCCACACAATCTGAAATATGATTGTGTGTTTGTTTGTTGGTGTTTAACGTCACTTTTGACAATATTTCAGTTATATCGTGGTGGTCAGTTTTATTGGTGGAGGAAACCGTAGTATCAGGAGAAAACCACCGACCTGTCGCAAGTCACTGACAAACTTCTGAAATATGTTAACAGGATTGTACTGATGTAGCACAGTTAACATATAAGGATCACAACATGTTCATTTGTGTCGTTTCACTCGTCACACAATCCACAAATCCTCTTATCGCGTCTTATGAAATTTAATCAACATTTACACATGATTTCTTCCTTTTTCACCTTCCTTGCAATTAAAGGTGGTTCGATTTAAGATCACGTTTTAATTTTGTCGTTTTATAAATGAGACAATTATTAAGAGACTGACAACACGTCGTATTTACTGAGTGATTTTATTTTGTTGTTAAAAGTCTTTGAATAAATACAAAGAATAGTAAAGAAAATAACCTTATGAAAACCTAGTTCTAATGAGATGACATTGAAATTAGGGGTAAATCTGTATGACCTCGTTTTAACCTAGTAAGAGACTTAGCCTTGCAGGAAATTTTGTAAATGAGATTAAAGGCTTAAAACATTAAATACTAATATTGCATTATTTTGTTTAAAACTGTTATGAATACAGAAACGACATATTATGCTACATTTTTATATAAAATGAGTTTTTAAGTGGGAATGAAAAGTTTATCTATAATCTACCATTGCTACATTGTGTGTTTAATGATAGGAGGATTCATACCAGAAACAATAGCAGAAACTAGAGGTAAATTAGTACATGTAGTTCTCAAATAAATACAGATACTGAACAGCTGAAAAAAATTAATATCGCTCTACTTTTTGACAAAACTTCTTTTCTTTTGTCTTTGTTTTTAATATCTTTCTAAAAAAAATTATGTCACAGTTAAAATATGCCAGATGACACCATAGAGACTTATTTTATAGATGACCAAGGCCGCCGGTGGGATTGAATCTCCCCTCTTCACATATTTATTTTCAATAATTTTGTTTTATTATTTCATCTCTTTCTCCTTTATTTACGGTGCTTATGTCCATACCTATTCAATCTTATGGTAAAAGCACCTTCCACGTGCCAGACATCTACTTACAAGAGTAGAGGACCGACTCATGTAGGCTGCTGACCTGCTGTGACCATAAGATTGTATGGTCAGAAAGATAGAAAGTTTAAAAAAGGAGTAATTCCATGCCACAAGTGCATGTGCAGATGACCGTATAGTTGTATATACTTGAATTCAATTTAGAAAACACAAAACTAGTGAACATCTCCATCATGTAAAGTTTACTGTTTTGTTGGAAAATTTCAGCAGACTCCCATTCATGAGCAAATTATGATTATATTTATCAACCAACTAATACATGTATATTTGGTACGAAATATCGAGGGAAGTAACATGAATAATTTGTACACACATTATGCACGTCTTTAGAAGATTCGACAAATTAACCACAGTTAGGGAAGACTTATTGACAAGTAATTTGTCATATTATTAATAACGACATTTGTTTCATGCTATTATCTAAATCCATTTCCATTCCTTAATAAGCTAAGAGGAAATGATTGAACCATTGCATGAAACAAATGCCTATGTTATACAGAGGTGGTCAACACAAGAAAACAACCTACCTGCACAGCTCACCTAATTGTAAAACAAAAAATAAATGATGGAAATCGAAGTCCTGGCGTACGACGGACTCAATAATGGGACGGGGTTAAACAGGGTTGTAGGATCCCAATCATCATTTGATATTTGGATTTATCGCTGCCAAGAAAATAAAACAATAACATTTAACAAATAGGTTCGGTACAACTCAAATGGCAATGTACTATCAAACAGATAGTGATAAATAACAATGGCTGCATGGACGATTTGGATTTTTGTTATAATCTGTTTGATTTTAACCAATCATCACTGACAAAATTTCATCACATAAGAATAAATCGAGTACACCTCACTACGGAAAGAACTAAAACATCATAATCTTAGTTTAGCCACAAACACTTAAATCAAACTAACATATAATGTTAACATACAGAATAAAATATAAATACATATATGTGTTTGTAGATTATACTTTAAAATTAGACCAAATAAAGATCTATCGATTTCAAGTCAATTTTAAATCGATCAAAATTATCAACCACTATCATTTGGTTATTTTCAGACGTTGTATTTGTGCTGGACAGATCCGGTAGTATCTACTATGAAGATTTTTACGAAGCCGTCGACTTCGTTTATAATGTTACAAAATGGTTAAACATTGGGACATCTACCGACAATCTTTTAGTTTCTATAATAACGTTTTCAAATACGATTATTGAAGAATTCGATCTAGATGACTATACCTTAAAAACTGATCTCTTGACTGCTATCGAAGGCGTCAAGTCAAGAACACCAAATGGACGGACATACACCCATGAAGCCCTCGAGTACTGCTACCAAACGTCATTTACTACCAGTCACGGATCACGGAATGGTGTTCCGAAAGCCGTAGTTGTGTTGACAGATGGAATCTCCACTAATACGGGACAAACACAAACCCAAGCTGCTATACTACAAAATGCCGGTATTGAAGTATACGCCATTGGCATTGGTTCAGTTGTTCAATCATCAATGTCAGAACTACAAGCCATTGCGACAGATCCAGATTCCGAGTATGTAAATACAGTTGGGACTTTCTCTAATTTGTGTCTTCTTGTTCCCGAATTAGTCCCGAAACTTGGTAAGTTATAATTATAAATTATATAAGAAACTAACCACTGAATAATCAGAAGGAAGTTTCTGTCATCTAGATTTTTTTCAAACTCTTTATTTAAATATAAATTAGTGTAGTGTCTATTCTTTCTTATTAATTAGATAAAAAACGAGTGTTTGCTTATTTCATTTACACAGAACACGTAAACAGGAAATATGGCGTTAAGCAACAACCACCCGCTTACTTTGTCGGATGCAGAATCAGACTGGTCCGGGCACATAACACCTCTAGATCTCGTCTCTTATCTGAGCGGCCAACTGGGCATTGCCCAAATGCTCGTATGGCAATTCCGGCTCTGGTCGAATGTATATTATACAATGCTTTAACTCGTCATTCGGATGTGTAATGCGCATTGTTTAGAATCATCATACTAATTTATATATTACTGTATTATAATTTATTGTAAGCTGTTTGCATTCTGAGACAAATACTCAATGATCGAAGAAACACTACATTCTGAGACAAATACTCAATGATCGAAGAAACACTACACAGAAACCTAAAATAAAGATTGCGCAACATGAACCCTACTAAAAACCGGGGATGAACGCATGCCTGCCAGAAGGGTAAGCAGCTCCTGCCCCACCAGCGACACCGTTCGTGTAGACGTTACGCGCACTATTGGTGATACTTTGACTAAATAGAACATGAAATAAGTAAAACAAATGTAGATTTTTTTTATATTGATGGATTTTTATTTCCGATACATGCTTGTATAGAGAATTATACGAATAATTGTTTTATTATATTAGATTAGGTTTATTTTTGCTTTTGAAAACGAATTTATTGGAAGAAAACGTTGTTAACGCACAATTTTCTCATGTAACGCGTTACAAAATATCCGGATGTCTTTTACATTTTTCACAGTAAAAACCTAAAAATACGTTTTTCGAACCATTTTTTTGTGGGACCAGAAGCAGTCAACGTACTCTATGACCTCGTTAACGATTTCTGATTAAAGCAATGCTTGAAGGAATAAATCGGTAAGTTCATGGAAAGAAAAGAATGTAACGCTGAAGGAAAAACATCTGCATGCCAAAAAACAAGCTTTATTTCAGCTATGTTTTACAAAATTTTCACAACAAAAGTATACATATCAAATGTGATTATCTTAAAAAACGAAAAAATCTTTTCAAAAATTTTTTTTTTAAAGAAAGTTAAAAAATATTCCTAAAGGAGTAAGGTCAACAAAAATGTCCAGTTGCAACTTGACGTAAAAAAAATCACGAAGTATAAAACTTTACGCATTCGAAACTATATTTTTCGCTCATAATTTTCGTGCTAAATCCAAATAGCAAAAATGTGCATTTCCAGTGGAAGAGAATGAACTTAACAAACTTGATTTCGGATAAAAGTTACGATTTCTACGTAAAATTGTAGAAGTTCAACCAATTTGTCCAGTAAACCTTTTATCTTATCGACGACAAAATAACGTCTCGTTACATACAATCTTGCTATACTTTTCAAAGTTTTCTATTAAAATGAAAACAAATAAACAACAACAACAAAAAGCGAAGCAAAAAACAAACAAACGATATCAAAAACAACAAACAAAAGAGCGAAAACAAAATACAAAAATATACCAAACCTGAAAAAAAATAATGTGTTTCCGCTTACTCGAGCGACCCTAATTAAAAATGAATTCATGACCTTAATGTGTGTGTGTGTCATTTTTGAACAAGCATTGCAAAAAGGAATGTGGGCATTGTAGAAACTATGATTATATAATAGTTAAAAAAAATCGCGAAATATGATTGATTTATATGAAGATTAAAAATGTGAACTGAATTATTTTAATTATAATTTCACTGGATTACACATACGATAGTACGATAAATTTTCAAAAATACAACGTATACAATCAATCAATAAACAAACAGAATATGACAATCTCATTTTAGAGCAACATATACTTTCAAAGAAAAATTGATAAAGTACAGTCACATAACATAAACAATAAATAAATAGAAAAAGGGAATAAAATCGAAACAAAACAACAAAACAAATAAGCAAACAAACAAACATTGAAACAAACACCGTAAAGGAAAAACACTTAACAACACATATATAGACAAGCACGCGAAAATAAAATAAAAATCAATAAAAACAAAAAGTGAAATTCCGAAATGAAGAACAATACATCAAAACACACCCACACCACCTCCACCCTAACCAACCCAAGTCATGCAAACACAAATAAGGAAGAAAGAAAAATGAAAAAGAAGACGCGAACTTTTCAACGTTAATTATGTGTAACGTCAAGTGTCACCAACATCGCGCGAACGTCAACACTTGTAAGGCAAACGATGACAAATCATGAAAGAAGAAAATAAACAGGACTGAATTGTGATTACCACAAACAGAACATATCCGTTGTAATATGTGAAACAGATATTCCGTTATTGTAACATAATGATGAAGAATGGCGTCGTGTGCACTGATATCTACTGTTGTATTCGGATGGTATATATGATAGGCTCAGAACGTCGATCTGAGTCTTACATATATAAAGCCAGAAATTTAATTAAACCTTCTGATTTGTAGATAGTGACGTAGTAACATCATCAATAGATACCTGTGGATATTTGAATACAACAGAAGAATCACCTAGTACAACAACTGGAACAGGAACAGGTGTGTTATTTATCTAGTACGTGTATATGTAATTATTACCTAATTGTAAAGTTTTACATGTTTTATAAAGTATTTTTTATTTTCAACTATTTCAGGGATTTTGACTTTCTAGTGTTCTATTGCCTGGTGTTCTATTGCCTGGCTACCTTTGACCTTTACTGTGATTGGTCAAAACAATCTCATGAATATTTATTACTAATACGAAATCTTGTCTAGTCTAAACTGGATTACAGCTTATGAAAGTGTCGTAATCTAACACGATTTAATCCTTTGACTGCGACGTTTCATGCATAATCGTTACTTCGTGTGCTGTAAAATACGCTATGGCTCTTTCAACAGAGTAACGTCATTTATTTCATGACGCCATTTTAACAGCAATGTGACGTTACTTACCGTTTCTTTTTAATTTAACTTCAAATTGTGCAATCTAATTATAGCGTATTTGCGTAACTTATTCTTAAAGAAGGGGAGTATATGTCCTTAGCGCAGTCTATCAACCAGGGACATATACATTTTCTGTATGTCCCTCGCGCAGTCTAAAAACAAGCGCAGATTAAAAAAATTAAGAATCTTCATGTTTATTATAAAAAAGATAATTTGTGTTATTTGTTAAAATTGTTAAACAATATTTAGATATTGAAAATAGTAGTTTTTTTAATCTGTCTGAAAAATTATAATTAGGTAATAAAACAGTTATTTAATGGGAATGCAGGCAATAGATCAAACAATGTTTCCCTCGGTATTGGGAAAGACCAAAGTGTTCTATCGTCCTCGGTCGTTGACCTCGGGCAATAGAACACTTTGGTCTTTCCCAATACCTCGGAAAAAATATTTTGATCTATTGCCTGCACCCCCATTAAATAACTGTATATTATTATACTTCACTATCTTTTTTCCTTTATAAAAACATGACAGTAGTTTTGCTATTGCATCCTAAAAGCCAAACCATGACTATTCTCCCGGTGGTGCCGGTCAAAAATTGTAGGACTATTCCCCTCTGTGGTAATTTCAGCAATCATATTTCCCGGACTTTTCTAAGTCATTCATCTCATTGGTTTAAATTAAATGAGGTCATGCAAGTCCTCTGACTTTTCCATTGCGCGAGCTATATTACCGAGACGGCAGACGACAAGTAAACAATGACTATTCCGCCTATTCAGCAATCATATTTCCCAGACTTTTCTAAATCATTCATCTCATTGATTTAAATTAAATGACGTATACAATGGAATGATCCTATTACCCTCTAATAGACGACAAATGTCAATATACATACAAAAAAGAACGAACTAAATCCAAACAGAAATTTAAATTAATTTCTTCTTCAAATACACACAAATGAAAATGTATTAGTTTAAAAAAAAAACACTAATAAAGTAGACTAGAAATCCATCAGAAAAGGACCTACAATTTAGAATTTTGAATTGCATAGCATAGTTGTTCAGTATATACTACAACACTTATAGACTTGATATTCGGGTAATAGCACTAGCAATAGCGTTGCCTCGGAAAATAGTTGGTACATTGAGGACAATAAAAGTGCTATTACCCTCATACCCAGTCAATAAGTGTTTATTATTAAACAGGAACATGACAGTCTTCTACGAGATTGCAATTATAAAAACTGGATTGTCATATCTTTATTTATTTGTACTGTTGATTAGCATACCGGTATATAAGCTCAGTAAAATAACATCTAATATACATATCATAAAAGATGGTCTTTAGTCAGAAATGGTCGACGATACAACTGTGGAGGGAATAAACCAGTTAGTAGTGTCACAATCATCGGTTTTCGATGACTCTATTCCACCAGGCAAACAGATGGAAGTAAACGATAGAGATAAATGGACAGGGCAATCAAAGATGGACAATCCAGAAATCCTGGCAACATTGGGCACACAAAACACAGGACGACGACAAACAAAACAAAAACAAAACAAACAAACAAACAAAAATAGAAACAAATAAAAACAAAAACAAAGCAAAACATAATACAACACAGAAAACTAAAACAATGAGCAACAGAGACTCCGCTAAAAAGTCTGGGATGAACCCAGGTGCTTGCGAAGTGTAAGTAGTTCCTTTTCCAGAAATCACTCCTGTAATGTACTATAATATGTGCTATATTTCAGATAACACTCCTATAATTGTTGGTGTGGCATCTGCAGCTGCTTTGGCTGGATTGGCAGGATTGGGCATCGGGATAGCAAAAGCATTGACCATAATGTAAGTATTCTTGATTGGGTACTGTAATATCAAAACATGAGTCACGTGGTAATCTTTAAAGTATGGTAGACGGGACTTTTAAATTCAGACGCTGTTCTGTGACATTTGGTATGCACATTTGTATAAGATTTAATCAACATAAAAGTTTACATGTATTGTTCATGTTGGCAAAATGCCAAGGTTCATTTTAGTGAATGACTTTTCTGTAGTTTAATTCTTGTGTTTTACAATGGTATATACATTTGGATGGCTGTTGTAAAAGTACAATTTAAAAAAAATGGTTTTATATAAAATTCCGTTTTTAAATTGAAAGACTAAAGAAAAAAAGATTGCACCGACCGATATGTACATTTAGCTGAGAGAATAACTAAAATGTTTAAAAACAAATCATTGGTATTCCAATGGGTAAAACATGCACACCCTTCCTTGAAGATTTGATTTAATAATTCCATATAAAGTGGTGTTTGCTACAATACTTCTAAAACTAAGTTTAGATTATTTGATCTTTTTCCTGTGTCTTCACGTTTCGCTAGTAAATAGATGATATCGGATTGCTCAACAATCAAACAATCATTGCCCACGTCCATTTTCTCAGTCCCACAAACGGTTACCGTTTGTGTCTGGATTCTGTTTTGAGCCGTTTTCTGATTTTGCACATTTAATATTATATGTCTTATATATCTCATTGCAAACACCTTATATTGTGTCAACAAAATAGCAATGTGTGATGGTGTAAAGTGTCTACTGTGCTCTTACAATAGACATTTTCTCTGTAACTGAAGTTAATTTAAAGTGGCTACCTCTAAGTAATGACAAATGTGCTGATTTTAGATTTTAGATTTTCGAACTGAAAAATATGTGTGATTTGGGTATATGTGAGCAATGATCAGCTATTATTACAACGATAATCAATTACTAGATTATAAGACGATTATCTGCAGTTTTATTAATTATACCTGCTTTCTACTAAGCCAACGTGATGATCTGGATGTTTATTTTGCCAGCCCATTAAAATACAGTCCTATGGTAGGCCAGTTGTTGGATTTGAATATGATCATAACTCAATTCCATCCAATCTTTGCTCTTTCTCCTTAATGCTGAGTGGAATCAGCATTAAATATTCATCCCTCGGTTTAACCGGACCTGAGGTCGAAGCAACAAATTTCTGCACCAGCGTCGAGAACACTGAATGTTCCATATATAGTGTTTTGTTATACAAGAAACGTTTATAAATATCCCATGTTACATAGGAAACCCTTTATACTATTAGATGTGTCAATTGTAGCATCGACTAGACTAATGTTGCTGGAGAAATACGTGAATGCAGCTTGGCTAGAAAACGAGACTGGTTAAAACAGGATTTGTATAACATTTAATGTACCTTACTTAATCATATCCCTCTATACGACTGTAAAAAATATTTCAGGAAAATGAGTGCCCAGATTCCAACAGTAATGGCCGCACTACAAGCGTATGGACCGGCTTCATTAGGACCAACTAAGGCCAAGTTTACAACAAAATTTCAACAGTCTGGAATACCCATGGGAGAGATAATTACATCCAAGGCACCAGCACAGACATTTACCTCCCCCAGATCAATTGCATCTATCGAAATACTTGATTAAAAATGTATGCTTTCTCTCCGCCAATCTCTGAAGCAATTTATTATTTGTTCCTTTACTTATTTACACATAAAAGATTTATAATGAATGCAAAGCCTTGTTGTCCGCACTTAGTTGTAAGTAATATGGGAATGATGCAAACAGAATCGTCATCACTTAAAATTAATTGAGATTTTATAGACAAATGCCCAAGACGCATAGTGATAGCATGTATCGCCATGATCGTATGGATAACATGCATCGTCGTGATTGTATGGTAGTTGGAGTAATATCTACCTATATGAAATCACTTAACTTCCCATCAACACAGCAACTGTGACTAGCTATCGCTCTTGACGATGTGTAGTAAATAATAAGCAGACAAACCTCTGACAATGTATGCACCAAAGGTTGTCCAATCAAAGTTCGGACCACTATATATGATCATTGAATCTATCTAAGTTGATGGTTTTGTTTTGTATTACGTTGTGTTTGTACCGGTGTTGTCGTTGTCGTATCCTGCTCATTTATTGTATGTAAATCTCATATCTCACTCTTAGCTAAATCTGACTAACTATTAACATAAAGTTAAACAAATATCAAAGATGATAACCTATTGACTGAAATAGATACTCTAAGCAGCAACTTCGGTTATTCTAATTTGTATTGACCTAATTAATAGAATTTGGCATTACAAAGGTAGTAGACTTGAAAATTAGGTCAATATTAAGGTATAAGCCTAAATGATATATACACATGAGATAAATCTGAATTTATTACAGAGGAAACCTAACTTCGGTGACCACTTATATCTCAATGAATGTCAGCTGTTGTATGTTTTATTCTTCAACTGTCTTCTAGTTTTGTTTAGTTTGATATTACCTCCATACCCTGCCCAAGAATGCGGAGATTATGTCCATACCCTACCCAAGAATGCGGAGATTATGTCCATACCCTGCCCAAGAATGCGGAGATTATGTCCATACCCTGCCCAAGAATGCGGAGATTATATTAAGTGTTTCTCGGGCTCGTACGTTAGCTATATTTTGGTATTGAAGCAAAGGAAAGTTCCTTGGTCAAGTGTATGACGCCTGAGGTGATTATAATCTCCTATTTGTTAATTTTCCTAATTAAGATTTATTTTTCTGTCCTTGCAACACATAATAATTATAAGCTAGACTAATAAATGAATTTTGTATCAATTATAATATACAAAATTCAACGAATAAACCGTCGTTTCCGAGCACAACTTTACAGGAATTCAATGCACCTTGACATATTTTGTATATGCATCTACAACTTTAACAATATTTCAGGAAAAAGAATGCCGTGAATCCTACAGTAATGTCCGCAGTCAAAATTCACAAAACGGGTAAACTAGGATCAACTAAAGCCAAGTTTACAACCAAATTTCAACAAGCAGGAATACCTACGGGAGAGATAATAACATCTAAGGCACCAGCACAGACCATGCGATTGTCCTACTTATAAACGTGTAATATGGTTATAAATGTCTTATTGTAAGCGATTGAATTGTGTATTCGGAAGATTAAAAGAAACCGTTCATAATCACTTGAAATCATTTGAGTTTAGCACAATAGGAACAGTACTAGTACGAGTGTGGTCGAAAACGTATATGACTTGTATTGATACCTACATATATGCAATCAGTGGCTATCGCCATGGATGTTTTGGAGTTGAGATGTAGTTAATGGCGAGAAGTACTTGATACAACGATATGTGAGAAGTTTGTGACTTGCAGATTGTTAATGGTTTTCACTGGGTACTTCAGTGGCCTAGGTAATAAGATTGACCATCGCGATATAACTGAAGTGTTGAAAAAGTGTTGCTTTTGTTTAACATCCATAATTCTAATCAAGGGATGGACTGTTTGTTTTAGATGTTCATAAACTTAGCTTCAGGTTATATTAAATTGTATTGATGTCTGCACTCTTGATTGATCTCATGCACTACTTTGTATCTTTAAAAAAACCATCCCAATATTGTATGTGTATTAATCTTAGAACTCCTTGCTGCAAACTTTAGAATCAGGAATTATGACTTCATTCAGTGTTTAATCGTACATTGCATGGGAGTTTATCCTCATGGAGACATAATAGACTTTATGTAATAATAAAATGTCTTACCAAATAATAATATTATCCTGTAAAACATTACCTAGACAACCATGTATACTACTACTAACAAGTCTGTGAGAAACATTGTCAAATGCATATCCATGATGGCCATGTTCATATAATAAAACATATATTTGACCAGATGTGATTGCAGTCTAATACCAGATCCTTGCTTTTGTCTTTGTGTTTTGTCTTTGTACTTTTGGTGTTTTTCTATGTGGATTGTTCCTTTCCTATTAATATTTATGTGTCCAATTGTTAACATAATGTAAAACACTTCTAAATACTTCTAGAAAAATATCAACTTCAGTGAGCAGATGTATATCTGCTATGAACATGTAATCAAATAGATATTTACTCCTAAAATCAGAGATAGGTCAGATAGTCACAGATAGGTTTATGGTGTTTAACGCCACTTTCAACAATATTTCAGTTATATCGTGGTGGTCAGGAGGAAACCGAAGTACCTGGAGAAAACCACCGATCTGCCGTAGGTCACTGACAAACTGTATCATATAATAATGGTATTTCGAGTACTCGTTGCCTGAGCGGGGTTCGAACTCACAGCGTTAGTGGTGATATATATAGGCACTGATTGAATATATATATAGGCAGTTATAAATCCAAATACCATGATGACGACGCGCAAGAAACTGGTGCCAGTTTGTTGGACGTTCATACTGTCAAAATATAAATCAAAATCTTTCAATACTAAATCTTGCTATTCACTCGATGAATGTTGAAATCAATAGTTTGTTTAACTTATTTTTAGTTTCTGAAACCATAAAATCAATTTACCCTTATTATTGCAATGCAAAGAATCTTAAAAATCGAAATCAGAGCGAAATTTTGATGTAACGCGTAACAAACAATATTCAGTGGATTTCACATTTTTACATTATGTATGAACAATACAAGAGTAAAAATTTTGAAAATTGCAATAAATTTTAGTGAATTTATGCCAAAGATGATGACGGAATATGCACTGAAAATAATGACATCATCGTTGAGAAATTTGACGTCAATCAAAGAGAAAAATATGTAATGAAGCATTGAATTTTCGACTTTGTGAACGAAATTTGTTGAAGATGTCCAGATAATTGAAATATTTCCTAAAGCTATGAGTAATTGATGTTATTTTTGAAAATTGCATATATTTTAAAGAAAATATATACCATGATGAAAAGAATTCGTAGTGAAACAATGAAATGGTGCAGAATTTAAAATGTCAGAAAAAATGTCCCAGTAAGCGTTTTTTTAAAGATGCAATACGAAATTGAAATTTGAAGCTGTACAGCGATACAACGTCTAATATTTAGTTATTTATCAGCTTATGAAAAAAAATTATACAACTTAATCTTTTAAAAAGTTTAACTAGATAGTGTGTATTCCTCAGCACAACTGAGTAGCATCAAAAAGCAAATATCAGAACGAATGTCCCAGACGTCATTTTTGTGCGGAAATCACACGTCAACAGCTAAGAATTTTGGAAGGATAATCGTTACACAGCTATAAAGTTGTTAGAATATCGCGACGCAGCACACACACACACACACACAAAACAAGCAAAAAAACAAAACAAAAAATAAATAAATAAATAAACAAAAGGTTAAAAAAACACACACAACAATTTATATTTTTTAAGATAAAAAGATCTATGTAATTTCCATCATGTGTTTTTATGTTCAATGCAGACAAACACATGATGCACTGATAAAGCGGGAAGCGAGATTATTTTTATTTCCATTTTGAAAACAATACGAGCGGGTGGATCCGACGAAAACGAAATCAGTTTGGTTATATTTATTTATTGTGTTTAACGCCACTTTCAGCAATATCATGGCGACCAGTTTTAGTGGTGGAAGAAGCCGGAGTACTCGGAGAGAACCACCGACCATGGGCAAGCAACCGGTAAACTTTATCACTTACGGCTGCGTGTCGAGTGCACCCTTTGTTGTAATTTACAAAGCAGGGCGCGAACCCACACCGTATTGGTAAAAAGCTTGTATGAGTTGCTAGGTAATTCAACTACCTATCTCATTGAGCCACCCGGGCCCTTGAAATCAGTTTGGTGTGGCCTCACATGTAATATTCGTGTTCAGCGCACCATGTACTAAGGGGACGACCATTTGATTCGGAGGGGGGGGGGGCTGGCAGTTTTTGGAAATAAATATTCTGGCCGCCAAAAACTTGAAAATAAATATTCTGGCCTGTGTGCCCAAGAAAATAAAAAAATAATCTGGCCTGACCTCCAAATTCAACATTGCTATAGCCGGAAATGAATAATCTGTCCTGAAGTAGGCGAAAATATAATTTTTGGCCCGCAAAAAATTGAAAATAAATATTCTGACCCGTCAAAATTTGCAATTTGCGTTTTTCGCAACAGAATGAAAAAATCAAGAGCACTTAAGAAATTAAAAGAAATTTTACCTGCATCTCCAAGCAAAAGGTGTGTTGTGATTTCTACGTATTTATCCCGAAGGTCACCCCACCGTTCTTATTTTAAGGAAATCTATATCACCGGTTGATAGTGTGATTGCATCAAACATTCAAGAAATAGTAGAATCTGCTAAGTTGAAACGATCAAAAGAGGCTCTTACTGTTATGAACACCGTGACTGCATCAGTCAGTGGAGAAAATCTTGAAAAATCTAGGTGCAAAATGCAACTTTGCAAACAATTGGGTATTCCGACCAGGCGAATTTCAGGCGAAAAACGAATCGGAACTAAAATCTTTGGCTTGGAATCTTACTTTACGTAAAACAAGAAGAGATGCGAGAAAAAGAGAATAGTGTATGACATTTGGTTATCTCCAGGTATTTCTCATCCTACTGGAAACAAATCTGACATTAAAAGAGAAAGACTATGTTCTAATGTTTACGCTTCACATTATGGCGCAAGTTATTGAAAAGACTCAGACTGATGCTTACATTGACTTTGTAGCAAAATATCCGGATATTAAAATCGGACAGAGAACTTTTGACAAACTGAAACCCTTTTTCGTTCGGCCTGCGTCGGAAAAAATAGGAACACATGTTGTTGTAGATACCACATTGAGTCAAATCTTCTCTTCAAATCGTCTATGAAATTTCGCAAATCGAAAAATCAATCGGAAACTTCCGAGGTTGAATCATATCCCGTTTATGAAAATTTGGGGGAAATTATTGTTGTAGGCTTTATGTCCAAAAGTAAACGGTTCATATACAAAATGTTGCCTCGATCGGAAGTGTACAGAGTGTGGAGTTGGGAAATTGAAGTTTTCTATGAATGAAACTGAAAAAATCTCTTCTGCTGCAGACATAGAATGGCAATTCATGCAAAGATATGAATATGTAAATGAAAACCCAAAAGGCACGGCAACAAAACGTAGATTAACACTTGTTAAAAAGGTCACGAAAGTTGGTGAAATGTTTGACTATTTTAAAACACTATTAGAAACATTTCCTGCCCATCAACATCGTGCTAACTGGCAAAGTACACAGATGAAATCTCTTAATCAGAATCTGCCTCCAAAACATTGCATTTGTATACATGATTACTCAGAAAACTACCGCTGTGTTGAAAAGAATGAAATACAATCAAATTATTTTCAGCGTACAGTGTAGCTTACATGTAACAATAATACACAGACATGCGATTTTAGAATATGACGGTTTAGACAGTACCGATGACTTTCCGGAGATTATAACTGAACATTTCTTTGTCATATCCGCCGACTTACAACATGACCATAATTTTACGAAATGTGCTCAACAACAGATTAAGCAATATTTAGATTCTATATCATATGATGTAGACGTAATGCACGAGTTTACGGACGAATGTTCAAGTCAATACAAATCTAGACATTATTTGGGCGATCTTTCATTCGCAACTACGGAATACGGGTACAAAGTTTTCCATAGAAACTTCTTTGAAACCAGCCATGCTAAGGGCCCACAAGATGCTACCGGAGGATTTATAAAACGGCAAGAAGATATTGCTGTTTTACGAGGTAATACAATTATTCAGAACGCAAAGGATCTGTTTTCATTTTGTAACAATGACTTAAAAGAACCTAGAAGTGCTTTGTTTAAACGACGAATCTTCCGTTATGTAGAGTCGGTTGATAGAGATAACATTCGAAATTTCAAACCAATTTCAAACAATCGTAAAATTCATCATTTATATACTTCTAAAAGCGGAGAAATTGTAGTTTCCGATCTATCGTGTTATACATGTGACAAATGTATAGTGTCTGATTATGAACATTGCTTACATACAGAGCATACTGGTCAAAAGCGATTAGTTAGACCCGTAGAAGAACCCTCAAATAATGCAGATAATGAGGATAATTTCGAACGTTCAAAGAATATCACTGAACTTGTTTCTTCCGATTCTGTTGTTGCGGTTAAGGCAGAGGATGACAATATAGAATACTACATGCTTAAAGTTACTTCTGGTCTTGAGACACTGTCTACGACTGAAAAAGATAGTTGGGGCGTTGAATATCCATCCGGTTTTCAAATTTTCAGAGGATATTATTATGACAATTCTAGAAAAGACCCCTTAACATACAAATTAATTCAAAGAAAACCAGCCATTGTTCCTGCATTATCTCTGTTGTTTATTTGTGCAGATGTTGAGGCTAAAAACAAAGTTACAATATCCGAGGAAACTCATTTGAATATATTGTCTGTACTAGACAACATGAATTAAAATCGAAATCAAACTGATTGCGCTAGTTTTATTAGCAACTCTCAATTAAGCTGTAATTCATATTTCTACTATTTGCGTTTTTATTAACAATGCCTGTCTTAACTTTACAACGTGTCACTCTTGATCTCGCCCGTGATCTCTTATTCACAGAAAATTAAACGAATAAATAAATAAATAAATAAATAAATAAATAAATAAATAAATAAATAAATAAATAAATAAATAAATAAAAAGTACACTATATCAGGCGACACCCTATCCACCTCTTTATTGACGACGTTAAAATGATCATTTTTAGCGCTACGTAATTAGAAGCAGTTTCTTGCGCGACGTCCATACGATCACGACCACGACGGCCCATTAGGCAGTTTATAAGAAGATTCTTGGACCTAACCAATGCTCATTCAGGATAGTTTGGATTCCATCAATTAAGGAGATTTGAGCCCATTGAGCTGGCTTATCCACACACCCACACACCCACACCCACACCCACACACCCACACACACACACACTTTTCATTGAAGTGCCTGTTTAAGGCCAGGAACGTGAGCAGTTATGTAATTGTTGTCCTAAGGATATCAAGTATTCCTTTTTTTATTGAATACTGGAACTGTTACAACAGCATGGTATTTTCTTGCTTTTCACTCTATTAAGCAGTTTCTTAAGAAGGTGTTTTCATATTGGGACCTACATTAATATGTGTGGCTGGAACCATCTTTTTTTCTGATCAGTAGCGACCATCTCAGCTTTCAAAGCGACACAAAATCTATGATTTTTAATAAGACAATATAACCAGAGGCTCTCAAGAGCCTGTATCGTTCACCTGGTTATAAAAAAAACCAATTGGTCCTATGTAAAAACTATGTCCTGCAGTGGTAGTCATCTTGGAATTACGATCAACATAAAAAACACAAAGTTTGTAAAGTACCTTCCAATGATTGATGCATAGTTTAGGTTCAATCAGTGCAATAGCTTCAGAGAAGAAGATATTTCTGTATTTTCCCGATATGGTCCTGTGTTAATACTATGACCTGTGGTGGCAGCCATCTTGGATTTCCGATCGGCATAAAAAACAGAGGACCTTCCAATGATCATTCCTAGGCAGTTTGGTTTCAGAGAAGAAGCGTTTTGAAACATTTTTCCCATAGGGTCCAATGTTAAACAAGTCCTGTCGTAGCCGCCATTTTGAATTTCATATCAGAACAAAAAACGTAAAGTTTGTAGAGGACCATCCAATGAACATTCATGTACAGTTTGGCTTTAATCATATTTGTAGTTTCTGAGAAGAAGGCATTTGAACATTTTCCCATAGGGTCCAATGCTAATCTATGTCCTGCGGTGGTGGCCATCTTGGATATCCGATCGGCATAAAAAACACACACCTTGTAGAGGACCTTCCAATGATCATTCCTGGGCAGTTTAGTTTCAATTATCCAAGTGGTTTCAGAGAAGAAGCGTTTTGAAACATTTTTCCCATAGGGTCCAATGTTAAACTAAGTCCTGCCGTAGCCGCCATTTTGAATTTCATATCGGAACAAAAAACGTAAAGTTTGTAGAGAACCATCCAATGAACATTCATGTACAGTTTGGCTTTAATAATATTTGTAGTTTCTGAGAAGAAGGCATTTGAACATTTTCCCATAGGGTCCAATGTTAATCTATGTATTGCGGTGGCGGCCATCTTGGATTTCCGATCGACATAAAAAGCATAAACTTTGTAGAGGACCTTCCAATGATCATTCCTGGGCAGTTTGGTTTCAATTGTCCAAGTGGTTTCAGAGAAGAAGCGTTTTGAAACATTTTCCCCATAGGGTCCAATGTTAAACTAAGTCCTGCCGTAGCCGCCATTTTGAATTTCATACTGGAACAAAAAACGTAAAGTTTGTAGAGGACCATCCAATGAACATCCATGTACAGTTTGGCTTTAATAATATTTGTAGTTTCTGAGAAGAAGGCATTTGAACATTTTCCCATAGGGTCCAATGTTAATCTATTTCCTGCGGTAGCGGCCATCTTGGATTTCCGATCGGCATAAAAAACATCAAATTTGTAGAGGACCTTCCAATGATCATTCCTGGGGAGTTTGGTTTCAATTGTCTAAGTGGTTTCAGAGAAGAAGCGTTTTGAAACATTTTCCCCATAGGGTCCAATGTTAAACTAAGTCCTGCCGTAGCCGCCATTTTGAATTTCATACCGGAACAAAAAACGTAAAGTTTGTAGAGGACCATCTAATGAACATTCATGTACAGTTTGGCTTTAATAATATTTGTAGTTTCTGAGAAGAAGGCATTTGAACATTTTCCCATAGGGTCCAATGTTAATCTATGTATTGCGGTGGCGGCCATCTTGGATTTCCGATCGGCATAAAAAACATAAAATTTGTAGAGAACCTTCCAATGATCATTCCTGGGCAGTTTGGTTTCAACTGCCCTAGTGGTTTCAGAGAAGAAGCGTTTTGAAACATTTTCCCCATAGGGTCCAATGTTAAACTAAGTCCTGCCGTAGCCGCCATTTTGAATTTCATATCGGAACAAAAAACGTAAAGTTTGTAGAGGACCATCTAATGAACATTCATGTACAGTTTGGCTTTAATCATATTTGTAGTTTCTGATAAGAAGGCATTTGAATATTTTCCCATAGGGTCCAATGTTAATCTATGTATTGCGGTGGCGGCCATCTTGAATTTTCGATCGGCATAAAAAAACCATAAACTTTGTAGAGGACCTTCCAATGATCATTCCTGGGCAGTTTGGTTTCAATTGTCCAAGTGGTTTCAGAGAAGAAGCATTTTGAAACATTTTTCTCATAGGGCAAACTAAGTCCTGCCGTAGCCGCCATTTTGAATTTCATACCGGAACAAAAAACGTAAAGTTTGTAGAGGACCATCTAATGAACATTCATGTACAGTTTGGCTTTAATAATATTTGTAGTTTCTGAGAAGAAGGCATTTGAACATTTTCCCATAGGGTCCAATGTTAATCTATGTATTGCGGTGGCGGCCATCTTGGATTTCCGATCGGCATAAAAAACATAAAATTTGTAGAGAACCTTCCAATGATCATTCCTGGGCAGTTTGGTTTCAACTGCCCTAATGGTTTCAGAGAAGAAGCGTTTTGAAACATTTTCCCCATAGGGTCCAATGTTAAACTAAGTCCTGCCGTAGCCGCCATTTTGAATTTCATACCGGAACAAAAAACGTAAAGTTTGTAGAGGACCATCTAATGAACATTCATGTACAGTTTGGCTTTAATAATATTTGTAGTTTCTGAGAAGAAGGCATTTGAACATTTTCCCATAGGGTCCAATGTTAATCTATGTATTGCGGTGGCGGCTATCTTGGATTTCCGATCGGCATAAAAAACATCAAATTTGTAGAGAACCTTCCAATGATCATTCCTGGGCAGTTTGGTTTCAACTGCCCTAGTGGTTTCAGAGAAGAAGCGTTTTGAAACATTTTCCCCATAGGGTCCAATGTTAAACTAAGTCCTGCCGTAGCCGCCATTTTGAATTTCATATCGGAACAAAAAACGTAAAGTTTGTAGAGGACCATCTAATGAACATTCATGTACAGTTTGGCTTTAATCATATTTGTAGTTTCTGATAAGAAGGCATTTGAATATTTTCCCATAGGGTCCAATGTTAATCTATGTCCTGCGGTGGCGGCCATCTTGAATTTTCGATCGGCATAAAAAAACCATAAACTTTGTAGAGGACCTTCCAATGATCATTCCTGGGCAGTTTGGTTTCAATTGTCCAAGTGGTTTCAGAGAAGAAGCATTTTGAAACATTTTTCTCATAGGGTCCAATGTTAAACTAAGTCCTGCCGTAGCCGCCATTTTGAATTTCATATCGGAACAAAAAACGTAAAGTTTGTAGAGGACCATCCAATGTACATTCATGTACAGTTTGGCTTTAATCATATTTGTAGTTTCTGAGAAGAAGGCATTTGAACATTTTCCCATAGGGTCCAATGTTAATCTATGTATTGCGGTGGCGGCCATCTTGGATTTCCGATCGACATAAAAACATAAATTTTGTAGAGGACCTTCCAATGATCATTCCTGGGCAGTTTGGTTTCAATTGTCCAAGTGGTTTCAGAGAAGAAGCGTTTTGAAACATTTTTCCCATAGGGTCCAATGTTAAACTAAGTCCTGCCGTAGCCGCCATTTTGAATTTCATACTGGAACAAAAAACGTAAAGTTTGTAGAGGACCATCCAATGAACATTCATGTACAGTTTGGCTTTAATAATATTTGTAGTTTCTGATAAGAAGGCATTTGAACATTTTCCCATAGGGTCCAATGTTAATCTATGTCCTGCGGTGGCGGCCATCTTGGATTTCCGATCGGCATAAAAAACATAAAATTTGTAGAGGACCTTCCAATGATCATTCCTGGGGAGTTTGGTTTCAACTGCCCTAGTGGTTTCAGAGAAGAAGCGTTTTGAAACATTTTCCCCATAGGGTCCAATGTTAAACTAAGTCCTGCCGTAGCCGCCATTTTGAATTTCATATCGGAACAAAAAACGTAAAGTTTGTAGAGAACCATCCAATGAACATTCATGTACAGTTTGGCTTTAATAATATTTGTAGTTTCTGAGAAGAAGGCATTTGAACATTTTCCCATAGGGTCCAATGTTAATCTATGTATTGCGGTGGCGGCCATCTTGGATTTCCGATCGACATAAAAAGCATAAACTTTGTAGAGGACCTTCCAATGATCATTCCTGGGCAGTTTGGTTTCAATTGTCCAAGTGGTTTCAGAGAAGAAGCGTTTTGAAACATTTTCCCCATAGGGTCCAATGTTAAACTAAGTCCTGCCGTAGCCGCCATTTTGAATTTCATACTGGAACAAAAAACGTAAAGTTTGTAGAGGACCATCCAATGAACATCCATGTACAGTTTGGCTTTAATAATATTTGTAGTTTCTGAGAAGAAGGCATTTGAACATTTTCCCATAGGGTCCAATGTTAATCTATTTCCTGCGGTAGCGGCCATCTTGGATTTCCGATCGGCATAAAAAACATCAAATTTGTAGAGGACCTTCCAATGATCATTCCTGGGGAGTTTGGTTTCAATTGTCTAAGTGGTTTCAGAGAAGAAGCGTTTTGAAACATTTTCCCCATAGGGTCCAATGTTAAACTAAGTCCTGCCGTAGCCGCCATTTTGAATTTCATACCGGAACAAAAAACGTAAAGTTTGTAGAGGACCATCTAATGAACATTCATGTACAGTTTGGCTTTAATAATATTTGTAGTTTCTGAGAAGAAGGCATTTGAACATTTTCCCATAGGGTCCAATGTTAATCTATGTATTGCGGTGGCGGCCATCTTGGATTTCCGATCGGCATAAAAAACATAAAATTTGTAGAGAACCTTCCAATGATCATTCCTGGGCAGTTTGGTTTCAACTGCCCTAGTGGTTTCAGAGAAGAAGCGTTTTGAAACATTTTCCCCATAGGGTCCAATGTTAAACTAAGTCCTGCCGTAGCCGCCATTTTGAATTTCATATCGGAACAAAAAACGTAAAGTTTGTAGAGGACCATCTAATGAACATTCATGTACAGTTTGGCTTTAATCATATTTGTAGTTTCTGATAAGAAGGCATTTGAATATTTTCCCATAGGGTCCAATGTTAATCTATGTATTGCGGTGGCGGCCATCTTGAATTTTCGATCGGCATAAAAAAAACATAAACTTTGTAGAGGACCTTCCAATGATCATTCCTGGGCAGTTTGGTTTCAATTGTCCAAGTGGTTTCAGAGAAGAAGCATTTTGAAACATTTTTCTCATAGGGCAAACTAAGTCCTGCCGTAGCCGCCATTTTGAATTTCATACCGGAACAAAAAACGTAAAGTTTGTAGAGGACCATCTAATGAACATTCATGTACAGTTTGGCTTTAATAATATTTGTAGTTTCTGAGAAGAAGGCATTTGAACATTTTCCCATAGGGTCCAATGTTAATCTATGTATTGCGGTGGCGGCCATCTTGGATTTCCGATCGGCATAAAAAACATAAAATTTGTAGAGAACCTTCCAATGATCATTCCTGGGCAGTTTGGTTTCAACTGCCCTAATGGTTTCAGAGAAGAAGCGTTTTGAAACATTTTCCCCATAGGGTCCAATGTTAAACTAAGTCCTGCCGTAGCCGCCATTTTGAATTTCATACCGGAACAAAAAACGTAAAGTTTGTAGAGGACCATCTAATGAACATTCATGTACAGTTTGGCTTTAATAATATTTGTAGTTTCTGAGAAGAAGGCATTTGAACATTTTCCCATAGGGTCCAATGTTAATCTATGTATTGCGGTGGCGGCTATCTTGGATTTCCGATCGGCATAAAAAACATCAAATTTGTAGAGAACCTTCCAATGATCATTCCTGGGCAGTTTGGTTTCAACTGCCCTAGTGGTTTCAGAGAAGAAGCGTTTTGAAACATTTTCCCCATAGGGTCCAATGTTAAACTAAGTCCTGCCGTAGCCGCCATTTTGAATTTCATATCGGAACAAAAAACGTAAAGTTTGTAGAGGACCATCTAATGAACATTCATGTACAGTTTGGCTTTAATCATATTTGTAGTTTCTGATAAGAAGGCATTTGAATATTTTCCCATAGGGTCCAATGTTAATCTATGTCCTGCGGTGGCGGCCATCTTGAATTTTCGATCGGCATAAAAAAACCATAAACTTTGTAGAGGACCTTCCAATGATCATTCCTGGGCAGTTTGGTTTCAATTGTCCAAGTGGTTTCAGAGAAGAAGCATTTTGAAACATTTTTCTCATAGGGTCCAATGTTAAACTAAGTCCTGCCGTAGCCGCCATTTTGAATTTCATATCGGAACAAAAAACGTAAAGTTTGTAGAGGACCATCCAATGTACATTCATGTACAGTTTGGCTTTAATCATATTTGTAGTTTCTGAGAAGAAGGCATTTGAACATTTTCCCATAGGGTCCAATGTTAATCTATGTATTGCGGTGGCGGCCATCTTGGATTTCCGATCGACATAAAAACATAAATTTTGTAGAGGACCTTCCAATGATCATTCCTGGGCAGTTTGGTTTCAATTGTCCAAGTGGTTTCAGAGAAGAAGCGTTTTGAAACATTTTTCCCATAGGGTCCAATGTTAAACTAAGTCCTGCCGTAGCCGCCATTTTGAATTTCATACTGGAACAAAAAACGTAAAGTTTGTAGAGGACCATCCAATGAACATTCATGTACAGTTTGGCTTTAATAATATTTGTAGTTTCTGATAAGAAGGCATTTGAACATTTTCCCATAGGGTCCAATGTTAATCTATGTCCTGCGGTGGCGGCCATCTTGGATTTCCGATCGGCATAAAAAACATAAAATTTGTAGAGGACCTTCCAATGATCATTCCTGGGGAGTTTGGTTTCAACTGCCCTAGTGGTTTCAGAGAAGAAGCGTTTTGAAACATTTTCCCCATAGGGTCCAATGTTAAACTAAGTCCTGCCGTAGCCGCCATTTTGAATTTCATATCGGAACAAAAAACGTAAAGTTTGTAGAGGACCATCCAATGAACATTCATGTACAGTTTGGCTTTAATAATATTTGTAGTTTCTGAGAAGAAGGCATTTGAACATTTTCCCATAGGGTCCAATGTTAATCTATGTATTGCGGTGGCGGCCATCTTGGTTTTCCGATCGACATAAAAAACATCAACTTTGTAGAGGACCTTCCAATGATCATTCCTGGGCAGTTTGGTTTCAATTGTCCAAGTGGTTTCAGAGAAGAAGCGTTTTGAAACATTTTCCCCATAGGGTCCAATGTTAAACTAAGTCCTGCCGTAGCCGCCATTTTGAATTTCATACCGGAACAAAAAACGTAAAGTTTGTAGAGGACCATCTAATGAACATTCATGTACAGTTTGGCTTTAATCATATTTGTAGTTTCTGAGAAGAAGACATTTGAATATTTTCCCATAGGGTCCAATGTTAATCTATGTATTGCGGTGGCGGCCATCTTGAATTTTCGATCGGCATAAAAATAACATAAACTTTGTAGAGGACCTTCCAATGACTATTCCTGGGCAGTTTGGTTTCTATTGTCCAAGTGGTTTCAGAGAAGAAGCGTTATGAAACATTTTTCCCATAGGGTCCAATGTTAAACTAAGTCCTGCCGTAGCCGCCATTTTGAATTTCATATCGGAACAAAAAACGTAGAGTTTGTAGGGGACCATCCAATGAACATTCATGTACAGTTTGGCTTTAATAATATTTGTAGTTTCTGAGAAGAAGGCATTTGAACATTTTCCCATAGGGTCCAATGTTAATCTATGTATTACGGTGGCGGCCATCTTGGATTTCCGATCGGCATAAAAAACATAAAATTTGTAGAGAACCTTCCAATGACTATTCCTCGGCAGTTTGGTTTCAACTGTCCAAGTGGTTTCAGAGAAGAAGAATTTTGAAACATTTTCCCCATAGGGTCCAATGTTAAACTAAGTCCTGCCGTAGCCGCCATTTTGAATTTCATATCGGAACAAAAAACGTAAAGTTTGTAGAGGACCATCCAATGAACATTCATGTACAGTTTGGCTTTAATAATATTTGTAGTTTCTGAGAAGAAGGCATTTGAACATTTTCCCATAGGGTCCAATGTTAATCTATGTATTGCGGTGGCGGCCATCTTGGATTTCCGATCGGCATAAAAAACATAAACTTTGTAGAGGACCTTCCAATGATCATTCCTGGGCAGTTTGGTTTCAACTGTCCAAGTGGTTTCAGAGAAGAAGCATTTTGAAACATTTTCCCCATAGGGTCCAATGTTAAACTAAGTCCTGCCGTAGCCGCCATTTTGAATTTCATATCGGAACAAAAAACCTTGAGATTGTAGAAGACCGTCCAATGAACATTCATGTACAGTTTGGCTTTAATCATATATGTAGTTTCTGAGAAGAAGGCATTTGAACATTTTCCCATAGGGTCCAATGTTAATCTATGTCCTGCGATGGCGGCCATCTTGGATTTCCGATCGGCATAAAAAACAGAAACTTGGTAAAGGACATTCCAATGATCATTCATTTACAGTTTGGGTTCAGTCAGTTCATTAGTTTCAGAGAAGAAGATCTTTGAAATTTCAGCCAATCAGAGCATATTATTGGCCCTGGCAGCCATATTGAATATCCGACTGGAATGAAAAACAGTAACTTTGTAGAGGACCACCCAAGGAACATTCCTGCTAAGTTTGGTTCCAATCGGCCAAGTGGTTTCGGAGAAGAAGCTTGAAATGTGAAAAGTTTACAGACGACAGACAACAGACGACAGACGACGGACGACAGACGCCAAGTGATGGCAATAGTTCACCTGGACCTTTGGTCCAGGTGAACTAAAAAGTATTTCAAGTACTTTAACATTTGTCCATATGTAGGGTTGAATGTTATATGATTACCACCTATATTGACCATCATGTCTGTACACTTGACAAACAAACAAAATGAGAAAGAATATATCTAAGGACCACATAGCTTGGTTCCATCAGTTCTTTGGTTTCTGTGAAGGCTATATTGACATTTTTTCCATAATAAAAACACAGATATCTAATTTCATGCTTTCAATATTCTTCAGGCAAAGTGTTGATAGATAGGAAATTCAAATAATTTAAAATCTTTGCTTGTTAATTAGCTAATATTATATACAAGTATTTCCTCTTACTTTGTATGTCCAGTTGTCCACTGGTGATAACCATCTAGCTTAGATTTCCTACTGATAAAATATAACTTTGTCAACTTTGTAAAGGACAGTCAAAATGAATATTTCTGTCACAATTCCTTTTAAATGACATTCGTTTTCTACTTTTAAATAGTTAAGCAAAATAATTGCATGTGAATAATTATTTAACTTTCAATGTCACTGAAGCTGAGGTCCTTTAACAAAAGTAAGGATCAGACCATGACAATGAGGATAAGTTCTAGTGACATGTGGTATATGGTGAACTGTTGTAGAGCAAGGATCAGACCATGACAATGAGGTTAAGTTCTAGTGACATGTGGTATATGGTGAACTGTTGTAGAACTTTACAGTGGAGAAAACAATGCACCAGTTTAAACATATTTTATTTGCTCAAATGTGCAAAAAGGATAAGACACAAGATAAACCAAATTATGAAGTCTTCTTCTATATACAATAAGTTACAACATTATTTGATAGAGCATGTATATAAATATTTCTTACATTAATATGTTTAGATTGAACTAAAACAGAGAATGAAGAAAGGAATGAGAGAGAGGGTTAGTGGTGATGATGTGTGCGATTGTTGTTTTGGTGAACAACTAGACAACAAGAAACCTTTCAGACCTCTTTATATATTAAAACACATGCTTAAAAATAATTTCGTTCTGCTCATACGGGAGTGTAGGATTACCACAGGTCAAAAGTGTAAGGTCTAAAGCATAATAATTAGGTAGCCAGTTGAGATTTTGAAACAATGTATGTCTTATATTTGAATAATGGGAACAATCGAAGAAGAAATGATAGGAGTCTTCGCGATTGGCACCACAACGACAAGACAGGTCTGAGACTATATTTACTTGGAACAAATCGTAATTAAAAAAAGAAGCATAACATCGAAGCTGGGTTAAAACAATATTAAGTTTTCGAATGAACCACCCTGGCAAAGATCTGTATATATTACCCAGCTTATGTTAGAGGAAAAGACATGAGACCACATGTACATTATAAAAGATTCAGCAAAGGAAGACAGGAGACCACATGTACATTATAAAAGATTCAGCAAAGGAAAAGACAGGAGACCACATGTACATTATAAAAGATTCAGCAAAGGAAGACAGGAGACCACATGTACATTATAAAAGATTCAGCAAAGGAAAAGACAGGAGACCACATGTACATTATAAAAGATTCAGCAAAGGAAAAGACAGGAGACTACATGTACATTATAAAAGATTCAGCAAAGGAAGAGACAGGAGACTACATGTACATTATAAAAGATTCAGCAAAGGAAGAGACAGGAGACTACATGTACATTATAAAAGATTCAGCAAAGGAAGAGACAGGAGACTACATGTACATTATAAAAGATTCAGCAAAGGAAAAGACAGGAGACTACATGTACATTATAAAAGATTCAGCAAAGGAAGAGACAGGAGACTACATGTACATTATAAAAGATTCAGCAAAGGAAAAGACAGGAGACTACATGTACATTATAAAAGATTCAGCAAAGGAAGAGACAGGAGACTACATGTACATTATAAAAGATTCAGCAAAGGAAAAGACAGGAGAATACATGTACATTATAAAAGATTCAGCAAAGGAAGACAGGAGACCACATGTACATTATAAAAGATTCAGCAAAGGAAAAGACAGGAGAATACATGTACATTATAAAAGATTCAGCAAAGGAAAAGACAGGAGACTACATGTACATTATAAAAGATTCAGCAAAGGAAGAGACAGGAGACCACATGTACATTATAAAAGATTCAGCAAAGGAAAAGACAGGAGACTACATGTACATTATAAAAGATTCAGCAAAGGAAAAGACAGGAGACTACATGTACATTATAAAAGATTCAGCAAAGGAAAAGACAGGAGAATACATGTACATTATAAAAGATTCAGCAAAGGAAGAGACAGGAGACTACATGTACATTATAAAAGATTCAACAAAGGAAAAGACAGGAGACCACATGTACATTATAAAAGATTCAGCAAAGGAAAAGACAGGAGATTACATGTACATTATAAAAGATTCAGCAAAGGAAAAGACAGGAGATTACATGTACATTATAAAAGATTCAGCAGGTAATCAAATAACAAACTTTTATCTAAGGTTTTATTCAATATTCTACATACATGTATATAACAAAAACACATTAACAAAAATCAGTGATGTCTAATAATAACAGAACAATACCTAAAACATAATATAACTTGTACATACTATTTCTTCATATTCAATTCTTACTGGCAAGGTAACGACAAAAATACTAAGGATGTCATCATACTATTGCTTAAGCAAAATAATAGTCAAACCTGCTTTAAAGGGCACCTCTTTATAACATATCACTGTTTATAAAGGGCAGCCTCATTTTTTCCATCAATTTGAACAATGCATAAAATTTTAACCTGTGTATATATATATATACAGGTAAACTGCTCATCAAGGGCACATGTTCAGGTTCCCTCAAGTGTTTTTGATATACTGGTTAGACTGTATGTCTTTTTATATTCTTATTGCATAACAATTGAAAATATGATTATTTTTTAAAGATATCAGCAATTAATGACTACTTAATTTAATAATTGGCATACAAATTCTTTGTTCCATTCTCCTTAAACCTAATAATATCATTGCCAGTCAAATTGTTAAAAGTCTATTACTTCTACAAAAATAGAAATATCACTATTTACTGAAGATTGCTGCCACTAGTTTGTAAACATTGGCTTAAAATAAAGAAGGAAAAAACAACAATAATATATGTATAGTTCATGGTATAAACACAGGATATTTCAAACATAAATCTGTCAGCAAATTTATAAAAATTCCATTCTTTTAGGTTAAAAATATATCTGGCAAAAAAAAACCAAGTAGTCCTAAAATGTTATAAAGTTAACAGAATAAAACGTTATGAGAGTGAAATCACGCATTATGGGCAAAATACAAAGTTTCACGAAAATGTAGTTTGCTTCATAAAAAATTATGTAGAACTAGTAATAATGTCAGGTAACAAAACCTGACAAACATAAGTCATCAAAAACAATTGTAAATTTTTAAAACTTCTAAGTTGCTGTGCTTGTAAACCAATTGTGATACTACAGCATCCTTAAATATTTCAAAGGAGGGAAATCTACCTCTAAACATCAAAGGGAGATAATCAATATATTTGAGCATATATATTCTCCAAAATTGTTTCGATAAGGATACTGGATAATTTTTAATAAACCTACAACAAAATAACTGAGGAAGTAAATCTTTTAAAGCTAGGTAACTTCCACTTCCCAGTATTTATTTTCTATTGGACAAATATAAAAATACAAATATACAGATATCTAAATCCTCCTCAAAGTTTCAATGGCACAAAATGATGGTGTACAATATAAGAATCTATTTATACAGTGGGACCTGTCTAATCTGACACACCAAGGAACCATGAAAATGTGTCGGATTGTACAGGGTGTCAGAATACTTGGGTTTTATTTTTGTTAACAGAAATACTTTGGGACAATAAATTTTTGTTGGATGTCTGAAAACTCAGGTGTCGGATTGCACAAGTTCTACAGTATTTACCTAGAAAGTATAAGCTATGAAATAACAGACATCTGTCATAATGGCACATTATTGCACAAAATACATAATAACAAAATGATTTATTTCATGCACAAATGTATATGTTAGAAATCAATCTATATCATTTTTGACAACCTTGTTATCATTACAAAATTATTAAAGCTTATCTGGTATGAATTGTTGTAAAAAATTATAAAACTGAAGTCTGGTTTCTATTCATTTAAAACCAGATGAACTGTGAGCTAATGCTCACTTATGATACCCCCACTCTTCGGCAAACAGGAAGTAGGAATCTGACGGGTCAAAAAACGCTTCCCACGATATGGGGTACCTACATGAAGCTTGTGACCAAATATCAGATTTCTGCCATCAATAGTTGCTGAGAAAAATGCGACTAAAAATGGGCATATACAAAATGTATGTTCAATGTGTATAAAAATCAACAAAGTCGGCAAGCAGGAAGAAGGAATCTGATGGGTCCGAAAATGCTTCCCACGATATGGGGTACCTATATGAAGCTTGTGACCAAATATCATATCTCTGCAACCAATAGTTGCTGAGAAAAATGTGACGAAAAATTCGAATATATGTTCAATGTGTATAAAAATCAACAAAGTCGGCAAACAGGAAGTAGGAATCTGATGGGTCCAAAAACGCTTCCCACGATATGGGGTACCTACATGAAGCTTTTGACCAAATATCAGATTTCTGCCATCAATAGTTGCTGAGAAAAATGTGACGAAAAATGTGCATTTATGTTCAATGTGTATAAAAACCAACTAAGTCGGCAAACAGGAAGTAGGGATCTGATGGGTCCAAAAACGCTACCCACAATATGGTATACCTATATGACGCTTGTGACCAAATATCAGATTTCTGCCATCAACAGTTACTGAGAAAAATGCGACGAAAAATATCTTGGACGGACGAACAGACGGACAGAGGGAAAACAGTATACCCCCCTCCCCCTTCGGGGAGCGGGGGTATAAAAACAGTTCAAAATCAGGACTGGGTTGCACAAACCTCAATAAAATTTAAGTCTCAATTAAAACTAAAGTGTAAATTAATTTCATTTACATACCAAGTAATTAGTGTTCAAATGAAAATCTAAACATATAATGCAGACTATGTGACATATTATGACATGTAAACTCTTGATAGGGAGAATATAAAGATAAAATTATACCGTACTCATGTAAATAGTTTGAAAGACATACAATATTAATAAAAAAACATAACAAAAGGTCATGGATGGCTATTTAACAATAACTTTATACTTAACATAAGGTAATACATAACAGAAGGCTATACATGTAAAACATAACAGTAAAACAGTAGTCCTCCTATTACAAAGCCATCCACACTGAAAAAAACCCAATTAGCCTTATAAAGGGGGTGGTCTCTCTTAAAGACAATTTAGCAGTATTTTACTATCTTAGTATATTAGACATCTGGCCTGATAAGATGAGTGGCCTCCCTTGAGGACAATTTAGCAGTATTTTACTATCTCGGTGTATCTGAGATCTGTCCTGATAAGAGGGTGAGAGTGCCTTATAAGTAGATGAGAGTTGCCTTATAAGAGGGGGACTACTGAGAGGGTGGGAGTGGCCTTATAAGAGGGAGAGAGTAGCTTTATAAGAGGGCGAGTGGCCTTATGAGGGTGAGAGTGGCCTTATAAGAGGGTGAGAGTGGCCTTATAAGAGGATAAGAGTGGCCTTATAAGAGGGTGAGAGTGGCCTTATAAGAGGGTAAGAGTGGCCTTATAAGAGGGTGAGAGTGGCCTTATAAGAGGGTGAGAGTGGCCTTATAAGAGGGTGAGAGTGGCCTTATAAGAGGGTGAGAGTGGCCTTATAAGAGGGTGAGAGTGGCCTTATAAGAGGGCAAGAGTGGCCTTATAAGAGGGTGAGAGTGGCCTTATAAGAGGGTGAGAGTGGCCTTATAAGAGGGTAAGAGTGGCCTTGTAAGAGGATGATAGTGGCCTTATAAGAGGGCGAGTGGCCTTTTTAGAGGGCGAGAGTGGCCTTATAAGAGGGTGAGAGTTGCCTTATAAGAGGGCAAGAGTGGTCTTGTAAGAGGATGAGAGTGGCCTTATAAGAGGGTGAGTGGCCTTATAAGAGGGTGAGAGTGGCCTTATAAGAGGGTAAGAGTGGCCTTATAAGAGGGGGAGAGTGGCCTTATAAGAGGGTGAGAGTGGCCTTATAAGAGGGTGAGAGTTGCCTTATAAGAGGGCAAGAGTGGCCTTGTAAGAGGATGAGAGTGGCCTTATAAGAGGGTGAGAGTGGCCTTTTTAGAGGGTGAGAGCGGCCTTATAAGAGGGTGAGAGTGGCCTTATAAGAGGGTAAGATTGGCCTTATAAGAGGGTGAGAGTGGCCTTATTAGAGGGGGGAGAGTAGCCTTATAAGAGGGTGAGTGGCCTTATAAGAGGGTAAGAGTGGCCTTATAAGAGGGTAAGAGTGGCCTTATAAGAGGGTGAGAGTGGCCTTATAAGAGGGTAAGAGTGGCCTTATAAGAGGGTAAGAGTGGCCTTATAAGAGGGTGAGAGTGGCCTTATAAGAGGGGGACTACTGTGTTATCTATGTAAAAGGAATATGATGTTATTATCCTTTAATACCGTAATCCCATACAGAACCTGCTACCAGCACATCAAATCTAACATCTGCTTATCAATGAAAATTTCGGCATAATAATTTGATTGTTACTTATTTTGGAGTTAACACAAAACAAGGCTTCCCCAATGTTAAAAAAAATCTACTTTTTACTTTTTTCTACAAAATTGATTTTCAAAATTATCAGTTCACTTTTACATTTTAATGAACTTGTGCTTTATCATATATATTCTGTTAGTGCTATGAATTTGACTTCATCATTACAAGTCATATGATCTACTGGTACTACAACACACCTTTAAATAACATTTTACAATTGTTAAGGTCCAAAACCTTTTTTGCAGGGGCTGTAGCGGTCGTGATCGTATGGTAATTGGATTTACAACTACCTGTACAATCAGTGCCTATTACCACTTAAGTTGTGAGTTCAAATCCAGCTAACCGCATCGGTGGCATAATGGTTAGCGTGCTCGCCTCGAGTGCGGTAGATCGTGGGTTCGAGCCCCTGTCGGGTCAAACCAAAGACTATAAAATTGGTATTTGTTGCTTCTCCGCTAAGCATGCAGCATTAAATAGAAAGAGCAAAGACTGGTTGGCTCGGAATCAGAATAATGTGTCCGAGTGGAGCGACATGTCTACCCACAGACTGTTGTTTCAGTGAGCTAGCACTGTAAAAATCCAACTCAGCATGTTGGTCTAGTACAAAGCGGACCTCATCATCATCTCATTGAAAATTAACTTGTTCTTGCCATGATATAGCTGAAAAATTGCTGAATTGTCGCTAAACAACAATCACTCACTCAAATTCAGCTCATGGGGAGGTATACTTGAAATAACAATATGTGATAAACTTTGTTAGTGACTACCATCAGGTCGGTGGTTTTCAACTGGTACACCGGTTTCATCCACCAATAAAGCTGACCATCACGATATAACTGAAATATTGTTGAATGTGGCATTAAACACCATAACCCTTACCCATCTTTTTTTGTTGATAACTTGTACTTCTACTTTATAATAATGTTTCTACGATATACATGTACTACAACCTCATTTTCATCGATCTAGATCAATGAACCCTATATAGGCATCAGAAGTGGTAAGAACCTCCATACTTAAACTTGTGAGTAGTTTTCTATAACTTCATTATACCCATGATTTGGATGTATTGTACTGTATGTACACTTATATCTACATCTGTTGGTATTACAAATAGCAAAAATAGAAGGAAACAAAAGTTAAAGGAAAACAATTGAGATACCATTATGAGATAAAATAAAATTACGGTATATAAATTATAAATTTCTGTAGATAACCAAAACACATTCATAGACATCTATTCAACAAGAATTTCTTCTACAAAACACATTCATAGACATCTATTCAACAAGAATTTCTTCTACAAATGCTGATAAGAAATAAAAAGGTATAATAGTGTATGAAATTAAGAATAATTGCAGGCTCATCTTGATATTTATGCACTGTTTTGGGTCAAGCAAGTTTGAAGTTTCTTATATTACCATATATAGTTAAACAATATCCTGTGGTGTCAGGCTGGTTGAATTACCAGCCCATTCAAGAAATGAACAGTTAATGAGGGACAAGGATGATTATAAAAAGTTTCAACTTATGACCTATGAAAAAACTTACCTCTGGATGCAGCCATCTTGGATTTCTGACATACACGAAAAATGAAAATTTAGTATGGGATCAATGACTATTCATGTACATTATGAATTCAATAAAGTTTCTGGTTTTAAGAAAAATTACTTTCTTCCTTGTTCCGTATGGTCCTAAGTTAAAAACTTTTACTGCAGTTGCAGCCATTTAGTATTTTCAACCAACACAAAAGAAAAGAGATTTTGTAAAGGGCTAAGCAAGGAAAGTTCAGAAATGTTTGCTTTCAAATGATTTAGTGATTTCTCTGACAAAATGATTTCAAGATTACTTTTCCCAGTGTCCTATGATAAAACTATAGTGGCTTAAATCTTGGATTTCCAAAAAGCCCCCCCAAAAAAACAACAAACAAAACCAAACTTTACAAAAATAAATTTATAATGACATTTCTTCTTATGTAGTGATTCCATTCCACATATGGTGTCTGAAAAGCATATTTTTTTTGAAATTTCAGGTAATCAGAAAGTATATATGGCCTAGTAGCTATGTTGAAATTTTTAATAAAACAAAAATCATATAAAATGTTGAGGACTACCCAAGTAACAGTTCAGAAAAAAGATTCTTGTGTGAAAAGTAATGCACACAGACAATGATGACGGATGTAAAGTGATAACAATTTGGTCTAGGTGAAATAAAATAGTTGATGTCCTAAGCAATGAAATCCTCTGTCACGTATATCCTCCTTCTCTATTCTGCGTAGAACTAGATTTACCAAGTAATCTGTCTGTTGTCATAGTTACAGAAGATATACTCTTCTGAAGTTCTTTGGTATATTGATCTGTTTTCTTTATTAATAATTCTGTATTAACTCTGTCATTGGCTGAAGTTCTAGTCTTATCGTCCAATGACATGTCTCTTATTGCACTCTGTCCACTTGAAATATTGTCACTATTTCCTATTTGTTGAGATTTCTTATCATCCCTCCAATCTGGTAAAAGTTTTGATTTGATATCTGACTGTGTATGCCTATAAAAAATATACTTTAATATTAAAAATATATCCGTTTTTAAGGTTAAAAGTAAATTAAATATAATTGCAAAAAAAAGTTTTCTGTATCAGTAATACAGATGCCTTTGTCAAAAAGAACTTAAAATTGCTTTTCATATTTGATTATGCTAACAATTGTAGATTATTGTAATGCAATGTTAATATTTTCATAGTTTTTTTTTTGATTAATCTCATTATAAGTCCAGGCTGTCCGAAACTGTAGACACCAGTCTTTGAAATTAAGCGGTAGTCCGAAGCCCGATGGACCTCTGAAAAAAAAAGTCATATAGTTTCAAAAGTTGATTTCATAAGATATTGTGTGTAGATATTTAGCTTATTATTCTCCATTTTCAGTTGCTGCCGAGGCAATGCAAAAAATGCATAGGCAAACAAGTCCTTTTAAGATTTTCCGATGTTCGAAATAGATTTAGGTGTGTCTGTTTTTGCAATTTGATTGGTTGATATTTTTACCATCATGTAGGTTTTAAAAAAGGACGAGAAGCAGGGCTCACGTTAGAGGATGAAGAAGTTGCTTTGTGAAGGTTGACTTCGATTTCTCGTTGGTCAAAAGCGAAGTTTAAGTAGACTTGTAATTTTGAAGAGTCACCCTATGTTGCCCGTGTATTAAAAATTATCACCAAATTATATTTCACACGCAATGGTGACACCATAAGTTTTTGTTACAAGAGTCTTACAACAATATTGGTTGTGATGATGATGAGGTGGACAGTGATGATAATATGGAATATACTGAGGATGCTATTGACAATATGATTTTAGAATTTTCTAGAGATTAATATAAACATGGATCCAAAATAAAATGTCTTTGTTTTTTTGCTTGCATTCTGGTCTTCCCTAATGCATAATTGACATATACATGTCCACATAATATTTGGTACATCATCATGTTTTGAGTTTTAGTGGTTTGAACTAATGGTCATTAATGCAGTTTTTAAATTCGGGCCTGTAGAATTCGATGGTGGGCCTGTAAATATTTGAACTTACAGGCCCACCAGGTAAAAAGTTAAGCGTGAAGACTGAGACACCATTCCTAATTGTCAGAATGTACACAATACAGGTATGTACATGAATATTGTTGGAAAATATATTGGCTTTGTTATTTGAGCAACACACTTATTCAGACTTTTACAGTGCTAGTTCACTGAAACAACAGTCTGCAGACAGACATATAGCTCCACTCAAACACATTCACCTAATACCAAGCCTACTAGTCTTAGCTCTTTCTCCTTAATGCTGCTTATGTAACAGAGAAGCAGCAAATACAACTGTTATAACCTTTGGCTGGACCCAACCAGTGCTCAAATCAAGGATTATTTATAACCTTTGGCAGGACCCAACCAGTGCTCAAATCAAGGATTATTTATAACCTTTGGCTGGACCCAACCAGTGCTCAAATCAAGAATTATTTATAACCTTTGGCTGGACCCAACCAGAGCTCAAATCAAGAATTATTTATAACCTTTGGCTGGACCCAACCAGTGCTCAAATCAAGGATTATTTATAACCTTTGGCTGGACCCAACCAGTGCTCAAATCAAGGATTATTTATAACCTTTGGCTGGACCCAACCAGTGCTCAAATCAAGGATTATTTATAACCTTTGGCTGGACCCAACCAGTGCTCAAATCAAGGATTATTTATAACCTTTGGCTGGACCCAACCAGTGCTCAAATCAAGGATTATTTATTTTTGTTTTCATGTAATTTTCTTTTAACTGCAAAAATTGCGAAAGAGAGAGCAATGATATAAAACTCACTTAAGTTTGCGCAATGATTCTTTCATATCTTCACATTTTTTTTTAGTATCTACAATCAAATGTTGAACATGTTGCCAAACTCCTCTCTCTTCTGTTAGACAAGCTTCTGTAACACTTCTTATCTGTTGTTCTTGTAAAACTTGAGCTTTCACTGTCTCTACTTGTTCATATGCCTATAAATTGTAGAAGTACTCGTTTTATGTAATTACAAGGAAACATATTAAATGAAAGCTTAACATGAGGTACCGTACATGTGATTATAAGATATACTTAATTTTCCTTTTGAAGGCCTCTCTTCCAATAAGGGATCAACTTTATTTACACAAATCCCATAGAACATTCCTGCAAACTTTGGTCCTATTTTATCTGAGTTTTTTCTGGAGAAGATTAAAATGTAAACCTGGCTATTCATGCAGAGTTTGAGTTCCATCAAGTTCACAGTTTTTGAGAAAAAAAAGCACATTTTATTCATATTCTCAAAGGTTCTATGCCTCTTGTGGTGGCCATTATGATGACCACAAAAGAAGATTCTATCAAGATATTGTAGCGGGCTAGCTGGTGAAATAGATAGACCACAAGTTCTATTCTATCCCTTGATAGAATCCTCAAATATACCAAGATATAACTGATGTAAAAATATGGACAAGGTGATTATATGTGTCGCTATGTATGTCTCGCGTACGGTACTAACTTTCAGTACCGGGTCATTTAAACTTCACTAAGGCGAACGGAAAACATGGCAAAATTGATGGAATACATGTTCAGTTATAAATAGTTTATTTTTATACTATTTTGATAATTCAATATTCAGCAATAAAATAATTATCCGGATCCTGAGACCTTACAGGATATGTGGATAAATACAATTTTAACAAAATATATGTCTCCAGATACACTTTTTATACACGAACATGAATTGATATCTCAATATTATGTTTTAAGGTGTTTATGTAGTATTGTGTTTTGTAATTACAAATGTATATATCTGTTTAAACAGAATTGAGACTTGGTTTTTAGTTCTTATATTGATGGTTCTGCCTTTCAATGAGTAAAATCTATTACAATTGAAAGTGTTTACTGACTAAACACTAATACAGAGATTATGCAATATGTGTTTAATAGTTAATCATATACTGTTGATCTCAAAATTTACTCAGAGCAAACTGATACTCTATTAATTAATACTCTAACTAACAAATCTTATATAGCCTTATGAAGTGTTTAAGGATTAAACACTAGAATTTCAAGTTTCTTATATTATCTATTTAAATTTGGACAAGACAAGTACTAACTACCTCGCTAGTAATGTATGTCTTGAATTTCTAAAATATTGGTATTTTACATATAGTTTAACAAGACAGGTACTAACAATCTCGCTAGTAATGTATGTCTTGAATTATTACAAGTTTATATCTATTTAAATTTGGACAAGACAAGTACTAACTACCTCGCTAGTAATGTATGTCTTGAATTTCTAAAATATTGGTATTTTACATATAGTTTAACAAGACAGGTACTAACAATCTCGCTAGTAATGTATGTCTTGAATTATTACAAGTTTATATCTATTTAAATTTGGACAAGACATGTACTAACTACCTCGCTAGTAATGTATGTCTTGAATTTCTAAAATATTGGTATTTTACATATAGTTTAACAAGACATGTACTAACAACCTCGCTAGTAATGTATGTCTTGAATTATTACAAGACAAAAGTTTATGTCTATTTAAATTTGGACAAGACAGGTACTAACAATCTCGCTAGTAATGTATGTCTTGAGTTTCTAAATAGTGACTCATATTTTTGTATAACTGGAGATCAGTGACAAAATAATTATACTCATAACCAATATAATTTCAATACCTCATATAGACAAAATTCTAGCTAAAACATTAACCTAAACCACTCAATTTATTAACTGAATTGGTTCTTCAATGCAAAACAAAATTAAACTAATTTGGTCAATTCTGAACTTTTCACTAAAATAACAAAGAACTTCAACTTGAACATTTTGATTTTCACAAAAAGTTTGTAATGAATTATTAAAAAAAAAATGTATTTTAACCTTAATTTACTATTATCAGTCAAGAAAATATCTTACTTTAAATATTCAGAAAATTTAACACAATCCTGCTTTTGAAAATAATTTTTAACTGACGTCTGCTTTCGAAAATAAATGAGCCTGAAATTAAATGAATGTGAAGTGACGTCAGTTTCAGCGTTACGTCGCTATTTATAGTTGCACAAAAATATCTGTGCAGTGCACCAAAATCTGGTGCAGGCTTGCGCATTGAATATAAATTTATTAATCAATCAAAACAGTGTATCGAAAAATCTTTGACCAATCAAAATAAGTGCACCAAAAGTTGGTGCAGGCTGGTGCATGAAAGCCTAAATCAATAATAAATAATCTCGAACCAATCAGAAAAATTGATACATCAAATACTCAAAAGCGAATTATAACAATATATCATCAATTATGATAAAACAATAAATTATGTCCATTTTACATAAATATAAAATTCATCAAAACAAATTTCATCAATAGCAATTATGTAATATAACCTCTGAGTTCAAAAGTCAATAATGGCCGACGACGAGAAAGTGGAAGTGTTAGCCAATAAATAAATAAATAAATAAGCTTTATTTAGAGTCGGCATGGTTAAAACAACATACAACATAAGCTCTGTTGAGCTTTTAACCGACATACACAGACACATAATAAATAACAAATAACAAGCATGCAACATACAGCTAAAATACAAGACTAAGTAAGCACTACATGTAAAATACTAACAGTTATAAGATAAGCAAAAAAGCAGATTAAAAGCTGATGTTATAAGCTAAGCATACCAAGAGCTAATGTAGCAAACTATGAACAACTAAAAGCTGATATTATGAGCAAAGCATAAAAATTTTATAAGCACAATAAATAAAAACTGGATATGACCTAGATGGTAGAAATTTAAACAAATTTAAAAGTCAGCACAAGCTGAACATTTACATACATTTCCATTCCAAGATTTAAAAATATTCTTAAACTGATTAAAATTGGAAATTTTTCTAAAATCATCACAGAGATCGAAAAATTAACACGTTTAACTAAATACTATCGACTTCAGAATATGATTCTAGGAACAAATATGACGTAAAGAAACAATAGATATTTGTAAGTTAATGTGCCGTGCCCTAAGAAATGACAAATGTTATGAAACATGTGTTGATCTCTGTTTCGCTACAAGAAGGGGACATCTCAAAATACAAAATAACCATAATATTATCATCACCATGTGCTAATTAATATCAGCGGTAAACTTTATCACTTAATTCATTCTAAATTCGAATGAAACAATATTTCTGATTAATATACAGAAATGAATATCAACAATTGTGTTTTCTGACACATGCAAGTAAATATACAAAATAAAAAATCTACCCCCCTCCCCCCAAATTGGACTCAAATGGCAGACCTCACATTATCCCCCCCTTAATATTTGTGTCCTCACAAATGAAAGGAAATTATTCCTAGCATTAGAATTCTAGTTCTAATATGAACAATTACATACAATAAACATTTTAACAATTAACTAAATAAATGAATTCATAGTCATAGATAACCTACAATTTAAAATGTCACTCAAAATGTTCAAATTCATATACTACTACTGTCTTCTTCCTAGTGTCTTCTTTCTTGGTGTCTTAATATGTGTTTTCCTGGGTGATGAGACTGGGGTCCTGTTTCTGGGTTTCTTGGTGGAGGAAATGATCGGTGAACGCGATCTGTATCTTTTGTTGTTATTGAAAGGTGTGTTGTAACGGTTGTATCTGTTGTATGGATATGTCTGGAAGTTATGATTGAATCTAGGAGGAATTGATGCAGGTTGTGGTTTGGTGAGAGTTGCAATCTGTTCACTCTGTTGGCGGACAACAGAGCGAAGACCGGTCACTTGAGACTGAAGAGTCTCTATAGTAGAATTTAGAGTATCCATTTTCTTATTCATATTTTCCGTAAGTTGGTTGACGGCATTTAAGATAGTCTGGAGAGTAGATGAAGAAGAAGAAGACGACGAAGAACTTGACGATGATGATGATGACGAAGAGCTTGATGAACTTGAAGAAATATCATGGTTGGAGTTTGTTGTTACCATATTCCATTCCGCGGCCGGGTGTGAGTTATCAATATTTGAATCTGTTCCTAAAATTTGCGGTAAAATGTCCAGAGAATCTGTAGGCTCAGATTCTCTGTCATTTAAAATTATTTGACGAATTGGTGATGGCAAGTCAGGCGTACCAATAACCGGTGAACATGGTGGAGTAGCCAGAAAGTCAATACATGTAGCATTAGTGACTTTAATATTTGATTCATCAGAGACATTCTGTGTCGAAATTGTAGTATTGCCCAAAACCAGCTGATTGGGGACAACACAAACATCAGCCTCCTGATCCTGCAGACTGTCCAGAACTGCTTCCACGTCAAATTGGTTGTCATTAGCAATAGGAGACAGAGGTCCAAAAGTAGGGCAGTAGGCAGTAAGTTCAGATATAAATTTTTCTGTTTTATCGAAGTTAAGATCTGTAGACAACGGTAATGGTAATGTAGGTATTTTCTGGTATTGTTTTGTTGAGTCATCTCTGGACAGAATGCAGCAATCACTGTCAGTGAAGTGAATTGGAGATGGATTGGTGATGAAGTAGGCTGAGTCAGAAGTGTACAATCCTTCCTTTATTGCCTCCCGACGCAGTATTTGATGTGGTTGATAGTGGTTGATATGCCTCTCCAATTCTTTATATTTTAGGCATGCAAACTTGCACAATAAGCAAGAAAAAGGACTGTCAAACTCAGGAGTCAAATGTTCCCTTAATATGTGTGTTTCTACTCGAAACCTCTGTCCTATGAAGGCAGAGTCCTCTGGACATCTCATGCATTTCCATGCCCTCCTCACATTTTGTTTGTTTTTCTGATTATATGTAGTCATCCTGAAAGTTACAATCAATATATATAGATTCCAGTTATGACAAATCAAAACCTTTAATTTTATGTCACATATCTGGAGACATCTATGTTCTGATCCTCAGACCTTAGAGGATATGTGAACAAAAATTTTTTTTTTTCTCTGTCAACTAAAACAGTTTTTGATGAATATTGTTCGGATCCTCAGACCTTAGAGGATATGTGAACCAAAACAAAACTGTATCCATTTAAGCCTAATAACATTTTGATATGCCATGTTTTCCATTTAACCTGTGCCTTAGCTATAGTTGGAATGCAACTAAATTTTTAATATTTCATTATGACTGTTTCTTTTTACCCAAATTCCCTCTTTCAACCAATTTCATCCATTTTGGATTTTGATCCCCTTTATAAGGTTTTAACTTGTCATGGTTGACAATTTTTCTGGTTCCCTGCCCATCAAGTTGAATTTCATAATTAATGTAATTTAACTTTTGAGTAATCAAACAAGGTCCAGTATATAATGGTTGTAATTTTGGGCTAATGCCTTCTTTACGGGTTTCATGGAGATACCATACTTTATCATAAACTTCATAGGTATTTAAATTTGATTTAAGATCATAATAATCTTTTCTTCGCTTTGTATTTATTGCTAAATGTTTTCTTGCCACATGGTGAGCCCTGTGTAGCCTGTCTCTAATTTTTATTGCATGCTCTCCCCAAGTACAGTATCCTGTCTAATTTCCACTTCATGGTCAAAAGGGTTCATCAATCTAACTTTATTTGTAACTTCATGTGTAATGTCAACAAGACAAGAAGCCATTGCTACTGGATATTTCTCAACAAAGAAATTGTTTGGTTCTAACAAGTAGTTTTGTGGTCCCGACAAGTTATCACTATGGAATTTATCAACAAACACATCTATGATAACCTCACTTCTAGGAGGAATGATAAAATCATCAGCAGCTGTAATTTTTCTGACGGGTTCTGGTTGACCTATCTGGGTGCAAGGAATAGCTATCCCATCCAACAATATTAATCCTTCAGTCAATTTGATATCAGCGGGTCCCCCCTTACCCTTCATTAGGATATCTAAGCCTAACAGGGCTTCATCTTCGATCTCGGCAACAATTAACTCGCTATCAAGGGTTAAATTACCTAGGGTAATGTTAAAAACAGCTTTACCCATTTCTGTTAAAGGCTGACCATTTACACTGGCCAAAGCACTAGACCTTTCAAGTCGTGGCTTCTTGGAATTTGGAATCTTTCTGAACAGTTTTGATGAAATTACAGTTCTCGCTGCTCCTGTATCAGCAGTAAAGGTTACTTTAATACCTTGTATACTACCATCAACATAGACTCCATCACTTCTCATAACTTGTCGTCCAACGACATCTAAAAATTTTAATGGAGGACTATTGTCACCAATCTTGGACAAATCATCAACCTCCATGTCTGTATCTGAACTAAATTTCTCAAACAGAGGACTATCGCCAATCACTTTGGACGAATCATCAACCTCCTGTTTTGTCTTTTCTGGATCTGAACCAAATCTATTAAACAGAGGACTATCGCCAATTACTTTGGACGAATCATCAACCTCCTGTTTTGTCTTGTCTGGATCTGAACCAAATCTATTAAACAGAGGACTATCGCCAATTACTTTGGACGAATCATCAACCTCTCCTTTAATAGTTTGTTCATTAGTTGGATTGATATCTATATTGACTGAATTTGAAGCTTTGTTGTATGGATCATCATACTCTTTTACCAGTGGTTGACCATTTATTTCTGCTGTTGAATGGGTCACCTCCAGGTCATTGGAGCTGACCCCAGTTAGTTTAATGAGAAGCCTGGTGGGACTCCCATTAAATGACTGGACACTGCTTGTTCATCCGACTTCTTATTATTCCAGGATCGCTGAGGTAATGTTTCTCCATTTCTCTGTTGAGAGAACTTGTCTTGCCGCCTCTCAGGATTGCTAAAGCATTGTCTAGCATAGTGACCGGGTTGGCCACAATAAAAACATAAAAATGGTTGGCTTTGTGAGCTTTGCCCCATCTGTGCTTTCTCCTTTTGAAAGCTATTATTTCTCATATGTTCATTAGGGTACTGTCTTTTCATATCATTATTTGTGTTATGGTTGTTATTGGTATTAAAATGTCGTCTCCCTTGTGGAATTCCAAAACTGGCTTGTTCTTCATTCTTTCTCTTCTCCTCGTACATCTTTTCAAACATCTGCTGTATTTGCTGCATATCAACACTCTGGTGGCATGTACTTGCACCATAATCTGCTTTCTGTTCCTTTTGTGTTGTCAGAGGTCTTTTCCCATTTAATTTTCCTGTCTTCCAGTCTGAAGTGTCTTTTTCAGTTCTGGTTACTTGTCTTACAAAACGTCTTTTATTAAAATACTGCTCATCATCATGTTGGGGGTATTTGGTCGTTTCCATAAATGTTATTACTTCCTGTACAGCTTCTTCTATTGTTTTAGGGTCTTTATTTAATTCAATATGTATCCTTGCTTTATCATTTCCTATTCCCATTAAAAATCTTTGTAAAAGGTCCTCTTGTCTAATTCTGGCATCTCTATTTGTGTATGCCTTTTCATAAATACGCTTTAGTTCAGTAGCATATATTTCTACAGTCTCTCCTGTCTTCTGATTTCTTCTATTAAATTGGACCCTGTATGTCTTCTTGTTCTCTATGACTCCAAATCTATTTTTGAGCTCGTTTACTAGCTTGGAATAGCTATTCAAGGTGTTTTCTGACATTTGGTCAAAAGCAAAATCTCCAGCTGCACCCTGAAGTCTGGGCAATAATTCCTGCAGCTTGCCTTTATTGTTCCAATCTTGTAAGCGTGCTACCGCTTCAAATCTATTTATCCATACTTCCCACTTCTCTTTCCCAGTGAAAGCTGGTAATCTAGCAATGGCAGTATGGTTGCTTTTCCTCTGTATTGGTCTTACTATTTGACTAGTGGCTAGACTTTCTAAATCTGATTCCTCGGTGCCATCTTCAGATGAAGAAAATGACTCATTATAGCTATAGCTTCTCGACTTTGATGGCTCTCGCCTCTCTGCCCTTTTAATATCTTGGCTTGGCTTAACATTTTCTCTTTGTTCTGGGGTATGTCTTTTCGTTCCCCTAAAAGCTGTTTGAATAGCGACCACTACTTGGGTCGTCATCTCCTGGAAGGCAGATTTCATTATTCCATACAGACTTTCCTTGTCACTTTGTGCTTGGTCAGCTGGAGGTTCAACCTGAACTTCCGCTATAACTGGTTTCCGTCTATATCTAGGGGTTCTTGGTCTCTTGGGAGAACAAACTTTTCTAGTACTGCTCCCTAAGGTTTAGTGTCTAAGTTGTGGTCGAAGTATCATAGTATCATTCATCTCTTCATCTGATTCTATATCTTGGTTATTTAATCTACTGGTTGTTGGTTCAACATTTTCAGTTTCAGACTCTTCATTCAGACCAGTTTCATTCATGTCACTCTCTTCTGTAACAGTTGTATTCTCCATTTTGTCTTGAAGTGTATGGGAACTACTGGTTTTTCTTTTCACCATCTCAACACCTGCTAACTTCTACTTCTATGAATAGGTTCGTATCACTAGACCCAATTAGAAATCAACTGATATCTTCAAATGGATCCCGCCGAGGATGCCAAAAATTATGTAGCGGGCTAGCTGGTGAAATAGATAGACCACAAGTTCTATTCTATCCCTTGATAGAATCCTCAAATATACCAAGATATAACTGATGTAAAAATATGGACAAGGTGATTCTATGTGTCGCTATGTATGTCTCGCGTACGGTACTAACTTTCAGTACCGGGTCATTTAAACTTCACTAAGGCGAACGGAAAACATGGCAAAATTGATGGAATACATGTTCAGTTATAAATAGTTTATTTTTATACTATTTTGATAATTCAATATTCAGCAATAAAATAATTATCCGGATCCTGAGACCTTACAGGATATGTGGATAAATACAATTTTAACAAAATATATGTCTCCAGATACACTTTTTATACACGAACATGAATTGATATCTCAATATTATGTTTTAAGGTGTTTATGTAGTATTGTGTTTTGTAATTACAAATGTATATATCTGTTTAAACAGAATTGAGACTTGGTTTTTAGTTCTTATATTGATGGTTCTGCCTTTCAATGAGTAAAATCTATTACAATTGAAAGTGTTTACTGACTAAACACTAATACAGAGATTATGCAATATGTGTTTAATAGTTAATCATATACTGTTGATCTCAAAATTTACTCAGAGCAAACTGATACTCTATTAATTAATACTCTAACTAACAAATCTTATATAGCCTTATGAAGTGTTTAAGGATTAAACACTAGAATTTCAAGTTTCTTATATTATCTATTTAAATTTGGACAAGACAAGTACTAACTACCTCGCTAGTAATGTATGTCTTGAATTTCTAAAATATTGGTATTTTACATATAGTTTAACAAGACAGGTACTAACAATCTCGCTAGTAATGTATGTCTTGAATTATTACAAGTTTATATCTATTTAAATTTGGACAAGACAAGTACTAACTACCTCGCTAGTAATGTATGTCTTGAATTTCTAAAATATTGGTATTTTACATATAGTTTAACAAGACAGGTACTAACAATCTCGCTAGTAATGTATGTCTTGAATTATTACAAGTTTATATCTATTTAAATTTGGACAAGACAAGTACTAACTACCTCGCTAGTAATGTATGTCTTGAATTTCTAAAATATTGGTATTTTACATATAGTTTAACAAGACAGGTACTAACAATCTCGCTAGTAATGTATGTCTTGAATTATTACAAGTTTATATCTATTTAAATTTGGACAAGACATGTACTAACTACCTCGCTAGTAATGTATGTCTTGAATTTCTAAAATATTGGTATTTTACATATAGTTTAACAAGACATGTACTAACAACCTCGCTAGTAATGTATGTCTTGAATTATTACAAGACAAAAGTTTATGTCTATTTAAATTTGGACAAGACAGGTACTAACAATCTCGCTAGTAATGTATGTCTTGAGTTTCTAAATAGTGACTCATATTTTTGTATAACTGGAGATCAGTGACAAAATAATTATACTCATAACCAATATAATTTCAATACCTCATATAGACAAAATTCTAGCTAAAACATTAACCTAAACCACTCAATTTATTAACTGAATTGGTTCTTCAATGCAAAACAAAATTAAACTAATTTGGTCAATTCTGAACTTTTCACTAAAATAACAAAGAACTTCAACTTGAACATTTTGATTTTCACAAAAAGTTTGTAATGAATTATTAAAAAAAAAATGTATTTTAACCTTAATTTACTATTATCAGTCAAGAAAATATCTTACTTTAAATATTCAGAAAATTTAACACAATCCTGCTTTTGAAAATAATTTTTAACTGACGTCTGCTTTCGAAAATAAATGAGCCTGAAATTAAATGAATGTGAAGTGACGTCAGTTTCAGCGTTACGTCGCTATTTATAGTTGCACAAAAATATCTGTGCAGTGCACCAAAATCTGGTGCAGGCTTGCGCATTGAATATAAATTTATTAATCAATCAAAACAGTGTATCGAAAAATCTTTGACCAATCAAAATAAGTGCACCAAAAGTTGGTGCAGGCTGGTGCATGAAAGCCTAAATCAATAATAAATAATCTCGAACCAATCAGAAAAATTGATACATCAAATACTCAAAAGCGAATTATAACAATATATCATCAATTTGGAGGGACACTGTTTCAGCAGGTCGTCGGCATACCAATGGGTACGAATTGTGCCCCTCTTCTAGCCGATTTATTTTTATACTCATATGAGTCTGAGTTTCTTCAAAAGCTTGTAAAAGATAAGAAGATTCATGAGGCTAGAGCCTTTAATTTCACATACAGGTATATTGATGACGTTTTATCTATCAATAATTCTAGATTTGCAGAATTTCTTCCATTGATATATCCTCCAGAGCTGGAAGTTAAAGAGACCACCGATACAGCTTCGTCCGCATCATTTTTGGACTTATACCTCGAATTTGACGACAGTGGTCAACTCAGTACTAAAATTTATGATAAGCGGGACGACTTCAATTTTAAAATCATAAATTTTCCAAATATGTGCAGCAATATACCAGCTTCTCCTGCATATGGTGTTTACATCTTGCAATTGATTCGCTATGCAAGGGGCAGTAGCAATTATTCTGATTTCCTGAAACGTCATCTTCATCTGAGAAACAGGCTACTGGACCAGGGCTATAAAAAGATTCGCCTTATTCGATCTCTTAAAAAGTTTATATTCCGATACCAATATCTTGTCGAAATATATTCCGTCTCTGCAGAAAAAATTATAAGCGATGCATTTTCATATAGTGAAAATGTATAAAGATAAAGAGTCAAATATGTCAAGATTTTTTTTGTCAATGTGTGACGTAAAAATATTTTTGACATTTACGTCACCGAATATGGTACTGCTTTGACAACTATTTTACCTATTTTGTTCCTGTGTTTAAATACTGTTACAGTGACAGCCGGAACCTTTGAACCGTAATGAGAGCGGGAGGTATGGCGCCTTAAAATCTGATTCAACCCACCATTTCTTTAGAAATGCCTGTACCAAGTCAGGGTCATTACGGTTTTCACAGTTTTCCGGTTGTTGACTGATTTTGTCTGTTTATATAATTATGAGTTTTGACTTTCCCTTTGTAAGATTGTTCGGAGTTCGGTAATTTTGTTATTACCTTTATTTATGATAAAACAATAAATTATGTCCATTTTACATAAATATAAAATTCATCAAAACAAATTTCATCAATAGCAATTATGTAATATAACCTCTGAGTTCAAAAGTCAATAATGGCCGACGACGAGAAAGTGGAAGTGTTAGCCAACACAGAGATCGAAAAATTAACACGTTTAACTAAATACTATCGACTTCAGAATATGATTCTAGGAACAAATATGACGTAAAGAAACAATAGATATTTGTAAGTTAATGTGCCGTGCCCTAAGAAATGACAAATGTTATGAAACATGTGTTGATCTCTGTTTCGCTACAAGAAGGGGACATCTCAAAATACAAAATAACCATAATATTATCATCACCATGTGCTAATTAATATCAGCGGTAAACTTTATCACTTAATTCATTCTAAATTCGAATGAAACAATATTTCTGATTAATATACAGAAATGAATATCAACAATTGTGTTTTCTGACACATGCAAGTAAATATACAAAATAAAAAATCTACCCCCCTCCCCCCAAATTGGACTCAAATGGCAGACCTCACAATATAGTATACCTTGTGTAACTGGACTGCCATCTCCTGTAGTTGTCCTTCTAGTCTGTCAGCATATGCTTGTTCTAGTTGATTACTGATAGCTGTAGGAGCCTGACTATGCCATCTAGCTATAGCATTGGTTAGCTTCTTCCTTGGTCCAAATAACCTGAAAAGTTATATATCTGATTGTACAAGGGTTATAAGATACAGTACTATTGAAACAAAAGAAGAGGCCTGTATTGGATATAACAGGTTTCTTTTTGTACACGAGTACTCAAGTGAAGGCTGAGGTGTGTATCAGCAGCCTGTAACTGATAGTGGATACCACATTTATAATAGCATTGCTGGGGGTATTATTGTACAAACATTATTAGACTATTCATTCATCGTAATATCTTTTTCTTTTCTAGGTATGTAAATAACATTAATTAATTCCTTACCAGGTGGTTCAATGTTAAACAATACCCTGAAGTGCATCCATCTTGAAAATAGAAATACATGTACCATAGAATATGTACATTTTAAATTGAAGAAAAAATTCATGGAAGTCATTTGTTGGCAGTTTTATATGGGTTGGCAAAGTATAATTAGTATCTTATTCCACTAAAACATTTGTTTTGTTTTGTTGATATTGTTGGGATTGTCGACCATCGTGATTAAACTTTCTTTTCATAATTCTGATTTAAAATGTTTTCTTCTACAACTAGTATTCAACTAAATTGTTAAGTTTTCTTTTAACTATTAAATACTTACTGTATTCCAATTTCTTTAAGGTCATTATCAGTAAGAGATAAGAAAACTTGAAGATCAATATCTTGTTCCTCAAACACTGCTAAATATTTTGTCAGACTTAATTGTTCTAGTAATGTTGGTAGATCTAAGGGGTTATCTGAATTGTTGTTCTGAAGCAAAAATGTCAATCAGAATAAATGTTAGAGAAAACAGAAGGGACAATGAAGAATGGACAAACCAAAGACACAGGCACATTGGCCACAAGAAAAAGAACTAAGACCATGTACATACAGTATAAAGGATAATTTACACTTATTCAATCTTAAACTATATACAGGTGTAAAGGTTCAGATGAACTTTTGCAGTACACTATAATTAGATCTATCTTAGCCTATACAGGTATAAATGGTTCAAATTATCTTTTTCTGTGGACTGTAATCAGATCTTTAAGTACACACTGTAACTGTTTGAATTAACTTTTCTCTATTTCTCAGCCTCAAAGAAAAAATAGTAAAATGACAATTCAAGTAGTGTGTGTGAACTTCTTGTATCAAAGAATTAAACATACTAAAAAATTAAAATATTTGTATTTATTAGACACAACTTTTTTTTAATCATCATATAAAGTTCATTCATCCTAACATTAAAACTTGTGATTTAAAAGTTATAACATTTACCTGATTCTTGACTGTTTAAAGAACAGAGAAGACAAACAGATACAAAGCAAGAACGGTTAGACATGTTTCTCCAGTAACTACCATGAACATACTTGTCTCATCAAAAATTCCTTTGTAGAAATGTTAAAATATGACTGAATGATAAATTGTTTTATGAGAACTATTTTTTTTAAAATATTGCATAATATACATGTTCATTTGTAGCATTTATACATATTTACTACCACTTTTCCGAAGAAATATTTTCCTTGACCTACCTTGCGATGTTGAAAAAATGGCTGTTCAGCCATGGCAGGATTCTGTGGAAATAATTGTCCAAGTTGGGCACCAAAATCAGCACCAATATTAGGAAATCCTTTTTTATTATAATCTTCTAAAGTAGCGTTATTATTTGAAACAGACTGATTATTGTAATTCATACCAACATCACTTGGTTTGACATTGTTTCTGCTTTCCACAGTTGTCTTTCCTTGATTCATAAGAACATCACTAGGTGGTATTGTATACGCATTGCTTCCTTGAGGTATAGTTGTGTTTGCATTGTCTTTGTTTTGATGAAGTTCAAAATTAATACTGGATGCTGGAGATAAAGCACTTCCATTTAAACTACCAGTGCTGCCACCTAGTGAGATGTTTCCTAGAGCGTCACCTACACTGCCGTCATGTGATGATATACTACTGTGTGGCTGATAATCGTCACTATCTATACTATTATCACGACTTAGCCCTAGAGCAGTGATTAAACCACCCGAGGAGCCTGAGCTACTCTTTATTGTTAGAGCACCGGTTTTAGAAAATGCATTTCCATCATCATCTGGGTCATTATCACAAGAATCTGTGGGAGGAAAAAAAGGTCATTAATACAGAATATGACTGGTATCCTGTACTACTTGATACATCATCAATATTTCTGTTGAGTAAAAAGATAATATTGAAAATCAATCTGAGATTTTATTATAGTAGTAATGTTGCCATAATGATTTTTTTGGAGATCAAATTATCAAGAGGTGGATGGTCGGAAGTCCATTAACTGGTTTAACACTGTCACATTTTTGTACCTATCCCAAACCAGAACCCGGATTTCCATCAGCATTTGTTGTGGTCTATTTGTATTCAATGACTTGAGTTGAGAGGTAATTGTTTGTTTTGCTGATATTAGTAGAATTGTTGACCATAACTTCCATGATCCTTTTCGAAACAATTGGTATTACGATGTACCAGTCTTCGCACTAACTCACATGCTGAAGCCTGGGACAAGTGAAAATTATGAAAGAATTTGTTTGAATAAATAGACATTTTTTTCTAAATTTGGATTTCGGGCAAGTAGGTAAACAAAAATCTTTTATCGGAATATATACATTTACTTATTTTGTTTCATATCAGGGGTTAAAAAATGTTTCCAAAAGAGCACTGGTCCAGGACTTGTGAGCACCAGGAATCTACTGGTCCTGAAAATTTTTCTACTGGTCCTGAACATCGGAATGGAGGAAATAAAATTTGTTGAACTGACCACCCCTCCCCCACCCCACCCCTGTAGTAGTAACTGAGTGAGGGTATATTATTTAAGATGACTATTTTAGGTTGGCAATTTAATACCCGATCAGATACTGCTGTACACTTAATTTTATAAAACCTTCTTTTCAACGAGATAAGATCGCCAGAGTTATCAGTCTTACCACTTGTCTCAACCCAAAGAATTTTTTCCTTCCACGATGTTTGAAATTTTCTCTTCCGTTTAATCATATCGTATATTTGACCTTTTGTTAGTTGTGGTGTTTTTTTCGTCATGTAATTTATTGTTGTCAATATCACGAGCCGCTCCGTTAAGCTGGTCAATGACTCTGGCCATTTTTATGTTTCAACTGCTTCACTAATACACTTAAGTATTATCGAAAGAATTACTGTTTCCGTAAAGCACAAAACTGATCTTAAGCTATTCTGTTATAACCATCCCGGGTGTGTGTGCTCAGTTATTTACCGGAGGTTCATACAGAACAAAACACACTTGGTAAAGCTCTAAAATAATCTTGAATTATTTCAGATTACGAAATCCAATGTTAACACTATTAAAAGAGGCAATCAATGTTGGATTAAAATTATGCAGTAACATCTGTCACTCGGACTTGTAACCTCCCATTTAATTCAAGTCCGTAATTGGACAGTTTCAACTGGTCCGTCGGTCTTTACAGGATTAGAAAATGTTAGGTCCGAACTCACAAATCGCCGGTGCCGGACCTCGGACCAGCGGATTTTTTAACCTCTGCATATGTTTTAAAAACCTTAAAATATCATATTTGGTTCTTGTTATGAATTATTCATGGCATTTCAACTTGACATTGAATGATCATTGTCCTGTATACAATAATTCAATACTTATAACTCCAATAATGGTTCCTCACTACTATATCTGACACTCACCTCTACCTCCTGAACTATCTAATGCATAATCCTGCATATTTATAGGAGAGGTAACATCTCTATATGATAACTGTGGAGTTGTTTCTTCAACTGACTGAGGAAATGTTACATAACCTTTAGGAACACATGGTTCTGAAATGAAAATTAATATAAGTAAATTACAGTAGAACTATTAGCTACAACATATAAAGTGGATTTGACAGCAAAAAGTTATCAATGAAACCAGCTAATTTCTGCAGCAATCTAATTTCTGCCGTATTCTGCGGTCAACTCTGGACCACAGAAATTAAAATCGCAGAATATTATGTAAAATAAATGTTTAATGTCCCGTACAAAATACCTTTTCAAACTCTAACTCCGCCGTAAGTGTCAAATATTTAATTCGTCGTAATTACTATATCCAGATAAAAAAAATGGTACTATATAAATGTTTACACAACAATTAAATGTTATTTAGCTGTGGCATGATGATTTTTACCTGTTAATTACAATTAATCCAGATAATGAAATATGATTGTACCAAGCTGACATCGACAATAATTGAAATAATCACATGATTAAATGTATACAATTATAATACAGTTTATTAAAGCAATATTTAAAATTGTTATTTCATAAATTAACATTAGTTGTTTTTTGTTATTTGTTTATTGTTGTAGTAGCTTCGATTAAATAATATCAAACTGCGTGATCTCAGGATTCATCTAAAAACCAAACAAATAGAAATGTACTGGTAGTAGAATTCCAGTTAACCCGAGTTTTTATGTCTACCTTATACTAAAAGAATTGAATATAATTGCTTCTAATCATAATTCTTTTTAAAAAATTGTTATATGATAAAGTATGAAAATTCGACATTAAAAATATATATCCGAAATATATCAAAGATTATATCGATATCGATCCAACTGTTGACTTCGTATTTTCTGTCAACAAAATAGATCGCAAAAACAGTGAAAAAATAGTTTCTTAAGACAAATTTGAAGTTAACCAAATGCGTATTCAGAAGCTGTAACCTTTGAAAACTTTCCAAAGAACTAAATATGTTTTTACTTCTAAGGACCACTGTAATGTGCACCAGTTGTTTATCGTAACATCGCTTCAGTTGTTGCTTCCTGTAACACAAAACATTTTTTTTTCGGTGTCGAGATTTCCAATCCGCAGAAAAAAAATCCGCAAAAATTAAATGTCTTCTTTTTAGGCCAAAATCGCAGAAATTTCACACCGCAGAAATTACCGGTTATACGGTATTAGATAATAGTTGCACTAGAATGAGTTTTCATCTATCATTTTAAAGTTTCTTATGGGGTGGTAGTAATATAGAAAAGTTTGGAAGTGATGACAGTAATTTGTTGGAAACTGTGCATGTGAATAGTTTTGTAGAGGGCATACAAGACAAGGATATCTTGCACAGATAAAAATAGGAACCACACGATCTCATATTAAGTGAGATAAGCTGATCTCACACCCTAGCAATCATGAGATTATTATCCTGTTTCACAGATGAGACACTACCATCCCAAATATTTATAATGTACCTCCAGAATTACTCTTTGGTTTTCTGGACCTATCTATAAGTCTTGCTATAGCATCAGGTCCATCTCTTATACTAGGCCCTCCTTTGTTGTTAGATCTTCTGGACTGGTGTCTTCTCTTCTGGGGAAGATTGTCATCTGATGAACTTAAATCTCCATCTAATCCTAAAATACACAAAGTAAATTTCACTAACAAGCTCTAATATGACATTGAGTCCTGGTTATTAATGAAATAATTTTTTGTAACAAGCTTAAGAGAGGATTAAGATTGTGAGAGATTAACAACCATTTCAAGCTATATTGTAGCAGTTCTATAGATGGAATTACAGAGTACCCAGAAAAATCCAACAGCCTTCTGTAAGTTATTCACAAACTTTATAATATAAGTCTGCTTTAATATACATTGGACAAATTCATTAGCATTGATTGACTAAGAAAACAAAGGGATATATAGATATTAGACAGACATAAAAACTCAGGCTAATCGGAATTTCACTACTAATACATTTCATTTTTTTTGTTATTTAGATGAACCTTGAGATCACACAGTTTGATATTATTCGATTCCAACAACTATAAAAATTTAAAAAACACTCTCAATAATAATAATTCATTTTAAATATTGTTTTAATAAACTTTATTACAATTGTAAACATTTTATTGTCTTAATTATTGTCAAGTGTACGCTCGGCTTTGCACAATCAGCGACATGTGTCTTGGATTCAATAATCGTTCTTTATTAATGGTAATCCTTGACACTTAATAATTTAAGCCACAGCTGAATTTAATGACTAATTAACACAAATTATGACAAGTTTATCCCTCTACCTGTAATTGCTAAGTAAACAATTGTTTGTCGGTTTGTTTATCACACCTTGATGTAAGCACATTCAACCGTAACATACACCTATCAATTAAATTGCGATGTTCAAGTTTGGCATGGTAAAACTCATGATTTTATTATTGACAGGTCCATTTATTGAGTTCGACTGTTCAAGCGAAAGGTTTTTTTTAATTAGAAATATAAGGAAAATTGACGGGACTTTCGAATCAGTTCGAGCCATCTATAGTGTTCGACCGATCCAAGTTCTACATACAGAAGCTTGACTGTATAGTCTTCTAATGCGTGTCTTCCATACAAAAAGGTTCCAACCAGTTAATTCAATATACTTGTAACAATCAGTGTTTTCCTCCCCATATAAGTTTTATATCACTAATGAAAGTGTCATATTCTTCCCTTTCAACCAGTAAGCCAATATTTCTATGATAGTATTTCATATTTCATTTGTACTTTGTATGAAATAATATTTTGCTTACAAAATCTCTAAATTTTCCATTTCTTCTACATGTATCTTATAGAAGATACAGGGATGATTCTAGTTTGAAAATAAAATAATTTAAAATCAATTTAAAAAAGTAAAACAATCTACATCCCCTCTCAAAAAGGCCTATCACCTGTACTGATCATGCCTTGCAACTTTCGGGAAAACAAATTGGAGGAAAATAGCTGAAATCGTTTAAATTACTAAAAAAAAGAGAAGATAAAATATACCTGCTTCTGATCGTAACGAGACTCCAGGTGATATAATGTTATCTATAAGATTTACAATAGCCACATGGTTGTATATCAAAGCCAGAGATCTTGCTGTATTGTTGTTATATGACTTAGCATTCACATTAACCCTCTGAAAAAATAGAAATAAAATTTAACTGAATATACAATATATATAGAATAACGACAATTTAAAGGTTGAGACAGACATTATCACTAGTACTGTGGCAAATATGATGGGACAAGCTGCAATACTAGAGATAATGTAAATCAATACCTTCAACACGATGTTGTTTTTATCGGTAGCGTCATAATATGTTTGATGTCACACTGATTGATAACCTTTAGTATCAATGTTAGTCTGTTGATACTGACAATATCACTCAATGAGATCAAAAGGAAAAATGTCCATGTTACAGAAAAATATGGTTTATCAGTAGTTAGGAATTAGTCAATGTTTTTTGTTTCAATTTTCTCATAAATTGAGGTATCAATATTGACTGTAATCATCTTTATCATCTAGTTTGTAAAATACAAGTCTTGTGATTTAGTCATTTCAATCATTTTTACTTTTGATAACCCTGAGACCTTCCTATTGGAATCTGTAATACAATTTATTTTGGTATTGGAATCTGGTTTATCAATAATGGATTTTAACTTCTACAAAAGGGTTTGTGTATGAATGTTGTTCAATTGATATGGTTAAGCTACAACACCTCTTGTTATTAAATGTATTACACTTTAAAAATTTACGGATTGTTGTCGATGTTATTGTATGGCACTTGTTATATACATGCATACATTCACCTCTGAAATCAGTCGCTATCATCATCAAAGTAGTGAACTTGAATTTTGAATATTGCGAGGTGTACTTACTACTCAATATATCATTATGTACTAAGTTTGTCAGTGACTTGCAGCAGGTAAGTTGTTTTCTCTGGTTTCTCAACCAATAAAACTGAAATGTTGTTGAAAGTGGCTTAAAATAGCCATAATTATCAGCTTTTTAAAACTGCATGATGCCAGTGTATAAAAATATACAGGGTTTACAATCTTTTGAATGGACATATCAAAATCTACTTCTAAATTTTAATGAAATTCAGATTATTTGTCTAATATAAGCAATGTAAGGTCATGAGAGTCCATATTTAACAGGTATACATACAAACTTACATGTTGTAGAAATAACTGTACAATTTTCTGATCGCCTTCAGAGCTCATATTTAACAGATACACATACAAACTTACATTCTGTAGAAATAACTGTACAATTTTCTCATGGCCTTCAGTTGCAGCCTCCATAAAAGGTGTTAACCCATTGATTGGTTCTCTGTTGGAAGAATAACATATGAATGATGTTAAAACTATTTTCTTAGACTGAACCTCCTTGAGAGCAGCTTTTGTGTTTGGTTTATACATGTATATACGGTAGATTAAATTAACAAATATTTCCTTCATTGGGACTTTATTTAATGTTTGGTTTATACAGGATTGTGATTTATTCAAGGATTGATTTAGACAGGTTTCACTGTATCTTCAATGATTAATTTAACAAAAATAACAAGATTTAACAGTATACATGTATACTTCTTCATCATCCTTGAATTGTCAATGAAGTGTGACAAAGGTTAATCTGGAAAAAAGTATGTACACCATCCAATATAAATATATAGCAACATCCTTACAATAACGGCATACAAATGTACTAAACATCAATCACTGACCCTGTTATTGTACTGTTCATGATTATGTAGTCTTACTTTCTGTGATAGAAAGTGGACCTTTTCGAGTTGAAGTCAATCTTTGCATGTTTCTTACTGCTTGCTTATATCGGTTTGATGATTGGATTTACACATATTAATCAAAACATTATCTATAAAAATCTACTTCCAAGGTTTGCATTATAATGTGTTCCAGTGTATTTGAAAATGCTACATGTATAGTGTAATAAGTAATATCACACAGACATCTTTATTGAATGATGTGGCATTCAAACTTTAGTAATAGATCCTCTGTAAAATAGTCTATACATGTAATACACTTACACAGCATTGATATGTGCCCCTTGTTCTAACAAGAACTTGACAACATTACACTTACACAGCATTAATATGTGCCCCTTGTTCTAACAAGAACTTGACAACATTACACTTACACAGCATTGATATGTGCCCCTTGTTCTAACAAGAACTTGACAACATTACACTTACACAGCATTGATATGTGCCCCTTGTTCTAACAAGAACTTGACAACATTACACTTACACAGCATTGATATGTGCCCCTTGTTCTAACAAGAACTTGACAACATTACACTTACACAGCATTGATATGTGCCCCTTGTTCTAACAAGAACTTGACAACATTCTGGTGTCCAGCATAAGTAGCATGGAACAAAGCTGTCCATCCTTTCCTATCTCTGGCCTCTAAATCTCCTCCTTGCTGTAATATAAATGTATTTTAATACATTAGGATAAGGCTATTATATACAATGTATGACTAGTTTTAAAGTTAGTAATACATCAGTGTCTACTGTGATACTTTGTAAAATCTGTAGGGTTTATAGCGAACGAATGAGTCATTGTTGTTTATACTGACAAATTAACAATTTTTCAACTACCGATATATCATGGCAAGAACAACTTACATTTTGATGAAAAGTTAATGATGTTTGCTTTGTACTACACCAACAGGCTTCATTGGATTTTTATAGTGCTAGCTCACTGAAACATTCAGCTGGTAGACATGTCACTCCACTCTGACACATAATCTGATTTCGAGAGAACCAGTCTGTACATTTCTCCTTAATATTGAGTGATTAGCGAAGAAACAGTAAAAATGTTTTATACTGTTTGAGCTGAATGGGGCAGCAACCCACAATCTACCGCACTCGAGACAAGTATACAAACCATTACACCACAGATGAAGTTGACAAGAATATAGCACAGCATTAATTATCTGGGACATCATTTACCAATTTCCCAAAGATGGCATTGGAAAAATAGGAATACCTGAATGTAATCTTCATTTAATATGAAGAATGTAGTACAAATGTAACTGCTTGTCCTACCCTTTATAAGGAATGATGCCCAGAACAAACATATTTTAATGCCCCCCCCCCCCCCCCCCCCCCCAGCAGATGGTTATTATCAAAGCTTTCTATACTTCTTAGAGTTTTTCTAAACTTCATCTTGTATTGGTAGCCATCTTCGATATTTGATTGATACAAGAAATAAAATTTGCTTTACCGAGTAAATGAAATAAGCCACACTTTCATTTCCACAACTGGCAGCTAACATTAAAGGTGTCTGTCCCTTATTATTTTGTACATTAACATTAACAGAAGCATCCAGCAGTAGATTAACGATATTATCATGTCCAATATAACAGGCATACATCAATGGTGTCCATCCTCCACGATTCTTTTTATCCAAATCTACTTTTCTACAAACAAAAGCAAAAAAAATCAAATATTTGTAATGGAATCTATAATTAGTTTCCTTAAATGCAAATGTATATGTTAAAAACATTGGGAAAATAAATGTCTTCAATATGTATCAGGTTGAGTAATGCATATACCTGCAACTCTGAACTATTGCCATTGTTTCTTGCTCATTTTTATGACATTATTCTGTTTTAATTTCAATTATATGTTTTTTCTTCAATTACTGATTCTATTATCCTTTCTTAACATGTCCATTCCAATGTGTGTCTTCTACTATACGTCTATCATTAATTTTCTTGTTATTGTCCTTTTTAACTTCAAACTGTCTATCAAAAGCTTTCTGAATTTTAAATGGGAATTCCTCAAAACTTTGCAATCAAATATTGCTGCAGCAGCTTGATTAGTCTAAGTGAATATTACACAGCTAAGTTTAATTTGCATTACCTCCCTTTATCAATCAACAGACCTTTCGTACATTCCTGATTTGATTCTAAAATTATATATTTTTTATAGGTGTTACCTTATGATAGGCAAAATGGTACCAGCTCTAGGAAGAGCAAACAAAATGACATGGAATTTCTTATAATTTGGAAATATTTGCACTTTGTTAAAAATCAGAGGATAATTTCATAAGAAGTTGTTACAATATTAATTTTTTAAGATTATGGGGAAAATATGTTATTATATAGTTAGGTGTGAATTAAGGGGATTTATCCGTGAAATAAATTCCGGTATTTCACATGTGATATATCAGATTTTTCCCGCCGGAACTACTTTAAACAACTATAAGTGTGGTGGTTACGTCCCTTGTTGTGTTACGTTGAATACACATACGATTGTAAACTGAAAAAATTCCGCGAAATGTTATTGATGACTTTGGCACATAACCAACATGATGTCATTGACGTCATATGAAGACTTCCAGTTTGAAACGTAAAGATTAGACGTTATTTGGCTTCGTGTACGCTTCAATATTTATCAAATTTAACTAAAATAAGTTTTCAAGGTAAGCATTTTAAATATTTTTTTGTGTATTGTTGTAAATATGACATGTAGGATTTCACATTTTCTAGATGGTAGATCCTTCCAGCTGAACCTGTTAGTATCATTGCTGGTAGATTCATACCCGTGTAATGAAATATACAAATAAAAAAAATAATATATAAGAAATTTTGAAAGTCTTTATAATAAACAGTATAACTAAATCATACATTTTGAATATCAAAATAAGATCACTAGTGACCGTATACGCATTAATGATTAAACTCGTGGGCGGAACAAGTTCCGCCTACTCGTTTAATCCTTATGCATACTTCGGTCACTCATGGTCTTATTTTGATATTCAAAATCTATGATTAGTTATACTACAGGTATATTTATTTTTATATGAACTTTGTATGAAAGAGGACAGCATTGTCAGCATTGAAGGAGAACTCCTATATAAAACATGTAAAAGTGTATAAGTTTAAAATAAAGTCGGGAATGTACAAATGGTTTATTGATGGAAAATGTACTCTTACAATGTATATAAATTGCTACACATTTAAGTAGAAATAATGTATATACGACCAAATTCTACACCAACCTGGTTATAAATGACCTAACGCTGTCATAGTGCCCAATGCTAGAAGCTGTATGTAGATCCAGTGGTATAGATGACTCATCTTTAACATCCCAGCCATGCCAGACAGACAAACTGCGTTCTAACAGCTCATTCTCAGATGATTCATCAGAAGCTTCATACTGGGCATCTTCTGTGGTCATATTGACATCTAGAAAGAAAACAAAAAGACAGACTTATTTTTCAATTACTCCATCAAATTATCCTTTTCAAGCACCTGTAGTTTACATATACATGTAACATGTACAAATGTACTACCATCTAATGGCAGTAACTACTTTAATCTTATTGTCTAATTAATCAGTAACAAGCTTTATTCCCAAATGACTAATGAACTAGATCGTAGTCAAAGACTTGACAAATTCATGGTACCTCTGGTATATACCGGTATAAGATTACATTTATTATCAAGAGGGTCATTGTCCGGTGAATTGTATCTGCATACTGTAAATTGAAATTAGGACCCTTCAACAAGTGCATGTGGAAGTTGAGTGACATCATCCTACAGCTGATCAGCTGAAACACAATTTTTTTTACTTAAAACTAGAAATATATCTCAGAATCGCAATATTTACTAAGTCCCTTTTCAACATTACCCTATAACATATGTATTTGATGAAACAGGTATAGAAACTCTCCCAATTCCCTTTGGAAGTGTGTTGATCAGGTGATGGCGACAAGTGACCTTAATAAAAATTATTAGGCCAATCAAATTGTTATAAACGGCTGTTGAAAGTTGATGATCCTTAGCAAATTTACTATATAAAGTGTCAAAAATCAGTGAACAATGACATGGAATAGAAATTTGTAAAATATTTGGGGGTTTATTTTTATCTGCTGGACATTTCATTGTTAGATTTGACTTTTTTTGCTTAAATATGGATTTCTTTTTACAGTTGTTTATTTACATTGAACATACATTTTGTTGTAAAAGCAAAAATGCAATGTGCTTGTGCTAAAATATGTGACGTCATAGTTATTTACATATGGGGGATAAACTTAAGGGACAACATTGGACCATTGACTTCCGATAAGTATTTTTCGTTTGAGTTCTCTTTACAGTTTACATGTATCAGTTGATGAATTGTTTCGTGCAAATTATTTTAGATTTCAACAGTAAGTTTATTTGTGCAAAGTAGTCTGGACTTGCGTGACACAAAAAAGTTATCATACTATGATCATATTGCTGCTAGGGGGGGAACTTTGGGAAACCGAGGTCTCAAACAATGTAAGGCCAAGGCCAGAGAGGCAAATATATTGATATGCGAGCTTAAGCGAGCTCTTTATGGTATAAAATGTGTACTTAGGATTTTTTAACAAACATGGCTGAGCATATTGTCGAAGAAAAAAAAATTCTACGTTTTGTAAACACCGGTTTCCGGGTAACACACTAACACACTCAACTAATGAAGATCTTCTTAACATAAAGCGCAAAGGTGATCCTGAAGTCTCGTACCCTCTCTCGTACGTCCAATACCACTGAAACCCGAAACCCGTGTGTAATAAAAGTCATTTTGCTAACTTGTTTTACTTATATTGATATTTTTTAATTTATTAAATCTCTTCTGACATACTGACAAGAATTTTTGTTTCTACGTGGAAGTTAACTTTTGAGATTTCGTAAGGAACGATAACTCGAATAAAGGAACGACAGCTCGATTGAATGAGACTAGATTCGGCCCTAAATAAAGTCGTCCCCAATATATCTCGGCCCAAAAAATTTCGACACTTTAGGATGAAATTGCCAGATAATTTTCAGATGCGCGAGCATTCAAGGCCGTGCCGGTTTCATATTATATTTATGCAAATAATGCATTAAAGTGGAGAGGTCATTAAATTAGATGGCCACCTTTTCTTGTATTACATGGATAGTCAACCTTCCTATTGATACTAGAAACATGTGTCTGTGATGCTACTACTGAGTACTGTGTACAGTCACTGACAAAGCAACTGTCACTTGTAACTTGTAAGTAATGTAAGTTGTTACTGCAAGTCACCATCAAGATGAAGAGTGTTAACTGACACTGACAGTGACAGTCATTATTTGTGATATACAAATACAACAATAGTAAACACAACATTTTAAGTAAGATAATGCAACTTATTTAGTGATTACTTATTTCATGGAATAAATATCGTACAACCACAGAACAATCACAAGTCCTCTGTTTTCTCTTCAGCAAGGGAGATAAATCTGAACTACAAAATATTAAACATCCGGTCGACTGGTTTTCTCCCTAAAAACTGAAAAGAGCAAGGGGAAAAAGTATTCATAGTCAACATCCGGGAATCTTTAATGGCGAAGAATGTTGAACGCCAGTACACGAACAGTCTTGTTTTGAATTTCCTCTAGCCTACAGTGTCTATGAAAAGGCATGGTAAAAATAACAAGAGAACGAATGCTTTATAGCCTTTAATTTTATGGTACGAACTGACATTAGTCTTGTTCATGATATAGAAGTAATCGATTGTATTCCAAATGAAGCGTCTGCAAATTATTCATAGTTGACATAATTACCATGGATTCTGGAAATGCAAATGTTACATACACGTACTGCTGTGAATATTGTTGTTTTTGTTTGACTACTTGTAGTTGTTTTACTGATAAAAATATATGATTATAAAAATAAAAGCCTTAAATACTGAATTTCACGATACCATGATGTACAAAAACCTCGTCATGACATTGAAAATGAAAATCAGCCTAGAATAATCTGGAGGAAGTGAATCTTACAACCATTTCACAGGGGTGATACTAAACAGAGTCGATTAGAGTCAACTACTGAAATAACGCAAAATAAACATGTAAAAGTATTGCATTACTTTGTAGATGATATTTATAAGTTAATTTTATTGATGTTTTAGTTCTCACAGAGTGAAAATATACAAGAAAGATCGGCGCGATTTACTTCCAGTTTACCAAGAAAAGACAAGTAACTTTTATAGTTCTTTTCGACAGATATGAAATATCATGTTTGTCAATAACTCATAACTGGTATTTGAGTATTAAATCATATTTTTAAAGCACATGCATGTTTAGTCCGAGATTCCTCTGCCGTCCTATGGCATTATATATTTTTACTAGAGCTGTGGGACGTCAGAGAGCTATACATACGGAAAACAGCTGATTTGCCTCTCCGACTCTTGGTCGGCACATTTCCACGTTTCGTGGCTATCAGATTTTATTTTCTATCAGAAACCCTTATATAAATCGCTTCACTAATCATTTTTCTATTCATTCATAACCATCTTACCCTCAGAAAGTGGTGTTACACTCCATTACAGCACGACTTTGCCTTAGATCCATTTATTCCGCCATTTGACTTCCATTTTCGAATCTACAAACATGATCTCGCGATACTAACTGAATGATGACAGCAACACATTGCATGATGGGAGCTAATTAATGCAGCGTGCCAAATTATTTGGAGCATTATTTGCATACGTAAACAACATTCAAATCACATGGAAGACGATACATTTAAGCGTATTCTGCAGGACAAACAGTCCATCTACAGATCAAAGCAGAGCAGAAGGAAATAATACAGAATGTGTTGGAAAGAAAAGATTCAATGGCAGAGTGTTACCAACGGGCTTCGGAAAGAGCATGTGTTATGTTCCCCCTTTTTGGACAAGGTACTACAACATTTTTTTTTTCTTATGGTTATGTCACATGTCAAAAAAATCTAGGGTCGGTCGGTCGGGATTATTTTTTTATTTTTTTTATTATCGACAAAACCGGAAATAGTCGTTCCCGGTTCCGGAATCCGATTCCGGTATTTAATTTTCGAAAATTCCTGTAAAATGACGAATTATGCAGTTTTACTACCTTCTTTGCTCTCAATTTCGACAAAAAGCTAGCAGTTGAATAAATAAAACATTGCTGCTGGTTAAACAACAAAAATGGTTATCCGAATTCTGTGTAAAAATGCATAGGGTCGCTAGCAAAAATTAGGGTAGGTCGGGTGACCGTAAACACACATATTTTTTTTGTTGGCCTTATCTGTAATTCACTAAATGTGCTGTTAAAATCATTACCAATCAATATAATCAACTGTATTAAATTTTATGTTAATTGTTCTGCCTTAACAGGTGCCTATGATTGGCAATAAAAATATATGTTTGTTTGTTTATATGCAAATCATCTCCCATGATTCATTGCGGTAATCGTAGTTTTCTCGTAGTCACATGACAAATGTTTGAAAAATGGAAGTCAAATGGCGGAATAATAGGATCTAAGAAAAAATCGTGCTGTAATGGAGTGTAACACCACTTTCTGAGTGTAAGATGGTTATGAATGAATAGAAAAATGATTGGTGAAGCGATTTATATAAGGGTTTCTGATAGAAAATAAAAATCTGATAGCCACGAAACGTGGAAATGTGCTGACCCAGAGTTGGAGAAGCAAATCCGCTGTTTTCTGTATGTATAGCTCTCTGACGTCCCACGGCTCTAGCAAAAATATATAATGCCGTCGGACGGCAGAGGAATCTCGGACTAATGCATGTTGAAATTTAGGTCAGATTCATGTTTGTCAATGTGATGCCCGTATCGCATGTACAGTGTTGCCACTTGTCGCACCCATCACACTGGACTGCCTCCTGTCGTGGTCTGACTACCTGATTACAACTTATACAACATTCACTTTCCATGATAAATGGATAATGTTGTCATGCCAGAATCAGGTCCTATATATAACCTCAATTAGGGCTTCACCAAGCTATTGTTACCAAAGCTTAAATTTCTCAAAATTCTTTTGTTGGCTTTTTACTTTTGTTTTTCTCAATTCCTTGGCTTGTGGTTTTTTTTACTTTATTACCAGTAATTAAGCACATCAAAGACCATCGGCAATTATAAAGGCTTTTGATTATTGTAATAATTAATGAAACATAAATTTAATTAAATGCAATCATCATTAATTAAATTTTAAATATTCGAACAAAACGGATCGTGGGAAGACATTTATAAACATTTGATACAGAAAAAGCTGAAAATCACTGTATTGTGTAATATAAACCTTTATTCATAACAAAAAAGCATTTTTTATTGAGTTCTTAAAAGTATTGAGTATAAAAGTTACTTGTCTCTATTTTGGTATACCGGAAGTAAATCGCGCCAAACTTTCTTGTACATTTTCACTCCGTGAGAACTAAAACATCAATAGAATTAACTTATAAATATCATTTAAGTAATTTAATATCATCTACAAAGTAATACAATACTTTTACATGTTTATTTTGCGTTATTTCAGTAGTCGACTCTGTTTAGTATCACCGTTTCACAGCACCCAGTCTTATACTCAGTGTTAGTGTTGCCTGATCTTTTCTTATTTTATCTTTCAATGTTGACTGGTGTTGTAACCAGTATAACTAGTGATATATCAAAATTTTGATTTTTATGCCATTCCCTGTGTCATTTTATATGCAGTCTTGAAAAAATGACATTCAACCACAACCACTAATATTACTGTTAAAAATGAGAATTCTGGGATATCAAGTTCCGTGTGCGACTGCCATACATGTGATCGTTCCACTTTTCTGTAGGGTTTTCAGTGAATTTAAACAAATATCCATGCCTCCTCATGGGTGTTGAAAACTCTCTATAATAAAACCCCTTCAATCAATTTCTATAATTTATCAATAATTTGTTTGAATTGTTTTCACAGTCAAAATAATTGCTCTTGGTGCCTCATTAAGTTAAACCAGTTTTCATGACAGTTGATACTAATTCTTGCCCTGGGCAAATTTGATGATCTAGATAATGACCTGTAAATACAGGTGTATAAATTTTCTAGTAACTTTAAGGTTATCATGCTCCCAGACTGGGCATTTATTTGTTAAAATTTGTTCTTCAACTGTAAAAAATATGATTTAATATTTTTCTGCAGTGGAAAGTCAAAAGAGTTATGCATTTTCCGTCATTTTGAAATTATCTGGGAAAGAATTGTGAAAATGAATATATGAATAAGCTTGATTTATGATATTTTAATGTGTCCACAATTTTAGGCAAGACACTATTGTTTGTCAAAGTAAATGTTCTTTTTGTTTTTTATTCTTCTTTGGGTTTAAAGGCCAAAACAAAAAATATGTGTGTTTACTATCAGATGTCAAAAAATCTAGGGTCGGTCAGTCGGCATTATTATTTTTTTTTTTTTTTTACTATCGGCAAAACCGGAAATAGTCGTTCCTGGTTCCAGAATTTTCGAAATTTCTGGTAAGCCGTCATTTGTTGAAGTTGTTTTATGACGAGTTACACAGTTTTTCTACCTTCTTTGCTCTCAATTTCGACAAAAAGCTAGCAGTTCATAAATAAAACATTGCTGCTGATTAAACAACAAAAATGGTTATCCGAATTCTGTGTAAAAATTGATAGGGTCGCTAGCAAAAATTAGGGTCGAATAATTGCCGATAAAAAAGGTTAGGGTCGGCGGATGAAAAATAGGGTGGATCTTGTATCACAGTTGTCCGACGGGACAAGTGAAGAAATGACTTTTGAAGGTTATTTTCTATGATAAAAATGTTTTGCTTTGTCATTTTTACAGACTTAAGCTTCGTAAATAATTATTTTAATGTGTTTAAAAATATCGGTTTCCATTGAAGTACACTATCGCTAATAGTAATTACAACGATGAACCAAAAGATTTTCCGAACATATAGTTGATCCGTATCTTTTCAGCGATTTCATTATATGACAACTGAAATGAAATTGAAATAGATTTGTTTATAGTGTTTTCTTCCCCTACACAATAATTCCCTGGAAATGTAATTACCATGCCCATCGGCATGGATCTATGCTAGCCCCTGATCTTAGAAAGTACGGATTTACAACAAGTGGCTTAGCTCAATTCAACCAAAAAGTTAAGGCATCTGATGTTAGTTTCCTTTGAGGGACATTCAGTAGCTGATTTTGATACACAATCTGCATTCAATAGATGGTGAACTACGAATTTCAGAGCATCCTGGATTCAATCCACATTATATGATTACTGCTTAGATGGACCTGCTATTCGAAAACCAAACTTAGAAATGATTAGACACTCATACCATGAATGAATGATGACATCGTTTGATACCAATGACTTAAGTTTATGTCTAACTTCTAAGTGTACGTTAATTTGTCGATTAAAGATGTCATAATCATAATGTCTGTTAGTATTTATAATAACAGGACAAGATAATGTTTGTGAGACAATAACCAAAACATTTTTCACAAATTGCTGACAATTATTCTCAGGTTTTTATAATTTGTATTAATTTTTTTTGGACAGCTAAAAGATTAAGTCGGACAAGTACTTTTTTTAGTTAGTTGTCCGAAGGGACAAGTTAAAAAAAATGTTAATGTAGAGGTCTGAATATAGAAATGATTTTAATGTTTTATGATTGATTTCAGCTGAGTTTGTAGGTTAAAGTGCTTGTTTTTCTGTTTCCTCTTGTCTCGACCTTGATTGTTATTTTCTGATCGTTTCTTATATAGAAATCGTGAATGATATATATCTATGAAATACCCTAACAGGGATAGAAATTGGGAAGTTCAAGCTGGTAGCCCAGACAAGATTTTTGATAAAAAATATCTATATGTTTAACTAAATTATAGGTAAAAGTTTAGTAGCCCAGACCAAAGTCTAGGGGCCATGGCGACTGGGCCCCTGTTAATTTCTGTCCCTGCCCTAACATGTTTTGTTCTTTCAAACATGTTACCATGTCATATTCCAAATTTTAGTGGAAGTTGGAAAGTAGATACTGAAATAATCGTAGATCTTTGATCCGAAATGGCATACTTATTTTGTTAGTATCCTAAAAGTTCTAAAAGTTTACTTCGCCATAAATTTGTAATTATACCCCCACTCATAAAGTGGGGGCTATATTGCAATCACCTTGTCACACTTTCGTAACAGATATCTCAGCTTCTACTGGAAGAAATGATTTTATATTTGATATATGGCTTTGGCATGGTGACTTGTACCGTGTCTCCCCTTTCCAGGTTTACCGCACATCTACTTCCTGTTTACAGTGTGACTTAGAATTTTTCATGTTTGCTGTAATGAAAACTTTTGTAACAGTTATCTCAGCTTCTACTGGAAGAAATGATTTTATATTTGATATATGGCTTTGGCATGGTGACTTGTATCGTGTCTCCCTTTTCCAGGTTTACCGCACATCTACTTCCTGTTTACCGTGCGACTTACAAATGAACGAGTGGGGGTATTCTTAGCACGACGTAGCATGCAACATCTTGTTAGGATTGAAACTGAATCCAACATGGAAAAATAAATTTGATAAAATTCACAGATTTTCATGGTTCAAATGAGGGATCTCTCGCCATAGTTGGCTACTAAAATGTAATTTTGAGTATATTTCAATAGTTACTAGCCAGATTGGTAAGCAACTTTAAAAAATGGTTTCCCACACTGTAACAGCAGCTAGAAGATTGTAGTCATTGCTTTTCTATGTTCCTCTATTATCAAATCATTGGTTTGCTCAGCACTTTACAGTTCTTTCCTCTCATGTATCATATATTAAAGTACAAATTTATACCCCCTCCCCTATGATCTAAAGACTGGTAAAAACATGTTTTAACAGAATATTCCAATTTCGTCCTTGTCATTTTCTTTTTACCATGTTTTATAATTTTCACTTTGAATTACACCTCAGTATCTCTTGATTTTTCTTAAAACAAATTGTTTCTAAAAAAAAAAAGTGCCCCCCCCCCTTTATCGCAGATCAAGACATTATGTGGTTCAGTTTTCATCAATATTAAAGGTAGATTGAAGTCAAGGTACTTTAAAATAAGCTTGTCACACATGTAAATTATTACTGGCAGACTTCCAGGAATACCTGTCAGAGCAAAATCTAGTACTTTAACTGGAGGTTAAAATATGCAGTTTGTGTTTGAATTAAAAGGGGAATTTAGTGGAAATACCTTGTCTTGAAGGTAAAGAAATGGAATGGAGGAATGTAAGCCAGTTGTTGAATGAATTTCATGGAGTGCATAATTTAGGACAATGTTCACAAGTGTCAACTACATTGGTTTAGAGTCTTAACTTCAAAATCAGGTGAACACATATATATAGTCATAGAATTTTTTTTTTAAGGGCATTGTAATACCTTTTTTACTTACATGTATTTTCAGTACATATCTGAGACTTTTTTTCTGATCAAATTGTCTCATATTACTACATTATGACTACCTGGTACTGTTTTTTCATTTTACAGACTACAATTTATGTACCTACTGTCTGTTTTCACCAATTTCGATTTATCTATATACATTCCATATTTTTCTTAACTAGTGTTAACTTTTAAGTAAAGTTTTACTTATTCATTTGCAAATGTATTTGACAAAAAAGCAGTTAAACTTTGCATCCCATAAACTATTTTTATAATATGGTATTTAATTTTTATATGCCTATTCCTTAGCCCTTTTGCATTAATAAAATCAAATACTATACTCCATTACAAGGCAAATGGTCCATGTTTTATATTCTGCCTTGACAAGTTGAATGAATAAATATGTGCTTGACTTTCTCTACTTAGATATAGCATTACATGGTTGCCATGGTAGTTTCTAATGGGATGCTGATTTGTTTACCTTGCTTTGTTATATTTGTCTCTGCATTTTTTATGACAACTTTCTGTTTATCTGAGGTTTGTTTTAGAATTGAATGACAATGTTGTCTTCCATCATCTGCCAATCTTTCGGCTTTCATTTACCTTCTGGTTGATATTAAAAATTTTGAGGACATTCAACTAAATGTTTAAAGTTATTAAATACTGTATTATTGTCTAATTAAAGAGCATTTGTTTTCTTTTAACAAGGAATGCAGATGTATTGAATTTTTTTACCTCCCTCATCCCACACTAGAAAATTTCCTACATTTATAATTACATACTAACTGCTGTAAGCTACCAATAGAAAAACCAACATTTATTTATATGTCACCTCATACGGCTTATTCTTACATGTACAAGTCTATATTTATTTACTTTTCTTTTTTCAGTGTGAAAACTATTAATAGAATGATGGAGTTGAGTGATGATGGAGGAGGAGACAGTTCTACCAGGCTTCCTTCACTGCTGGGGCAGTCTCAACTCAAACCTAAATTGGATGATATCTTTGCTGAAGTAGAAAAGAACCTTCCTTCCATTGATTTTGACTTGTCTGATGTAAGATTATTAATTTAAAGATTGTTCTTCCTAGATTAAACACAATTTAAATTTTCATAACACAGTGAAACCTGTCTAAATCAAATCTCACTTTAGGATCAGCTTTTGTGTTTGGTTTATACACGTTAAATAAATTTAAAAAAAATCCTACAATGGGACTTTATATTTAAAGTTTGGTTTATGAAGCATTCCGTTATATCTAGGGTTCGATTTATACAAATTTCACTATATACTCATCTTGCATGTACATGTATTGTATTGTCTTAATTGATTGAATTGCTCTGTATTTTTTGCCTGTTCACTATTTTTGACTTAAAAATAATATGAGAGATTTGAGTAATGAAGGAATTAACCTTTAATTAAAGGGAAGATTTTTGTTCAGTTATTTAACTAATTTCAGCTATTTTCCTTTGAAAATGTTTTTCCAAAAGTTCATGGACACGGTCAGAGTGTGTAGATGGTTTCAGCTCATTGATTTCAGTTATTTTATTTTCTAACGAGAATCATCCCTATAATTAGAATTTCAATTTCAAATGATATAGGTATTCATTTCTGGTGCTCAGGACATGAACAATAATTTTACCTATTTGTCACAAAATAGATCTCCTGTATATACAATGACTAAATATGATTTTCCTCCACTTCATGAAAGCCTTAAAATGGTAATTGCATTCCCACATTAGCTGGTTTATAGTATGTTTAGTACCTGACTTTTATAAAAAAAAAAAAGAAAAAAAAAATATTAGTTTTTGACAAGCATGGATAAAAATTTAATTTTTAATAATATTTGACAAGTGGATTGTGAACTAATTTTCCAGTTTGATTGACAATTAGTTGACATGAATTCATATGATAGTATGTTGATTAAAGCACTTTCAATTTATGATAGTAATGTTCTATTTTATACCATTTTAGCTATTCTCTGATACAATTAAATATTCACAGAAATAGCAAATTAGCATGTACAAAAAATGCATTATTATTTTTCTTTTTGTATTTTAGGTAAGTTCAGATAGTGAAGAACCAATAATATTTCACAGAAATCTCAAATCATCTATGTTTGATGATGATAAAGACCTTGATACAAGTTTAAATAATGATCCTGATATTATATCACTGAGTGGAGTAACTTTTGATACAACAGATATAACAGACACAGTGTACGACAATGACTTGGCCTATCAAATACAACAGAGCTCAGTACCTTCCTTTAAATCATTACCCAAACCAACTTCTGTTAAACCAGTTACAAGTTGGATGGAAATTGTCATGGAAGCTGAAAATAGACCTGAAATTACATCTGCTAACAAACAGGATCTTTCAAAAGATGATAACAAAATGTCACATGATGTGGGATGTGGTCCTGATGTTGACGATGGTGCTCTCAACGAGGCTTTGAGGAATATGGAGAATGAAATATTAAACAATCAAGGTTTTGATATTTTGGAATCAAATGAGAAACATGAGAAAGAATCTGCTGAGACTGATAAAAAGAAACATTCTACATGGGAAACGATAGATGTGGGAGATAAAAAGATGAATAATTTACTGAGGAAAGAAATCAGAAGAGATGAAGAAAGAGAATTGGCTCATAGTATTTTGTCACCTAGAGCTCCAATGTTAATGCCTCCTGGCTTTGATCCTACAAATATTGGTGAGTATTTATGAAATGTAATTTGTGTGTCCTAACTTAGCCAGCAATCTCCATGTGAAGTATTGTTAAACCACTATCACCTCTGCTACACCATATTGGTTGCTGCCATGAGAGACCTCTATCATGGTAAATAAGCATACATACTCTGTCTTTGTTTACAAACATCAGGGGTAGAAGATGCAGATACTTTATTCACTTCTTCCCCAGAACAACTGCATGTTCACCGAACTGGCCAGAATTTTTCCTGGGGAAAGGAGGGGGCTTGGCGCATCCAGGGTCAGACTACTAAATCAGTTTTTGCTTTTTCTGCATGCAGTCTGGTTGGCTCAGAGTCGAGATAAAGTTGTCGCAATTGAAAACGGGTATATATCATAGAATGTTTTTATTGAGTAATCACTATAAAAGTGTGTTGATCTAGTACAAAGAAGGCACTATCATCATCTCATTAAACATTTCTTTGCTATAATATTCCTGAATTTTTTTTTACTTGATATTATTAAAATGACAATCAGACTTTTGTTCTGATTTTCTAAATGTATACATTGACGTCATTGTTTCAGTATGTTTTTAAATCATATTTATAATACCTTGTCTCATTCCAGATGATTTGTTAAATCACCTTAATGAAGATAATCAACTAGCACCACCTGTAAATAGAGCAAATCAAGAGAGATTAGAAGCTCTGTATGCTGCAGGAGAAGGAAATAATACAAATAATGGTAAAAACTCTACATTAATTACAGTAGCTTTAATATACTAAACATGCTATGATGTTTTAAAATCGATACAATTGTAGTTATTTTAAATACCACGTTGAGTGTGTATAATACATACTTCTTTTATCTGAAGTTATGGTTTTGTAGTGATATACATGTATATTATACATCTAAATATAGCTAGTAACACTTTTTTCTCTGAATAATTTGATCAAAGAAATTCTGTAAGAATTTGAATTTTTGGAACTAATGATTTCAAACATTGTAATGATTTTATTATTGATCAACTGAAATAAACGTTATTGTTTGTTGCTAAAAAAAAAAACCAGGTGTATCATATTAAAACTTGTGAAATCCTGTGATAACCAATCTTGCTGAATGTTGAATCAAAATATTTTCTAATGTTATAACCGGTGCATATCAAATAATTTTGGAGAAAATTATTTTTTCTCTCATGATTATGACATCTTTCCAATCTTTGTCACAACAGGTACATAGAAATACTTATATGTTTATCAGAAATTAAATAAAGATTTACATAATGTTTCGTTTCTTTCTAGAACAAAACCAGTCATTGTCATTGATACAGAGATTAGCTCTGATATCAACAGAATTATCAGGAGAAGATTTAACAGATATTTGTCCTATGACAGGAGTTAAACGACAACAGATTATAGAGGAGCTTCCTCCTCCTGTCAATAAGTGGAAACCTCAACAAGGTTAGTATAGAACTCAATTATGTATAAGTAATTCTGCACTTACTTTAGGCCACTCTACAACATTTAGTATTTCCACATAGCTTAACAATAAAAACGTAAATATCTGATTTAGTGTGCACAACAAGTTACTGGAATAACCTTCATCAGATTCTGTCAAAGTAAGATAATTGGAAAGCCAAATAATTTAACCCCAGTTTAAGATCCCTACTTAAATATTACTGTTGATCATAAACAGATATAATATGCCTGCTATGAAACGGTCATGGAATGTAAATTTCAAGAGCAACCAAGATTATGAAATTTGATTGAGGTTATAAATAAATAATGATAATTTGCGACTGTTATTTGTGTAGAGATTATTGGTATCTACAATGTAGCAGAGGACGCTTAGTGAAACCTGTCTAAACTAAAGGAGATCACCTATTGTTTTCTGAATAGACAGGTGTTAGACTGGTGTTTGGTTTATACAGGATTCTGGTTTATACAGGATTCTAGTTTATACAGGATTCTGGTTTATTCTGGGTTCGGTGTAGACAGATTTTGTTGTATTTATAACTTTGTTTTTGTGAACTTCTTTTTTCAAAAAAGGTATGTCAGGATGTCATATCTTTGTATTAATTATCTCTTTTATTATTATAGATATTGATATTATATGCATATTTATATTCTTCATTTAAATACATTTACCTTACATGTAGGTGAGCCAGAGAAGAAGCAGACAGCTTGTTGTGGAACTAACACAAATGACTTACCTGTCAGAATTATAACTCCTACAGTAAGACCTAGTATTAAACCACCAGGTAAATATGTCAACTCTAATTTAATTATACATCACTGGCCTGTAATGATGTTTGTAAAAGTTGGAATTGCACCGCTAGTTCTAATGTCATGGACGCTCACTTGCACATAGTTGGTGAATTAAAATGTTCTTTCAAAAATAAGTTTACCATTGATAATGCTTGCCCTGTAAAAAAGTAGGGGATTTATTTCAAGTTGAAATGATTCTACGTGATAGAAGAAGAAAAATATGAGGTAATTTAACAAACATGAATAATGCACTTATGATGCACACTCAGCTGAAGTAACACCAGAGGTCATTATGATAGAAACAGTCATCACAGTGTATCCTGGACATAAATTCTTTTATCTGTATATTATGTATTTCTATCATTAATTGGCATAAATTAAGGCCTATGGGTTTGAAAAATGTTTTTTAATTATTTTTATATGGCCGTCTTGAGACGGGCCGTATTATGTGATTGGGTATGGCGGGCGGGCGGGCGTCCATACAGGTTTCCGCACAATAACTTTAGTTCTGTATATCAGATCTTTACCAAACTTGGCCACATGATTCCCCTGTGGAAGGGGAAGAACCCTATTTATCTTGGGGTCATTAGGTCAAAGGTCAAGGTCACTGTTACTATAAATAGAATTTTTGACAACAGGGTCGTTTCCACTTGATAACGTTAGTTCTGTATATTGGATCTTTACCAAACTTGACCACATGATTGCCCTGTGGAAGGGGAAGAACCCTATTTATTTTGGGGTCATTAGGTCAAAGGTCAAGGTCACCGTTACTATAAATAGAATTGTTTACCATTTGATAATTTATTTAGACAGGCGTATTTTGTGATGCACACATTTCTTGTTTATGAATGAAAGTAATCATCATCAATTTTATTAAAGGAGGGGGGACTTTAATATCCCATTAAGACTACTTGCTATCTTAACTGTCAATCTGCTTTATTGTTTCAGCTCCAAAAGTGGACCCAGGTAAAACAACAGTATTTATAGATCTAAGAGACTTTGATAAAACTAAACAGGAACAACAACAAAGTATAGAAAGAGTACAGAGGATACTTAATATATCAGCTGAAAGGTAATTGTGTCTGTTCTTACAGAATAATTTATTTGTAAAATTTGAAAATCAACTATTAGAATTGGTTTTAAAACAGTTGCATTGCTATGATTGTAGATTACCATGAATACAGAAAATGCATTTTTACATTATTCACGTAATTTCTCTGGCATAAAAAAACTAATTTGACTGAAAAATGACGATGTTGAAAGTAAAATGTTCAATTGGAAAATTCATAGTTCATTCATTTGTACAGTGAAATTTGACAATAACCGTTTTCAGGGCTCACATTGCAGGGTGGACAACCTACGTCATACATCCAGGTAATTTTTTTTATCGCAAACTTTATCATGGCGAAAATTTTTCAACATTCTGACCAAATAAAACTCATTTTTATACTATTTTAACAACGAACCTGTATGATAAAAGCCAGACTAAAGTACCCTACGAACTTGTATGGTACTATTTACATCGATAATATTCAAAAATCTGTTGTCGTTTGTCTAATCATTCTGACAATATTTCCTTTTGATGTCAGTGTCCATTACAATATACGTTTGTGCTGTTTTCATTATCTAGCTATATAGTTGGACCGTTGAGCTAATTGGCATAGGCATCTTTCTATTGCTGAAGATTACACAAATATGAATTATTACAATTTGTGTGGTATTAGATCACAGCACAGTAATATTTCAAAAAAAAAAAGGGGAGGGGATACTTATAAAAAATCACAGGTATGCAAGACTCCAATAGTCAAGATAGACAGAAATAAATATTTGACATTGAATAGATGTCCTTTAGGTAATTATGAATAAAAAGAACAGAACAAATTAGATCAGACAGCTTTATAACTATTTTCTAAATTTGGGCAGGGTAACTTCAGAGGGGTCACGAAACAAAGTAGTGAGAGCCCTGGCATTTTAATACATTGTTCAGGTTTGAAAAGATCATCTAAAAACGTGCTTTTTTATTTGTTGGGATGTGTACTTGACCTTATCAATAAACTTCAATAAAAAAAATGTAAATTATATGATGAGTTGTAAATAACAGTCTTTTTATTTGTTTTATACAACAAAAAATAGATATATTTTTGTTTTTATCCATTGACAGAGACTACAGTGATTCAGACGATGATGAAGAAGTTGATTCATGGCATAAACAAAGACAAAAAATGAAGGAGGCGTTAAAATCTAAGGGAGTTAATGCAGTAGCTTTACCAAACAAACCCAAGCCTCATAGGTTAGTTTTACTTGGTAATAAATACCATACAATTTTCATTAATTCAGATATGATACTAATAAGTGTTATGAAAGAGCACAGAGTTAGGGTTGTGAATACTACTCCCAACACCACAGACACAGACTTATCGCAAGACACTAACACATTTTAAAACATGCTGTATTGACTATTGTAATTTGAATGCACCTTACCATGAGTATCGGTCAATATAAGTTTTTATTTACCTCTGGAGGAGCTAATACTGATCTTGACCTTATGCCTCGTTCAATAATTATTTTTTAGGTCTTAAAAAACTCCTATTGTCATAATTTATATTCAATTGAATGTTGATTTAGTCCAATGAAAATTCATGTTATCATCTAACTCATTTTTTTATGAAGAAAGGGGGAAAATGAAAATATGGACAAATAAATAAAATGTAATGGTGAAATGCTTCTCTTTAGGCAGCATTTGTTGCTTTGTTATTTTTCAATTACTTAGATCTTTAATTCTTCAAATATTGTTTTATTTAGACCTATTAAGCAGCCAAATCGAGTGTTAAACCTTGATCATGTGATAGATAGCCGTGCTAGAACACAACAACAACAAGAAACTGTAGAAGTATCTACTGTAGATCAGGAGGCACAGCTTAGAGCTGAACAAGAGGAGAAGGAAAAACAGAGAAAACAGGAAGAAGCAAGGTAAGGGCTGTTCTGTTTAAATATACATGGTACTCGGGGATGGCACTAAAATATGGTGACCAATTATAGTACAGTGGAACATGTCTAATCCACCAAGGGACCAAGGCAATGTGTCGGATTGTACAGGATGCCAGAATACTCAGGTTTTGTTTTAGTTAACAGAAATACTATGGGACTATAAATTTTAGTCGGATGTCACAGGATGTCGGAAAACTCGGGTTTCAGATTGCACAAATTCCACTGTAGTAACTTTACTTTTTCTGCTGAATTTTCACTGTCTAAATGTGCCATCCCTGTATGCCATGTATGTTTTACAGGAACAACTACAAAGGACAGGAGAAGTTATTTGAATGTTGAACTGAATAGCATAATTTGAAGACAAAAATATGACCTTGCTTATTGTGGCATTATTATAATAGGCTTCACCTTACCTTTTAACTGGTGATTTTCTATGGGTTCTCTGGTTTCCTCCACCAATAAAACTGACCACCATGATATAATTGAAATACTGTTGAAAGTGGCGGTAAACTCCATAACCCTAACCTTTTACCTGTAAGTAAGTGAAACTCACTTTAAGCTCATCTATGCAATATTATTAGAGAAATTAGTAAAGTTATTATTTCATTTTTTAAATGAATATGTTATACATTATGTATGAACTTCATTATGAAGAAAAATCTATAATTATCATCAATATTTCTGAGAAATGTAAGATATGCATGTGTATTTTTATTTACAGAAAAATAAGAGAGCAGAAAGAGTCAGAAAGACAAGCCAGATTGAGGTTATCTAAGCGTTTAGAAGCATTACGACCATCAGCAGCTGTTAGTGGTAAACAAGATAATGCAGAGGCTACACCTGTTGTCTTTGATATTGTAAGTTCATCAACTCATTTGTCATTAATAGGATAGCATTTTAATAAATTAGGGATAATAATATAATTCCTTCAAATACACGTTCATTTTGACCAACGGTCTTCTTCAAGTTGGAAAAATTCCAGTGCTATCACATACCTGCTTTTACATCAAGTTATTTTATAATTTATAGGTATTAAATGAACATTGATGTACATGTATATATGACTTCTCGTTTTGCTCTGGAAAAAAATGGAACAGATAATAATATAAATGTTAGGTACTGAGGTACTCATTGAGAAATTATTTAAGTCAGTAAAATGTCTAAAAAAAATTAGGTCCTGTAGTTGTCTTGATCGTATAGTAGTTGTTTTTACAACTACCCATGCAATCAGTACCTATCACCACTGATGTTGTGAGTTCGAATCCTATCATGGCGAGGTGTTCTCGATTCAACATTATATTATGAAGTTGATTTGCAGAAGCTTTGGGAATTTTTACGGGTACTCCGGTTTCCTCCACCAATAAAACTGACCACCACGATATAACTGAAATATTGTTGAAAGTGGCGTTAAACACCATAGCACTAAAAATATATAAAGGGTTTGTAGATTGTAAACAGTACAAATTACTTTTAATTTTAGATGAGATATTTACCATGTTTATAATGCTATACTATCCACTTTTTTGTGTTGAATAGAAAATTATATTCACTATGTATTTGATTCTTTAATTAGTTTGAAAACATGATATTTTTTTCAGAATAATAATTCCATATAAATGTCATTTTATACGTGTTTTGATTGGTTTTAAAAGTTGAGGTTATTTGTCAATGAACGGATTCTAAAAGTAGACGTCGTTCTCAAGGCGTCGCATGCCGTTGTCGTCAGGTAATTTTCTTTAAATGAGGCACCTTTGGGGTTATTTAAATTTATTACCGATTATTTGCCTTATTTTGAAAAAATAAATATATCTTTCAATATCATAACAAAAAAAATTTGAATTAATTTATAAGGATTGATCAAAATTATTTGTTCGGTTCATTCGAAATAACCTCAATCAGGTTGTACACACCCTTGCGTAACCCGCTACGTGGGTTACACGGTGTGTACAACCTGATTGAGGTTATTTTTTCATGAACCGAACAAAAATTGTGATCAATCCTTAATTGTTTTTGATGTATATATTTCAGGAAGCCTCCTATGAACCTGCTCCTAGGACTTTACCATCTATACTAGGACCAGATCATAAATGTTTGCTGTTAACAATACATCTATCTAGTAATGGAGAGATCATCCTACACCGTGGTAAAAGTAGAAGTGCTGATACAGGTTTGTGTTGACATTTTTGTACTTGAAATCAGATGAACCACATTTTAAATTATTATCCTTAATTTGCACTCTATAAAGCCATGCAGGTGTGTAAAATCTTTTGTGATATTGTTGTAAATGGGTTGCCCCATCCTAATTGAAAAATACATTTGAATATACTTGTACTTCTCTAAGCATCTGTATCTTGTATTTTATATTTAATGTATAATATTTTCTAATTTTTCACTGACCATTGACTCTGCATTTATCGTGAAACATCATTGACTTATGATTATTTATTGATATTTTTTAGGTATAGGATTATAAGCTGATCATATTATAAGATATATTTTTTTTTACAGGTGTAGGATTATCTGCCAGTTACACTGTTTTGTTGGCATGGTTACTATCATTGGTACCACATGATTTTTCATTCCTCCAGGAGAAAGAAAGAGATGATGATTGTGCTCCTCCTTTCTATGTCCTTGGTTTACAACAGGAATGTATGGATGAACAATTATGTTTACAGGTGGTTGTAGCAGCACCCAGGGACTATGACAAACAATTTAATATGAAAAGTAAAAAATCTAAGGTGGGTATTGTCTGATTAATATATATTGTTAATACATGTATCATGTTATACAATTGTTGAAATAATGTTGGTTTATTTTATACTTCTTTTTTTTTTATTAATTTAAAAAAAAAAATTGTATACTTTTTATATAGCAGCAACATTGCATTGTCCAATGCTGTTAAATTATGTAAATAATTGGGGTTTTTTTTGTTCTCACTTGAAAATTTTACAATATTTTAATATATGCTTAAATGTATAACAAAGCAGTTCAAGTTTGAATTTGGAAGTACTGACTCATGTTTTTTGTATTATATTTTGAAATGAAAAAAGACCCCCAGTAGGGTCAAAATGTCAGTTTTGAACTGTATAATGGGACTCTAATTGGAAAATGGAAAGACAATTAAGAGTTACTAGCACCAATACAAAATGTATCGAAATACGAGGAATTATATTTTTTGGGGTAGAGTTTTAAACATATATATATTCATTAGATTTCAGTGATAATGTTATGTTCATTTTGTAATGTTTACATTAACATTTTGTGATTGTATTTTGTGATGACTATTAATATGAGGAGCAGTGAGTTTTCTTAAATAACACAACACATTTACTTGTTGATAAATGTAATGACAAGCATTACAATTTTGAACTATAATTTTAAACCATTAATTACCATTGTTTGTTTCAGGTAAAGGATGAAATGAAAGGCAGTTCAGCATTTCAACAATTTGTTACCAAATTTCTATCCACCAACACCCTACAATCCGTTTGTCCTTGGTTACAAGATATGGTGTCTGTAGAAGTACCTTGTACACAAGTCAATCCCGTCTCAAATGAACCAACATATGTGTATCGTCCTCCATTACCTAATATTACCACAAAACCACTATCAACATTTGTACAAGTTAACTCTGATCCACAGGCAGCTCACAAAGTATTCAATTCCTCTGTCGGATTCTTCTGGCAGACAATAGACAGTGAAGAAGCTTTCTGTGATCAAAATGTTGGTGAAGTTAATTATGAAACACAAGTGACAATGTCATTAATATACAGAAAAATATTTTATGATCCGAGGGCCATGATGGGGATAAGTAACAGGATTTTACAGGAAGGATTGGATTTGGCAGGTGTACGCTTGTTATATCCTACCTCAGAACTCATTAGCCTGGCCTCAGGACCAAGTGTTTCTAATGACAATTCACAAACAGATGTGTTAAACAGTATTGGACCAGTATTAGCTATTGCCTTAAGAGGAACATTTGCTAGGTCTATATGGCTGGATGCTGTGGGACCATCAGATCCTATTCTGGCCCGAAGGACTGATCCTAATTCTTTATGTGCATTATTTGGTGGAGAATCTAGAGATGAGTGTTTATTATTTTGTCCAAGAAATGCCTCTCGTGTTCAGACTGAACTTAGTCGTTGGTTTGGTGGGCGTGTTCCGCCAGGTGGCAGTGTTGATGTAGGTACACCGTACACACGTAAGGATACTTATCGTAGTGGAAGTCCTAAAGGTAGACGTGGACATAAATCATCCCTGTCTGATACCAAAGACAATGGTTTTGATGCAGCAATTCATCGACCTCCTGCTGCATTAACTGCTACAACAAAAAACGACATTTTCTTAGTGCTATCACCACATGTGCCACCTAAATGTATGGGTATTGTCTTGTCTACTTGTCAAAGACGAGGGTATCAGATCAGAGGAATACGAAGAACCAAGCTCAACACAAAGAAGGCTAATTTACTTGGTAAGTTATATATCATATGATATATTTAGTAGCCATGTGTATTAGTTGACTTGTCAGAAGAACATGTGAGTTTTAGATGTCACTTGTTACAATATTTTCATATTAAAATTTTCTTCCCATGATCAATTTGAACTCAAACTTTGCTTGAAATGTTTAAAGATGGTCCTCAAAATATATTCCCAATTTTGTTTCTGATCAAAGTTCCAATTTGACTGAAATATGTACAGAACAAAATGATGCTTACTGATGGGCAAAAATAAAAATAAAAATCTTTTACTCTGATATTAGTGAGACATGTGTGATATGTATATGAGTGAGCTATCAATAGTGTTCAGAAAAGATTCCTAATATCAGTCTTATCTAATGCTAGTATCATATATGGCCTATCACAGTTGTGGGGTAGAATTTGAATAATTTGAACAAAGAAATAAAAATAAATCGTGGTTTTCTGTGGCTAATGTATTTTTTTTCAGTAATTGTTTACATAATTCAAACACTGTATCACTACAGGTATAGCAGGAGAGACTGTTTCAGCATTTTGTCCTGGAATGGCTCATTCTGATGTAGTGACAGAACAGACTAGACATACAGAATCTGTATATCCCTGTACACTGCTGTTACTACAGAAAGAAAATGCAACACATGGAGTGGCTAGTCTGGTAGAGGCTTGTATGGTACAACAGACATTACAGGGAATCATGGGTAAGTAGAGGCTTGTATGGTACAACTGACATTACAGGGAATCATGGGTAAGTAAGAGGCTTGTATGGTACAACAGACATTACAGGGAATCATGGGTAAGTAAGAGGCTTGTATGATACAACAGACATTACAGGGAATCATGGGTAAGTAAGAGGCTTGTATGGTACAACAGACATTACAGGGAATCATGGGTAAGTAAGAGGCTTGTATGGTACAACAGACATTACAGGGAATCATGGGTAAGTAAGAGGCTTGTATGGTACAACTGACATTACAGGGAATCATGGGTAAGTAGAGGCTTGTATGGTACAACAGACATTACAGGGAATCATGGGTAAGTAAGAGGCTTGTATGGTACAACTGACATTACAGGGAATCATGGGTAAGTAGAGGCTTGTATGGTACAACTGACATTACAGGGAATCATGGGTAAGTAGAGGCTTGTATGGTACAATTGACATTACAGGGAATCATGGGTAAGTAGAGGCTTGTATGGTACAACTGACATTACAGGGAATCATGGGTAAGTAGAGGCTTGTATGGTACAACTGACATTACAGGGAATCATGTGTAAGTAGAGGCTTGTATGGTACAACTGACATTACAGGGAATCATGGGTAAGTAGAGGCTTGTATGGTACAACTGACATTACAGGGAATCATGGGTAAGTAAGAGGCTTGTATGGTACAACTGACATTACAGGGAATCATGGGTAAGTAGAGGCTTGTATGGTACAACTGACATTACAGGGAATCATGGGTAAGTAGAGACTTGTACGGTACAACTGACATGACAGGGAATCATGGGTAAGTAAGAGGCTTGTATGGTACAACTGACATTACAGGGAATCATGGGTAAGTAGAGGCTTGTATGGTACAACTGACATTACAGGGAATCATGGGTAAGTAGAGGCTTGTATGGTACAACTGACATTACAGGGAATCATGGGTAAGTAGAGGCTTGTATGGTACAACTGACATTACAGGGAATCATGGGTAAGTAGAGGCTTGTATGGTACAACTGACATTACAGGGAATCATGGGTAAGTAGAGGCTTGTATGGTACAACTGACATTACAGGGAATCATGGGTAAGTAAGAGGCTTGTACGGTACAACTGACATTACAGGGAATCATGGGTAAGATAAGCGTAATGTACCTATGGCTTTCCACATCACTTAATTCAACTGTCTATTACTTATATATTGTCAATAATGCTAGGGCCAAAAGTGTGAAAGCAAAAATGTTCAAAACATTGGACACAGGAAAACCTAAAACCATCAAAATAGGAGAAAGTTGCCATCAGAAAACATAATAAATCAATAGGTTAGTTTAGTATTAACCAGTGTAATTACTACAAATTTATATAGTATTATGAAAAAGTATATCATGACAATAAGATGTTTAATCAACATTACTGACATTTATTTACAGCATGTATTTACAATGTTCTAGTTAAATGTGAAGCATGTTTACTTTTGTAGTAAAATTTGTCTAAAGAATGAAAAGTACATATCATAAGTAAGCACCGGGAAAATGTTCCTCACAAAGGATGATTGTATTTCACCTCTTATTCATTATTTATCATAATCCATCATGTTTATATTACTAAATGTTGTACAGATGATGTAATACCAATGTTAATATATTCTTTACAGGTACAATACAACAACAGTCTGATATATATTTATCATCTAAACATATGTTCCATGCTGCTAGGTACTCAGACACACTACTATCTCATCTAGGTGGAGATTTCTCTAAGGTATTTATCATTTCATCAGAATTCTACACAAATAGAGTATGATCATTTATAACTATTAAAATGTCAATAAAGTCAAAACTTCTGTATTTCTTTATCTCGAAATTAGATGACTTGAGCTGCAAGAAAAACTTAAATTTTTAAGTTCCTTTAAATTTATATAAAAATAAATATTGATTTATCAAAAATAGTCAGCTAATTTGTGGATGGATAGTCCTTATTATTAATTTTTATGAAAAATGGTGTAAAAATTACAGTAATAAGTAAAAGGGTTACCTACAAATTTAGTGGCCATCTGATCACATATTGTTAATTAAGGTTATCATAAACCAGTCCTGTAAAGATATATGTAATCCATGTTCCTTGGATGTTTAAATGTATGTCGCGAAACATGTCTAAACCGAACCTACTTGGGACAAACTTTTGTGTTTGGAAGAGACAGGTGTTTGGTTTATACAGGTTAAATTGACAAAGATTTCCAACATTAGGACTTTGTAATTTTTTTCAAAACAAACTTGCCCACTGATAAGTGCACATATAATTTTACTTACCCATGGAAATTTCCACTTACCCGCAGCACCTTTAGGCCTTTAATACTTATAATTGTTTAAAATATCAATGAATTAACAATTTTTTATTCAATGATTCAACAACAAACTGACTAGAAGAACTTTCAATGAATGGAAATTTAGTGAACTGTCCAATTGACTAGAACTTTCTAAAAAGAAATCCCTTGATATTAGTTAAATTGTTTTTAAATATTCAGTCAATAAATAGTCTAGAAAAATCTACATTGACAATGTCATTGTAAAATATATCAGCATAAATATATCAACTGTAAAAAGTTTTAGCTTAGAATGGTTTTATTTTGAATGAACAGCAACAACACATAGATTGTAGTTAATCTTTAGAGGAAGTGAAAAAACGTGTCTGGAAAGTTAGATCGTAGTCATAGTGTCCTTCTAAGAAAGACTGGCGATTCCTGTTTTCCTGTTCATACAAATGATCTCAGTCTTTCTTTAGAAGGACACACACTGTAAGCATTGTAATCAACAACGATTGAATTGGATGATTTACGTTTTAAATTTGAAACATTTAAATATTTATTAAGACTCATTCTACTTTGAGTCGGCACGTCGCCGAACAAGTTACATTTACTTAACTGTTACCGTTACTATCGATAATTATAAAAGAAATAAGGACACAAAGTGTAAAATAAAAGGAACCAGTTTATAATGTTTCCGATTTGTCTTATAATCAAAACGACGATCAATATGCACACTGCGAATAACTTACCCAACGGGAAACTGCGATTAGGATTTAACTTTTGAATTTCTGGTTTATTCAGGGTTCAGTTTAGATAGATTTCACTGTATAAGAATACATTTATAATCATATATTTTGTCTTTCAGTGCTTTGATTTTGATATCCAAGTTCACCCTAGTATTATTCTTCCTAAGTTGTATACTAACCCAGAAGTTGAACAGATTGTTGCTGTGTTGTTATTAGGCAACCAAATATTGAAGTCTTGTGGTTTGTTTATAGGTAAGTTTGTATTAGTTAAATATTGACAAATGGACTATTTGGATCTTATCTGGTTTTATGCTTCTGCTGCTAAAAGTCGGGGAGGGGGATCTAACATATTTTGATATGTTAATACTGGTGAGAATTTCAGTATGAATTAGAAGGATTTATAAGACAACATGTATATGTTGCAGTGATTGATCAATGTATTGGGAGTGGGTGAGTGATTGTTGTTTAATGCCTACTCAGCTATTTTTCAGCTATATAGTATATCATGGCGAGAACAAATTAATTTTCAATGAGATGATGATGAGATCCGCTTTGTACTAGACCAACATGCTTTGTTGAATTTTTATACATTGTAGTGCTATCTCACTGAAACAACAGTCCACGGAGAGACATGTCGCCCCACTCAGACACATTATCCTGATTCCGAGCCAACCAGTCTGCTCTTTCTCCTTAACGCTGCATGCTTATGGGAGAAGCAACAAATACCAATTTTATAGTATTGTTTGATTTGATCGGGGCTCTAACCCACAATCTACCACACTTGAGGCAAGCATACTAACCATTACACCACTGATGCGGTCAATGTATTGGAAAATAGATAAGTAACTGGCAATACTCTTTCATCACTACTTCCAAAAATTAAATAAATATTTATAGTCAGATTTGATGAAGAGATCTGAATGATAATGAAAATAATGCTTTAGACTATCACCATGACAAAAGACTAGAAAAATGTGGATTGCTGCATATAATTCTTATTAATGATTTTACAGGCAAATTGTTACATATGGTACCATATAGTAAGACAAATACAGTATTACCTCTTAAAGAAGGCTTTGAATTACTGGGCATTAAATGGGTACCATCTCTGACTATCTCTCAGGCCAAGGATATCACACCTTATGAAGTAGGGGATAGAGGATGGAAAGAAAACCTCCATACACTCACTACTGGTATGTAAACTTTTAGGATATGAAATAATGGTATGCCTTATAAATTTTGACATGCATTAATTTATATGGTATGAAATAGATGTTTTTTGTTTATATGTGTTTAATGCCACTTTCAGCAATATTGCAGTTGTCTAGGGCCCCGGGGGTCAGTTTTATAGGGGGAGAAAACAAGTACATAGAGGAAACAACCAACCTACTGCAAGTCACTGACAAACATAATCACAATTGGTTTTTTCAAGTATACCTTATTGCAGGCTGGAATTTTAAAACTCACAACTTTATTGGTGAAAGGCACTGATTGACTGGAAAATGTAATTCCATATATAATAGGATTGTGGCCATGACACTGATCTCATGTACACAAACTTCTATACCTGTAGTGAGGACTGTTGTGGTCCTGATCGTATAGTAGTTAGATTTACAACTAACTATGCCTATCACCGCTAATGTTACGAGTTTGAATCTCACTCATTGCAGGATGTACAAATAACTTTTATTATACCCCTTAACTAGAACAAATTTTTTGCCAATTTCACCACACCACACAAAAGACAAACTCAGAACTAAAAACGTCGAGTTGATAATTAAAACTACGCCATCTGGGCTCAACCAAAACAGAATTGTACTATGCAAACTGAATTTAAACTATTTTTGATAAGAAAAACAGCTGCCAATATTATGATAAATTGATTGTCATTCAGTTTTTTGGATATTTAGCATATTTTTATTAAAACAATTTAAAGGGTATTTAGTGAGAATGTTATAAAAGATAGATACAGTACAAGTATCACAATATTAAAAGCATTCCATATACACCTGAATATTTCTTTTTCATTATTTTTTTATATCATGTCTGCATATGATTTACACTGCAGAAGAAAAAAAATATGCCTACAGTTCAGTGCAATTATAGGTAAAACAGTAAACCTAATGTACTATATGTATGCTAAAATATATTATCTCTTATTTTAATATTAGAACCAGCTCTTGTATTGGTATTGAGGGGTATAAATGCATTTAAAAGAATAGAGCAAGTTATTCCACGACCAGATTTAAAGTCATCACATATGGACTACTTGATGTCAAGGACAGCAGAGGAAGCTTATTCTTTTACTAGGGCTTTCTTTACAGACAGGGAACTACATGGTGATCCTCAGTGTAGACCTCTCTTACCATATCTACCTCTCAGTAAACTTGTACATTCAAAGTAAGTAGAACTTCAGGAATATCCTCAATCTGGACCTTTCCCTCCATATCTACCTCTTGAAAAAACTAGTGCATTTCAATTAAGTAGGACCCTGAAACCAGACCACTTATACCATGTCTCTTGTACATTCAAAGTAAGTAAATCCTGAGGTGATCCTCAATCCAGACTTATTGGTAAGCTTGTACATTTCAATTTAGTAGAACTCTATGGTGGTCCTCAATACAGAACTCTATAACAATATCTACCTCTCAGTAATAAAGCTTATGTATTCAAGTAAATAGTTTTATATGGTGATCCACAGCGCACAGCTTGAAACAAAATAAAGATGCATTTAAATGTATACAGGATGCAAAGTGTAGATTTGCCTTACGAGACAAGGTAACACTACGACTATTGAAGCTCCTTTTTTAGGGAGTGGATGTAGTCGAGTGGTCTAGGGCGCTGGACGTAAGGCTAAGCGAATGGTGCTGCAGTGTAACAATGGTGTGGGTTCAAATCCTGTCGAAGGAAGAACAAAAATTTGACAGCTCTAAAATCTAATTCTAACACTGTTTGGTTTAATTTTCAGACGTATATAATATTTAGTATTAACCTAGTATCCTTTAAAGTAACTTTGAGATCCAGTGGGACAGATATATTGTATGGTTGTCACTTGCTTCTAGACGTTTGTATAATATACTTTATTTCCTGTGACTGTATAATGAATAATTCTTCATTATCCTATCCAATATATTAAAAATTGCTGAGTTAGATTGCTGTCAAATTATAATATTAAGTATATATGTACCATCTACACACGCTAAAACACATGTCTTACGTCTATCCCTAGATTTGCCTTACGAGACAAGGTAACACTACGACTATTGAAGCTCCTTTTTTAGGGAGTGGATGTAGTCGAGTGGTCTAGGGCGCTGGACGTAAGGCTAAGCGAATGGTGCTGCAGTGTAACAATGGTGTGGGTTCAAATCCCGTCGAAGGAAGAACAAAAATTTGACAGCTCTAAAATCTAATTCTAACACTGTTTGGTTTAATTTTCAGACGTATATATATATATCTATCTATCTTAAAGAGCACTTTAGCATGCTTTGTACTTATAATAAATGTACATGTGTGTAGTTTTTAAGATTTCATTGTTTTCTTATTTATTATGATTATTTTTTATGATATAAAGTATGTCTAGTCGACACGAAGGGCTATCCATTTTAAAAAAAAGTTCTTCTTCATACAATCATCAGGAAACTTGATTTGAAAATCATCATTGGGTGTATGTTTATGAGCAAAAAGTGACATGATCTTTAATCATAATTTTCAGAGAAGCCAATGATAGTATTTTAACCAGATCTGCAGCACTGAAGGAGTCTATATTTTGTGTAATGACATCAGGACCACAATTAATAACTACATTGTTAATTATCAAACCTAGAGCTGTAAAGCGTCATCTTCCTAAGATTATCAAAAAAATTGTACAAGAAGGCTTCAAAGTGGTAGGCATGAGATTACAGGTTCTGTCAGAGGAAGATATCCAATACCTCACTAAGAATGATGACAATGTGGTAATTATATCTTTATATTGAGAAAGGCACACTAATTTGATTTATAATTTTGTTGATTTTCCTATACCAAATTAAGACAAAAGATGTAGGATATTTTGGTAAGAAAAAAGAACAAATAGTGAAACTCCAGTCCATTTTAGTAACTTTGTAAATGCCTGTAATTGACAAAATCAGAAATGAGAAAAAAAAATATACAAGCAGATTAATGGTGAAAGATGCTTGACCACAGAAGAAAACTGCAGGGTTTCAGTACTTGACACATATTCACACTTGTTAATCAACATACAAATCTTGGTATATTTGTCTTCTAATTTCATATACTCATTCATTCATATTTGAATATTCAAAGTTTTTTTGTTTTTTTTATAGGAACCTGACACATTAGAAAAGCATATGGTATATTTGAAATCTGGACCCAGTTTATGTTTGGTATTACAAAGGGAAAATGGTGTGAAAAAGTTACTTGACTTACTTGGACCTGCGGATCCTCTAAATGCCAGAAGACAAAGTCAGTTCTTGTGGAGAGGGACTTTTGGTGTTAATGTAGTCACTAATGCATTCCATGGTAAAACATTTTAATGCCATACATGACTTTTTAACTAAAAAAGACAAGTTTGATCTGACCTCATGTCATTAAACTTTGGGGTATTAAACTCACTCCTACTCCAAAATCGTCCAATCAGAACTCTTTTTTTATTAGATATGATGTTCTGATTGAAATTTTTCGAGTATGAGTAGAAACCTATTACTTGAATCTTTTATGACTTTAAATAAAGTCAAATAAGAATTTTCTATCATGCTAACTTCTTGACCTATTAATAAACACTAGATTTTGCCATCAATTATTATAAACACAGTGACACAGAAAAATAGTTATTAAATAGAAATTATTATTTTTAGCATCATTCCTGTTCGAACATATTTCTGAATCATATAAAAGTATTTGCAATAAGATTCTTCCAATATCACTTCAACGCAGTGAGAGTAAAACTACATTGTTTAAATAAATACTACTTGTGACCATGTCAAATTCTGATTGGCAGTTTGAGTTTAATCTGACCTAAATAAATAAACTTCATGGGTATATCAAATGACCTTAGAGTATTAACATTTTAACAATAATTAAATTTATTCTGGATAGCTTAAAGGAGAATGAAACCAACTGATGGTTTGGGGTTTTACAGAATTTAGAATTAATAAAAAAATGAAAATATGACGTTTTTAATGAAAATTTTACAAGGGCTGATGTTAAGGCACATTTATATCTTATTGATTTTAAATTTCCCGCTAAGCATGCAGGCTGCCATTTATCCCTTATCAGTGACGTCACTCCATATATTCCGATTTAGCTGTTCAGCTTCTGCATCAAAACAATAATATCATTTTTAGAATTCCGTCATAATGGATAGAAATTCTAATGCAATAGGGTTAGTTGCATATAATTTTGAACCTGAATATTCAGAAGAAGAAATGATGAGTCGTAGTCAACATTCAATCGCTGAAGCTTCATCAGCTGATGTTCGCACATTGGAAGAATGGTGCTCAATTTGGATGATCATGAATGCAGCATGCATCTTGACAGCTATGACACTTTGATTATTAATCCTGATGTGTTTAAAAGACAACGTGGTCGTGCCCCCGATGAATTAAACAACAGATAAAGATGCTATTTTTAATTAAAATGCATCTCGACTCATGTACAACTTATAATTACATTTTGAATATAATTTTGTTTCCTCAAAATGAATGAATCTTGTTTATTGTCTTTCAATGTTTAATTGTGTGTCCTCACATGACCACACATTTTCTTCAGGTAAAGTCTTCTCTAATCAATTTTATAAAGAGTATAGATGGCATTACTGGCCACCCCCTTTTTTGTTACGTTTTTTATGGGGTGAATATTAGTAGAAATTAAATATAAGTTTAAGTACATAGCTTTACCAATTTATAAATGACATGAAACATTTTAAGGTTTCTATTTTTGTTTTTATTCTGAAGTGTTATTCAACATTTTTAAAAGTTTTATTTGTCCATCAGCTAAATTAATCTGTTAACCGGAATAGATGGAGTGCCGTCATACAATATACTTTATGTGCTCTTCAATTCTAGAGAGTTCCACAAGATGTCTAATCCCATTATAAGGCGGGAAATTCAAAATTCGTTTTTTTAATCCCCTTATACTTTTTATGGAGATGAAATATTATCTTTGTTTGATGTGAACATTACCTCAAAACAACTATACTTTTGATTTTTAATTAAATATTTGGATGGTTTCGTTCTCCTTTAAAACCATTGTTTACAAGAAGTGTTATTGACTGTATTTTTTTTTTATTTTCAGGATCAACAAGTTATGTCAAGGCAGTTGAAGAACAGAAAAGATTTTTTCCTGATGGTATTTGTTGTGAGTCGAATGGATATTTAGAGAATGATGAGGTATGCTTCTAAACAGCTAACAAACTTAATTTTAGTAAATTACTAGCTATTAAAAGTGATGTGTTAGCCCTAATGTTTAAAGGAAATGAAATCGGACAAAGTATCCATCTTGTAAGGTTAAATTAATCTGCAGTTTGATATAAAAGGAATAAGAGGACTGGATAAAAACAATTTGTTACAAAGTTTAGGTGTTCTTGGTATTCATTATGGTTGTGATCATACAGTTGTTTGATTGACATATATCCATACATTCATTACTTATTGCCACTGAAGTATGAGGTGTACTCAATACAACACCAATAAAGCTTATCACAAATGATATAGCTGAAATAATGTTCAAAGTGGTGTTAAATACCAATAACCTTAATCCTTACATATTCTTGAAAGGGAGATAACTGCCAAAGCACACTTATAGAGATAGCTAATATGCCATTCATGTTTACAGATTATGAACAGAAATACAAGATATTTTTATTTGGTATTTAGTACTCGTAATACACAAATAAAACAATATGACAAGATAGGTAAATAAAGTTAATCAAGATAAACATTTCAAAATATGAAATTTGATATCTAAATCAGACATCCAGTTTTTTATATAGAAAGTATAAATTGTATGTATATTGATACAGAAATGATGTTTCACTATGACAGTTCATAGTATTATTTAGCAGGTTTGAAACAATGTGACTTGTAATTGTACATACTTATACATAGATTGGTGTAATTTTGATATATGTTGTAGATAATTTGTCCTGCTGTAGACAGTGTTATAGACATCCATTACCATGTAAATAGAGAACTGACAGTACATGACCTATCACCTGAACCAGGTAAATACTAGATAAATATATTTATACATATGTAAATACTTGTGTCAGTAGTCACAATAATATCATAAAGTAGTATTAGTAACAAATGCAGACTGGATCTTAAAACTGCTCTGGGCATTTGTCACCAGATGGGCCCATTGTTCATTAATATGTTGCTTATCTTAGCGACCCACTAGGCATTATCTAAATGTCTGTATGGCCAGTCTGCCTCTGATTAGTAGCAAACATCATCATATAAATCTATTTATTTACATCAAATTGTCAATTTTATAGTCAATAAATTAATAAATCAGTTATGTAAGATTTTTGTTTTTTGTTGAATAAATAAAAACTCTCTAACTGCAAAACAATTGTTTTCTACGATACCACTGGTTCTTGTGAGTTATCATATTCAATATGATTTTTATCCCCTCGCCAACGAAGTTGCGAAGGGATATAGTAACGCTACCGTCCGTCCTTCCTTCCTTCCGTCCTTCCATAACATCCTTGTGAACACTCTAGGATCAACATCCTTCAATGGATTTTGACCAAACTTGGTGCATATTTAGTCCTTAAGAGAATCTGGAACCCTATTGATTTTCAAGGTCAAAGGTCAATGTCACCGGGTCAAATTTTTACTGCATAACATCCTTGTGAACACTCTAGAATCAACATCCTTCAATGGATTTTGACCAAACTTGGTACATACATAGTCCTTAGGAGAGTCTGAAGCCCTATTGATTTTCAAGGTCAAAGGTCAAGGTCACATGGTCTAATTTTTAGGCGAGGGGATACACCACGCTTTGCGTTGCCCTTGTTATATATTTTTATGCATATAAAACCAATTTCCAGCACATTTCTCTAATTTATTTGTTCTTATTAATATGAGAAGTGAAAATAAATTGTTATTTCATATAATTTAATAATGTGTAAACTTGAGTATGTCTTTTTTTTCTTGATTTGTTTTGGAGGGGACTAGAGAAGACTTTTATTTCACAATCAAATGCATTAATTTCTTTGATTTCAGATTCTGCTGAAAATATACTTATGGAAACCACATGCTTAGTAATAAAACCACCATTGATTACTCTTAAAAGAAATGGTACCTATGGTTACGTAGATCTTATTGAAGGCTTGACTAATCATGGGTAGGTTCATTTTGGAAGGAATTTAGTTTAAAAGGAGTTCATTCAAACATATGGGCTGACCCAGAAACAAATAAGGTTTAAAATCAAGAAAAATAATTTCATAAATTTTTTAGTTCACCTTGCCAAAGGCAACGTGAGCTTTTGCCATCACTTGGTGTCCGTCGTCTGTCGTTCGTTAACTTTTCACATTTTAATCTTCTCCTCTGAAACCCCTGAACCAAATGAACTGAAACTTGGTAGGAAGCATCTATGGAAGGTCCTCTATAAAATTGCTCATTTCGTCCTGATCCATTAACAAACATGGCCGCCACAGGCAATTCTTGTTTCTGATTGGCCGATTTTTATGTCCCCGCCACTAAGTGGCTGGGACATATAGTGTTACCCATGTCCGTAATTCCGAAATAAAACAGTTTTTCGCTATGCTTTGAGATATTGACTTGATTTTTGGTAAATGAGTGTATAATGATGAGTTACAGATCAAGTTTACATTTCGTTCCGATCCAATGATTTTTGGCTGAGTTATGGCCCTTGGACTTTGAAATTTGGCCAATATTTAGTTGTCACCACTTGTTTTTCGCTATGCTTGGAGATATTGACTTGATTTTTGGTATATGTGTGTATAATGATGAGATACAGAGCCATTTTACATTTCGTTCCGGTCCAATGATTTTTGGCTGAGTTATGGCCCTTGAACTTTGAAATTTTGCCAAATATTTAGTTGTCACCACTTTTTTTCGCTATGCTTGGAGATATTGACTTGATATTTTGGTATATGAGTGTATAAAGATGAGTTGCAGATCAAGTTTACATTTCGTTCCGGTCCAATAATTTTTGGTTGAGTTATGGCCCTTGGACTTTGAAATTTGGCCAAATATTTAGTTGTCACCACTTTATTTCACTATGATTTGAGATATTGACTTGATTTTTGGTATGAGAGCGTATAATTATAAGTTACAGATCAACTTTGAAATTCGTTCCAGTTGAATGATTTTTGGCCAACTTACAGCAGTTGGGCTTTAAAATTTGGCCAAATATTTAGTTGTCGCCACTTTATTTCACTCTGATTTGAGATATTGACTTGATTTTTGGTATGAGAGTGTATAATCATAAGTTACAGATCAAGTTTGAAATTCCTTCCGGTTGAATGATTTTTGGCCAACTTTATACAGCCGTTGGGCTATGAAATTTGGCCAAATATTTAGTTGTCATCACTTTATTTTCACTATGATTTGAGATATTGACTTGATTTTTGGTATGTGAATTTAAGGAGGCTTGAGGAAAGAGATCTTAAACAATAGTTTGTTATTCTTAGCCTATTACTGAGGGAATTAAAAAAGGGTGAAACATGTCCTTAAAAATTGCGGGGACATTCAACGACACATCTAGTTAAAAATCTTCTCCTCTGAAACCGCTTAGCCAAATGAACCGAAACTGGGTAGGAAGCATCTATGGAAGGTCCTCTGTAAGGATTGCTCATTTCGTCCCGATCTGTTAACAAACATGACCGCCACAGGCGACTATTGTTTCTGATTGGCCGATTTTTTTAAATCTTCTCCTCTGAAACCGCTTGACCAAATGAACCGAAACTTGGTAGGAAGCATCTATGGAAGGTCCTCTATAAAGATTGCTCATTTTATCCTGATCGGTTAACAAACATGGCCGCCACAGCCAATTCCTGTTTCTGATTGGTTGATTTTTAAAAAACTTCTCCTTTGTTAAAAGAAAGATAACTCTTGTCTAAACTGTTAAAAAGAAAGATAACTTTGCCATTATCTCCCTTAGAAATTAACTAATGCTGATATAGTGTAACATGTTTATTCTATACATTACAAGTAGGTATTCACATTTTAATATTCTTTTTAGCACACCTTGCCAAAGGCAATATGAGCTTTTGCCATCACTTGGTGTCCGTCGTCTGTCCTCAGTTTACTTTTCACATTTTAATCTTCTCCTCTGAAAACCCTCTGCCAAATGGACTGAAACTTGGTAGGAAGCATCTATGGAAGGTCCTCTCTAAAGAGTGCACATTTTGTTATGATCCATTACCAAAAATGCCCACCACAGGCAATTCTTTTTTCTGATTGGCTGATTTTAAAAACTCTTCTCCTCTGAAACCGCTTGGCCAAATGAACCGAAACTTGATAGGAATCATTTATGGAATGTCCTCTATGAAGATTGCTCATTTCAACCCGATCGGTTAACAAACATGGCATCTATGGAATGTCCTCTATGAAGATTCCTCATTTCATCCCGATAGGTTAGCAAACATGGCCACCACATGCAATTCTTGTTTCTGATTGGTCGATTTCTAAAAAATCTTCTCTTTTGAAACTGCTTAGCCATATGAACTGAAATTTGGTAGGAAGCATCTACATGTATGGAAAGTTCTGTATTAAGTTTCCTCAAAGCAGAATGAAAGGTGAGCAACACTGTCAGCTAAAAATATGATATAAAACTGTTGGGTTGAACTTTCAGACGTACATATAAATTGTTTTACACAACTTTAGTTCATCCATTTATTTAAGAGTTTTTCTAATGATTAATTTGGCTTTAAGAGTAGCTTATTTATCCTACAAACATATTTAATTCTGAACATTTTCAATTTGCTTGAGTCCTCTTTACATCAGTAACTATTCCTCTGTAAATGTCAATTTGTTCACGCCACCATATAGCTGAAATATTGTTAAAGTTGGTGTTAAACACCAATCAATCAATCAATCAATCAATCTATAAATGTCCTTTTTTACAGATTTGAAATATTAGGGTGTAGAATGGTGTGGTTTACAGAAGATCAGGCTGAACATTATCTACATGTTATTGATGCAGGAAGTTTTAAACAGGTAACTAATTATAACTTGTCCTGTAGACAATGATATTGTATGTTGATGTCTACAAACAGATTATGATGTTTGGCAGAGAGATCAATAGTCTTTTAATAGTTCACCTGTGTTGAATGTTTGAATTTTCTAATAATCTTTAAGCATAATGATGACAGTATATGTCAGATTGTTTCTCTTGTGTATGGTTGTTTTGTAAATAGCTCAATATCTTGGAGCAGAATACTTTATTGGTGTTTAATACAACCCTCAACAATATTTCATTTACATAATGGCAGTCAATTTTATAAATGGTTGAAACCAAAGTACAAGGAGAAAACCACTGACCTTCTGTATGTCACTGACAAACTCATAAACCTTTGAGGTGATCAGTGCTGATTGTAGAAGTTAAATGTAAATCTAAATACCATACAATCAGGAATGTGGCTCCTTCCTCTGAATCTTAGAGAAGAAAAGTATATATCTTAATAACATCATGTAACATAATTGTTCTGTTAGAGATTATTTTCTTTAGTTTTGAGATGTGTTTCTATAGTCTTCAGATTACAATATGGCTCTTGTTATGTTAAATATTCTACTTCTCACGTGCCACTTCTTACTTCAGATTACAATATGGCTCTTGTTATGTTAAATATTCTACTTTTAACGTGCCACTTCTTACTTCAGATTACAATATGGCTCTTGTTATGTTAAATATTCTACTTTTAACGTGCCACTTCTTACTTCAGATTACAATATGGCTCTTGTTATGTTAAATATTCTACTTTTAACGTGCCACTTCTTACTTCAGATTACAATATGGCTCTTGTTATGTTAAATATTCTACTTTTAACGTGCCACTTCTTACTTCAGATTACAATATGGCTCTTGTTATGTTAAATATTCTACTTCTCACATGCCACTTCTTACTTCAGATTACAATATGGCTCTTGTTATGTTAAATATTCTACTTCTCACGTGCCACTTCTTACTTCAGATTACAATATGACTCTTGTTATGTTAAATATTCTACTTTTAACATGCCACTTCTTACTTCAGATTACAATATGGCTCTTGTTATGTTAAATATTCTACTTTTAACGTGCCACTTCTTACTTCAGATTACAATATGGCTCTTGTTATGTTAAATATTCTACTTCTCACGTGCCACTTCTTACTTCAGATTACAATATGGCTCTTGTTATGTTAAATATTCTACTTCTCACGTGCCACTTCTTACTTCAGATTACAATATGGCTCTTGTTATGTTAAATATTCTACTTCTCACGTGCCACTTCTTACTTCAGATTACAATATGGCTCTTGTTATGTTAAATATTCTACTTTTAACATGCCACTTCTTACTTCAGATTACAATATGGCTCTTGTTATGTTAAATATTCTACTTCTCACGTGCCACTTCTTACTTCAGATTACAATATGGCTCTTGTTATGTTAAATATTCTACTTCTCACGTGCCACTTCTTACTTCAGATTACAATATGGCTCTTGTTATGTTAAATATTCTACTTCTCACGTGCCACTTCTTACTTCAGATTACAATATGGCTCTTGTTATGTTAAATATTCTACTTCTCACGTGCCACTTCTTACTTCAGATTACAATATGGCTCTTGTTATGTTAAATATTCTACTTTTAACGTGCCACTTCTTACTTCAGATTACAATATGGCTCTTGTTATGTTAAATATTCTACTTTTAACGTGCCACTTCTTACTTCAGATTACAATATGGCTCTTGTTATGTTAAATATTCTACTTCTCACGTGCCACTTCTTACTTCAGATTACAATATGGCTCTTGTTATGTTAAATATTCTACTTCTCACGTGCCACTTCTTACTTCAGATTACAATATGGCTCTTGTTATGTTAAATATTCTACTTCTCACGTGCCACTTCTTACTTCAGATTACAATATGGCTCTTGTTATGTTAAATATTCTACTTTTAACATGCCACTTCTTACTTCAGATTACAATATGGCTCTTGTTATGTTAAATATTCTACTTCTCACGTGCCACTTCTTACTTCAGATTACAATATGGCTCTTGTTATGTTAAATATTCTACTTTTAACATGCCACTTCTTACTTCAGATTACAATATGGCTCTTGTTATGTTAAATATTCTACTTCTCACGTGCCACTTCTTACTTCAGATTACAATATGGCTCTTGTTATGTTAAATATTCTACTTCTCACGTGCCACTTCTTACTTCAGATTACAATATGGCTCTTGTTATGTTAAATATTCTACTTCTCACGTGCCACTTCTTACTTCAGATTACAATATGACTCTTGTTATGTTAAATATTCTACTTCTCACGTGCCACTTCTTACTTGGGTGATTTTCAAAAAAATGAAGACTTTGTGTGACATAGAGGGTGAAATTTCAAATTGGACAAATTGACATAATTTTGGTCGTAAAATAATGTCAATATGATATATTTTTCAGATTCAGTTGCTCAGAGCAATGTATGAAGACAAAAAAAAATTTCAACTTTTATTAGCAACAAAGTGTTAAAATGATAACAAATACAGACTTACTTCCTCAGAGGTATCATTTTTTTTTGGGTATGGTAAAAGACCTAAATGTATTTCCATTTGATAATGATATGAAAAAGGCACATTTTGGTACCAAACTTTGTATATATCATAAGAAAACTGTTTCAGTATATCAAAGAAACACTATTTTTACTGTATATTTTAAAAAATCTGGTAATTAAAGTTTTCATACAAGCATAAAAAATATGATCTAATGTGGCTTAATAGTTGTAAATCAATTATTTATATATGCCTAATAAATATAACAAAAGTTAAGTTAAGTTGATCATTGGTGGTATAAACTAGAGGTAACCAAATGAAAATACTGTCCATTTTTTGATGTTTTGTCACACTCCTGACACATTTTTCTAAAAGATAAATACACCTAATATCAAGCTAAATGCAATCATTGTTGGTCACAATAACTTTTTTAAGTAGTAGTACATAATCTATTTTGACTGAAAAAAGGTTTCCCTTGAATATATTTCATTTTTGCATTGTTATGATGTTATTTCAATCATATTTTATCATATTCTAAGTAATACTATCATAATTATAAAAAATGACAACTCAATTTTCAACCATTTATACATCTTTTCAAGAGTATAGTGCTTATTGAGAATTAAATAATTCCCCGAGACAATTACAAGCAGTTTTATGGAGGCTATATGCTTACAAAATAATCTATTTCTTAAATAAAATTGTCACACTTCTGACTCCCTCTCGAAAATAAACCTGTTGAGCTGAAAATAATATAACCAACTTATTCTTTCCCTAACTAAAAGTTATATTTCTTCAAAAGCTTATATTTCTTACAGTTAACAGTAAATATTAAAAGAAGATTCAAATTTTTTTCTAATGATTAGTGTGCTAATTATTTGCCCTTTAGGAATTTATCTCATCAAAAATGGTTAAAATGGATTTGAAATTTATTAAAACTAGCAATAGATCATCTTTTCTTAGTATAAAATTACTTTTTACTGGTTTTCAAATTAGTTTCCCCATGTTTCTCAATAATTTACTCTGCAAAAAAACTTCCTACTGCAATTGCAATCGACATTTAATGTATTTATGTCAGGAGTGTGACATATTACTGTTGAATGAAAAATTATTGATAAATTTTCAAAAATGCTATATCAAAAGAATGAAAATGTTTTATGAAAGGCAAGATATATTAAAGTAAGTATTCTGTTTATCTAAAGCAACATACATCAATTTTTCATTTAGGAAAAATCCATATTTTGACATGTTTTAAGAAAATATAACCCTTTATCATCACTTATTATGAGAAAGGTGTCGTGCAATATACAAAAATACTACAATTATTACTTATTGTTTATATGTGATTAAATTGAAAACATTGTGGAAGTTTGTAGAAGCATTGTTTATTTATTTTTTTATTTAAAAGATATGCCCATTAAAAGTGTCACACTCCTGACATTAGTTATTTTGATTTCCTAGATATGATATGTTATATATCAGAGCTATTTCCAACTTTTTTCTTTGATTAGGCCTGGAGCTTTTGGAAAATAAAGAAAATTGTGAACTATTAAAGCATACAACATAGCACTATACAACTAAGATCAAATGTCACACTCCTGACATTTTTTGTGTCTCTCCTTATGCAAGCCCAATTTTACAACTATCATATTCATCCAGTCTAATACTACTAAATTATTATAACTAATGTTTTTTTACAACATAATTTGACTTTTCTGAACTAATTAGTCTCAACAATGAAAAACTATTAAGGTTTAATTTGACATTTGTACAATTTTCCAAGTTAAATTTATTCACGTACACTAATTTAAAAAATAGAATATTTTTTTGTCGCATAATCATAGGGTCACAAAACATCTAGATATTTGAAGTAAAATGGTACGAAATTATAGAATACCATCTTTCTTTAATATATTCTTTATTTTATTTTTTTTATCATCAAGGTAAGTTAAGGCAATTTAAAGTTTGTCACGCTAAAACGTCACACTCCTGACAAATTTGACCAGTTTTTAGAGGATAACTTTTTAACCGGAAGAGCAATCTCCATGACACTTTGCATGAAGATAACTGTTACCATTGTGCTTGTTTTAAGATATTTACCTTTCTTTCATATCATTTACTATTCAAATTATTCTCTGAAAATGAAAAGTCTTCATTTTTTTGAAAATAACCCACTTCAGATTACAATATGGCTCTTGTTATGTTGAATATTCTACTTTTCACGTGCCACTTCTTACTTCTGGACCATATAATGACTTTAGATTCAATATTAAACTTTTTCAGGTGCCACTTCTTACTTCTGGACCTTGTATTGTGATGGCTTTAAATTACTATATGTCTCTTGTTATGTTCAATATTACACTTTCAGATACCACTTCTTATGTTTGGTCCTTGTATTATGATGGCTTTAAATTACTGTATGAAATGTCTTTTATGTTAATTAAACTTTTTCAGGTGCCACTTCTTACTTCTGGACCTTGTATTGTGATGGCTTTAAATTATTATATGTCTTTTGTTGTGTTAAATATTAAACTTTTTCAGGTGCCACTTCTTACTTCTGGACCTTGTATTGTGATGGCTTTAAATTACTATATGTCTTTTGTTATGTTAAATATTAAACTTTTTCAGGTGCCACTTCTTACCTCTGGACCTTGTATTGTGATGGCTTTAAATTACTATATGTCTTTTGTTATGTTAAATATTAAACTTTTTCAGGTGCCACTTCTTACTTCTGGACCTTGTATTGTGATGGCTTTACAAAGAGATAATGCTGTGCTAGTATTTGATTCTATAATGGGCAGGTGAGTGATGGTTAAAATTATTGATATAAGTGTAAAAGAAAATAAAAGAATTTTTTATTTCATTTCTAAATGGATAAACTTTAAAACTGTCCAAATATGCTGAACATATGAAGAAAAGATCTAATTATGGTCACAAACTTCTGTTGAATATGAAAATGTGCTGTTTCCTCAAATCCTCTTTTCTGAAATCATTAATGAATTTTTGAAGTTTTTATCCAGATAACAAATTGCAGGTTACATATGATAATTTTATTTTAAGTTATTAATATAGATCATGTAAGATTTTGAGTGTTCTGGTCCTTATTTTATGTCTGAAATAAAAGAAAGGCAATGAGAAATGAAACAGCTATTTTTCTTAATTTTATTTTATATTCCATTCAAGGGTTTGAAGTAATTATGCATATATGTTTAGGGTTAGGGTTATGGTGTTTAATGCCAATTTCAACAATATTTCAGTTATACCGTGACGGTCAGTGTTATTGGTGAAGGAAACCATAGTACCCAAATGAAACCACCAACTTGATGCAAGTCACTGACAAACTTTATCACATTTATCACATAATTTTTTGTTGATCAAACCATTTTCAGTAGATTTGTCAAATATAAACAAAATAAAAGGATACTGGCAAAAAATTAATTAAAGAAAGTATATAGAAATAATTTTGAGTATGATTTAATTATTTTACAGTGATTATGGAGCAGAGTCTTTGATAGGAAGATATAGTGATATGATTTACAGGCCTACAGATATAAAACAGGTAAGTAATCTATGTCAATGTTGTTTTTCTTGTCTTTATTGTATGTTTACAGAAAATGTATTGTAATAAGGGCAGATAACGTACTTAACAGGGGGGTTTGTTGTCTAGCATATCATTTAAAATAGACACTATCCTTACTCTAATGAGGCGTAGATTCTCATGCCTAGAGGTGCTCTTTTGTTGTACTTTCAGTATAAAAAGTGTACTTTCAGTATGAAAAATACAGTAGAACTTCGCTGACTCAAACTCGAAGAGACTCAAAATCTGTTTGAGCTATCGGTAGTTTGAGCCACCGAGGTCCCGTAATATTAGAGAGAAAAAAATCTGGTTCTGACCCAGGCAGTTTCATTACGCTATGATAACTAATGCATAGTAAAGTGGGCCTTTCTCGTACAAAATATTTAATCCTTTAGAAAGTTCTAAAAGACTACGGCTTCTGATTACCTCTTTGGTATCTTCAAACGTTCCTTAGAAACAATTTTTCACTTTGTTCGCGATCTATTTTATAAACAGGAACTATGAGGTCAGGAATTAACACTTGGACCGATATCGTATGATGCTAATAATTCGGATACATATTTTTAATGGCCAATCTTAAAATTTTAGCCATTTTCCTTTTTTTTTAATTTGAATTTGAAGAATAATTGTTTCTTTTTGGTATTATATACACATGAAAACTCAGGTTAATCGAAATTTCAGAACGAGTACATTTCTTTTGTTTTTGGTATTTAGATGAACCTTGAGACCACACAGTTTGATATTATTCGATCCCAACTATAAAAAAGTTAAATAAAATAAAAATAACACTCAATAATAATAATTCATGTAATAACCATAAGCACATTCAACCGTAACATATATCTGTCAATTAAATTGCCTTGTTCGAGTTTGGCATGGTAAAACTCGTGATTTTATTATTGACGTGACTTTCAAATCAGTTTGAGCCATCCATGGTATTCGACCCATCTGAGTTCGAGGGGCCGAAGTTTGACTAACTGTTTTTCCCCTATGTAGAAGATAATTTAAACTTTTTCTAAATGCCCTTTGGTTATGTATTTTTTATTCATTTTTATAACTTGATCAAGGTACAATTAACTCATGATCATGCACACTTTATATTGTAAATATTTGACCTGGATTCAACTTTTGTTAACAATTTTCAATTTCTCTATGCTTAAAATTGGGTGTTTTCAAACATTTAAACAAGTATCTGATACCCTTTTAATTCTTAGATGAGGAACAATGAATTGTACTCCTACAATTAAACAGGACGTGTACAAATTTGAACTGAAATTTCCATTGGTTTTTTTTTAAAGTGTAGATGATGATTGTAATTTTGCTAATTGAGCAGATTAGCAGTTTTAATTGCAAATGTTTACAAACAGGCAAAGATGACAAGTGTTGCTTAGAAAATAGAAATTATTCAAATGAACAAAATAAATCGGTCAGATATATTGTACAACTCTAGTAGAAGCTATAACACATTTCACATTTTACCTGTGATAATCTGTATGAGAAAACTAATCAATTTAAAGCCTCAAGTTTTGCAGGTAATTGACCCCACATTTCTAAGAATGTCTATTTGACATATGTTATTCCCAGTACTGAGTGTATGATTTTCTATGTAAAGATATTGATCTCTCAAATAAATCTGTTAGAAATGGCTTTAATTTTTTAATAGCACAGAAAGAGCAGAAAATTTCAGGAAAAGAATTATGTCATTACTAAAGATAATTATTTCTTTTAAAATAAGCAATAGAAAGGGGGTTGCTGTTACAAAATAACTGAGGAGTAATGAAATATAATATTTATAAACTGTTCAGAAATAATTGAAAACTTCCTTTTTATGTAATATACTAATATATCTTTGTGAGATAAAAATCATGAAAATGTCTTTATAACAGGAAATTGTATTATTGGATAAAAAAAATAAGTTCTTGTTTTACATTTTATACCCTTTCATTGAAAGAAAAATCCATTTTCACACAGTGTATTTCATCTTAAGATTTAAACTGAAATAATCAAACATTTTAATGTTCAGTTGACTTATTTAACTGAACAAATTCTGTCTGCAAGAAAAACGATCTTGTGTCATGCACTTTTAAACTTAATTAGTATTAAATAACTAGTGATGTGATGGTACATTGATTATTTTAGTTATACTGTTTCTCATGTTTAAATTGAAAAGTGTTGTGGACTATGTTGTATTATTATGGGTATACAGTTTCTCATGTTTAAATTGAAAAGTGTTGTGGACTATGTTGTATTATTTTGGGTATACAGTTTCTCATGTTTAGATTGAAAACTTTTGTGGACTATGTTGTATTATTTTAGTTATACTGTTTCTCATGTTTAAATTGAAAACTTTTGTGGACTATGTTGTATTATTTTGGGTATACAGTTTCTCATGTTTAAATTGAAAACTGTTGTGGACTATGTTGTATTATTTTAGTTATACAGTTTCTCATGTTTAAATTGAAAACTTTTGTGGACTATGTTGTATTATTTTAGTTATACTGTTTCTCATGTTTAAATTGAAAACTTTTGTGGACTATGTTGTATTATTTTGGGTATACAGTTTCTCATGTTTAAATTGAAAACTTTTGTGGACTATGTTGTATTATTTTGGGTATACAGTTTCTCATGTTTAGATTGAAAACTTTTGTGGACTATGTTGTATTATTTTAGTTATACTGTTTCTCATGTTTAAATTGAAAACTGTTGTGGACTATGTTGTATTATTTTGGGTATACAGTTTCTCATGTTTAAATTGAAAACTGTTGTGGACTATGTTGTATTATTTTAGTTATACAGTTTCTCATGTTTAAATTGAAAACTTTTGTGGACTATGTTGTATTATTTTAGTTATACTGTTTCTCATGTTTAAATTGAAAACTTTTGTGGACTATGTTGTATTATTTTGGGTATACAGTTTCTCATGTTTAAATTGGAAACTTTTGTGGACTATGTTGTATTATTTTGGGTATACAGTTTCTCATGTTTAAATTGAAAACTTTTGTGGACTATGTTGTATTATTTTGGGTATACAGTTTCTCATGTTTAAATTGAAAACCTTTGTGGACTATGTTGTATTATTTTAGTTATACTGTTTCTCATGTTTAAATTGAAAACTTTTGTGGACTATGTTGTATTATTTTGGGTATACAGTTTCTCATGTTTAAATTGAAAACTGTTGTGGACTATGTTGTATTATTTTAGTTATACAGTTTCTCATGTTTAAATTGAAAACTTTTGTGGACTATGTTGTATTATTTTAGTTATACTGTTTCTCATGTTTAAATTGAAAACTTTTGTGGACTATGTTGTATTATTTTGGGTATACAGTTTCTCATGTTTAAATTGGAAACTTTTGTGGACTATGTTGTATTATTTTGGGTATACAGTTTCTCATGTTTAAATTGAAAACTGTTGTGGACTATGTTGTATTATTTTAGTTATACAGTTTCTCATGTTTAAATTGAAAACTTTTGTGGACTATGTTGTATTATTTTAGTTATACTGTTTCTCATGTTTAAATTGAAAACTTTTGTGGACTATGTTGTATTATTTTGGGTATACAGTTTCTCATGTTTAAATTGGAAACTTTTGTGGACTATGTTGTATTATTTTGGGTATACAGTTTCTCATGTTTAAATTGAAAACTTTTGTGGACTATGTTGTATTATTTTGGGTATACAATTTCTCATGTTTAAATTGAAAACTTTTGTGGACTATGTTGTATTATTTTGGGTATACAGTTTCTCATGTTTAAATTGAAAACTGTTGTGGACTATGTTGTATTATTTTGGGTATACAGTTTCTCATGTTTAGATTGAAAACTTTTGTGGACTATGTTGTATTATTATGGGTATACAGTTTCTCATGTTTAGATTGAAAACTTTTGTGGACTATGTTGTATTATTTTGGGTATACAGTTTCTCATGTTTAAATTGAAAACTTTTGTGGACTATGTTGTATTATTTTGGGTATACAGTTTCTCGTGTTTAAATTGAAAACTGTTGTGGACTATGTTGTATTATTTTGGGTATACAGTTTCTCATGTTTAAATTGAAAACTTTTGTGGACTATGTTGTATTATTTTGGGTATACAGTTTCTCATGTTTAGATTGAAAACTTTTGTGGACTATGTTGTATTATTTTGGGTATACAGTTTCTCATGTTTAAATTGAAAACTTTTGTGGACTATGTTGTATTATTTTGGGTATACAGTTTCTCGTGTTTAAATTGAAAACTGTTGTGGACTATGTTGTATTATTTTGGGTATACAGTTTCTCATGTTTAAATTGAAAACTTTTGTGGACTATGTTGTATTATTTTGGGTATACAGTTTCTCATGTTTAGATTGAAAACTTTTGTGGACTATGTTGTATTATTTTGGGTATACAGTTTCTCATGTTTAGATTGAAAACTTTTGTGGACTATGTTGTATTATTTTGGGTATACTGTTTCTCATGTTTAAATTGAAAACTTTTGTGGACTATGTTGTATTATTTTGGGTATACAGTTTCTCATGTTTAAATTGGAAACTTTTGTGGACTATGTTGTATTATTTTGGGTATACAGTTTCTTATGTTTAAATTGAAAACTTTTGTGGACTATGTTGTATTATTTTGGGTATACAGTTTCTCATGTTTAAATTGAAAACTTTTGTGGACTATGTTGTATTATTTTGGGTATACAGTTTCTCATGTTTAGATTGAAAACTTTTGTGGACTATGTTGTATTATTATGGGTATACAGTTTCTCATGTTTAGATTGAAAACTTTTGTGGACTATGTTGTATTATTTTGGGTATACAGTTTCTCATGTTTAAATTGAAAACTTTTGTGGACTATGTTGTATTATTTTGGGTATACAGTTTCTCGTGTTTAAATTGAAAACTGTTGTGGACTATGTTGTATTATTTTGGGTATACAGTTTCTCATGTTTAAATTGAAAACTTTTGTGGACTATGTTGTATTATTTTGGGTATACAGTTTCTCATGTTTAAATTGAAAACTGTTGTGGACTATGTTGTATTATTTTAGTTATACAGTTTCTCATGTTTAAATTGAAAACTTTTGTGGACTATGTTGTATTATTTTAGTTATACTGTTTCTCATGTTTAAATTGAAAACTTTTGTGGACTATGTTGTATTATTTTGGGTATACAGTTTCTCATGTTTAAATTGGAAACTTTTGTGGACTATGTTGTATTATTTTGGGTATACAGTTTCTCATGTTTAAATTGAAAACTTTTGTGGACTATGTTGTATTATTTTGGGTATACAATTTCTCATGTTTAAATTGAAAACTTTTGTGGACTATGTTGTATTATTTTGGGTATACAGTTTCTCATGTTTAAATTGAAAACTGTTGTGGACTATGTTGTATTATTTTGGGTATACAGTTTCTCATGTTTAGATTGAAAACTTTTGTGGACTATGTTGTATTATTATGGGTATACAGTTTCTCATGTTTAGATTGAAAACTTTTGTGGACTATGTTGTATTATTTTGGGTATACAGTTTCTCATGTTTAAATTGAAAACTTTTGTGGACTATGTTGTATTATTTTGGGTATACAGTTTCTCGTGTTTAAATTGAAAACTGTTGTGGACTATGTTGTATTATTTTGGGTATACAGTTTCTCATGTTTAAATTGAAAACTGTTGTGGACTATGTTGTATTATTTTAGTTATACAGTTTCTCATGTTTAAATTGAAAACTTTTGTGGACTATGTTGTATTATTTTGGGTATACAGTTTCTCATGTTTAAATTGGAAACTTTTGTGGACTATGTTGTATTATTTTGGGTATACAGTTTCTCATGTTTAAATTGAAAACTTTTGTGGACTATGTTATATTATTTTGGGTATACAATTTCTCATGTTTAAATTGAAAACTTTTGTGGACTATGTTGTATTATTTTGGGTATACAGTTTCTCATGTTTAAATTGAAAACTGTTGTGGACTATGTTGTATTATTTTGGGTATACAGTTTCTCATGTTTAAATTGAAAACTTTTGTGGACTATGTTGTATTATTTTGGGTATACAGTTTCTCATGTTTAAATTGAAAACTTTTGTGGACTATGTTGTATTATTTTGGGTATACAGTTTCTCATGTTTAGATTGAAAACTTTTGTGGACTATGTTGTATTATTTTGGGTATACAGTTTCTCATGTTTAAATTGAAAACTGTTGTGGACTATGTTGTATTATTTTGGGTATACAGTTTCTCATGTTTAAATTGAAAACTTTTGTGGACTATGTTGTATTATTTTGGGTATACAGTTTCTCATGTTTAGATTGAAAACTTTTGTGGACTATGTTGTATTATTATGGGTATACAGTTTCTCATGTTTAGATTGAAAACTTTTGTGGACTATGTTGTATTATTTTGGGTATACAGTTTCTCATGTTTAAATTGAAAACTTTTGTGGACTATGTTGTATTATTTTGGGTATACAGTTTCTCATGTTTAAATTGAAAACTTTTGTGGACTATGTTGTATTATTATGGGTATACAGTTTCTTATGTTTAAATTGAAAACTTTTGTGGACTATGTTGTATTATTTTGGGTATACAGTTTCTCATGTTTAAATTGAAAACTTTTGTGGACTATGTTGTACAGGCAGCTCTTGTACATGTAGTCTAGATACTTTACAATTACAGTCAAACCTACTTTAGTGATCAATTCTCTTAAGTAATATTATGTGACATTAATTTTTATTTCCCTTCATAGTGCATTTCATATTTTAATTATGCCTGTATTAAGCAACCACCTGTCTTATGTGACCATATTTTACTGTTCCCTTGGAAGGCTACAAGACAGCATTGACTGTATATATTTTTTCTTGCTCTGAAAGACTTCAATCTTTTGACTGCATACCTAATGTACGTTATTCCAGAAACGCACTAAATTAAATATCTACATTTTTATTAATAGTAAATTATTAAGTAAGAATTTTGTTGATATTTGACTTCACTAGCTTGCATTCTTAGATTTTATATCCTAAATAAGTACACAACAACCTCATTTATTTGTAGTTTTATTTGAAATTTATAATATCTATAAAAAACAAATTGTTTGTTTTTTTAAATGATTATAGGTCAGGTTTGAAAAAAAGTAAGATGGTGACAATATCAGTTCAGACAACATGTACTCTTCTATAATACAAGTTTTTAATATCTATAAAGAACAAAAGTTTTTTATTTTATTTTTAAAGGACATACTGTAGATCTAGAATCAAAAGTAGGACATTTAGCAATGTCAGTTCAGACTTTGAAACTAATATTATCCTTCTTTTTTTGTAGTCAAATTAAGATATATTAGTATGGTATTTGTAAAACATGTGAATAAATGGTTTCAAATTAAATCTGCAAACACACAGTGTATTTTAGTTTGTCATTTTCCATATTAAATTAGATGTTTGTTTATTTGTTTTATGGTGTTTAATGCCACTTTTAACAATAATTCAGTTATATCGTGGCAGTAAGTTTTATTGATGGAGGAAAACGGAGGACCTGGAGAAAACCACCGACCTGCCACAAGTCACTGACAAACTTTATCAAATAATGTTGTACACCTCACCCTGAGCGGGAGTCGAACCCACAACATCTGTGATGATAGGCACCGATTGCATTGGTAATTGTAAATCCAACTACCATATGATCACGGCCACGACGGCCCTCATATTAAAATAGAAAATGGAAGGAAATGCATTGTACTATAAAAAAAAAATATTAGTAATTAATTGAGAAACCATATTATTATAGGACTTTTTTATAAAAATGTTTTGGTAATAATCAAGATATAACATAATGTTATGAAAGGATATTTGTTCAGATATATTTTGTACCACCTTTACAGGTATAAAGTTCACTATCCATCATTTAATGCTCATTTATGCTTAGGAGTTATTTAATACAGTCAAACCTGACCATGCAGTCACCTCTATTAAGCAGTCACCTGTATGTAAAGGTCACATTTTCTTGTCCTGCCATAGAAAATTACATTTGAATTGATTCTCTTTTAAGAGGTCACCTGTGTTATAAGGCCACATTTTCTCTGTTCCAAAGGTGACCTCTTAATACAAGTTTAACTGTATATTATATATTTGTAGAATATGTAAATTAGACCCATTTTAACAAAAAAATTAATGCAGGATAAGTTGAGCCTCTAGTTACTGTGTTACTTTGTCAAATTTTAACAGCTCTTTGCTTGTTATTTTGTATTGTCAGAAATCAGATTGCTTCACCAGTAGGTATTTCCCCCAGAATGTTAGAATAATATTTGTTTATACTTGATCTGAAAATAAAAAAAGATACCGGGGTATGTAGTATTTTCTGAAGTAATGCTCATCTGTAAACATGGGCATCATTAAAGTCCCTATCATAGCTAGGGTATGTAGTATTTTCTGAAGTAATCTGTAAACATGGGCATCATTAAAGTCCCTATCATAGCTGAAATGTAGAACAGCAATTATTAAAGTTCTCTTCAATTATTTTTGTGTGAGATTTAATTTCGTTGCATGTTCATCAACGTCAATCTTTGGAATCACAATTCCTTTTTGGTATACATGCCATGTCTGTAAGTTGATTACTGAACTAAGGGGCATTGGTGGTGAAGATAATTGACTTATTCACAATTGGCCATAAGCCTAAAGTCCACTAGGTTTGACTCAAAATTCCCACAAGTGTTAAGGTTTTCAAACACCTACCCATGGATAGGTGTTTCACTGATTAGTTTATTATACCTGTCTGTGTTTACTTATTCTCCTCCATTAAGTCAGGTAGTCATTATATACACCATTAACCTAACATACATTCTGAACTTTTCTAGTTATTACTTACTACATAAAAAAGAAGAAATTGATCATAATAAATTGCTGATGTTTTCTATTATTCATGTTTTTAGGTGCAAGACAAGTTCTGTTCTAGATATTTTTTATTAAATACTATATGATTTATTTTAAATATTGTACCAGACAAACACATATTTATTTTTTTTTATGAATTTCAATAAATCTTGTCTGACTATCATTGTTTGTAACATATAGAACAATAATAAATCATGTTTGGCATCAAAGTGATGAGTTAATAATCTAATGTGAATTCCTGTGAGATCTCTGTTTAATGTAGTATTATATAGGACTTGATTTGGTTATTAGTCCCAGTGGTCACTACATCTAATTAATATGACAAGATTATCAGTTCATACAACAATCCAGATATAACCATTAAATCTATCTTCACAACTTCATCCTATGTTTATTATTTCCATGTCATTGACTAATTTATACCCAGGGAAGTCATAAATTGTGAATATCCACAAATTAATTAGCAAAATCTTGTGATTGTTTTTTTTTTTCAAATATGTTTTATAATATTAATTATATTGATTTTGCTGTTGTAGTTTACAATATAAAAGTGATTTTAGCTTTGTTCTATGTTAAAAGTTCAAAAGTAAAATTCTACTAAATTCCACCCACAATTTAAAGAGCCTGATATTATAAATAAATGTTATATTTTATACTTTATACTTTGCTCTAACTATACTCCTGTTCTATTCTGGTAAACTGTACAGGTACATAAACATTGATGAAAACACAGAAGATATCCACCTTGAAATTAATATTGTTTATAGTATGTTACAACATACATACATTGTTTCATGCAGTAAAATTTGTCTGAGTTTGTAATGTGAACAAATGGACAAATATTTGTTTTCAAAGCCAGGGCATTTGTCTGATGCCAATTCCATATTAAACATGTATACAGGTAAACCTGTCTAAACCAAGCTTCCTTGGGACCAGCTTACATGTTCATAATAGTAAATACAAAGGTGTTTGGTGTATACAGGTTAAATTAACTAAAATTTGCTACATTGGAACTTTATTTAAAGTTCAGTTTATACAGAATTTCGGTTTGTCCAAAGTTCAGTCAGACTGCTTTCACTGTATTTGAATTTAGTTATGTGAATTTTCCCTTGGATATACCAAAGAAGCAAACATTTGAAAATAAAATTAGCCAACCACAACAATACAATGCATTTCAAACTTCTAAACAGAAATGAACCAGGACAAAAACCAATAGAAATCTAAAAGTTCTTCCTTGCAACAGATGAACAAAGTTGGCCATGTTAAACAGAATGATGGGATTCCACCTAACAGATATAAACAAACAACTTTAAGAACTTTACATAGGGTTATGATTATGGTGTTTAACACCACTTTCAACAATATTTCAATTTTATTGGTGGAGAAAACCATATACCTGTTGAAAGTCAATGACAAACTTTATCACATAATGTTGTATCGAATACACCTTCAAAGACCACTCAATGGAGTGTTGAAACAAGGTCTTTAAACACAGGTGATCTCTTAATACAGGTAAAATTTATAAGGAATTTACAACAGAGGTTATTGAAAATGATGGTCATTTAACCTGAGTTTTTGCATAATACATGTGGTCTTTCAAGCTGGTTTGACTATGATTATATGCTGTATAATTATATGACCTTATAATAATTTGTTCCATTTTTTTTAAGCTCATAAGATGTTGATTTAGAAATATATATGATCTTATAATAATTTGTTCTATTTCTGTTTTCATAAGATGCTGATGTAAACATATATAAGACCTTATCATAATTTGTTCCATTTTTTTTTTAAGCTCATAAGATGTTGATTTAGAAATATATATGATCTTATAATAATTTGTTCCATTTCTGTTTTCATAAGATGCTGATATAAACATATATATGACCTTATCATAATTTGTTCAATTTTTTTTTAAGCTCATAAGATGTTGATTTAGAAATATACCGTATTTCTTCTAATTAACGCCCCCCTTCTAATAAACGCTCCCTTACTTAATTCTGCCAACAGAACATTTTTACTTCTAATAAACGCCCCCATTTCCATAGAAATAAATTAAGACCAGTAATCTTAGAACTTTAATTAGAATTATACAGTAATCGATTTGAGCTTTAATGAAAATTGTAAAATAATCGAACAATGAGTTCCAAAAATACCGGTAGTTCCGCTAATTATGCACTTCGCTACACATGCTACATGTACATCGGAAAATAAATCAATAATCTACACTCTAAATCTATCTATCAATGAACTATGGTAACTATTCTAAACTAAAACTAAGTTTTTTCATAAAGATTTTTTACAACTGGTAAAAGCTACACATCGTTAATGTCCGTCACTGTCATAATCGGATTCATTTTCCTCTTCCAATTCTGAATTTATTTCGTTTTCACCATCGCTGATTTCGGTGTTTTGTTCGTTGAATGACAAACGTTTGCTAAAATTTCCTCATCCATTCTGACGTCCTCTTCGTCGAATCCTTCAAATGGATCATCGTCGCCTTCATTTTGAAATAAATTATCTTCACTGCCGTCCAAGGCATTCGATATTTCACATTTTTTAAATGATTTACGTATTATGTCAGGAGAAATTGCATCCCAGGATTGTTTGATCCATTTCAGAATTAAAGAGTTAGAAGGAGCACGTCTGTTGCCACCTTTGGTTTTCTCCACAGGTCCAGAAAATAGCCATTCATCATACATTTCTGATAAGTGCGACTTACACGGTTTATTCCATGAAACATCAGCCGGTTGTAATTTTGATGTGCATGCTCCGGGAATAACACACAGATCCGAGTTGTATTTCATTCGGACAGACTCCTTGATGGATGGAGTTATATGTGCCCTAAAGGCATCCCAAACGAGAAAACGGCGTTTTTGGTTATTTAAACACCAAATTCTTTTCAACCAAAAGTTAATGCTTTCTTCGTTTGCCCAAGACTTTTTTCCCGATCCACACATAAACACTACCACACCGTTCGGAACTTCATTTTTTGGTAGTGGACGGACACCAGGTAGGTGAACAAGAGGAGGAAGTTTTGTTCCGTCAGCATAAGCAGCGAGCGTAACAGTAAGTCTTTCTTTTTCATGGTCCGTTGTTGCCACACGCACCTCCTTTTCCCCACGTTCAGCTAATGTTGACTTTCCTGGCATTTCGAACCACACTGGGGTCTCATCCATATTGAGAACATGCCCAACACACTGTCCTGGATTCCCACGCTGAAGAACGAGTTTTACTGAAAATTTATCATTTGGATTGTTTTCCTCTCTTTCACATATTAGTTTGTCTCCAATTTCGTATTTCCACACATTTTTATAGACATGGTAACCCCTGATAGAACTATTAAAATTATATTCCATAGATTCAATAGACGATTATCAAACATGTTTATAAGAATTTACATCAACTGGATTGTGCTATTTATAGATAACAATGAGACAACCGACACACGTGTAAAATTCTATTGTCTGTTTCACGAAGTCAACTTGGAAATTTTTTCTCTAATTAACGCCCCCCTTTTGGAAAATGTCAACGCCCCCAGGGCGTTTATTAGAAGAAATACAGTATATGACATTATATTAATTTGTTCTATTTCTGTTTTCATAAGCTCATAAGATGCTGATGTAAACATATATATGACCTTATAATAATTTGTTCTATTTCTGTTTTCATAAGATGCTGATGTAAACATATATAAGACCTTATCATAATTTGTTCCATTTTTTTTTTAAGCTCATAAGATGTTGATTTAGAAATATATATGATCTTATAATAATTTGTTCCATTTCTGTTTTCATAAGATGCTGATATAAACATATATATGACCTTATCATAATTTGTTCAATTTTTTTTTAAGCTCATAAGATGTTGATTTAGAAATATATATGACATTATATTAATTTGTTCTATTTCTGTTTTCATAAGATGCTGATATAAACATATATATGACCTTATAATAATTTGTTCCATTTCTGTTTTTATAGGCTCATAAGATGCTGATGTTTTTCTTCGACAGATTGATGTCTGGAGGACAATGTGATATTGGTTCTAAAGCACATTAAGCTCAACAGTTAAATTAATATTGTATTAATATTGTTTACTAAATTTATTGAAAATTGTTGAAATATGCACATTATTTATTGAAAGTTATTATATTTATTAACATGATTTTAAGAATTGTTTTTAAAATTTGATGCATAATTGTTTGTTTTGTTCCTGTATTACCAGTATGTGTATTTATGATTTTGTACATTCTAAGAAAGTGCTGTCTTGTTTTGTTTGTATAGATGTATTGCTTGATGAATGTACTCTTTTCCTGGAGGTATTATAAGAAACCTGCTTAATCCCCTGAATTTGTAAATTAAAAATGATAATTTTTCAGCTATTATAAATACATGTATAATGATACACTTATCTCCATTGTTCCCAGTAATCATTTCAGAGTTAAAACTAAGTATTTTTGTAGTATTAAGTCCAGTTTAGAATATCCAAAATTTTACCGCTTTAAAGAAAGGAGCCAAATTATGACATGTTGATCACATTATTTTGATGACAACAACAGGTTTCATTCTTTTTACAGGATAAATTGTACACAATTATTCTGACAAATTTGATGTATGGGATATAGAACAGGTCTAGAGTGAGTGACTGTTGTTTAAAGCCAACTCAGCAATTTTTCAGCTATATCATGGCGAGAACAAGTTAATTTTCACTGAGATGATGATAAGTTCCACTTTGTATTAGACCAACACGCTTTGTTAGATTTTTATAACAGGTCTAGACCCCCAACTTTGTTTTATTCAATACAGAGAAATAGTAAGGCTAATTCATCATAGACTTTGTTTGACTTTATACGGCTACAATTTGTTTTTGTCACATCACATTTAGGCTTAATATCTCTTTGATTCACAAGATTCAGGGGACTTAACTCTTCAGCCTAAGAAGGCATTTATATCATACCTTCTTGTTTATTTTCTGTTACTATTTTTACTTTTTATCTCTATAACTTGTAAAAGTATACAAACAGTGATAGTATATGAGGTCTCCAACCTTTTAGTGAAACAAAAAAACATTAAGGGTAATTGTCCAATCTAAAAAAAAGAGGTCCACTGGACCGAAAAATAGATATCTTTACACTTTAAAACAGGTCAGTAATTAGTGTTAACTAGTCAAAATTTAAAAATTATATTTGTTGTTTTATGGACACAACATTTGGTGGATTTTTTTTTTTACTTTTAGAAGTTGGGTTTGGGGGAGGGGGGTATGTGTACTGTAGGAATATTCTTTTTGGGTGAATGTATTATGTAGTGTTAATGCAAAGTTTCAACTTGTTTGACACATTAGTCAGACATTTTTTTTTTTATAAAGTTAAAGATTTTGACTAGTTTGTCATGTAAATATATATATTTTTTAAGATTTTTTTAGTTTTTATAGATATTTTCCTTTTTTAGCTCACCTGACCCAAAGGGTCATGTGAGGTATTGCCATCACTTGGCGTCCTTCGTCCGTCCGTTAACTTTTTCATATTTTAATCTACTCCTCTGAAACAACTGGGCCAAATGGAACCAAACTTGGCAGAAAGCATCTATATAAGGTCCTCTATAAAGCTTCTTCATTTCGTCCCATTCCGCCAACAAATATGGCCACCAAGAGCAATTCTTGTTTCTGATTGGCTAATGTTAAAAAAATCTTCTCCTCTGAAACTGCTTGGCCAAATGGAGCCAAACTTGGCAGGAAGCATCTATGTAAAATCCTCTATAAAACTTCTTCATTTGGTTCCATTCGGCCAACAAACATGGCCACTGTTACTAAAAATAGAACATGGTAAAATTGCCTGTTTTTGGTAATAACTCAAAAACCGTTAATAATATCAGAAATCTGATGGGGTAAAAATGATCAGCACAGCAAGATCTAACTACCCTGAAATTTTGAAGAAAATCTGATTACCTATCTTGGAGTTATTGCCCCTTTTTCATCAAATTTTCAAAATTTTAATACTTTTCGTTTTTTATTTAAAAAACTATAAGAGATTGATGTTAAGTTTAAACAGCAAACATGTGCAGCATGTCAAGATTTACCTAGTCTGCAATTTTAAAGTAAATCTGATTGCCCATCTTGAAGTCATTGCCTTTTTTTCATCAAATTTTCAAAATGTTAATACTTTTCATCCTTTATTTCAAAAACTATAAGAGATAGATGTTAAGTGAAAACTGAAAACATGTTCAGCTTGTCAAGATCTACATGCCCTGCAATTTTGAAGTAAATCTGATTACCTGTCTAGGAGTTATTGCCCTTTTTCATTATTTTTTTTTTTTTTTAATTTAAACATTTTTGTCTGATATTTCAAAAACTATTAGAGATAAAGGTTTTGTATCATTCTAATGTCAGGTGAGTGATACAGGCTCAGTGGGCTGAGCCTCTAGTTTCTTTTTAGAACAAATAATTTGCTTTTCATCATATAAAATAGAGATTGTGTACTTGTGTTCACTTTCGTTTTTCCAATGCTAGTTTTGTTTGCATGGCGAGATCTTTATCATAAATATGTTTACTTGTTTTAATTCAGTTTATTTCATAATACACAAATGTATGTCAAAGTTCCTGGGGCAATTTATTAAATTACAAATAATAAAATCAATGCATTTTTACATTCAGCGTTATTACAGTAAACATCTATGCTTCTAAATGTAAAACTACAATAAGTTTTTTTATTTCAACCTTCAATAAATACTGTTGACACTAGTGATACATACATCTTTATCAGAAGCATCTCAAGCTATCAATTTGATAGACAGGAAATTGAAAAGAATTGTATCCAGAAAAATATAACAGCCATTTCTAATACATCGTAATTATACATTACTATAAGATTATCTATTAAATAACAGAAAATGACTATTGTGTCATTATCTTACACTATAAAAACAAGAGGCATAGGTGACCTTGACCAATGTTGCCTATCATGTTTAAGCCCTTTAGTTTTCTTGCTACTAAAGATATTAAAATTATTTGGCTCTCCAATGTTTTGACTTGGAGCGTACCTTATGAAGGTTATTCCAGAAATGTGTTGAGTGCACTACATGAGATATATACATTTTTATTAGTTATGATATGGTAATTTATATAAATGGTCTTCATACATTCCGTCATTACTACAAATTCAAATAGAAATCTTCATTTATTTTCCTGTCTTTAACATACATTAAACATTACCAGTAGTGACTTTATATAGTGATGACCATATTTAGAAACCTATTGTGTTCTTATCATTCCATGGAATTAAAATCATTTTACGACTGTTTGAATTTTACATCTTGTAATAATCTATATAGTATTAGTGCAAAAAGTGGATTTGTTGATCTTGAATTTCTTTTTGTTGTTTTCAAGATAAGTCATAAAATATTATTTCTAGACGTGATATACATTAAGTATACATGTAGATGTAGATACTGTATATAAACACAATGAATCATTCCATATTTATGTATATAGACGTATATTACACTTTACGTTTTTAGCTCACCTGACCCAAAGGGTCATGTGAGCTATTCTCATCACTTGTCGTCCGTCGTACGTCGTAAACTTTTTCAAAAATCTTCTCCTCTGAAAGTACTAGACCAATGGAAACCAAACTTGGTCTGAATCATTACTAGGGTATCTAGTTTCAAAATTGTGTCCGGTGATGCCGTGCACCAACCAACATGGCCGCTGTTACTAAAAATAGAACATATGGTAAAATTGCAGGTTTTTGGTAATAACTCAAAAACCGTTAGTAATATCAAAAATCTGACATGGGGTAAAAATGATCAGCACATCAAGATCTACCTACCCTGCAATTTTGAAGTAAATCTGATTACCCATCTTGGAGTTATTGCCCTTTTTTCATCAAATTTGTAAAATTTTAATGCTTTTCGTCTTGTATTTCAAAAACTATAAGAGATAAAGGTTAACTTTAAATTGCAAAAATGTGCGGCATATCAAGATCTACCTACCCTGCAATTTTGAAGTAAATCCCATTACTCATTTTGGAGTTATTTTCCTTTTTTCATTAAATTTTCAAAATTTTAATACTTTTCGTCCTTTATTTCAAAAACTATAACAGACAGATGGTAAGTTGAAACTGCAAACATGCTCAGCATGTCAAGATCTACCTACCCTGCAATTTTGAAGTAAATTTGATTACCCATCTTGGAGTTATTGCCCTTTTTTCATTAAATTTTCAAAATTTTAATACTTTTCGTCCTTTATTTCAAAAACTATAACAGACAGATGGTAAGTTGAAACTGCAAACATGCTCAGCATGTCAAGATCTACCTACCCTGCAATTTTGAAGTAAATTTGATTACCCATCTTGGAGTTATTGCCCTTTTTTCATCAATTTTTTTTTTTCATTTTAATACTTTTCGTCTTATATTTCAAAAACTATTTAGAGATAGATGTTAAGTTTATTGCAAAAATGTGCAGCATATCAAGATCTACCTACCCTGCAATTTTGAAGTAAATCCCATTACCCATTTTGACCGATTATGCAAATTAGAAAAAAGGGGGGATGAAATAAAAAAAAAATCTTCTCCTCTGAAACTACTGAACCAATCTCAACCAAACTTTGCTGAAATGATCCTTAGGTGGTCCCCTTTCAAAATTGTGTCCGTTAGCGCCGTCCTGTATCCAAGATGGCCGCCATTACTAAAAATAGAAATTTCTTCAAATGATCAAAACTGCTCTATTTTAAGCCAGAAAGTGCCCAAATTTGAACTGTATAAGCATAATGATGAGCTTTTTAACATATATTACGGGATTTTTTATGAACTTTGAACTTTTACCGAGTTTGACCGATTATGAAATTAAAAAAGGGGGGATGAAATTAAAAAAAAATCTTCTCCTCTGAAACTACTGAGCCAATCTCAACCAAACTTTGCTGAAATGATCCTTAGGTGGTCCCCTTTCAAAATTGTGTCCGTCAGCACCGTCCTGTATCCAAGATGGCCACCATTACTAAAAATAGAAATTTCTTCAAATGGCCAAAACTGCTCTATTTTAAGCCAGAAAGTGCCCAAATTTGAACTGTATAAGCATAATGATGAGCTTTTTAACATGTATTACTGGATTTTTTATGAACTTTGAACTTTTACCGATTTTGACCGATTATGAAATTAAAAAAAGAGGGGATGAAATTAAAAAAAATTCTTCTCCTCTGAAACTACTGAGCCAATCTCAACCAAACTTTGCTGAAATGATCCTTAGGTGGTCCCCTTTCAAAATTGTGTCCGTCAGCACCGTCCTGTATCCAAGATGGCCACCATTACTAAAAATAGAAATTTCTTCAAATGGCCAAAACTGCTCTATTTTAAGCCAGAAAGTGCCCAAATTTGAACTGTATAAGCATAATGATGAGCTTTTTAACATATATTACGGGATTTTTTATGAACTTTGAACTTTTACCGATTTTGACCGATTATGAAATTAAAAAAAAGGGGGGATGAAATTAAAAAAAAATCTTCTCCTCTGAAACTACTGAGCCAATTTCAACCAAACTTTGCTGAAATGATCCTTAGGTGGTCCCCTTTTAAAATTGTGTCCGTCAGCGCCGTCCTGTATCCAAGATGGCCGCCATTACTAAAAATAGAAATTTCTTCAAATGGCCAAAACTGCTCTATTTTAAGCCAGAAAGTGCCCAAATTTGAACTGTATAAGCATAATGATGAGCTTTTTAACATGTATTACGGGATTTTTTATGAACTTTGAACTTTTACCGATTTTGACCGATTATGAAATTTAAAAAAAGGGGGGATGAAATTAAAAAAATCTTCTCCTCTGAAACTACTGAGCCAATTTCAACCAAACTTTGCTGAAATGATCCTTAGGTGATCCCCTTTTAAAATTGTGTCCGTCAGCGCCGTCCTGTATCCAAGATGGCCACCATTACTTAAAATAGAAATTTCTTCAAATGGCCAAAACGGCTCTATTTTAAGCCAGAAAGTGCCCAAATTTGAACTGTATAAGCATAATGATGAGCTTTTTAACATATATTACGGGATTTTTTATGAACTTTGAACTTTTACCGATTTTGACCGATTATGCAAATTAGAAAAAAGGGGGGATGAAATTAAAAAAATCTTCCCCTCTGAAACTACTGAGCCAATCTCAACAAAACTTTGCTGAAATGATCCCTAGGTGGTCCCCTTTCAAAATTGTGTCCGTCAGCGCCGTCCTGTATCCAAGATGGCCACCATTACTAAAAATAGAAATTTCTTCAAATGGCCAAAACTGCTCTATTTTAAGCCAGAAAGTGCCAAAATTTGAACTGTATAAGCATAATGATGAGCTTTTTAACATATATTACGGAATTTTTTATGAACTTTGAAATTTTGCCGATTTTGACCAATTATGCAAATTAGAAAAAAGGGGGGATGAAATAAAAAAAAATATCTTCTCCTCTGAAACTACTGAGCCAATCTCAACCAAACTTTGCTGAAATGATCCTTAGGTGGTCCCCTTTCAAAAATGTGTCCGTCAGCACCGTCCTGTATCCAAGATGGCCACCATTACTAAAAATAGAAATTTCTTCAAATGGCCAAAACTGCTCTATTTTAAGCCAGAAAGTGCCCAAATTTGAACTGTATAAGCATAATGATGAGCTTTTTAACATATATTACGGGATTTTTAAAGAACTTTGAACTTTTACTGATTTTAACCGATTATGCAAATTAGAAAAAAGGGGGGGATGAAATTTAAAAAAAATCTTCTCTGAAACTATTGAGCCAATCTCAACCAAACTTTGCTGAAATGATCCTTAGGTGGTCCCCTTTCAAAATTGTGTCCGTCAGCGCCGTCCTGTATCCAAGATGGCCACCATTACTAAAAATAGAAATTTCTTCAAATGGCCAAAACTGCTCTATTTTAAGCCAGAAAGTGCCAAAATTTGAACTGTATAAGCATAATGATGAGCTTTTTAACATATATTACGGGATTTTTTATGAACTTAAAACTTTTACCGAGTTTGACCGATTATGCAAATTAGAAAAAAAGGGGGGATGAAATTAAAAAAATCTTCCTCTCTGAAACTACTGAGCCAATCTCAACCAAACTTTGCTGAAATGATTCTTGGGTGGTCCTCTTCCAAAATTGTGTCCAGCATTTCAGAACACCGACCAAGATGGCCGCCACAGCCGAACTTAATTTAACATAGGACCCTATGGGAAATTCCCATAAAAATCTTTTTGTCTGAAACCATTTGCTCAATAAGAACAAAATTTTGATGAAATAGTCATTGGATGGTTCTCTTCCAAAAATGTGTCTGGCGGTTCGACCTTTCGATCAATTTTTTTTTTTACCTGCAATTTTGAAGTAAATCTGATTACCCATCTTGGAGTTCTTGCCCTTTTTTCATCAAATTTATAAAAATGACGAAGGCTACAATTGTTAATTTTTTTTACCGAAGTTATCAAGTTTTATTGACTGATGTTGTTATTATACCCAGGTGAGCTATACAGGCTCCTGGGAGCCTCTAGTTATTTTCCCTATTTGTCTTTGTTAGTGCAGCCGGTCACTATTTTCATATATGGACCGGTCACTATTTTAGTATATGGACCGGCCAGGTACCTGCATTATTATTTTAGATAAAAGTATAATATAGCAAATAGTTCATGTCACTTCGGGTCATGAACTATTTGCTATATATAGTCTGTGATATGTACAATATTTTTTTCTATTTATTCCTGAAATGAATGTGTTACAAATGTGACAATGTATTTTTCTTGACATATAAAACAAGTGTTATAACTAGTGCATTTGTCACAAAGTTTGTCAGTGACTTGCGACAGGGCGATGGTTTTCTCCAGGTACCAATAAAACTGACCACCATGATATAACTTAAATATTGTCGAAGGTGGCATTAAACACCATAAGCCCATAATTTTGTGCTTTCTTGTCAATAAATCTATTACATGTAATGCTGTGATTGCTTCCTTTCTACTTTGTCCCTCGTTAGACATTGTTGTTTTACAATGAGTTGATTACAAATTGAATTCTGTCAATATCAATTAGCTTCTTGTCTAAAATTGACGAGCTCTCAGTAAGACTGTGATATTATGAGATTATACCGTCATTTTATATTAGTTTGTCATTGACGAGTCTTGTCAGCAAATATTACTGTATTTAAATACATACTGACCACAAAAGTCAAATCATAGTTTTTGTTTTATACCCCAGCTGCTAGGCATTGAGAACTGTAACTTTTACTCATATGCATACGTCCTGCAGTAGGTTTCAGCTCAATAACTTAAGTTCCCTCTCAACAAACCATGAATACACTAATGTCGGGGACCATAAAAGTATTTCACACTTTTCCACTTATTCCATTCTTGAATTTGATATCTACGTTTTTATACCACCTTATAAATTAAGCTGTCCTATGGAACACACTCGACCTATGTAATAAACAGCAGAAATGATGTCTGGGAGGTCCTCTATACAACTTCCTCATTTCATTTTGGTCGGGCAAAAACCATGGCCACCATGGGCAATTTTTGATTCAAATTGGCTAAAACCTCAAAATATTCTCTTCTGATAATACAAATAGAAATGATTTAATGGTTAGTACAAATAAAATATGCAATACACAACGTAGTATGGATGAACATCTGTTACAAGCTTATTTTCGTGTTGTCTTCCTGTTACCTACAATCTAATACTAATGGTATTTGATATATTTTTTATACATATCTAATTCTTTCATCAATATTGAATAGACATTTTGTCTATTAGGTAAATCCTTGTCATTAGTTAAAAGTTGAACTGAAAATATATTTTAGGTGAAATAACATGTGTCTAAATATAAGATAGAAAGTTTTAATGTATTGACATCATATGCTGGTATTTGTTATTATAAATATGAAGGTGATTGATAAGGAAGTAATGTATTGATATCATATGCTGGTATTTGTTATTATAAATATGATGGTGATTTATCAAGATAAGACCACCAGTATCAGATTGTTTCAACTTTGCGTTTGTTTGAGTATTTTTTTAACAATTTTTTTTAGTAAATGATGGTTCAATTTTTTTTACAGTATAATAAGTTTCAAATGTTTAAATATGCTAAAATTAGAAATCTCTTTAAATGAAAAGATGTATTTGTCTCCAGTTTGTTTGTACATATTACTGACAGTGTTTGCAATCATAATGATTTGATAAAAATATGATGCTAGACTTATGAGATGATCATACTTTCTATACTTACCTGTACTTAATCATTTATTACTTTTATACATGTTACAGTCAATACATTGTCATGTATAAATATGTTTCCCTCCTAATTTTTAACTGATCTCTAAATATATTCCGTCCATATATTAATTTATACATTGAAATTGAAAATTTATATTTTGTATCAAATTGTGTGACAAAGTTGCTATTTATTTTATTAAATTGTTCATGTGTTTTGTTTATTTATATTTTATTTAATTTAAACAATATTTATTTAGAAAATGATCAGAATATACAGTACATCAAACCTAGTAAATACAGACAGGATTCAGAAACCTATTTACTATGTTTGATGTACTGTATATTCTGATTATATTTAACTTGGTGTAGCTAACTTGACTTGGTTAACCATTACAGAGTATCTGTCACAAATGACCATGGAAATGTTCTGTTTGTCATAATCACTATCCGATCCTTTCCTCATTCATGACTTATCATCTGATATTTACAAGAGTAACATGACGGTTGCCACACATGGAGCAGGAACTGCTAATCCTTCTGGAGCACTTGACCCCCGGTGTTTAGTGGGACTTGAGTTCACCCGCGGTGTTTAGTGGGGTTTGTGTTGCTTTATCTTTAGTTTTCTGTGTAATGTGTTGTCCTTCAATTAAAGGATTCTGACTACCACCTTTGGTATCTTCAAACTTTTATTTGTTATCGATGATATTTTTATTATCCCCTCGACAACGAAGTTGCGAAGGGATATAGTAACGCCACCGTCCGACCGTCCTTCCGTAACATCCTTGTGAACACTCTTAGAATCAACATCCTTCAATGGATTTTGACCAAACTTGGTACATACTTAGTCCTTAAGAGAATCTGGAACCCTATTGATTGTCAAGGTCACCGGGTCAAATTTTTAGGCAAGGGGATATGCCACGCTTTGCGTTGCCCTTGTTATGTTATTATATTGACAGAAATGGTAAATAACAATGAGATAAACATATTAAACTGGTAGACAGGACCAAATTAAACATATTAAGAACTAATACAAACTTAATTTGACAAATTGATAGAAATTAAGCTAAAAACAACATAATGTATTTGTATTCTCTCCAATCAACAATTATACAAATAATAATCAGGTATGAAATTAAACAGAGAAGCTAATAAAGTAGGTTTTGTTTTTTAATTTAATTTCCATATTTAGTTTGTATTTAAAAAACTGAATTGTAAAATATTTGAACAGATGATTTTTTATGATTAATTAATATAATTTAATCAATGAATAAACATAATTTTATTTGGACAAATTGTCATGAAGTGGAAATGAAGGTGATAATGATATCGTTAATAGTGGGTGGAAAAAGGGGTGCTTACTTTGTATATTATACACTTTTCGCACAATTTTGACCTAGATTAGTAGAGACATTTTACAGAATATTTCCATATAAGTTGTTCACCTCACGTTAGAGAAGCCTTCAAGAATTTATATCTAATTTTCCATATCGTTTAATCATGTTTGTCAGAAATATTTTTTCAGAGGTTACCAGTTTTTTGTAATGAACTTTTTCAATCTACATATTCAGTTTTGATTGATTGGTATTTAATGCCAACTTTTGCAGTATTTCAGCTATATCAAGACTGAACAAATTTTACAAATTAAACTACATTGTACTATTCATATTCAGAACTTTTACATAATGCTTGCATACAACACTGTGGTCTGCAACCAAAATCCTTGTGTTTTTGATACTGCTACTTGTCTGAGTTTTATGACTATTTTACTAACCTTGTCTAATTGATAGGACTATTGTCATCACATTGCTTCAGTCATCGTTCTCAACCTCTTCAACATAGGTAAACATCAATGGAATTCCTGGACCAAATGGATACCTTTGATGTACCTCAATTTGTGATCCATCTGAAATTAGTTAACATGGCTATCAGCCCCAACTATGCAATTTGATTGACTTAGTTCTGAAGCTTTTCTTTTCAGGATCTATTCAGTTGTTTGAAATTTGATATGATTTAGATGATCCATGGAAAATATTTTTGAAATCTTATTGTCTGAAATTACTGACATTCTAGGCTGGACTGTACCTTGGAAGATCTTAACAAATTGTACGTTTTTTATGTCTATCATCAAAAATATATATAAAAAAAAATAATAAAAACTATTGTCACAGAAATAAGTTACTTGGGATGGGGTTATAGGTATTTATCATCACAGCTATATCCTGACTATCTGGGAGGAAAACCGAACTGACCAATAAAGCCCTGTGTCTGAAAACATTCACGCTTGTGGTGGATAATGAAACGAACCCGCATCAACGGTGTTAGCCTTGTGTCAAGAAGTCAACACTTCAAAATTACTTGAAGCCAAAAAGAACATTGATCTCTCTGTTTTTATGTGGATTGGAAATACAATTGCAAGATAACCGCCATTACAGAACAAAATTTAAGTAACCCTCGATCCTCTGCACCCCACTCGCATCCACCGTGAAATCTCATATAAACCATGTGCTACCATAAATTGTTTCTTAAATAAACATATTCTTTAACCAGATGTGTTTCTATGGGAAAATATCTATATTTTTGATTTTCAATATTCAGTTTGTTTTGCATTGTATTATATTTCCAGACATAATAGGATGGACAGCATAAGTGCAGTGCTAGCTGACACAGATTTCTGTCTTAATACAATTATAGTGACTATGAGACTAGACATGTTGTATTTAAAATAAAGATTTTCTAGAATGCTTAAATGAATAGAGATACAAATAATATACATCATAGTCCTTAGATTCAATCTTTGTACATCTAATAACTTTGATGTCCTGTTAATATTGTTATTGCTGAAAGTTTTGATCACCGATGGAAACTTGGGGCATTGATATGAGACCTAGTATCACGGATGTGGGTGCAACCCTTCCAAAAGAGGAGTCTGGTGGTTGTTTAAAACCGATTAAATACACAACCCACTCTTGTGACGGAGTTTCTCGCATGGCAAGTTCATGCTCATTGCACGTAAGAGACAACATACGTCAGTTCCTAATGACCAATAGGTTATAAGGAGCAGTCATTGATGGATATGGCCTACTGCAAGGTATAAATGTCAGATCCTCTAATTGATTTCATTGTTTTCCTGTGACAATCTAAATTTCCCCCATTGCCACCTTTTTTTCATGCAAGATTTAAACTTTTTTTCTCGTCATAAATCTGAAATATTGATCACTTGACGTTGAAGCAGAAATCCTTCAATGTACTGAAAATTTGTAGACCTAAAATGGGCTAGAATTTTAAGATCACATAAGGAAAAACGACCAACGCACGTTCAACTAAATTAGGTCAAGAACGACGCTAAAGCTAGACGAGATGTTTTATATTTTTTATTGACTGAAAATAGCATGAAATACCTTTGATATCATTAAATTGTTGACAGTGTTAAATATAACACCACTCCTTCTGATGGTTACCCTAAGTTATGTTCAGTGTCTGTCTTTCTTAACTAGAGTTATTGATATAAATATGTAATTGGGAAGACAGAAATAGTAACAAATGACGTTTGATGTTAATAAATTGGCTAGCCGGTTGATATATACTATACTGAAATAATGGTCGCCACTGTGAATTATTTGATACATATGCAATTCGAGAGTGTGATCACGTTTCCAATATGAACTTGAAAATCTCATTTCAGTAATTAAGAACAAACTTGAAACGACGTACGTTATTAATGTGACATTAGATACTAGCCCTTCTGGAGCATCTGGTCTCACTTTTAGTAAGAAAGTAAGTAAGTAATCTTTATTTAAAGTCGGGTTTATATACATTAACAAATAACAAGCTGCCAGGAGCTTTTATACCGACTACACATGCATATACATATATCATACACAAACATGCAAGTTATTACACATAGTATAAAGATAATACAATACATAAGACAAAGACAATATCATACACACATACATAAAATGTAACTATAGCACAATAATACAGGTCATGCATTACAAATACATATCCTTCTAAGATTTGATGCATGCATTTCTATGTTTTGATCTCTGGGCCTCCACCGTCAGTGCACATATGGCAAGTGCCTCTCTGTACACTAACTGTTATAGGACCAGATATAAACACAGAAATAGATGCCAACATACATAGCACACACTAAACATACAACATTTAAAAGACTAAGCACACAAATTTGTGTGGCAGGCTAGGCAATAAATAATAAGCAAAATAAAAAATGAGGTATAAACACTAGGAAATAAGAAAAAGTTTGTTATGACTAAAAATGCATAAAAAGCATAAAAGGAAAAAAAAACCATAACAGACACTCAGTCCCTAAGATCGACAAACAATACATGAACAGGATGGTTCTGTCCATGTATTGATAAGGGTCCTAATTTGGTTTAACTTTGTAGTATCCATGAGTTCATAAGGCAGGCTGTTCCAGATCTTAGGGGGTGAGTATCTTAAAGATCTTAATCCGTACCTGGTAGTTCTCACAGTTGGTATGTCTGCTGTATTTGTATATCTGAAGTTATAAGAATGATTTTTAATATTTATTAAATCTTGTAAAAAAAAACTGGACTACTCTTTAGGGAACGACCATTTAACTTGAAAAATATTCTGATTCCCAATGTTGCTGAAAAAAATATTCTGATTTTGGTGGAGGAAAAAAAAAATAATCTGATTCAGAGTTTTTGTCATATAACTTAATGTTAGATTGTGGGAAAAAAAAATATTCTAACTCTTGTGTTGTCCGAAAAAAAAATTAGATTGTGGGAAAAAAAAAAATTCTAACTCTTGTGTTGTCCGAAAAAAAAATTCTGAACGAAACAAAAAACCATAACCCCCCTCCCCCCCTTCAAGTTAAATGTTCGGTCCCTTATGTAATATTTTAAAAGTTTCTATTGCTATTATTCTTAGTCGTTTTATTTTTCGAGAGGGCATCATTGATTTTTCAAGCAGTTTTTCATATGAGCTATAATTGTCAATATATAAAGCGGAGTGCTCTTTCCTGTAACTTTTCTATTTTAGCTGTATTTGCTTCTGAACAGAAATGCCAAGTACTGGGGCAATAACTAAAGTTCGACATTATGAAAGAATAGTAGATTGTCATTCTGCTTAGACGATTAAGATGATAGACAATACTTTAAGAACATTTAGTTGTCTAGCTGCTTTTCTACACATACAAAAAAAAATGTATTTGTTATGTGAATATTGAAATCTAACATAAAATCTATGTTTACACCAAGCAATTTAACCCCCTTTTCATACTCTAGTACATGACCCATTTCTTTCGCCCCATGCTTACTTATATCAATAATTAAAAGCACAAAGTGACGATTCTTGTCATCTTTATTCATCAATCGTTCCTTCAATACATTTCGTTCCATTCAATGATGAGCAATTCAAAGAGAAACTGAGCGAAATTCGGGGTTGGGGTCAAGCTGATCGTCATTTTGAGGCACATTATCGCTTATTTCTCAGTTAATATACGATGACATAACCAAAATGTTTCATCTGACAGCAGGAAATGGTTATTAAAGCATTTATTTCCCACAGGTTCATGGAAAAAAACAAATAAATAAACAGAATTCTTACTTTCTTCTTGCCTTCTTACAGTCCGGTTCCGTTCCGGAATTAGATATGCACGAGTCCAAACATTTTTTGCCGGGTCAGTTTGTACACAGTGAGTACTGTTCCCTCAGATCAAAAGTTAATTCAAACTGTTTGCTTTTTTACCTATGGCAATTGCCTGACATTTATCAGGATTTGCTTTCATTTTATTAAGATGAAACCAATTAATAAGAGTTTTTACTGTCTGTTTCAAGTGAAGTCTTCAGAACTGTTACATCGTGATGTGCACGATAGACAGTATTGTCATCTGCATAATTATATAATGTAGAATGTTTTACAAAACCAAAGATATTATTGAGAAATACATTAAATAAAACAGGTTCAAGAATAGATCCTTGAGGCACACCTTTAAAAATATTTTGAAAAGTACTAGTATGTTGTCCTACTTTTACACATTGTTTTCTGTCACTTATATAACTATCAAGAAGATTTAATGCACTATCGCTAACACCATAATGTTTTAATTTCAAGAGTAACAGATCATGGGGCAAGTAATCGAAGGCTTTGGATAAGTCCATTAATATAGCCCCTACATACTTATTGTGATCATGATGCATCAATAATTTTTATAGAATGTCCTAAATTTCAAACCAGATCATTTCAAAGGGAGGTATGGTTATATGAACGAACTGACAATGAAAAAATTGCAAGCAAACTAGATACCGTCGATTGGAATGCATTACTTTCTGACTCTCAGGATGTTGATGAAATGTGTAATACTTTCACCGAGACATTCCTCAGAGTCGCAAGGGAGTGCATTCCAACCAAAATTGTCACAATACGTAATAGCGATCGACCATGGTTTAATAGTGAACTCAGAAGAGAAATTAGAAAACGAGACCGTATTCGTAAGACAGTAAAAAAATATAGCAAACAATCAGATATCGACAAATACAAGAAACAGAGAAATAGAGTTAATAACTTAAAAAAGATTGCTAAAGAACATTTTGAACAAAATTTAGACAATATAATCTTAGAAAATATATCAAATCCAAAAACTTACTGGAAAATAATGAAGATGTTAATTAAATCTAATAAAGGATGTAGTAATATACCCCCTCTCCAAAATATAATTCAGGATGAAGGACTAGAGGAGATAGTTTACGGAGACGACGAGAAGTGCGAATTACTAAATAAATATTTTAGTTTTATTTCTTCATTGGAAGATGCGAACGTTCCTCTTCCAGATATTGAACTTAAGACCGATAATTTTCTACGAGATATAGTCATTACCACAGAGGAGATTGTTGATATTATTAAAATAATAAATCCCAATAAGGCATCGGGGCCAGATATAATAAGTCACAAAATGTTAAAAATCTGTCCTGAAAAAATAGCAGCCCCTCTCCAAATAATTTTTAATAAATCTCTTCTACAATGTAAATATCCAACCAGCTGGAAGATTGCACATGTGATTGCTATTTTTAAAAAAGGTGACAAGTCATTACCGTCTAATTATAGACCTATATCTCTCATAAGTTGTGTTGGAAAAATAATGGAACGAGTTATCTACAAATATGTATTTAACCATCTACAAAGAAACAAGTTAATTTATGAATATCAATCTGGTTTTCTCCCAAAATATTCAACAGTACACCAACTATTAGAAATGTATAACTGCATTTTAAATTCACTAGAAAAAAAGGAAATTAGCTGTTTTGTATTCTGTGACTTTTCTAAAGCATTTGATAAAGTTTGGCATAAAGGGTTGATACATAAAATTAAATCATACGGTGTGGATAGTAATTTATTAAATTGGTTCTCTAGTTACCTGCAAGATCGACAACAGAGAGTATTAATAAACAAGTCGTCTTCTTCACTTTGCAATGTTTCAGCTGGTGTACCCCAAGAATCAGTACTAGGCCCTCTATTATTTATAATGTATATCAACGATATTGCTGAGAAGTTAATCTCTCTTACCCGACTTTTCGCAGATGACACTTCCTTCAGCTATTCCAACCGTGATGAATTACAGATAAAAACTGTGATTGCTCACGATTTGAAAGAGCTGGATGAATGGTCAAAGAAATGGTTGATGACTTTTAACTCAGATAAAACAGAAATTATGCTATTTTCAAATACGGATATTCCAGAATTCAATTTTACATTTAATGAAAGAACTATTCCTATTACAAATTCTCACAAACATTTGGGAGTTACATTTAGCAGCGATGCTAAATGGAATATACATGTCGAAAATATATTGTTAAGTATTTACAAACACCTGAATGTTCTTCGAAAGTTGAAATATAAACTTTCTCGGAAAAATCTAGAGAAATTATATTTAGTTTATATCAGACCAATTTTTGAATATGCTTGTGAAGTATGGGATAATTGTGGGGTAGGGAATTCTAATAAGCTTGACCATTTGCAACTTGAAGCTGCTAGAATCGTTACTGGTCTTCCAATATTTGCTAGTTCAATTTTAATTTATAAAGTATTAGGCTGGGAATCATTGGCAGAAAGAAGAAAAAGGAGAAAATTACAAATGTTTTATAACATACAAAATAATAATGCACCCATGTATCTTTGTGACTTAATTCCACCATCAATTCAAAGTACAACCGTTTATCCATTGCGTAATGGAAGTGATATTATAATGCCATTTTGTAGACTATCGAGTACTTATGATTCATTTATTCCTTCAACTATACGTCAATGGAATAGCTTAGATCCATCTCTTCGAAATGTGGATTCTATTGCAAAATTTAAAGCTGAATTAAGAAAGCGGAAAGATATTAGCCAAGTTCCTAAACATTACGAAATTGGACCTCGAAAACTGAATATTATTTTAACCCAGCTTCGATGTTTTGCTTCTTTTTTGAATTACGATTTGTTCCAAGTAAATATAGTCTCAGATCCGTCTTGTCATTGTGGTGCCAATCGCGAAGACTCCTATCATTTTTTCTTCGATTGTTCCCATTATTCAAATATAAGACATACATTGTTTCAAAATCTCAACTGGCTACCTAATTATTGTGCTTTAGACCTTACACTTTTGACCTGTGGTAATCCAACACTCCCGTATGAACAGAACGAAATTATTTTTAAGCATGTGTTTGAATATATAAAGAGGTCTGAAAGGTTTCTTATTGTCTAGTTGTTCACCAAAACAACAATCGCACACATCACCACCACTAACCCTCTCTCTCATTCCTTTCTTCATTCTCTGTTTTAGTTCAATCTACACATATTAATGTAAGAAATATTTATATACATGCATGCTCTATCAAATAATGTTGTAACTTATTGTATATAGGAGAAGACTTCATAAGTTTGTTTAACTTGTGTCTTATCCTTTTTGCACATTTGAGCAAATAAAATATGTTTAAACTAAAAACTTATTGTTATCAAGTGCTGATTTCCAGTCCTCTACTATTCTAATTAAAGTGGATTGACAGCTAAAGCCTGCTCTGAATACTGCTAAAAAAAGGATTAAAAATATGATTAAAGTGTTCAGTTAACTGTAAATGCATAGCTCTTTCAAAACGTTTTGAAACTGTTGGCAAAACACTAACCGGTCTAATGTTTCCTTTGTCTAACAAACTGTTTTTCTTGTGTATCGGGCAGACTTTAGCTGTCTTCAGATCATTTGGGAAAATAGATTGTTGCATATATTTATTTATTAACTTTGCAAGTGGTTGAGCTATAATTGATGATACCTACTTTAATAAAAGAAGTGAGATATTATCAACCCCTGTAGGTTTTTTAACATTAATGCTGTTTATTTGTTTCTTAACAAAGCTGTCATCTACAGGTTTAAAATGTAATGCAGGTATTTCCTTATCCACCATTATTTGATCAATCTGTAAAATACTAGGATGGTTTGTATCTACTACAACATTTGGGTCACCAATATCATTGGCAACATTGACAAAATAGTTAATAAAAATTTCACAAATTTGTTTTTGATCCGTAAATTTTCATTTTCTGTTAAGATTGTGTCTTTTGAGGTATTACATTTTTTATTTGACAAAAAAGGCTTGATTGTGGGCCAGAAATCTTTAGATTTCTGGCCCACCGACACATCTTTCTACAAAATATTGATTTAATGACTTTCTTTTCAATTTAGTAACATAAAGTGGTATAATGTTTCCAGTTTTCAGATGTACTACATTTTTGGTATTTATGAAATAACATTTTTTTTCTTATATATTGCTTTTCTAAGAGTAACATTCATATATTAAGGTACCTGATTTGGTAAAACTCGTCTTTGTTTAAAAGGTTCATGTTTGTCTGCAACTTGTAAAAATTCTCCACTAAAATTTACATAAGCTTCATTTACATCTTCACAATTTGTTATGGTTTCAAAATCTACCATTTTCCAAGTCTTGAATAAAGTTCTCGGAGTCAAAATCTTTAAAACTTCTACAAAGTTTTGTTTGCTTTTTATTTGAATTCACAGTGCAGTTTACCTGTACTGTAATACAATTGTGAAAGTCGCTCAGACCAGAACTAAAATTTAAAGTTTTATTTACAAGTTTTGACTTATTTGTCAGGATAACATCCAGTAAGCTAGGTTTAGAAGTACCCATAAAACATGTTGGTGCTCTTATATGATTTCTAATATCATATATATCACATATATCTACCAAATTTGATGATTTATCTTTATCGAGCATATCATAGTTTAAATCACCTAAAATAAACAGGTTGTCATAACGAGATAATAAATTTTCACAGGTATTTGAAATATCTGTTTTGAAAACATCATGTTTCATTGATGGTGGCTTGTACACTTCTGTAAAACAAAGTCTATCTGTTTCAGTTCTTATTTCAATAGTTATGGATTCAATATTTTTAAAACCAAAGTCTATTTTCCTATCACCTGCTAAGCTTGATCTCATGAAGGCCATCAGTCCCCCTCCATGTGAGTTTCTATCTGCTCGCCACATGGTGTAATTGTCGACAGCAAACTGGCAGTCTGGAAATGAATTGTCAATCTTTGTCTCAGCCAGGAAAAGAATGTCAGTGATGTTTTTGTGTAAGAACTCTTTAATGTTACCAATGTTGTGCCTGACACTGTTTATGTTTAAATAGGAATTTCGATCTGTTCGATCTTTTGTTTTATTTGTTGCTTTGTATTTGATACCGTTTCTCATCTCAGCCAGAGACTCAAATAAGCTTTTTTGATCGAAATGTGTCTGCTGTCCATCATTGTGTCGTAAATGTTTCACATTTCCAATATTTTCAGAACCACTGTAATTGACCATAAATGTAATACTAGTGGTCTTGAATAAATGTTATTACTTTTCGGAGCGATTCGATATTCAACTTTGGTTTCTAACATGTGATATTTCGTCTCCAGAATCACCACATTATAAGTCACCAATACTGCTAGAAATGTTCACCTAGTGGAGAATGCTTTTTCGGGCCTATTAGAAATCCAAGAGAGCCGAAATTGACCTATGATGGGCAATCCTATTTTCGACTTGCTCTCAAAAACTATTACTTGGCAAGTCACAAAAAATGTTCCTATTAGGGTTTTTATAAAATTTGAAATCATCTTGGCCTCTGATTGGCTCAAACAATTATGAGTTTTATAACCAGAAATACTTCATGCACAGTCACATGACTTAATAGAAATATTCATCACCGGATCCGTATGAAGTGTCTTTACTTTGAGGATCAATTATAAATCCACAAATGCTGCCCTTGACTATGAGTTGTCAGAACAGCTTCATGTCAAATTTGCCAGAAATGGTTTCTCAGAAGTACTGCAATAATAAAATGAAAAAACACAAAATACATCACTGTCGTAACATTTTCAAAACCCAATAGAAAAATCGTAGAAAGAGACAACATCGATACCTCAACACACAAATACATAACCTCTAACACACAAATACATAACCTCTAACACACAAATACATAACCTCTAACACACAAATACATGACCTCTAACACACAAATACATGACCTCTAACACACAAATACATAACCTCTAACACACAAATACATAACCTCTAACACACAAATACATAACCTCTAACACACAAATACATAACCTCTAACACACAAATACATGACCTCTAACACACAAATACATGACCTCTAACACACAAATACATAACCTCTAACACACAAATACATAACCTCTAACACACAAATACATGACCTCTAACACACAAATACATAACCTCTAACACACAAATACATAACCTCTAACACACAAATACATAACCTCTAACACACAAATACATAACCTCTAACACACAAATACATAACCTCTAACACACAAATACATAACCTCTAACACACAAATACATAACCTCTAACACACAAATACATAACCTCTAACACACAAATACATAACCTCTAACACACAAATACATAACCTCTAACACACAAATACATAACCTCTAACACACAAATACATAACCTCTAACACACAAATACATAACCTCTAACACACAAATACATAACCTCTAACACACAAATACATAACCTCTAACACACAAATACATAACCTCTAACACACAAATACATAACCTCTAACACACAAATACATGACCGCTTAATTTCATGTCTTGGCAGAGGAATTTCAATAAAAAAAAAGTGACAGGGTTAAGCTAGTTTTATGGACCTAAACAATCGGATCACTCTTAGCAAGCAAAGCAGTTTAATGTTAAATTACAGTCGAACCTGTCTAAACCGAACCCCTTTGGGACTGACAAATTTGTTCAGTTTAGACAGGTATTTGGTTTACACAGGTTCATATTACATAGATATTTAGTAGATGGGATTGCAAAGTCTTTCGGTTTACTCAGGGTTCGGTTTAGACAGGTTTAACTGTATAACCCTTTCATTGTCTCCTAATCACCATTTTCATAGAATAGTAAAGATTATGACATAGGGCACTCGCATATGACCCGTCATGGGTTTTCCTCAGAACTTTCATGCCGTATGACAGATGTGATAGAATAATCTTACTCGGCTGTAACATTTATATCTAGAAAATGATGGTGATGTTGAGTATTAATTAACTCTAATGTCTAAGCATTTTGCAATCAATGTTGTCTCTGATTTTCGGTATTTTTGGCAAATGGTTTTCAAAATTGATTTTGCAATGTTTCCATACAACAGAAAAGTACCATTCATATTTCTTTCAAACTCGTTATTCCGCTCTGGCTTGAAAAATAGAAGTACTACTAAGATATAGCGCAGAATATAAGTGCCTTAATTGAATCATTCCTACTCTATCGCACCAGGAAGCATTAAATGAATGCTGCCTTTTATTTATACATCAAGTCATTCCTATATTAAAAGGTATTAACCTTAACGACAACCTCCTCAAGTGGAAGATCGACACAAGAATTCATCAATACGTGAAAAATTAAATCTGTCTTCTGAATATCAAGAGACTTGAAACTGTATCAATTTACTGACTTTACGTCTAATGAAGAAGAACGTAAGGCGCAAATCACATTTAACTGAATTTAATGGTAGCAAACAGTGATTATCTAGTTAAATGATCTTCTATTCCTTACTGACTGTAAGATTCATAGTAGAAATGTAACATGATTGACTGGCTGACAACGGACAGTAACAGAACAATGATCAACTTAGTGTCAAAGTTTATCATCTCTCTCTCTCATCGTTGACTGTTGCTATTGTTTTTGTTTTAGGACTTATGGCTTTATGGACATTCGAAAGACACTTCGTTAATTTACTATCTACTTGATTTGATTCGTTTCTGAAGTTTATATATCGTTAATATATCCGCTAAATAGCATTGAATTATACATTTTAATAGTCCATATAACAGTGGAAATTATAGATAGCTACCAAAATTAAAGACTGCTGATATGCTACAAAAGTCTGAGGATATCAAAAGGGATAACCAGAGGCTATCAATCGAAGGACAGACAATACAGTGGTCAAACAAACCCAAAACAAAAAACAAACAAACAAACAAAACAAACAAAGCGACAAAGCACTACACAGAAAACGTAAGATTAAGCAACACGAATCCCACTAAGGGAACAACCATTTAACTTGATGGTGGGGGTTATGTTTTTTTTTCTAAAAATATATTCTGATTCCCAATGTTGCTGAAAATAATATTCTGATTTTGGTGGAGGAAAAAAAAAATCTGATTCAGAGTTTTTGTCATATAACCTAATGTTAAATTCTGGAAAAAAATTAATATTCTAACTCTTGTGTTTTCCGAAAAAAAAAATTCTGAACAAAACAAAAAACCATACCCCCCACCCCTTCAAGTTAAATGGTCGGTCCCTAAAACCGGGGATAAACTGATGTGCTCCGGAAGGGTAGGCACTCACTCAAATATTACTTCAGGTACATTCAGGAACATATGGTGACTCCCGTTCATCCCAAGTTAGTTTCGAAATGTAAAATGTAAAAATACTTATTGGACCATGTTTGCTTATGTGTTAACAGATACTTAAACCTTTTTTGTACGTCCAGTTTTGTTTGATTAGCCATACATATATGTGTGATACTAGCTGCTTAAATATGCTACTTGTGGGAATAACTGATTTGTCATACTGTACTTATTGAACTGTGTACAAGTATCAAAACTATGTCAGTATTTAGCTAACTTCATACATGTATTAATATCATAGCGTTATTTCTGTAATTGTTAATTGGAGACCACCAGTGTGTTACATTAGACACAGTTGTAAATATGAATATACTAACTTCAGAGGTTTTTTTTATATAAATGTAAAGTTGTATAAAAGTAATTACTAATTAAAGTCATCCATAGCTTGACTTAGTCGTTGTCAAGATATTGTATTCAGAAATGCTTTGATTTTCAAACATTGATGTAATAATATTACTAGTGATCTTAGTGCATGAAAATCTAATGGTATATTGCTTTTATCCTAGTACCACTGCCCGAATTGTCTGCTATGCGGGATACAATCCCTCGCAAGGGCATGCGTTGGCATGCGAGACGGGTAAATGTTAAGATCCTCTCTAATTAGTCAGGATTTTAAAATTTATTCGTCCCACATCTATCGTGTTTCGAGAATGTGATGTTGTATGCACATAAACTATAAATGCAAGCGTTTCAAATGAGCAAAACCTGCACAAACTTTACAATGGACACATCTGTCTGTTAACCCACACAAGCGCCACGTTTGTTGTCTACATTATTTATTGTTTGTAACCTTTATCACTACAATGGATGTAGCTGAAATACTGCTCATTTGACTCTAACTAACAATCGATTATATTTACTACCACTTGATTGTAACATATGTTTTTCATGTGCTGTCTGTTATCGAGATATAATTCGATTTTACAAGAGTAAATGTCTATTCCTCCATTCTCAGGCTATGTAATATTACCAACGAAATTGGCATGCCATTCTAACCTCTGGTTTTCCATTGATATTCATTTAAACAAATAACTTGAACATTTTTTATTCCTTTATTCGATCTCGTAAATAGAAGTTACTTTACGAGGGGTGTCATTATTAAGACGGGAGATGCTAGCACCTGGTATCAATCAGGGATTTGCGAGAAAAGTTTGAAGAGACCAAAATAGGTAATCAGAATCCGTAAATTAAAGGACAGAAAACACAAAGGCCAAAAGAAACAGGACAAATAAATATCAACAAAGTACTACGCAGAAAGTTACAGATTGAGAAACACGAGCCCCCACCCCACCCGCAAAAACGGGGTGAACTCGGATGCTCCGGAAGTTGTTCATTTGTTGTGTTTATACCTCCATGTCTGCATTGTCTATTTACTCTAATATTTCGTCCTCTGACTTGAGTACTCTGTGTTCCCCTTATTTTATCATCAACAGTGTTAGCTCCCCTTATTTTATCATCAACAGTGTTAATCACGTACAACTGTACATACTTGGTTTAATATTGATATTAATATTAGACGAGTCATTAGTTTTAAGCAATAGGATACTCTAAACAATTAACTCAATATATCTTTAATTTATCATAGATTCGGAATATTGTACGATATTGTCGAGGGGTTTATGATGCACAAAATTACGGTTAGTCACAAAATACTGGTTCAATTTGTTGAACATGTTCTGAAAAGAAGAATTTTGATTGGTCTGTTTTAAGTGATCACGGTGGTCTATAATACGATGATTGTTAAGACAAGAGTAACATGCTAATTAAAGGGTGCAAAACTAATAATAGCTATCATGTTTAGGCCATTTGGTTTCCTCCTCCCAAAGTTTTATTTACATTATTTGGCTTTGTAATCTTTTGATTCTGAGCGTGCATGTTGCAGCGTATTCAAGAATCGAACTTTGCACACTTAGTTAGATATCCACGTCTTTTACTTCTTTGACAAGATTTATAATGTATAGACAGCTATTTAAGTAAACAATCAAACATCCAAGTAGTTTATTTATTGGATGCTTTGTCCGCTTGAACTACACTAATTTTGTCATCACTTTTTGCCGAATATTGCTTCTTATGGTGTCAAGACATTACAAGAAATGTCAGAGAACCTACACCAGGTCTACCACATCTGTAAACGACTGAAAACATTTACTAACATTATAGCTGCTATCAAAATTTACAAATATATACAAATTTAATTATGTAACATGCAGAAATCTAATTTCTCATCCTTGTTTCTAAAGAGATATTGCTTTTACACTAATCTTATTCACATATATGTGTCAATATGATTTAAATCTTTCACATGTGTTCCCTTTGCTAAAAAAATATATACATTGTCACCTGCTGTTTGTATAATATACTTTATTTCTTGTGGCTGTATGATGAATTCCTCATGGTCCTATACAATATATTAGAAATTGCTGAGTTAGATTCCTTCAAATTATAATATTTAGTATAGATGTACCATCTACACACGCTTACACACATGTCTTATGTCTATCTCTATCTTCCTTACAAGACAAGGTAACACTTCGACTATTGAAGCTATATTTTGAAATAGCGGATGTGGCCGAGTGGTCTAGGGCGCTGGACATAAGGTTAAGCGATTGGTGCTGCGTTGTATCAATGGTGTGAGTTCAGATCCCGTCGAGGGAAGAACAAAAATTTGTCAGCTCAAAGATCTAATTCTAACACTGGTTGGTTTAATTTTCCAACGTATATATATCGATCACTAAACAAGTACATCTCTCTTTCAACTCAATTTTCAGTATTGTAAATATACCTTTTACAAATGTTGCTGTTGTCAGGCACGTATATCTTAATGTCGATGATATATTATATACTAATTGTGGTCTCTCAAGAAGATCATTAATCTCTATCAATGTCTATGACTATGTATTATTAGATCTAGTTGTGATTATTTATACTTAGAGTATTTTATGGAATTCAGCCAACAGATTTCATTTCCTTTGTAAGTCAGTTGACTACGGTGATATTATTTGGGATCACTAGTTAAGCTGTTTTTAACTGTAGTACTAATATTAAAACTGTAAAAAGAGGCAAAATCCACGACCGCTCACTTTCTTGGCTTGGTACAGGCACTTCAATAAAAAGTGGCGGTGTTAAATAAACGTTAGATAAGACTAGTTTTATTGGCCAAAATATTATATTATATTATATTCCAATTGTAGTATGCAATGCATCAATATATTTCGAAAATCGTGAACTTGTTGCAGCAATCGTATGGTAGTTGGAGTTCCATCTTCTTCCTATTACTACTAATGTTTATTATTTCTCCATATAGAGGTTTCTCCACTTTATGTGATCAATTCGTCGGCTTTTTGTGTCAAGGTAGTTTTTCTACCATAATACATACCATCGCGATATTACTGAAATAAACGTTTGAGAAACCGAAGTTGTAATAAGCACTACTGTTAATCTTCTAGTTTTTTGTTTGAATTCTGATAAAAGTGTATTTTGTTTGACCACATTCTCAAATAATGTATCCGTTTTCTTTATTTCTTTATAGCATTATTGACACAAATGCTTTGGAAATGCAGTGCACATAAATAAGTACGTACATGTATGTAAATCTGAAATAATTTAGATTCAAGATCTGACCAAAGAGTAATCTGATTTATTTTTTGCCTGTACCAAGCAATGTTAGTGAGTAGTAATAAATACGGGAGTTAGTGGTATAGATTTTGCCTCTTTCTACGATTTTGCGATTGGATGTTGGAACAGTTCCGACAGTGTGTTATTATTTTCTGGGGGTAATTGTATCAATAAGAAAGTCCATTAGAAATGAAGTACACGTAAATATTTATTTATGTAAATCTGAAATAATTTGAATTCAAGATTCAGGTCAAGATGAAATTTATCGTTAAAACGCCTAGAGTAGTTCACAACGTGAGGAACTAAAATTGTAGTCTTCAAAGAATTGTTAATAGCAACAGTGCAATAAAGTCATCTTTCAATTGTTTACTAAAAAAAATTGTAGTTTAAAAATATGTCATTTTATTTTAGTATGATCTCTATATAAATCTTTAATCCTAGGAATGTTCTCTATAGATTAGTACTTTGAGTCCTTTAATCCTAGGAATGTTCTCTGTAGATTAATACTTTGAGTCCTTTAATCCTAGGAATGTTCTCTGTAGATTAGTACTTTGAGTCCTTTAATCCTAGGAATGTTCTCTATTGATTAGTACTTTGAGTCCTTTAATCCTAGGAATGTTCTCTGTCGATTAGTACTTTGAGTCCTTTAATCCTAGGAATGTTCTCTATCGATTAGTACTTTGAGTCCTTTAATCCTAGGAATGTTCTCTATCGATTAGTACTTTGAGTCCTTTAATCCTAGGAATGTTCTCTATCGATTAGTACTTTGAGTCCTTTAATCCTAGGAATGTTCTCTATCGATTAGTACTTTGAGTCCTTTAATCCTAGGAATGTTCTCTATCGATTAGTACTTTGAGTCCTTTAATCCTAGGAATGTTCTCTATAGATTAGTACTTTGAGTCCTTTAATCCTAGGAATGTTCTCTATAGATTAGTACTTTGATTCCTTTAATCCTAGGAATGTTCTCTATAGATTAGTACTTTGAGTCCTTTAATCCTAGGAATGTTCTCTATCGATTAGTACTTTGAGTCCTTTAATCCTAGGAATGTTCTCTATAGATTAGTACTTTGAGTCCTTTAATCCTACGAATGTTCTCTGTAGATTAGTACTTTGAGTCCTTTAATGCTAGGAGTGTTCTCTGTAGATTAGTACTTTGAGTCCTTTAATCCTAGGAATGTTCTCTATAGATTAGTACTTTGAGTCCTTTAATCCTAGGAATGTTCTCTATAGATTAGTACTTTGAGTCCTTTAATCCTAGGAATGTTCTCTGTAGATTAGTACTTTGAGTCCTTTAATCCTAGGAATGTTCTCTGTAGATTAGTACTTTGAGTCCTTTAATCCTAGGAATGTTCTCTGTCGATTAGTACTTTGACTCCTTTAATCCTAGGAATGTTCTCTATCGATTAGTACTTTGAGTCCTTTAATCCTAGGAATGTTCTCTATCGATTAGTACTTTGAGTCCTTTAATCCTAGGAATGTTCTCTATCGATTAGTACTTTGAGTCCTTTAATCCTAGGAATGTTCTCTGTAGATTAGTACTTTGAGTCCTTTAATCCTAGGAATGTTCTCTATAGATTAGTACTTTGAGTCCTTTAATCCTAGGAATGTTCTCTATAGATTAGTACTTTGAGTCCTTTAATCCTAGGAATGTTCTCTGTAGATTAGTACTTTGAGTCCTTTAATCCTAGGAATGTTCTCTGTAGATTAGTACTTTGAGTCCTTTAATCCTAGGAATGTTCTCTGTCGATTAGTACTTTGAGTCCTTTAATCCTAGGAATGTTCTCTATCGATTAGTACTTTGAGTCCTTTAATCCTAGGAATGTTCTCTATCGATTAGTACTTTGAGTCCTTTAATCCTAGGAATGTTCTCTATTGATTAGTACTTTGAGTCCTTTAATCCTAGGAATGTTCTCTGTAGATTAGTACTTTGAGTCCTTTAATCCTAGGAATGTTCTCTATTGATTAGTACTTTGAGTCCTTTAATCCTAGGAATGTTCTCTATTGATTAGTACTTTGAGTCCTTTAATCCTAGGAATGTTCTCTATCGATTAGTACTTTGAGTCCTTTAATCCTAGGAATGTTCTCTATCGATTAGTACTTTGAGTCCTTTAATCCTAGGAATGTTCTCTATCGATTAGTACTTTGAGTCCTTTAATCCTAGGAATGTTCTCTATCGATTAGTACTTTGAGTCCTTTAATCCTAGGAATGTTCTCTATCGATTAGTACTTTGAGTCCTTTAATCCTAGGAATGTTCTCTATCGATTAGTACTTTGAGTCCTTTAATCCTAGGAATGTTCTCTATCGATTAGTACTTTGAGTCCTTTAATCCTAGGAATGTTCTCTATCGATTAGTACTTTGAGTCCTTTAATCCTAGGAATGTTCTCTATCGATTAGTACTTTGAGTCCTTTAATCCTAGGAATGTTCTCTATCGATTAGTACTTTGAGTCCTTTAATCCTAGGAATGTTCTCTATCGATTAGTACTTTGAGTCCTTTAATCCTAGGAATGTTCTCTATCGATTAGTACTTTGAGTCCTTTAATCCTAGGAATGTTCTCTATCGATTAGTACTTTGAGTCCTTTAATCCTAGGAATGTTCTCTATCGATTAGTACTTTGAGTCCTTTAATCCTAGGAATGTTCTCTATCGATTAGTACTTTGAGTCCTTTAATCCTAGGAATGTTCTCTATCGATTAGTACTTTGAGTCCTTTAATCCTAGGAATGTTCTCTATCGATTAGTACTTTGAGTCCTTTAATCCTAGGAATGTTCTCTATCGATTAGTACTTTGAGTCCTTTAATCCTAGGAATGTTCTCTATCGATTAGTACTTTGAGTCCTTTAATCCTAGGAATGTTCTCTATCGATTAGTACTTTGAGTCCTTTAATCCTAGGAATGTTCTCTATCGATTAGTACTTTGAGTCCTTTAATCCTAGGAATGTTCTCTATCGATTAGTACTTTGAGTCCTTTAATCCTAGGAATGTTCTCTATCGATTAGTACTTTGAGTCCTTTAATCCTAGGAATGTTCTCTATCGATTAGTACTTTGAGTCCTTTAATCCTAGGAATGTTCTCTATCGATTAGTACTTTGAGTCCTTTAATCCTAGGAATGTTCTCTATCGATTAGTACTTTGAGTCCTTTAATCCTAGGAATGTTCTCTATCGATTAGTACTTTGAGTCCTTTAATCCTAGGAATGTTCTCTATCGATTAGTACTTTGAGTCCTTTAATCCTAGGAATGTTCTCTATCGATTAGTACTTTGAGTCCTTTAATCCTAGGAATGTTCTCTATCGATTAGTACTTTGAGTCCTTTAATCCTAGGAATGTTCTCTATCGATTAGTACTTTGAGTCCTTTAATCCTAGGAATGTTCTCTATCGATTAGTACTTTGAGTCCTTTAATCCTAGGAATGTTCTCTATCGATTAGTACTTTGAGTCCTTTAATCCTAGGAATGTTCTCTATCGATTAGTACTTTGAGTCCTTTAATCCTAGGAATGTTCTCTATCGATTAGTACTTTGAGTCCTTTAATCCTAGGAATGTTCTCTATCGATTAGTACTTTGAGTCCTTTAATCCTAGGAATGTTCTCTATCGATTAGTACTTTGAGTCCTTTAATCCTAGGAATGTTCTCTATCGATTAGTACTTTGAGTCCTTTAATCCTAGGAATGTTCTCTATCGATTAGTACTTTGAGTCCTTTAATCCTAGGAATGTTCTCTATCGATTAGTACCTTGAGTCCTTTAATCCTAGGAATGTTCTCTATCGATTAGTACTTTGAGTCCTTTAATCCTAGGAATGTTCTCTATCGATTAGTACTTTGAGTCCTTTAATCCTAGGAATGTTCTCTATCGATTAGTACTTTGAGTCCTTTAATCCTAGGAATGTTCTCTATCGATTAGTACTTTGAGTCCTTTAATCCTAGGAATGTTCTCTATCGATTAGTACTTTGAGTCCTTTAATCCTAGGAATGTTCTCTATCGATTAGTACTTTGAGTCCTTTAATCCTAGGAATGTTCTCTATCGATTAGTACTTTGAGTCCTTTAATCCTAGGAATGTTCTCTATCGATTAGTACTTTGAGTCCTTTAATCCTAGGAATGTTCTCTATCGATTAGTACTTTGAGTCCTTTAATCCTAGGAATGTTCTCTATCGATTAGTACTTTGAGTCCTTTAATCCTAGGAATGTTCTCTGTAGATTAGTACTTTGAGTCCTTTAATCCTAGGAATGTTCTCTGTAGATTAGTACTTTGAGTCCTTTAATCCTAGGAATGTTCTCTATCGATTAGTACTTTGAGTCCTTTAATCCTAGGAATGTTCTCTATAGATTAGTACTTTGAGTCCTTTAATCCTAGGAATGTTCTCTGTAGATTAGTACTTTGAGTCCTTTAATCCTAGGAATGTTCTCTGTCGATTAGTACTTTGAGTCCTTTAATCCTAGGAATGTTCTCTGTCGATTAGTACTTTGAGTCCTTTAATCCTAGGAATGTTCTCTATCGATTAGTACTTTGAGTCCTTTAATCCTAGGAATGTTCTCTATCGATTAGTACTTTGAGTCCTTTAATCCTAGGAATGTTCTCTATCGATTAGTACTTTGAGTCCTTTAATCCTAGGAATGTTCTCTGTAGATTAGTACTTTGAGTCCTTTAATCCTAGGAATGTTCTCTATTGATTAGTACTTTGAGTCCTTTAATCCTAGGAATGTTCTCTATCGATTAGTACTTTGAGTCCTTTAATCCTAGGAATGTTCTCTATCGATTAGTACTTTGAGTCCTTTAATCCTAGGAATGTTCTCTATCGATTAGTACTTTGAGTCCTTTAATCCTAGGAATGTTCTCTATCGATTAGTACTTTGAGTCCTTTAATCCTAGGAATGTTCTCTATCGATTAGTACTTTGAGTCCTTTAATCCTAGGAATGTTCTCTATCGATTAGTACTTTGAGTCCTTTAATCCTAGGAATGTTCTCTATCGATTAGTACTTTGAGTCCTTTAATCCTAGGAATGTTCTCTATCGATTAGTACTTTGAGTCCTTTAATCCTAGGAATGTTCTCTATCGATTAGTACTTTGAGTCCTTTAATCCTAGGAATGTTCTCTATCGATTAGTACTTTGAGTCCTTTAATCCTAGGAATGTTCTCTATCGATTAGTACTTTGAGTCCTTTAATCCTAGGAATGTTCTCTATCGATTAGTACTTTGAGTCCTTTAATCCTAGGAATGTTCTCTATCGATTAGTACTTTGAGTCCTTTAATCCTAGGAATGTTCTCTATCGATTAGTACTTTGAGTCCTTTAATCCTAGGAATGTTCTCTATCGATTAGTACTTTGAGTCCTTTAATCCTAGGAATGTTCTCTATCGATTAGTACTTTGAGTCCTTTAATCCTAGGAATGTTCTCTATCGATTAGTACTTTGAGTCCTTTAATCCTAGGAATGTTCTCTATCGATTAGTACTTTGAGTCCTTTAATCCTAGGAATGTTCTCTATCGATTAGTACTTTGAGTCCTTTAATCCTAGGAATGTTCTCTATCGATTAGTACTTTGAGTCCTTTAATCCTAGGAATGTTCTCTATCGATTAGTACTTTGAGTCCTTTAATCCTAGGAATGTTCTCTATCGATTAGTACTTTGAGTCCTTTAATCCTAGGAATGTTCTCTATCGATTAGTACTTTGAGTCCTTTAATCCTAGGAATGTTCTCTATCGATTAGTACTTTGAGTCCTTTAATCCTAGGAATGTTCTCTATCGATTAGTACTTTGAGTCCTTTAATCCTAGGAATGTTCTCTATCGATTAGTACTTTGAGTCCTTTAATCCTAGGAATGTTCTCTATCGATTAGTACTTTGAGTCCTTTAATCCTAGGAATGTTCTCTATCGATTAGTACTTTGAATCCTTTAATCCTAGGAATGTTCTCTATCGATTAGTACTTTGAATCCTTTAATCCTAGGAATGTTCTCTATCGATTAGTACTTTGAGTCCTTTAATCCTAGGAATGTTCTCTATTGATTAGTACTTTGAGTCCTTTAATCCTAGGAATGTTCTCTATTGATTAGTACTTTGAGTCCTTTAATCCTAGGAATGTTCTCTATCGATTAGTACTTAGAGTCCTTTAATCCTAGGAATGTTCTGTATCGATTAGTACTTTGAGTCCTTTAATCCTAGGAATGTTCTCTATCGATTAGTACTTTGAGTCCTTTAATCCTAGGAATGTTCTCTATCGATTAGTACTTTGAGTCCTTTAATCCTAGGAATGTTCTCTATTGATTAGTACTTTGAGTCCTTTAATCCTAGGAATGTTCTCTATTGATTAGTACTTTGAGTCCTTTAATCCTAGGAATGTTCTCTATCGATTAGTACTTTGAGTCCTTTAATCCTAGGAATGTTCTCTATCGATTAGTACTTTGAGTCCTTTAATCCTAGGAATGTTCTCTATCGATTAGTACTTTGAGTCCTTTAATCCTAGGAATGTTCTCTATTGATTAGTACTTTGAGTCCTTTAATCCTAGGAATGTTCTCTATCGATTAGTACTTTGAGTCCTTTAATCCTAGGAATGTTCTCTATCGATTAGTACTTTGAGTCCTTTAATCCTAGGAATGTTCTCTATTGATTAGTACTTTGAGTCCTTTAATCCTAGGAATGTTCTCTATTGATTAGTACTTTGAGTCCTTTAATCCTAGGAATGTTCTCTATTGATTAGTACTTTGAGTCCTTTAATCCTAGGAATGTTCTCTATTGATTAGTACTTTGAGTCCTTTAATCCTAGGAATGTTCTCTATCGATTAGTACTTTGAGTCCTTTAATCCTAGGAATGTTCTCTATCGATTAGTACTTTGAGTCCTTTAATCCTAGGAATGTTCTCTATCGATTAGTACTTTGAGTCCTTTAATCCTAGGAATGTTCTCTATTGATTAGTACTTTGAGTCCTACATACCTATTGTGCGGAGGAGGTATTACTGGAATTAGGTACGGAGACACTAGTCTGCATAACAGTTATTTTAAATGAAATATAATTTGAACCAACGTATTCTTTATATTTTTTGAAAATATAATGGTCACCTACGTGTTACATAACAAACGAAACTGAGTATGACTGTCGATGTACGTGAAACTTGAATACATTTTAATGTCATAGGAGTGTACAGGGCATAAATTTGTAATAATGCAAATAAATTTGTAATAATGCAAGATATGACAAGACGTGCATACTAAAACTAAAACAATTATAATATATTAGGCATGGTCTGATAGGGTGTGGTTGACATACAGACATAGTTCTCAAATGATTTACGAAGGATATGTTTTCATTGCCTACGCCCATGCATGTCTCAGATAGGCTACAGCGAGGCGCGTCTTGCATGAACATGATTGAAAAAAATGTAGAGTTTACATGGGTTGACACCCAGGCATATTGTCACATTCTTTACGAAAGATATATCGCATATGGTATTTACCAAAGTTATGTATCACATGGGTCAAGTCCATGTATGTCTCACGTGACTAATGATCATACATTTTATCATATAGTTTATTCAAATCTCACATTGGCAACACAGGTCATGTCTCAAATTATTTAGATCTGTCTGTCCTACATGGTTTACACTGAAGCCTATATTGCATGCCCAGACAGGTGATACATGTTTTACAAACAAGCATATCGCACACAGTTAAGCTCAAGCATGTCTTCTGACATATTTTATAGACTATCATGACTCACCAAGAAGTTACTCTCACATCGAAGGGAACACTCAGTTTGTACGGAGTGCTTTTTATTGTATTGTAATCGAACGAATTTAATAAATGTAAATGTGGTCCACCTTACAGTATTTATTTGCAATTGTAATTTTAGAGAAATTCTGTCATAATGGTAAACAAATGATTTAGAATATTGTATGCAATTCCTTAATAGGTACGATAGAAAGGTAAAATATTGGACTACACTATTAGATAATCTTAATTACTTTTCGATCATTGTTTTGATAACAATATAGATATCAAATTTAGCCCACACGATGCTATTCTAAAATAAACTTCATCAGGTACGCCCAAAATCGAAAGATTGGAAAGCCAAATAATTTAGAAGTGTTTTTAAGATTTTGAAATTGTATTCTGAACTGATCCGAAAGTGCTTTTTCATAAGTTAGTACTTTAATTCCTATTGCAGCAAATTGTTAAAAACAACGATGTTTAGTCATCTGTTACCGTAGATACATACCAATATAATACAGGTGCATAGTGGCAACAAGTTATTGCAACCGCTAACTTTGTGAAGTATTCTTTCTTAGGCTGCAAAATTGTTGAATATATATATATAAATATCTACATTCATCATATATAGGTTATTTGATCGCTATATAAAACAAGATACAACAGTTAAATTTGCATTCAAATGGTTCAATGGAACAGTGGAAATTCTACAAACTATTACAGGCAGATTACAGTTTTGTTGCACAGATTTCAATCCAAGTAGAATATTGATAAACCTTGCAGAATAACTCCTGCAGTGGTAGAATCTGACATAACATCTAACCCATTGAGAGGTTTCATTGACATTTAATTTGACGGAAAACAAATTATTACAAATTTATCACTTTTTTAATTAATGTTCGCATTTGCTGTTGATTTGGTTTTAAAAGAACAAATCTTAAATTATTGACGAGATTCAATTATCACAAACAAATAAGAGTAATATATGACTTGTGTAAATGATTAATATTTCATTGCTCCATGTGGTAGTTATTGATAGTTAACTTTTGTTGTAACTCAATCGGGCTAATATACGATATTGATATTTTGATATGTGGTGTGATACTTTGAAGGATAGATACAAGACCCTTTCAAATTATCAATAAATCGCTACAAATAGCACGACCTTGCGTTTATTTAGGTGTCAGATTTATATCGACGGAGTAGTTGTCACACAATGTGAGATTTAGATTATTTTTGTAAAGCGATGTAATCGACGAATGGCTGTTTTGCTGATAGAAATGTCCGAACTACAACAAAGAAAGGATCAGAGAGTATTACATTGAAACCGGTCAGCAAAGATAATTAATTCCTGATACACGTTGCCCTCCAGCAACTGTTATACGTACAAGGAGGGTTGTATTCTCCTTGAACAAGTAATTAAAGGGGAGGCGATATCTGCTTTTGGTACAAGCAACACAACCATCTGACGTTCCTCTAGGACATAATAACATAATAGAAACACAAGAGAAAAACGAAAGTAAAAAACCGAACTAGTAAGATCGGTATTTTACATATCTCTAGTTAACTGTGTTAAAGATCAATCCGAAATAAGGACATAAAGACAATAAATGACCAGAAACAATAAAAGAGTGTGTTATGATAGTTTCAAGGGCTTAACACAGGAATAATAAGGTATAAAACAAACAATATCATTTGTTTGTAAGTAAAAGAAATGTGGTTTATTTTAAATTTTTATGTAAATTTTATATATAAAGCTTGATATAAAATAAATGGCAAAAAGTATGTGAAATCACCATAGACAGCTATTATATGGTATGTGTCATGATTACAATATATACTGTAGCGTATAGTAACACTATTTATTCTGAAATAATCTTTGCTGAATAGTAAATCCCTTGCTATTTAGTGGTTAACAATTAGGGATACTAGGTAAAACCTGTATACCTAGTGAATTATTGTAAGCAAAATTTAGTGCAATAAAATCATTTGTGTTAAAAAAAATCTAAATTGTCCCCGCCCTTCATCATAATGACACATAATAGCTGAGAGTTATATGTTGTCCTAACTCGACTAACAACTACTATCATAATCTAGCTATAATATCATAAGATTATATTAATGATACAATATGACCTATACTAACTGCTACAGTTCGTGAATATCAAGAACTTAATAATTAAGTGTTAATGAAATAATATTATCTGCCTGTTGTCATGCAATATTGAACCGATAAGGTTCTGAAAGGTCTAACTACAAGGTAAATATTGTGTTCAATATAGGAAACCAATGCAGGTGATATAACCATGACAACGTACTTTTGATTAAGGATACTTCCGTGTTTAAAACAAGCCAAATAACAATAATAAGAATAGACAAAACACCCAACCAATAGAATATAGGTTTTCTAAATGAGCCAGTAAATTCGTATGCAGTCAAAACTGTATTAAGAGGTCACCCTTGGGAGAAAGAAAAAGTGGCCTCATAAGACAGGTGACCTCCTAAGAGAGGTTCAATTCATATGAAATTTTCTATGACAGCACAAGAAAAAAGTGCCCTTTTAATACAGGTGACTGCTTAATAGAGGTGACCACATAGGCATGTTTGACTGTATTATGTCTATTTTGTTCTTCAAACCTTGTTGAAAATAGTATGTTACATGCGTACAGATGGCGAAAAGGTTTTGGTTAATATAGCTGACAGTTGTGTCGCTATTATGTTTTTCGATGCCTTTGTGTACTTTCTAGCATTTAAACTGTTGCCTAACAAAACAAATAAAATAACAATATAAAGTTAAAGAATAGAAGTCCGCGTTCTTTACAAAACACTGCTCGCCCAGTTACATGTGAGAGTCTGTATTTTGCTCTCATCATTTCACTAAGAGGGGAGGTTGGACACATAAATCTTGCTTAACTCATCACTTTCCATTGAAGTGTACTTGTACCAAGCCAGAACACTGGTCAAATATATATATCGCGTTTTCTCTCTTTTTGCTATTTTCCTATTGGATTTTGTAACTTTTCTGATGATGAGGTATGTTTTTGTCTATCACTTTATTTAAAAATCTAAAATCTAACCAATAAACGTTTAGGATTTGAAATCCTGTCCTTATCGTTCATTAACGGGTATATGAAGTGAAGTATTGAAAAATAGCTGAAACTGATTTGTCTTTTGATTATAAACTTTAAACATGTAGTTTCCTGATATCAATGATATCAAAAGTATAAACAATGTACGTTATTGGAATTTACAGAACATTGAATATGGTCATTAAAACAGTGTGAAAAGGTAAATAATTCTGAAAATCACTTTCAGGTTGTAAGAGAAATCTATATATGCACGTGTCTGGAAAGAACCAATGGCGGTCAAAATGATCATAAATAATGATCATGTAAATGTTTCTCTACTATTTGAATAAAACATCCATTAAATTGTCAATGAAAGATGATGAATTAGAGTTTAAAAATGTAATATTTCATAAAAATAATATCAATAGTTTTTATTACAATAGTATTGAATACTTTTAATGATGAATTCATTTGGTGCCCAAATACAAAAAACATCACATGTTGATTGTAACATCAATTGGTAGAATGGTCTAAGATATTGTTTGACACACGGTATCTTTTTGGTTTATTTACTTCAAAGTAAGTGTACTTTATCTGATGGTGACGTAAGGGCCATACTCATAAAACGTCATAAACTGTGTTCGTTGAATTCTTGGGCGATTGTTGTTTAAGTCCAATTGAGCAATTTAAGTTAGTTATATCATGAAGAGAACAAGCTACATGTCCATGAGATGATGGAGATGTCAACTTTGTACTAGACCAGCACTCTTAGTTGGATTTTAAAATATTTTCTCTCTCAAACAACAGTCCACAGGTAGACATGTCTTTCTACCCGTACACATGTCTTTCTACCTGTACACATGTCTTTCTACTCGTACACATGTCTTTCTACCAGTACACATGTCTTTCTACCCGTACACATGTCTTTCTACCCGTACACATGTTTTTCTACCTGTACACATTATTCTCACTCCGAGCCTACCAATCTGCTCTTACTACTTAATGCTGGGTACTTCGCGGAGAAGTAACACATACTTAGTCTTCGGTTTGACCCGACCCATAGAGTACGCGAAAAATTACACAACTGGAACGATTGATTGTTACAAGTAGATACTATTTAGGGTTTACTGTACAAGCTATATTTTACACGTTTTGTTTGATATTGTCTTCTTTTTATGTAAATATTATTTTATTTAATAAATATGCATAAAACAGGATTAGAGAACAAGTACACAGAACATTGATAAATTCTTTTCTCCAGTTGCCTTCTTTCAATCTACTTTGTACATTTATTCTTGCCATCGTTTCATCAACACACAACTTGAATCGATGTTAATCTATGTTTACCATGTTTTATTAAAATAACAGACGTCCATTCTGATAAGAAACAGAACTACTTTTACCATACCTATTATGTATACTAATAATAAAAACCTATATATCTAATTTAGTGCGGACGGCGCGTTTTTGGAATAACCTTCATTGGGTACCATCACACACAAAAGATTGGAAAGCCAACTAATTTAATCACCAGAAGAAAATAATATAGAAATCTCCGTGTTCGCCGACGAAGAGTAATTACATTAACGCAAGCACATATTCAAATGCACATTGCCTATCACAATTAAGATATGTGATTCCTGATTTGCGTCGATGACGAAATGTACTTAATATAATTTTGTGTGATTATATTTGTTAGATACTTGCGGGATGTCGGCGATTTTCTCCGGTAGGCGTGTTCCCTTATTAATAAAATTGACTCGCTATATAACTGAAACAACATTGGAAGTGGTGTTAAGCACCAATAATTCAAATTACAAATCACTATCTCCGTGATATTATAGTTACGGGACAACATACCAAAAATAAAACATAATCCATTAAAATGTCAGGGCATGATTAACAAAAGTATGGATGATTGGGACATATTAAATAGATAAAATTACACGATAAGATTTTAAAGATAGAGTGAAATTACTTGTGAGTACCTGTTATTTCTTTTCTTACAGGGAAAAATGTCAATACGGTAAACAGTATGCATCATTTAACGAAAAGTCAACTATTAAAGCTAATTTAAGAACTATCTGGATACTTATTTACCCCCTTACTTTTTACCTCGATCAATAAAGAATCAATAATTCATGCATCTGTAAAATACATTATTAAAACCCTAATGATACATAGGAGGTACCTTGGTGAGAAGTAGCACCTGGCAACGTGTCACCTTACTAGATCAAATTTCCCACAAAATCATCACAAAGACCTCTTATTTACGCGAGTTTCCCACGACTATGTACAGTCATTGTGCAACACGTCAGTCGCGTGTCACTTTCAGTATTATATTGCATGATTCTCTCGGATGTTGGTTGTTAATTGCAACGATGAAAGCAGATATCTTAGTGTGAATACCTCCATTAATTACGGTTTATAGAATTACCTTTTTCACAATCGTATGGTCGGTGACTCGATGGTGCTACACACTTAGTTTAAACATATTTTATTAATTAATTCAATATAACATTACAATATTCAGCTATATACATTACATGATAAGAAGAAATTAATAGGATTGGGAAACAAGTTACAAGAACTTATATTAATCCCTATCCGTAGGAATAGATTTCATATATAATATATTGTGAATCTCTAAGGGGAGAAGCAAATAGAACTAACTAACAAATTTGATATAAATTACAGAAGGTATAAGAAGATAAAACAAAGAAAGTGATCTGGTGTTTGATGTAAAAAATGTTTGATTCAAAGTAATTAAAAAAGAAGAAAAAAGAAGAATGAAATAAGGGAACTAGGTACTGCTGATTTTAGATGAAACGTTTACTGTTTACTATAAACTTTTGTACATTTAAAAATAAACTGTTATTTTGATCGTCTGTGAGGTCAGGTGATCCAAAAAGTAAACGGTCAACTGTCAAGTTCATAGGAATATCAATTGATTCGATATACCGATTTCTCGAATCGTTGAATTTATGACAATAAAAAAGATAATGCGAATTAGTTTCAGGGACCCCTTGATGACAACTACAGATGGGCGAATCTACTACATTTTTTAGGAATAGATGATGGTTTAGAGAGCTACATGCAGTTCGTAATCTCATGTGAAGGATTTGTCCAATTCGAGTTCCTGAGTAATAATAAATAGGTTTCTTTATACATTTTGATTTATAATAGGATTTGAGAGATGAAGGAGACTTGCTATCTCTTATTGATGTGGGTTCGCTGTTCCATAATCTTACAGTAGAGGGTAGAAAATAATTATTATACAAGGTTGTTCTAGTACGTACTGGGGGGATACTTACGGCCTGTCTAGTGTTGTAGTCATGAATATTTTCAAAGTTACAGGGAACAATTGCACTAAGGTAAGGAGGAACAAGACCGTTTACCATTTTATAAAAATATATTTTTTTGTGATTTTCTCGTCTTGCCTGTAACGTCTCCCAACCCGTCTCTTTATATAAACTATTAATAGATACTAACCGAGTTCCCCCAGTGACGATTCTAGCAGCCTCTATTTGAACATTTTCTAATTTATTTATCAAGAACAATGTTTTATTATCCCATACGACGTCTGCATATTCCAAAATCGGCCGAATGAAGGTAAGATAAATCTTTTCTAAGGTTTTCCTATCTAGAATAAATTTGAATTTTCTTAGTATGTTAACTCTAATAAAAGCTTTCTTTGTTATTAGATCAATATGTTTTTGCCAGCTACCGTCATTTGAAATGTCTAAACCGAGATGTTTATGTTCTGTAACTTGATTAATTATTGTATTATTCATTATAAGGGGCGGATGAAGGGGTTTGTTAATCTTTCTAGTGATCGTCATAGTTTCTGTTTTTTGAGGGTTAAAGTTTACTAGCCACTTTGTGGACCATGCATGAATTGTTGCCATGTCGTTATTTAACGTTATTGCCGATTCACGAGGGTTATCAACAATAACATACAAGCTAGTGTCATCAGCAAATAGTTTTATAGATGAGTGAATTTCTGTGACAATGTCATTTATAAATATTATAAAAAATAGAGGCCCTAGAATAGATCCCTGGGGAACCCCGGCTTTGATAGTGCGCCATTTAGAATGTGCGCTTTCTATAACCACTCGTTGTTTTCTGTCTGTAAGATAATTTTTTATCCATAACAATAAAGACCCTTGTATCCCAATATTTTCTAATTTATTAAGTAAACCCTTATGCCAAACCCTGTCAAAAGCTTTACTTATGTCACAAAAAACTACGCGTATTTCTTTTCCTTCGTCTAAAGCTTTTCCGAATTCGTTTGTGAGACTTAGAAGTTGGTTAATTGCAGAGTCACCAGGAGTGAACCCCGATTGGTGTGGGGTAATAATACTATTTTTGAGTAAAAAATTATAGACATGTTTATAAATACATCTTTCCATTACCTTGCCTAAGACACTAATTAGAGAAATAGGTCTGTAATTATTTACCTTACTCGGATTATCTTTCTTAAAGACTGGAGTGACATTTGCCAGCTTCCACTGTGTCGGGAATCTACAAGTTGACAGAGACAAGTTAAATAACAGACACAATGGAAGCTTCAAAATGGAAGCCCCTTCTCTTACTAGTCGTGGGTTTATTAAATCTGGTCCAGTTGCTTTTGTAGTGTCGAGCAATTGTAGAACATCTTCTACGTCAGTTTCTGTAATGTGTAGTTGTGTCAGTTTGTCATAAAGTGGATCAATAGGTTCCGGAACTGTCGAATTAGAGTCGTCCAGGTTTGATTGTTCACTGAAAAAGTCGTTAATTAACTCACATTTTGCAAAATTGTCACATATTAAGTCATCGTCTGTTTGTAAGGGGGGTATTGAACGATTTTTACTTGAACCAAGTAGTCTTTTAACAAGATTCCACCAATTTTTACTACCAGATGATTCTGCTATAATTTTTTCGGATATTGTAGAAAAATAATCATTCTTTGCCATTCTTATCAAATTATTGCATTTGTTCCTGGTTATACGATACTTTTCCCAATGGTTTATAGAATTTGTATGTTTTGCTTTTTTATGGATTCGATTTTTCCTACGTATGAATTTCTTGATACTTGTAGTAATCCATGGTCGGCTATCTTTATGTACCGTTATAAATCTGTTAGGAATAGTATTATCTGCTATATTTAAAATCGTGTTTGTTATAATGTCTACAATTGTGTCTACGTCGTTATGTCCAAACAAAGTCTCCCAGTCCACATCTGTAAGTTGTTGTCTATACGAGTCAAAATCACCCTTGTCGTAAAGAAATATTTTCCTTTTATAAGATGTCAATGGTTTACTAGAATGGTGTAGTAAACCAATCACAGGTAAATGATACCTAACCTGTTCGAGCAGTGGAGCACCTACATCTGTGAAAAGTACACTTAATGGGTTACTTACGAGAATCAAATCCAATAAAGATGAACTGTGTTCAGTTACATATGTAGGTTCAGTTATAAGTTGATGCAGACTAAATTGGGTCATTAGTGACCCAATCTTATCATTTATATTGTTATTAAGTTGATTAATATTGAAGTCTCCTGTCAAAATTATATCATAGTTACAATTTAGAGCTAGATCAATAGAATGTTCAATATTTCTCCAGGTTTGCAGATCACTAGTTGGTGGGATATAGAATGTGCCGTACAAGTATTTTTTATTATTTAGCTTTATTTCTAACCATATATACTCAAGACTACCTACATGAAGATCAGGTCTAATTGTACAGTTGACAGTATTCTTAACATATACGATGACACCACCACCTACTTTATTAGATCTATCTCGTCGAAATGGGGGGAATTTATAATCGGGAATTTCCAAACATTGTTGGTCGGTAGATGTATTTTCGTTTAACCAGCTCTCAGTGAACGAAAGTATATCGTGGCAAGAATACTCAGCTGAGATCATATCTATCTTAGATACAATACTTTGAATATTTAGATGAAGGAATGAAAATGTATTGTTTATGAGCTCGCTTACTGCAGATATATTATCTAAATCACTGCTAGAACTACTAGAGATGTCCGAATCAAACGGACCTGGATTAATTTCAATTCCCGATATAATTAACAAAATGCAAAGAACAATGAAGAAATTGAGACATTTAAGAACAAAAATGCTGTTATTAGTTTTCACCTGTAACTTGTGTATATCAGGACAGCAAAGTGATTTATTTACCTTGCTTGTATTTTTTCTGGTCTCTGCTGCTTTGCAAAAGAAATGCACTAATATTAATAATGGTGTAATTTTGGTTCCGTACAACAAAAGTAGATTAAAACAAGCAATATCAGTAATGCTTAACAGCTTACATTTTTTCACAGAGCGTGCAACAGTGTAATACTTACCGATGCTTTCTCTATATTGATCTACTTCGATACCCATCAGGTTATACCAGTGTTTTGAATGTATAGGGAAGAAAGGCAATCGGTAAATAAATAAAGTAGCCTAAAGAAAACAGCACGATTCATCAGCAGTACCTTAAAAATGTGCAAAAGGAATTTACAAAAAACACCACGTTCGTGGTGAAAGGTGCGATGCAAAACTAAAGTGCGAATTAAATAAAGAAATATGTAGACAATAAACATGGGAAAATAGGAGGAGGTATATGGAGGGGTTTATTTATATGATACTAAACACATCATGATAAATATCTAGTATTTCTATATTATATTGAATGAAACGGGTGAATCAATATTATATTTAGAACAAATAAAGTTTAATTATATGTGCGTTCCAAGCTAATTGTACCACAGTGATAATTGGGGGAAAGATTTAGCGGCAATGTTTTTTTTTAACTTATTTACTAAGTTATAATCCAATTGAATGCAAAACAATATATATATATATATATATATATATTTGACAGCTCTAAAATCTAATTCTAACACTGTTTGGTTTAATTTTCAGACGTATATATATATATATATATAGCTTAGAGGCAAAATGATTGTGTCTTTTTCTCGTAAATTACCCTTTATTTATGAGATAAATTATCAATATCTGACACAACAATGTGGTTTTAAATAATAATAATAGTATAAAATAAATTAACAAATACAGAATTAAATTAAATTAAACAGATAAACACAAACAAGTAGAAGTAAGAAAATCAACAACAAAAACAGAACAAACTAATGAAAGAAGTTAAATATATAAACATATACTGTACAACAAAGTATTACTCATACACACACACCCACACCAACACATGGGTCAAAGGTTCATCCGCATCAAGACACCCTGGATACAAAGGTCACCCCCGGACCCTCTTACGTTTATACACTTGAAAGCAGTTTTAATAAGAAGTTATTTCAATAATCTCATATAATTCTTTATATATAATTCACAGGCATTTATAATTTAATCATAAAGGTAAATCTCAATGTCCTAATTTTCATCAAATATATAGTAATTTTTGGTGAGGGAGATTAAACTTTGCCTAAATAATGTTTCAAGAAAAGGTAGAAACAAAATCATGTGAATATTACAAATTGAAACAAAACCATATTATTTTCTGCCTTCAGTGCTGTAACTTCATGATTATCGAGTAAGAATCGACCGGAAAAGAAACCCTTTAAACTTAAGGTTTTCCTTGAAATATATAGGAAACTGCGGAAAGACCCCGACCATTTAATATTTATGAATGACTAAGTACTGTAAGGTCTGTTCGATTGACTTAATTATTTTGCTTTTATTGAAGATTACAACAAACATGATGAAAAAACGACAAGGAAAATAATTATATTCATATGTATGAGAATGTGCGTGTGTTAATACATATATTCAACAACAACAAAATATAAATATAAATAAAAAGGGAATACAATAGTACTTACAGTAATGTTGCTTTACCATTGAGACCTTACGGCAATATAAAGGTGTGTTGAGAACAGATATTTGATTGGACGAGGACAACCTTGTCCCCAATCGGAATGTTACTACAATTTGGTTATAGTAAAGTCACGTGGATATAAAATATATACCTATATTTACGAATGACAAAATACTGGAGGTCTGTTCGATTGACAGAATTATTTTGCTTTCATTGTGATTACCACAAACATGTTGCAAAATCGACAAAGAAAATAATTATTTACGTATAAATATGAGTGTGCATGTGTTAATACATACTTTCAAAATAAAAAAATCAAAAAAAATAAATAAATAAATAAAAAAATATATATATATAAATATGGTAATACAACAGCATTTACAGTTGTGCTGCATTTTACAAATGTGACCTTACGGCAATAAAGGTGTGTTGGCAATATCTATTTGATTGGACGAGGATAACCTTGACCACAATCGGAATGTTAGTTCAATTTGGTTATAGTAAAACCATGTGATTATGAAAGACAATTGAAAAACAACAAGAACATTTTTATATTTTTACAAGTTAATATGGTTAAGTGATAATTGCATGGGAATGCAGGTAATACAGATTTTAACACAATTTTTGATTATGCAAAACATTTTAGGTATTTTTGTTTATATTTTTTTTTTTGGTAAATATATATTAGAACATTATTAGAGCATTTATACCTGTGTTTGATATGTAAATTATGACAACAACAAGCTAGATGAAAGTAATTAATTAAAAGACGATACAATATAGTTTTGATGAATTAAAGTTTATTATTTCTGTATAAGTTCATAGGTTGGATCTAGTAGTTGTACGACTTCTGCCAGGGCATCCATTGTGTTTGTTTCATAGATTCTGTTGTCTTTATCTTTCATCAGGATTTTACCATTGGTTGTCCATAGTTGGGCAATCGTTTTCCTTTTCAGAAGTTGCCTGGCATGCAAGTGAATTTTGTTACGTGTGCGCGTTAAGTCCTCATTGATGTAGACGTGTTTGTATTTTGAGTATGATTTTAAGTTTTTTCTACACTTAAGGATCCGTCTTTTCACGATGGGGTTTGTTAGTCTTACAATGATTTGTCTTGGTCTGGCATGGTTGTGACCTCTACTATCACCTAGTTTTCCGACCCTGTGTGATCTCTCAATGTCAGTGGGTGATAAATCAGGGTCGATATCAGAAATTATTTTCTGGACGATTGTATTCGTATCTTCGTCAGACCCACCTTCAATGATGCCCGCTACTCGTATCAGGCTCCTTCGTCCATATTGCTCGAGTGAGTCTAGATTAGCCATCAACTCGTTGTTCTCTCGCTCTAGTTCCGATATTCTAAATATGAGGGGTTCTGTTTTTGCTGTTATTATCGATTCAATATCCACAGTGATTTTCTGCTTTACCGCTGTTGCTATTTTATCGATATCTTCTTCTGACAAGGACAAATGTGGCATTACCGAGGACTGTTGGATTTCTCTATTTACATTAACATCTACTAACTGTATATTAGACGGAGATTTTACTGGTAATTGAGACCCAGTCATTTTAGTTTTTTTAACATCTGAACGTTCAGGTGGAGTGGGATTGCTTGTTCGTTGCATTCTGCTGTGTGGAGTCGACATTGTTGGAATATGAATTTAGCCGTGATGAACTTATTTGGTATACTGGTAGATTTATTGACAGTCGATAAAATGTAAACAAAGGTAGTTAAACGTTGTTGATGTGTGTACATATACCTGTATACCTGGTGACACTGTGAGCTGTTTTCACGTTGATATAGAAAAATTTTGAAATAACATTACAGAATTTTAAAGTTCATTTTTCCATGAATCTAGCACTATATCATCATTGTTGAGTTATTGAAATTGTCCAATACCCCCGTAAAGTGGGATATAGCACAGAAAATTACATTTTTCCTTCTACGAAAAAAAAACTCAACTATCCACCTCAGAACATGCGCAGAACAAACCTACACACTTGACACAACTAGTAAATATATTAAAAAAATGATAAGTTTCTCACAAATGTAATAACACAAAGGAAATGGTACCATCATTTGCCAAACTTTAATTGCTGATCAGAAAAGTACAGATAATAGAATTCAATGTCGTTTCTTTATTGCGAATGGATGAACGTTACCGTCTATAGATGATTTAAATGGAATATAAACCATTTTAAATCTAAATTAGGTCTTTCGGTACATATGACACCAAATTTTTGAAAACTAATTTGTAGCTAAACAGCCGAGTTGAAAAAAACCTTTTATTTAATATCCTAAAAACTAGGTGTGGTATTGGTCCAAATGGTTTGAGGTGTCAACGGATGAAACAGAATGATTCGCGTGCAATTGAGCAATTAATTCAAAACGAAAGCTAAAAATCTTTAAAATTTATTTCGCATTGTCGACAACAAAACAGTACTTTCCCCTCAAAGTTATCATGGTTTCGTTGTACCACACATATGGCTAAGCCTACACTCAAACCGATAGGCAAAGCCAGACCAAAAGCTACAATCAAACCTGCAGTCAAAACTATCCCAAGATATATGAGGAAGTTTTACAATAGCCTCTCAAATTTAATGGTTGTATATAATATGAAGATACCATAAAGTACCAACTTTCCATGATATGTATTTTGTCAACTTTTATAAAAGAAATCATAATATAAAAAAAGACTGTGTTTATTGTTGATTTGTTGTTTCTCAGAACAAAACACCATGCATATATATATTTATTTTCATGATTTGCTTATCTATCATGTTTAAATTATATCTATATAATTATCCTTATACATTTATGGTTTGACTTAGCTGTATCTTGAGGCAACTGAAACGTTAACGATGCTTATATTATATGTATATTTGCATTAACTTGTTCTTAATTCATCTTCTTTGAATATGCAGAATTATATTGTGCCAATCAGTTACAAAGTTACACAGATTTAGTCTTGATCAATTATAGGTCATTTGAATGTTTGGATTTTGAGCAACTTCCCAATATAACTACAGGGATACACTATGATGTATCACCGACAAGGCTAGAAGGCAATGCCATTTCACTATATAATGTATTACCGGACAATTCTGTCTCAAAGGGGTTAATAAAACTGTCGATATGATACACATCTTGTTGATTGAAGAAACCAATATTTTCCCAGATGTAGTACTATAGTAAAATAACACATGCATTCTTTATGAAGAAACCTTTAACATATACAATAAGTAATATACACCTGTGATATACGCTTAATGTTCTGGATAGGTCTATGTGTTATCTGTATTTAACTCCACTTCAACAATACTTCAGCTATAACTTAGCGGTCAATTTATTTTGGTAAAGGAAACCAGAGTACCCAGAGAAAACCACCGACCTGTGTCCTCTATGTTCTGATTCTATAACTAAAGCATTATAGTTTGTACGATAGAATTTTTCCTAATTTGATAGCTAAAGACCAATTGAAGACTAATGCAAACTGAACGTTTATTTAACATATATATTTCTAAATCATATGCAATTGAATGATAGCTGTTACTGGTGCCTCATTAATGCTGAATATCCGATGTATGGGGAGCCGAGTGGTTAAGGTCCTTGAAATCTGTCCGCAATCCAAAAACACCGAGATGCTCGCCTCGAGTGTTGAGCATATCTCACTTCTAACCATGGATGTTAGTTTCACTTACGAATTTACTATACGTGTCCGGATTTTCCTGTCCTATTTAAAACTGGTAATCAGGACACTGCAGATAAAGTGCTGAAATTTACGAAAAACACCAAAAACAAAACCCACCAACCACAGCTCGATGAAATGCATGCTTTGTAAAAAGTTGGCTGATCAGAAGAATTGGTACAAAAATAGCTTAGTATATTACAACATACAATTACACATAGAATAAAGTTACACGCACTACTTTGCGCAAAACCAAGGTTAGACATTTTTGGGAGAGAAAATAATAGACAAATCACTGCAGATCTTATACAGCATCAGGCTGGATATAACAGATGTAGCATGTTTATATGTGTACAGCCATTAAAATAAGGGCACGAAAGTGTCAGTCACGCAAAATGATTTCATGTGAATTTTTTTTTCTCCACAGCGTCCTTGGTGCGCTTAACGACTTGACATACTATGATGAAATAAAGCGATATATACATAAGAAAATAATTAAAGTAGCTACATTCAACTATTCACTATACTTATCACGCCTGAGTTATAACTCGGTATTAAAACACGAAAGAGGAGTGTAATAAAATTGTTCAATAGGACGTTCACGCTATGTAAACTTTCTGATGGGGTTTAATCCGACTGCTGAATCAAGTATGATCGTTTAATCAGAATTTAAAACATTCACCGGTTAATGGTCCATTATTTTCTGTTTAGCAGAGCAATAACGTTTAGTATGACGCGAGCTTATTGCTATTTTACAATTGTAAATTACGATTAAAAGGACAGTTGCTAATTGCTTAAATTTTATATCTTTTCAGAAAATATTGGTTTATTAAAACTCCCATTATACCTATTTATGATTCAGAATAAATTTTAAAAGCTTTTCATTTTTTTCAAGATATGAACACAAAACAGAAAATTGATTTATCAATTAAAGCTCGGAATTTTATTTAACACATTAGCAATTAATATAAAAGACCAATTTATATGTGTAAAGAGAACGGTCAGTTTGAATTACAAATCTCACTTTTCATTCTAATATTTCCAATTAGCTTTAATGTGGCATATTAAGCGTTATACATTTAACAGGGTGAACATACAGAGTGACGACAAGGTTTGATATGGTTCTTGTTATTGATACCGTATTGTTCCATTGTATTTGCCATCGCCCGAGCAAATTCAGAAACCATAGCACATCCAAATGATACATATAAACTACCAACGTTGACGGATAGAGATATCACAAATAAAAACGTAGATATTTAATTTAGTGCGCACGACTCGGTCTTCTGGTACGCTGAAAGTCAAAAGATTGAAAACCTAAAATAACTATAGCGATACCATAGAAACTAATATTCTACAAACTCAACACATTCTACAAATAAAAAATTCTACAAAATTAACAAGTTCTCCAATTACTTATAACATTGAAAACTACTTATACATTTCCAAGCTTTCGCAGAAGGCTCTCTGCAATATGCAACGCTTCAATCGCAGTACTTGGAACTGGGTTATGCTTATGAATCTTACCGAAAGAATGTGTCATTTATGACACTGAAACCACGAAACCATTGGAAAATGAACTACCAAACTTTGACAGAAATCAATGTCTTTATAGCTTCCGGAGGGAAATTCAAACAGGCCACAAGATTCGGTTATTCATTTTAAGAATTCGTCATGGAAACAACATTATTGATAACTGATAAAATATAGACATACACATCAAGTCTTAAAGATCTGATATCCAACCAAAGGACATAAGAAAAGTTAGAAGATACCAAGGAGTAATCAGAAGCCGAAAATCGAAGAAGGACAGACAATACAATGGCCAACAGAAAAGTACAGACAATACAATAGCCAAAGGAAGAAGGACAGACAATACAATAGCCAAAAGAAGGACAGACAATACAATAGCCAAAAGAAAAAGGACAGACAATACAATAGCCAAAAGAAGGACAGACAATACAATAACCAAAAGAAGAAAGACAGACAATACAATAGCCAAAAGAAGAAGGACAGACAATACAATAGCCAACAGAAGAAAGACAGACAATACAATAGCCAAAAGAAGGACAGACAATACAATAGCCAAAAGAAGAAGGACAGACAATGCAATAGCCAAAAGAAGAAGGACAGACAATACAATAGCCAAAAGAAGAAGGACAGACAATACAATAGCCAAAAGAAGGACAGACAATGCAATAGCCAAAAGAAGGACAGACAATACAATAGCCAAAAGAAAAAGGACAGACAATACAATAGCCAAAAGAAAAAGTACAGACAATACAATAGCCAAAAGAATAAGGACAGACAATACAATAACCAAAAGAAGAAGGACAGACAATACAATAGCCAAAAGAAGGACAGACAATACAATAGCCAAAAGAAGAAGGACAGACAATACAATAGCCAAAATAAGAAGGACAGACAATACAATAGCCAAAAGAAGGACAGACAATACAATAGCCAAAAGAAGAAGGACAGACAATACAATAGCCACAAGAAGGACAGACAATACAATAGCCAAAAGGAAAAGGACAGACAATACAATAGCCAAAAGAAGGACAGACAATACAATAGCCAAAAGAAAAAGGACAGACAATACAATAGCCAAGAGAAGAAGGACAGACAATACAATAGCCAAAAGAAGAAGGACAGACAATACAATAGCCAAATGAAGGACAGACAATGCAATAGCCAAAAGAAGAAGGACAGACAATACAATAGCCAAAAGAAGAACAGACAATACAATAGCCAAAAAGAAAAAGTACAGACAATACTATAGCCAAAAGAAGAAGGACAGACAATACAATAGCCAAAAGAAAAAGGACAGACAATACAATAACCAAGAGAAGGACAGACAATACATTAGCCAAAAGAAGGACAGACAATACAATGGCTAAAAGAAGAAGGACAGACAATACAATGGCCAAAAGAAAAAGGACAGACAATACAATACCCAAAAGAAGAAGGACAGACAATACAATAGCCAAAAGAAGGACAGACAATACAATAGCCAAAAGAAGGACAGACAATACAATAGCCAAAAGAAGAAGGACGGACAATACAATAGCCAAAAGAAGGACAGACAATACAATAGCCAAAAGAAGGACAGACAATACAATAGCCAAAGGAAAAAGGACAGACAATACAATAGCCAAAAGAAGAAGGACAGACAATACAATAGCCAAAAGAAGGACAGACAATACAATAGCCAAGAGAAGAAGGACAGACAATATAATAGCCAAAAGAAAAAGGACAGGCAATACAATAGCCAAAAGAAAAAGGACAGACAATACAATAGCCACAAGAAGGACAGACAATACAATAGCCAAAAGAAAAAGGACAGACAATACAATAGCCAAAAGAAGAAGGACAGACAATACAATAGCCAAAAGAAGGACAGACTATGCAATAGCCAAAAGAAAAAGGACAGACAATACAATAGCCACAAGAATAAGGACAGACAATACAATAACCAAAAGAAGAAGGACAGACAATACAATAGCCAAAAGAATAAGGACAGACAATACAATAACCAAAAGAAGAAGGACAGACAATACAATAGCCAAAAGAAGGACAGACAATACAATAGCCAAAAGAAGAAGGACAGACAATGAAATAGCCAAAAGAAGGACAGACAATCCAATAGCCAAAAGAAAAAGGACAGACAATACAATAGCCAAAAGAAAAAGGACATACAATACAATAGCAAAAAGAAGAACAGACAATACAATAGCCAAAAGAAGGACAGACAATGCAATAGCCAAAAGAAAAAGGACAGACAATACAATAGCCAAAAGAAGAAGGACAGACAATACAATGGCCAAAAGAAGAAGGACAGACAATACAATAGCCAAAAGAAGAAGGACAGACAATACAATAGCCAAAAGAAGAAGGACAGACAATACAATAGCCAAAAGAAGAAGGACAGACAATACAATAGCCAAAAGAAAAAGGACAGACAATACAATAGCCAAGAGAAGGACAGACAATGCAACAGCCAAAAGAAGGACAGACAATGCAATGGCTAAAAGAAGGACAGACAATACAATGGCCAAAAGAAAAAGGACAGACAATACAATAGCAAAAAGAAGAAGGACAGACAATACAATAGCCAAAAGAAGGACAGACAATACAATAGCCAAAAGAAAAAGGACAGACAATAAAATAGCCAAAAGAAGAAGGACAGACAATACAATAGCCAAACGAAGGACAGACAATACAATAGCCAAGAGAAAAGAAGGACAGACAATACAATAGCCAAAAGAAAAAGGACAGACAATACAATAGCCAAAAGAAGAAGGACAGACAATACAATAGCCAAACGAAGGACAGACAATACAATAGCCAAAAGAAAAAGTACAGACAATACAATAGCCAAAAGAAGAAGGACAGACAATACAATAGCCAAAAGAAGGACAGACAATACACTAGCCAAAAGATGAAGGACAGACAATACAATAGCCAAAAGAAAAAGGACAGACAATACAATAGCCAAGAGAAGGACAGACAATGCAATAGCCAAAAGAAGGACAGACAATGCAATGGCTAAAAGAAGGACAGACAATACAATGGCCAAAAGAAAAAGGACAGACAATACAATAGCCAAAAGAAGAAGGACAGACAATACAATAGCCAAAAGAAGGACAGACAATACAATAGCCAAAAGAAAAAGGACAGACACTAAATTAGCCAAAAGAAGAAGGACAGACAATACAATAGCCAAAAGAGGGACAGACAATACAATAGCCAAAAGAGGGACAGACAATACAATAGCCAAGAGAAAAGAAGGACAGACAATACAATAGCCAAAAGAAAAAGGACAGACAATACAATAGCCAAAAGAAAAAGGACATACAATACAATAGCCAAAAGAAGGACAGACAATACAGTAGCCAAAAGAAGGACAGACAATACATTAGCCAAAAGAAAAAGGACAGACAATACAATAGCCAAAAGAAGAAGGACAGACAATACAATAGCCAAAAGAAGGACAGACTATACAATGGCCAAAAGAAAAAGGACAGACAATACAATAGCCAAAAGAAGAAGGACAGATAATACAATAGCCAAAAGAATAAGGACAGACAATACAATAGCCAAAAGAAGGACAGACAATACAATAGCCAAAAGAAAAAGGACAGACAATGCAATAGCCAAAAGAAAAAGGACATACAATACAATATCCAAAAGAAGGACAGACAATGCAATAGCCAAGCGAAAAAGGACAGACAATACAATAGCCAAAAGAAGAAGGACAGACAATACAATAGCCAAAAGAAGGACAGACAATACAATAGCCAAAAGAAGAAGGACAGACAATACAATAGCCAAAAGAAGGACAGACAATACAATAGCCAAAAGAAGAAGGACAGACAATACAATAGCCAAAAGAAGGACAGACAATACAATAGCCAAAAGAAGAAGGACAGACAATACAATAGCCAAAAGAAGGACAGACAATACAATAGCCAAAGGCAGAAGGACAGACAATACAATAGCCACAAGAAGGACAGACAATACAATAGCCAAAAGGAAAAGGACAGACAATACAATAGCCAAAAGAAGGACAGACAATACAATAGCCAAAAGAAAAAGGACAGACAATACAATAGCCAAGAGAAGAAGGACAGACAATACAATAGCCAAAAGAAGAAGGACAGACAATACAATAGCCAAAAGAAGGACAGACAATACAATAGCCAAAAGAAGAAGGACAGACAATACAATAGCCAAAAGAAGAACAGACAATACAATAGCCAAAAGAAAAAGTACAGACAATACTATAGCCAAAAGAAGAAGGACAGACAATACAATAGCCAAATGAAAAAGGACAGACAATACAATAACCAAGAGAAGGACAGACAATACATTAGCCAAAAGAAGGACAGACAATACAATGGCTAAAAGAAGAAGGACAGACAATACAATGGCCAAAAGAAAAAGGACAGACAATACAATACCCAAAAGAAGAAGGACAGACAATACAATAGCCAAAAGAAGGACAGACAATACAATAGCCAAAAGAAGGACAGACAATACAATAGCCAAAAGAAGAAGGACGGACAATACAATAGCCAAAAGAAGGACAGACAATACAATAGCCAAAAGAAGGACAGACAATACAATAGCCAAAGGAAAAAGGACAGACAATACAATAGCCAAAAGAAGAAGGACAGACAATACAATAGCCAAAAGAAGGACAGACAATACAATAGCCAAGAGAAGAAGGACAGACAATATAATAGCCAAAAGAAAAAAGACAGGCAATACAATAGCCAAAAGAAAAAGGACAGACAATACAATAGCCACAAGAAGGACAGACAATACAATAGCCAAAAGAAAAAGGACAGACAATACAATAGCCAAAAGAAGAAGGACAGACAATACAATAGCCAAAAGAAGGACAGACTATGCAATAGCCAAAAGAAAAAGGACAGACAATACAATAGCCACAAGAATAAGGACAGACAATACAATAACCAAAAGAAGAAGGACAGACAATACAATAGCCAAAAGAATAAGGACAGACAATACAATAACCAAAAGAAGAAGGACAGACAATACAATAGCCAAAAGAAGGACAGACAATACAATAGCCAAAAGAAGAAGGACAGACAATGAAATAGCCAAAAGAAGGACAGACAATCCAATAGCCAAAAGAAAAAGGACAGACAATACAATAGCCAAAAGAAAAAGGACATACAATACAATAGCAAAAAGAAGAACAGACAATACAATAGCCAAAAGAAGGACAGACAATGCAATAGCCAAAAGAAAAAGGACAGACAATACAATAGCCAAAAGAAGAAGGACAGACAATACAATAGCCAAAAGAAGAAGGACAGACAATACAATAGCCAAAGGAAGAAGGACAGACAATACAATAGCCAAAAGAAGAAGGACAGACAATACAATAGCCAAAAGAAGAAGGACAGACAATACAATAGCCAAAAGAAAAAGGACAGACAATACAATAGCCAAGAGAAGGACAGACAATGCAACAGCCAAAAGAAGGACAGACAATGCAATGGCTAAAAGAAGGACAGACAATACAATGGCCAAAAGAAAAAGGACAGACAATACAATAGCAAAAAGAAGAAGGACAGACAATACAATAGTCAAAAGAAGGACAGACAATACAATAGCCAAAAGAAAAAGGACAGACAATAAAATAGCCAAAAGAAGAAGGACAGACAATACAATAGCCAAACGAAGGACAGACAATACAATAGCCAAGAGAAAAGAAGGACAGACAATACAATAGCCAAAAGAAAAAGGACAGACAATACAATAGCCAAAAGAAGAAGGACAGACAATACAATAGCCAAACGAAGGACAGACAATACAATAGCCAAAAGAAAAAGTACAGACAATACAATAGCCAAAAGAAGAAGGACAGACAATACAATAGCCAAAAGAAGGACAGACAATACAATAGCCAAAACAATACAATAGCCAAAAGAAAAAGGACAGACAATACAATAGCCAAGAGAAGGACAGACAATGCAATAGCCAAAAGAAGGACAGACAATGCAATGGCTAAAAGAAGGACAGACAATACAATGGCCAAAAGAAAAAGGACAGACAATACAATAGCCAAAAGAAGAAGGACAGACAATACAATAGCCAAAAGAAGGACAGACAATACAATAGCCAAAAGAAAAAGGACAGACACTAAAATAGCCAAAAGAAGAAGGACAGACAATACAATAGCCAAACGAGGGACAGACAATACAATAGCCAAGAGAAAAGAAGGACAGACAATACAATAGCCAAAAGAAAAAGGACAGACAATACAATAGCCAAAAGAAAAAGGACATACAATACAATAGCCAAAAGAAGGACAGACAATACAGTAGCCAAAAGAAGGACAGACAATACATTAGCCAAAAGAAAAAGGACAGACAATACAATAGCCAAAAGAAGAAGGACAGACAATACAATAGCCAAAAGAAGGACAGACTATACAATAGCCAAAAGAAAAAGGACAGACAATACAATAGCCAAAAGAAGAAGGACAGATAATACAATAGCCAAAAGAATAAGGACAGACAATACAATAACCAAAAGAAGAAGGACAGACAATACAATAGCCAAAAGAAGGACAGACAATACAATAGCCAAAAGAAAAAGGACAGACAATACAATAGCCAAAAGAAAAAGGACATACAATACAATATCCAAAAGAAGGACAGACAATGCAATAGCCAAGCGAAAAAGGACAGACAATACAATAGCCAAAAGAAGAAGGACAGACAATACAATAGCCAAAAGAAGGACAGACAATACAATAGCCAAAAGAAGAAGGACAGACAATACAATAGCTAAAAGAAGGACAGACAATACAATAGCCAAAAGAAGAAGGACAGACAATACAATAGCCAAAAGAAGGACAGACAATACAATAGCCAAAAGAAGAAGGACAGACAATACAATAGCCAAAAGAAGGACAGACAATACAATAGCCAAAAGAAGAAGGACAGACAATACAATAGCCAAAAGAAGGACAGACAATCCAATAGCCAAAAGAAAAAGGACAGACAGTACAATAGCCAAAAGAAAAAGGACATACAATACAATAGCCAAAAGAAGGACAGACAATACAATAGCCAAAAGAAGGACAGACAATGCAATAGCCAAAAGAAAAAGGACAGACAATACAATAGCCAAAAGAAGAAGGACAGACAATACAATGGCCAAAAGAAGAAGGACAGACAATACAATAACCAAAAGAAGAAGGACAGACAATCCAATAGCCAAAAGAAAAAGGACAGACAATACAATAGCCAAAAGAAAAAGGACAGACAATACAATAGCCAAAAGAAGGACAGACAATGCAATAGCCAAAAGAAAAAGGACAAACAATCCAATGGCCAAAAGAAGAAGGACAGACAATCCAATGGCCAAAAAGAAAAGGACAAAAGGACAAACGATGATCTACAAAACATTACGCAACAAACTAGGTCTGAAATATGAGAAATCCACTGCACTATTTGAACCGAAAGTGTATAATTGGACTCTGTACAAATATGACCCTTAGACTTAAACTGTTTATGCATGCTCTGAACTCATGCTGCACATCATGATCTCTGAACTCAAACTCTAATAACACGATGCTTTTACTCCAACTACAGTATTATACAGTTCATCGAATTGTAATAATCTGAATCCTTTCATATCTCAAGGAATCATAAAGGGATTGAATTATCTTACACTGATAACTTGATGAACTTCTTAGCTGTTGACAGAGCTGCTGGTACGATCATTTTGCAATCATTGGAAAAACCAGATACATGTTTTCTGATTTACATCTGTAATATTATCGTTACTGGGTTTTTTTTCCCGCATTTTTTTAAACATCAAGATATGCCTTATTCAAGATACATATTTTGGGTTCTGGAAATGAGAGAAAAGTGTACAACGTTTAAGAAAATATTTCAAGGTAGCTTAATTTGAATGTGAGTCTGCAATAATATATTCTATTCGGAGTAACCTTTACTCTAAATCATATTGCTTAATAGAGTATTTAAAAAGAAATTGTCAAATTATCAAAAAGGTCCACAGGTCAGGCATTGTTTGTATAAGTATGTTATAATACTTCAAAGGTCCGATGAAAAATGTGTTATATATATTTGATGTGCTTTCAATATGCACAAAAAACATATTAAATGCCACCGTTTCAGATAAATGCATTTAAAATGAAAACCATTCGCTTACTATTTTCTTTTTCTCTCTCGAAAGTTGGCTGTTTTAGACGTCATACAGGATTATCGGGACTAATTCTTGAAATAGCAACATAGCATAGACCGTACCAGTGTCATTTTTTTAACTAAAAACGGATGTGTACTCATTGTATTCAAGGCTTGATTCATAGCATGAAAATTCCACATGCATAGCAGATTTAATTCATATATTGTGTTTACACTATGCCAAACTTATACCCCTTTGGTATATTCAAACTCTTCTTATTACACCATCTGCAATATATATATATATATATATATATTGCATAGAACAATAATAGCCTACAAGGATATAAGTATCGTTTTTATATCAATTTACAGGTTATATTTTCTTATGTCTTCACATAATACATACAATTGCTACAATAGTATTAATGGCACACAATGCGCAATATTAAGAGAATTGTTTCAATCACATCATTATTACTAAGATTTCACATTCATATGACCGAACCACTTTCACAAATGACTGCAGAGAATATGTTCTCTATCGATATACACAACTTGATGATATGTTTAATGGATTCATGACGTTGCATGTTCTCGATAGTGTTGTATTCTGCAATAAAACTTGTTGGAATGCGGATTAATTTTGATTACCAAGGGGTACATTTTAAGATTTGAATGCCTTGTGATATTTTCCTAAATTGCAAGAAGAAATGAGTAAGAAAATGACAATTTAAGAAGTCAGATACTAAATTGAATAACTAACCATCATTTCGATAATTGTAATAACGTAAGCCATAGAATAAGCATGAATCTTATACCGGTATGTATCTGTTCTCGCATAAAGTTAACATTACAATCAGTCCATAGTTTTTCAAAGATTTTTAAAAACAGAAATATAAAACTTATTTCTACGAAGAAGAAGAAAAGGTTTGTTCATACGGACACATACATTGTTTGTATACCGTTATTGTGTTGCCGTCTTCAGGGTATGATGACTATCGTGCTCTACATGGGTGAAGAAGAGCGCCAGTTCGATCCCCTACATGTTCAAGCTAAAAACTGTAAACGAAAATATCGATTACTAACAGCATTTGTCATGGTTATAAGTTTTGTTAGGCTTGTCAAAATTGCTTACACCCGATAAACTATATCAGAGTGCATAAAACACATGTGAAAATGATATGTGACATATGCAGCAACAACCATGAGTTGGTGTAGAACATACATTGTAGGTGCACATTTGTATTATAAATAGTACATGTTAACTTTGCGTTCTCGTTTGCCATCAATTCTTTTTAAGAACATTCTGCACCAACATTATAATGTCAGCTGGTATATGTCTGGCTGGGGTGATATTTCAAATGCAGTCTTTGTTCGTATCATCATACACACCCTGTTATCTATTATTTTCTAATCAAGTTTATACTGTAGGCACTACAATTCTTTGATCCATACAAATAATTCATTATAAAATATTTCTTAACTCGAAAAAGGATTGTATTTTCAATATAACATACATCTCAAACTGCATTAAAACCAGACATTCAAAAGCGTGCATCTCTCAACTGATTTATATAGTTGATGAAGAAAAACAAGGGCTTTTTATTCAACAGATTTACTGAAAATAATAATTGTCCTCCACAAATCACCACTATCTAAAACCAGTTTGAAATTTGCAGGCGGGAATTTGATATTTGAAATAAAATAAATAAATTGGGCGTTAGTCCTTGTTGGCCCCATATTATAACAGAAACAGTATATGTTGGAATGTAACAAGACAGCAATGTTTTTACAGTGAGTTTTAAAAGGTAATGACAGCATACACATCAGATTTAAAGTAAGAAAAAGTTAGCATTTCTGGGGTCGGTCACTTTTGCTTGAATAAAAACCTACAGGATTTATATTTCATAAGGAGTGTAACGTTAAAATCCCTATAGAAATCAGATTAAAATGTTTGGTTTGCCTGCATAGTAACTCCCTGAGATCATGAAGAGAGTAAGAGCCTTACAAAATTTGTTAGCATGACATACAAAAAAAACTATAAAAAAATGTACCAAACGGAAAGAAACAAAAACAACTCATCAAAATTGATTGCCTGTTGTTTCTAGTGTGGCTTTCCCATCGACACAACACACTGTGTTAAGGACTATTCAGTGAACATTTCTATCAAGTTTTGTTTTCAAGTGACTAAGTTGGTTTTTTTTAAATCCAATTGTGAACATTTACAAAGCCGACGCCCACGACGACGGACACAAAGTCAAGACAATGCTTTGGTTGACCCTTTGGGACAGTTGAGCTAAATCATTTCTGCAATAAGGGTAATAACAAAATTACCGAACTCCGAACAATCTTACAAAGGGAAAGTCAAAACTCATAAGTATATAAACAGACAAAATATAAACTCTATTTATGTGAAATGCTTGATAACATGTTTACGATCATATACGCTTCTTTGACTAAAATTGGAACGAAAATTAATATCAACTGAAATGGAAAACCAGCATACTATTTTATATAAATATACCCATCACTATTATTTGATTAATAACATGGTAATTGTCACATACATATTCAAATTATTCTTTTAATAACGTGATAATTCGCTCAGAGAATAGGATTTGATTTCACAATTGTAGAATAAAACGTGATAATCTCATTGATTATAGACATACAAGCTGTAACAAGCCGTTTCTCTGGTCACATTCTGGACGTCCGTTATAATAACTATAATAGTTTCTATTACTGGTCTGTATTGAACATTAATTGTCAATAATTCTAAGAAGACCAGTTTTGATTACTACATTGTTGTCCGACTCCTTTACTTTATCATTCATTAATAGTCGCCATTTACCTTTAATATTGTACGGTAATTGATTCTTGACGCGGGTCACCTGTTAGTCTATCGGTGTCAATGGTACATTTCACCTTCATTTCAAAGATTTTCACATAATAATTCATATTCATATCTTTGTGTTACATGCCTCTCTATTGAAAGAAAAAAATCACTAATATGCACATTCATTGTGTTTTAAGACGGTTTTATACAAATTGTGAACCTATTTATAATTTGTCAAAAAGATGGCCGATTCAATCCCATGCTCCACTGCGCCATGGCACGTGCCACGCTATTCGGAACAACGGGTTCTCAATTATGACAAAACATAAATTCTGCAATGTTTGCATACACGAATTATGTCATATACAGCCATAGTAAATCAAGATTTACCTGTTGAAGTCGCGTGCCAAGGCAATCCAATGTGCATAAATAAACCAGCAGGTGACACATATTTTTATGTGGGAAAAATATTGTGAGCAAATTTTGAAATAATAAAAAGAATTTGAAACACGATGATAATCAAATAATAGCTCAAAGTTTATTGGACAAAAAAAGTTAAGGATCATATTTTATAAATTGTTTTATTCTTAACAAATAATAATAATTTTCAAAATAAATATGATTCAACAATCAATAACAATAAACGAATCCATCTTCATTGTGTTTATCAAAAATCATTGAAGCATTAAGTGGGAGCAGCTTCGAATGTCAAATACCCCTGAAAAACAGAATGGAAAACAACACCGTGTTAGGGTGGAACGTTCACAGTTTGTCCGTTAAACAGTCTGAGAAGCTCTTCAGTAGGCAGTATGCCCACCACGAACCCGAATTACTGCGCGACAACGTATCTGCATGCTACGGATAAGTCTCCTGAAGCAGAGTTGTGGCAATCTTGTCCACTCTTCAATCAGTGCGACTGAAAGCTCCTGTCGGTTGTTTGGGAGTATCGGATGTGTAGAAACGGCCTTCTGCAGCATGTCCCAGGCATGTTCAATCGAATTCATGTCCGGTGAACAACTTGGCCACTCCATTCGCTCGATCGTTTCATTCTCAAGGTAATCAGTCACTACACGAGCTCTGTGAGGACGAGCATTGTCATCCATTAAAATGAAACCGTCACCAACAGCACCCGCGTAAGGTCTCACAATAGGGTGTAATATCTCATCTCTGTATCTTACACCTGAAAGATTTCCAGCGATCACGTGTAAGTCAGATTTACCGTCGATACTGATACCAGCCCAAACCATCACAGAACCACCTCCGAAACGATCGTGTTCAGTTACACAGCAGTCGGCATAGCGTTCACCTGGCATGCGCCATACACGCCTGCGTCCATCATGAAAGTCTACACAGAAACGTGACTCGTCTGTAAAAAGAACAGGAGTCCAGTGACGCAGTTGCTAATTCACATGGTCTCTTGCCCACTGCAAGCGCGCTGTTCGGTGTCTCAAGGTCAATATGGGACGAACTGCTGGTCGGTAGGCATGCAGATTAGCTGTATGCAGTCTGTTTCTGACTGTTTGTGATGACACACGTACTCCTGTAGCTGTACGAAAGTCAGAATTGAGCCTAACAGCACTCTGGAACCTCTGCCGCTTTGCCATATTGGAGAGATAACGATCTTGGCGCACCGTCCTTTTCCTCGGACGACCTGAACTTGGTCTCTCTGCAACATTGCCAGTGTGTTGGAATCGATTCCATAACCTTGAGATGACACTTTGGGAGACATTAAAATGTCCAGCAACAGCTCTTTGAACTTAACCAGCTTGGAGCATGCCTACTGCTTGGGATGCCTCATTACCTGTTAAATGACGCCTCATCACGTGAAATGTCAGTAGAATGTCGACAATTATCGAAAACTTCACAAATGTCTTTCAATAAACATCACAGTCAACTCTGTAGACACGTTGAAACACTTTGTTTTTGACCCTGTATCAGTATTCATTCGTGTAATCATTTACCCATGAAATGCACGGGCCTACAGGTAACATTACTGTATTGTCAACATATGGAAGAAAATATGGAGAAAACAAATGGTCAAAATTGCATTCATATTTTTTTTGGAAGCAATTCAAACATATGATCCTTAACTTTTTTTGTCCAGTATATAATAAAAGTGTCAATAAAATATACAATATATACTTTTGAGACCTGATTTTGATCGGGGTTCGGCTATGCATGTCATTACAACAGTGCCAAAAGGTCGTATATCCCTGTCAACGTATTAACTTGCTTAGTTGTAAATCAAGGTTCTGTCTTTCCTAATCAATTTATTATACCATTTAGAAAGAGAGGATATCGATGTAAATGAACATGACAAACTATCCAACATTACACTTAGACACAAATTAAAGTAACGGAACAGTGCTTGTATTGCTGCTCTGCATTTCAGTCACAGTAGGGCATGACATATACCATGATATGAGTGTGTAACGGCCCATAGCCTCAGTCTTTATCAGGTTAATCTGTACTGGCAATCAAACAGTAATATCTGTAATCTTCCATTAAAACATATGCATATTGGCTGTGTTTAATGTAGGACCCGGGTTTTCTGGTTTTATTTGATGAAGCCTTTATTCCATGTCTATTGTTAATGCTATGAACATTAAAAACAGTAATGATTCGACATCATCATTAATATATTCATCAAAAATCTTTTCAACTTTTTTGAATTATTCTAATAAAAAATGAACATCCTGCTAAAAAACCCAAATCAATTGAAAGTTGCACATTGAGTGTAGAAATAGTAATGGAAACAGTTTATTAACCAATGCGAGCCTTCGATCATTTCAATGTTCCTCGATCCAATACTGCTTTAAAGATTTGACTCTTTCATATTCCAATATTAATCTCACCTTTTGAATATCATATATGTTCAAAGTAGAGGTTTAAATTAACCATAAATTTATCAATTGATATGTAAATCTAGTTAGAAAATTCAAAGGCAGTTGTTATTTAGAACGTCGTAAATATTGAATAATGGCGCATCGACTTTCCCAATTGTTCCAGATCCTTAAAACATTTAAATGAGCATATATGTCATTATAGAATCAATTATATTATAACTTGACTAGAATACACATTAGTATGACTCTACTCTTTACTTTGTACAGTAAAGAGAAAATATGAGTCACTTGAAAAGAAGAAAACACTTTGATTTTTTAATTCGATTTTTTTTTGCAACCTGTTATTTGGTAATCGATTAATGAAAAAAACCCTGATATTTGAAAATCGTGATTTGACTACTGCTTTACATGTATGTTATCAGTTATATATACCGTTTATCACAGAGATAGTAAAACCCTCAAGTCTGGTGTACTTAGTGAACCTTAGGACAACTAAGCTGTATATTGTTGCTGACAGGAGTATGTAATCAATGTTCACATTTTAGGGTGTGTTAATCTGTATTGGAAAGGTGAACCATACATTAATTACTATATGGACATATTATCCTTTGTTCTTTTTTGTGTTGGTATGTCAGTTGTTGTATTTTATTTCTTCTACTGTAAAATGAAAACCCCCCCAAAAATACCACACTATCGGAATAAGCGTTAGAGACTACCGAAGGGGTAATCACAAATTGACAATCCTGAGAAACTGGCAACATAGGGTACACAAGACGGAGAAAAACAAATCAAAAACACAACACAATATGTGTTTCACACCACTATACGCAGGCAAGCACAATATGAGACATGAACCCTCCTACAACGAACTGGAGGTAGAAAAATCTGCTCTAAAATTTACTCTATATGTTAATTTCTAAAATTTGGAAATAAAAATCAGTTTTAAACTGTCTTTAAATTAACATAGATGGAAATAAATGGTCATATATGACACATTTAAAATGGAAAAAAAAACTAAATACCATAACTGTCGGAACAATTCCAAAATCAAAATTCAAAATCGTAGAAAGAGACAAAGTCACTACTCTAACATACAAATACATGACCACACACTATTCTGGCTCGGTACATGCATTTCAATTAAAACAAATGACGGTATTAAACTCGTTTCATTGGTCCAAAACTCGTAGTGAATTGATTCGTTCATGCAAGTGTTTTCAACATGTACTATTTTGTATCGAGTATGGTGTGCATGTAATGTAGTATTTGTTATCTTAATCCTATACATCTGGAACATGATAGTCCAAAGCACTGTTTGATGAGAACTAAGTAAGACGTTATGTCATTATAGATAGATACTGATACCACTAATGTAGTTCATCTTTCAGATTATAATATTTTATGGATTGTGCAGTCCTTCTTTGCTAATTAGTTAAAACACCATTTATTATCATTTTAAGCTACTGTTATTTCATTTTTGCTCTCTAGCTTTTCTATTTAAGTATATGGTGTAGCATTCCGTGATACATCCTACTTTAAGCAAAGTGTTAGGCAAGCTTGTTTTGCTTACATTCATTTTCCTTAATGTAATAATTTGTTTAATCATGTTTACGCCAATTGGTCCTAGCTTAGTAATTTTTGCATTATCCATTTGCTCAAATTAGTCCTAGATTAGTTGTATTTTGTTTTTTAATTGTGTTCAAAGTAGTCCAAGCTTGGTAATGTTTTTTATTATGTCGTTTTTAACAGCAACACGACTGGTTCCACTAGAGGATCATGAGCTGTGTATCCTTACAGAACAGCTGTGTTCAACCCCGTTTTTAGTGTCGATCGCGTTCCTCAATACTTAATTTTCTGTGCAGTGTTTTGTCAATAATAATTTGCTAAACCATTTTATTTTCTCTCATTTGATTTACGACTTCTGATTGCCCCTTTGGTATTCTCAGACTTTTCGTTCGTTAAAAAAAAAGTACAGTTTTGCCTTCTCATATTTCAATGATTAGTATGCTCAATACACATGAATACTCGTGCAGCATCTGATTGGTCTATGCAACATCCATGTTTTTCCTTTATGTGTGTTTTCGTTTAAGGATCATTACATTCTGGTTTTCCACATTGCCGTATTAAATATAGCTTTTTTATGTTCTTACCTCACATTAGTCAGTACTATTTATTGTTGATACATATTTTCCATTATTTTCGTTTATTCTAGTTTAAAATGTTAAAAGACAATTCAGAGTAAACAAAAGCAAAATATTTTGTTTTAAAAAGCAAAAATAATGGAGAAACAAAATGAGAATTTAGTTCATTTCGGTGTAAATTTAATTGACACGATTCGTGTGTCAGAACTACGTGCAAGCATTTTTTTCTCGGTCAGACTGTTTACCACCAATACAAAAAGGTGGAAAACTCAAATTTAAACAAATCAAAAACAAATGTCAAAGATTCTCAGATGTCATCAGACTATTCTTCTTGTGGAAATTAAAGCACGAAGCACTGTAAATGTTTTTCTCTATTGTAGGACTTCCAAAGTCAATTGTCATTTTACAGAAAAGTAATATGAGAATGAAACAATATACACTTAGTCCCGATCACATGATCTAATGACTATGTTAACCTTGAACTATTTCACAAAGCCTTATAAGACCACTCTGTCTTGAAATTTAGAAAGATAACAAAAACAAATCTGTGTTATATGTTTTTGATGTTTTTGATGTTGTCTATGTTTTAATCCCTTTGAATTGATTGTTTTGTTATATAACCACATGGAGTCTAGCTAGAGTATGTTATAGCTATACAGATTTACTTACAATCAATCAAATTACTTGTGCAGGACGTGAGTGAGTGATTGTTGTTTAACTCAGCAATTTGTCAGCTATATCATGACTAGAACAAGTTAATTTCCAATGAGATGATAATGATGTCTGGTTTGTACTAGACCAACGCGCTTTGTTGGGTTTTTATAGTGCAAGATGACCGAAACAACAGTGCGCTGATAGACATTTAGCACCATTCGGATGCATTATTCTGATTACGAGACAACCAGCCTTTGAACTTTCTCCTTGATGCTGCGTGCTTTGCATAGAAGCAGCAAATAACAATATCATAGTTTTTGGTTTTACTCAATCGGGACTGGAACCCAAGATCTACCACACTCGAGGCGAGCACGCCAATCATTACAACACTGATGCGGTTACTTGTGCAGGGAAGCCAACTACATATACTAAAGTAATCTCTTAAAATCTTTTATGATCGACATTACCATATTATAGTGTCTCAACTGTCAACAGACATGTTCCTTATGAAACATTATACACAATTTGTACTATACATCGACTTTGTAAATATGTATATCACGACGGTTGGCATGTCTTGAGCAATATAGCTGTAAATATTATTTTATGTTATTACACCTCAGAATATATTTTCTATATAAAACTAAATTATTATTTTGTCACATGGAAATCAAATTTTGAATCTTAATTAATAGTTCAAATGACTATTGTCTCTAGAGGACACACCTTTGTATGCATAGTTTGAATCTTTCTGGTTTTAACGTACTTATACCTAGTGACCCAATTTTACGAATATTTATTTACCAAAGGAAACAATCCCAGAAATAGTCGGTGCCTAAATACGATTATTTCGATAAACAATTGGATTATCGTGAATCCCTTTTTTTTAACTATCACCCCAACTATTTCTTTGCGTCGGGTTGGTGTCCCGGGCAAATAAACTTACTATTGTTCCCATATCCAGTAAATATGTGTATACTATTTATTTTAAAACATGTATAGCTATATCTGTCCGGATTGTGATTTGCACTGTTCCCTCTAATTAGATAGATAATAATAAAATAGTTTTACTGTAACGCAGAGAAAGGTGGTTGTTCGCTTTGATTGTGTTGGCTAAATTGGTTAAAAGGCGCAAAATATTAGACATATTTATATGAACCCGCGGTATGCACAGTAATGTATGCATTAACATTTTTTTTGTCTCTGAAGGATTCTTAGAGATGACTGTTAGTTATAGTAATGACAGGTACATTACCTCAAGCAGCGATATATACTTTAAGAGCAACATGTTTAGGGTTCATATATCTTACACTAAAACAGCACGAGGCAGACCAATCACAATTAAGGCGCGCTGCGAGTAGGCAGTATGAATACTAGCACTGATGAATATTTTTCTTGTGCTCACTGGGGTTTGGAAGTCCGATGCTAGCAAAGTTCTACCTGATTACATTCTTGGTCATGGTACCTTTTCTAACAGTTAGCAGTAAACGGTTAATAAAATCTGGGTAAGAATTGTAGGCAACAATTAGTGTATAAATGATTGGTTCTTCCTTTAGAAAACAATGCATAATTGTGGTCAGTAGTATATTTAGGGTTGTAAGTTTGGGATTGGCTCGCATGGTGGTGTAAAATGGAAAATGGCATGGTATATTAAAATACAATTTTGCTGCATTATCGTTTTTTAATATATTCAGTATATTGTTCAGTAAAAAAAAATTCAGTGGTTAGAATAGTTACATTATATACTAGTATACTGTCTGTATTTTTTTTTGGCATATGGCTATCAGCTGTAGAGATTCTTCCAAATGTCAATGGAGATTGACATAATTTCCGAGCCCCAGGGTATGTCAGCTTTGTCAATATGGCCTCACTCGCTACATCCAATCCAACAGTTTATATAATAAACGTTAGAGAACACCAGAGGGGAGATAAAAAAATGGACAATCCAGAGAAACAGGCAACATTGGGTACACAGGACGAAGGCAAGCAAAACAAGAAAACACACCACTATATGCAAACAAACACAAATAACGTAAATAAGATATGAGCTCACCTACAAACAACTGGAGGAAGAGACGAACCGAATATCGTTTTCATGCGGAAATCGTAACGGACATCACAACATGAAACTAAGAACGTAAAAACACATACTAGGACAACACAAAACACTAAAAAGATGAGCAACACGGACTCCAGAAAAAACTGGGAATGAATAAGACACAATGGAAATTGCAATCTTTTGGAATCATCACTTTATCTTCATCTCCGTACGCATACCCTTGTGTATCTCATGATGCATTTTATTTCACTAATGTCATTATTATCTATCTGCGGTTTCAGATCTATTATTTTGTATTACGATCTGCATGTATTATATTTGATGATGAAAGTTGTGACCAGATACCTACCGCCAACTGAACACCTATTAATTTGTTGTTTTGTTGTGTCATGTTAGGTATTTGGAGGTCGAATTCCATTTTAATAGTTCTCAAACTGACATATTGACTGTACTCGCACGTGCTATAATATACATGACTGGTGTGATTTGATGGATAAGTTCTGCGTCACCTGGCCGTTTTGTATGACATCAGCAACTGCCAGGTATCGACAGACGATTACAAGATAAAATATCCCAGGTACATTTGAATGGAACATTTTTTTCCCGATACCAAATATAAACATGTAAAGACTATTTGACTGTAGACAGTTTAAACCTATTATTTTAAAATAGCACAAAAAAGAAGCTCAATTGAGCCAAAAATGATAATGTCTATAGGTTTTCAAGCTTAAGGTATATATACATGTTTTCTGATGTGTAACCGCAAAATTAAAAAAAGTTTTATTTACAAAAGTACAAATGTGTGATTTATTCAAAAAATCAAATATTATTGTAATAAAAGAAAAAAAATTCTGCAATTAAATACAAATCAACTGCATTGATATGTTTTTTTCTAACTCGAACCAAGTCACGTGCAAAATTATTATCATAAAGTACAATATTTTTTATTACAAAATGCTATGAAATGTTTAAATAAAACAAGACTGCAAATTCATTACCGTGTTTGGAGGCTGAACTTGCTTTCAATATTCCTCAAACTGACATATTGATTATATTTGCACGTGGTACAGGACTATTATCGTCTGATGGATCATATCTGCGTCACCTGGCCGTTTTATTTGACAGAAGCAGACGACAGGTTTCGATAGAAGAATACGAAGTAAAATATACAAAGTATATTTGAATGAAAAATAGTCAATGAAACATTATTTTCATCTAACTGGTAAAAGCGTACGGTATATGGATTAATAATAACTCGTTACCTTTCTGAAAATCAACATACCTTGGAATGTTGTATGTTGGATGGATTAACTTCAAAATTGCAATAATTACATGGATTTGAGGAATGCACCAGTACAATATGCCAGGGTGACAAACAGGCGACAGGTGGCAAGACACACCTGAGAATGACACTCTGGACAATAATATTACTTACTATATGTGCAAGCCATGTCATTACAGGTAAGTTTTTCTGTTTATTTCTGAAATCAATTCCGTAGAAATGTGATTATTTATCTTAAGCTTAATACTTCGTACATGTTGTAAAGCGTTATTGAGATAGTAGATTTTATTATTGTTTTGCTCTGTAATTTAAGTAATTCTAAACTTGTTCTTTCTTTGTGTTTCATTGATAGAAAAAGTAGTCAAAATTCACAACTTTTAAATATATTGTAAAGGGAATTATTTATTTTACCGATAACAAAAAATATAAATAGTTTTTGAGTGTTTTACCTGTTCAGACAAAGTTAGCACCTCTAATTATGTTTTAACCTTCAGTTATGCTTTGTTATAATCACCGGATCAGATTCATAATCACGAAAGCATTTTGTAATAACTGTAATTTTCATACTTCATAACAACATTCCATTTTCTATTGGATTAAGTCAAGAGGAAACCATATTCAAATTTTTGAATGAGTGTTTTAATTCTTTTTTGGATTGAATATATTCATATGAATGAAATCTGAAACGCCAATACATTAGACATCACTTTTGATAAGACAACTCATCCTTTCAATGTCAACAGAGAAATTTAAACTAGAAAATAAAGAATAAATACGTATAAATTCTTTCGATTATTTCAAACGGTACTTTTTATATTATTATTATTGACCTCATTATTATTCATTTCGTTCGGTCAGTTTAAATTAGTTTCACCCTTTAGTGCACAAGAACGGGTACTGATATAAACGGATATTAAAGAACGTTCAACTGTACATATGACAATCAGGGTAAATAAAAAGGGTAAAGAAAAGATCGTTTTTATTGCTGTTCGTGATATCTTGACCAAACAGAGTAAATAAACGTTAGAGAATACCAAAGGGCCAATCAAAAATGGACAATATAGAGAAACTGGCAACATAGAAATACGACGAAAACCACAATATATGTTGGACACAACTATACGCAAACAAACACAAATAACGTAAATAAGACTATCTCCCCTACAAACAATTGTAAGCAAAGACGAATCAAATATCGTTTTTATGCGGAAATCGTAACGGACATCACAATATGGTATTGAAAACATAATAAAATGAAGTTATGTCAGTTTGAAGAGAATCATCATTACAAATGATAACGACCGGAGTATACTAAGATAACACTAACACAAAACATAACAATGATAAAACTGTTGTATTGATAATGCCCTAACAATTGAAGAATGTCGTGATGAAGACCCGTAACTAGTATTATATTCCATAGGTTATACTGAAATATGACTATTGATATCATGAAAGCTGATGTCAATAGTTCTTCCTTTAATTCTAGTTTATTAGATAGATCCGTGGTGCCATATTCCTGGCTCTTTATAGCATTAACTGTGTGTTTTCAAGTTGTTCTCAGAACTAAGCGACCCCTATGGAGGCTTGTAAAATTGTTACTTTTAACGATATTTCTATAAAATGATCCGTCTTATACCTTTTAATGTATTAAAATGTACGTATTCTCTTGACTTTATTTAAACTTCTTTTCGACTTCAATTCAAGTGACATACCGTTCACACAACGTTTCACGACAATCAACCAAGAAATCCTTTTTGCTAAATACATTTTGCAAATATTACTATCTCTTTCAAATATGAGAAATTTTCATCTTAGGAAGAAAATATATGTATTTGTGACAAGGGATTTTAGTCTTTTAAAAAGATGTACTTAAACATGAAATCGACCACAAAAACTGATTTGTTTTCTTCCATGCTCGTAAAACGATAATATATAACCAACTTTTAGGTTTTTTTTATTATGTTTCTTCGCTTAAATCGATAATAAACCTTATATAAATTGTCTTAATGAATATGGCAAGAGTATGTTGAAATGTAAAATTGACGAAATTATTGGTGTATTACAAATATACTGTCTAATGAATGACAAGAACCAATGATATACAGTTCCTGTTAATAGGTGGACACGAACAACTGTGGTGGTCTCAAAATGGCGAGACGATTTTCAAACTTTCCTTCTTCTACCTGAAACAATATCGCAGAACCACTTCCATTGAAAAGACACCACAAAGGACGAACAAGAACTTTGACATTGTAAACAGTTAAATTATTTGTAGTTTAATGTTTGAACTTTGACATTGTAAAGAGTTAAATTATTTGTAGTTTAATGTTTGAACTTTGACATTGTAAAGAGTTAAATTATTTGTAGTTTAATGTTTGAACTTTGACATTGTAAAGAGTTAAATTATTTGTAGTTTAATGTTTGAACTTTGACATTGTAAACAGTTAAATTATTTGTAGTTTAATGTTTGAACTTTGACATTGTAAAGAGTTAAATTATTTGTAGTTTAATGTTTGAACTTTGACATTGTAAAGAGTTAAATTATTTGTAGTTTAATGTTTGAACTTTGACATTGTAAACAGTTAAATTATTTGTAGTTTAATGTTTGGACTTTGACATTGTAAAGAGTTAAATTATTTGTAGTTTAATGTTTGAACTTTGACACATATTTTGTATTGATGTTGTAAAACGACCTGTTATGTAATATACAGTGATAAACATCAATGCATCAAACAAAACTTTACACAAAGAATGATATCTAAATTCTAGATCTGACAAAACGAACTTTACACAGAGAATGATATCTAAATTCTAAATCTGACAAAACGAACTTTCACAACCAAACAAAGCTGCAAAAAGAATATAATTACGGATTGTGGGTTGTGAGGTAGTTGAATTCTAATGTTTTCTAAAGCCTCCAATATGACTGATGTACTGAAAGTGTATATTATATGTTGCACTGAGGACGATTTAAATAGTAAACTGAGATTATGTTTCACCCATACCACTTGCTCGTGATTACTATTAAGATAATCTACACACAGCATTTAATTAATATAGATGGGTTTTTGAATAAGCCTGGCAAGCAATATTTATTGAGATAATGTATAGGATATCATTGTTTCCTGTCTTTGCTAGTTAAAAATAACGTGTTGTCTCAAATTAACATGTGCGTAAAATTTACTGTGTCAGTTACAGTTTTACATTTACATGCATTTTTGTTTTAAATAATTGTTAGAGAATACCGAAGGGGCAATCGAAAATGGACATTCCAGAGAAAATGGCAACATTGGGTACACAAGACGAAGAAAAACCAAATAAAAACACAACACAATATGTGTTGGACACCACTCTACGTAAATAAACACAAAGAAGTAAGACTATTTACCTATTATTATACGTTTATACACATGAATAGTGAAACCGACAAAATGTAAGATAGCAACATGATAGAGACAATGTTATCTCCTCCATGTCGATTGTCTTCAATTTGTTATTTACAACGTCAGTATATAGAAAATATTGCTTCTACGTCAAACACCTGATACATATCTGTGGGTACATTTTTGTTGTTGAGAAATGGAAATCCGTTAATAACCACTCCATTCACGCAACGTAACGCTTACAAAAGCTCTAAATGGTCATAGCCTATTAGTGTTGGTCAGTTGCAATGTAAACTGGTGAATCATGTGTTTTTCGTACTCACTTGCACGCGAAAATCAAACTTTCCTCAATCAATGATATTATCAGTATAACGTTATCTCGATACAATGACGTAAGCAACGTCAATCCCTGTGCTATAGTTAACGTTCTATTCTATAATTAAACCAATTAAAGGTGTACGAAGGTTGGTACTATACAAATAAAAATGTTTGACTTAATTCACTGCACCTGAGAACGGTTGACAGGCCCAAAGGCAAGCAATGAATTAGCAGATACTAGAATTTTAAAAATAACAAAATACTAGATGGTTACTCTCATAATGTAGTTATAGAAAGGTATGTGGGAAGAACAGGCAGCGATAATGAATAATTTCAAGGCTTTCTGACAAAGAGTTAAATTTGTATACAATCTATTAATTCAGCATTTCAGCATAAATCATAACATATCTATAATTGAAATTACGGGAATGAAGGGAAAAAAACTTTCCTTTCTATGAACATTAAGCTGTGAGTAGGTTAAACTCTCATAAATTTCTCTTCAACTAAAATAGGATTTTAAAATGAAAATTTATCTTTCTTTTCAATTTAATGTATTCAAATGTTAAGCAAATAGATAATTTAAATAACCTTTAATATGTGGGCTTATTTTTTAATAAAACTCTCATGCTGGTAATATGACTTTTACCATACAATAGAGCAAATTCTCAATCACTTTCAATAGTCTTCTTACCGCGGGAAAAGCCGACCCCTTTAACACGGACATTGTTAACTGTATAATGGAATAACGATTAACAAATTGATAGAGTTGTCTTGGTTCCATATTTTTTTTATTATTTCATATACATAAAAAATAGCATAATTTCAATGACTATGATTTTTGAAATTATAATTTTATATAACCATCTCCACAGTACTGTTTGAATGTTATTTTAGTTCTGGATTTGCCATTCTTGATTGCTCGTTCGGTTTTCTCTAATAATTATTTATCTGGGTATTTGCTCTGCGATTTCAAGTGTTTTGGTAATTTAAGAATTATAACTTTGAAGGCAAGATGTTCGTCCGTTCAGTGTATCCATCGACTACGAATAATAGATGTTCTCCAATCTTCGCGTTTTTATTTTGCAGTTTGGCATATTTTATATTGCTTATGTGTTACACGTGACCTTTCAGTATTGACTCTACATAGGTTATTGTACATTTAACACAGTTCTAATCATCCGTCACAATCTTTAATTTGAAGTGTTGAATAAAATAAAAAATTATTTTGTTGCATGCCAAGCTTCCTATTAACGGAGAATCTAATTTTCTTAGTTAAATTTGATCGATTATTGTGCTATATGTATCAGTATAATGATATTATAGTATTTATCTATTTAAATCATTAAAGTCGTGTAAACTATTATACCGTAAACCATTTAATTTAATTCTTTAATTATTTAACGAGGATACCATATAATCAAGGTCTAAAAAAACGGCAATGTATACATTCACATTTTTAAATGTTAAAAGAACTTGCTTGAAACATAACTTATTTACTTTAAAATTTGTGGTGTTCCAATCTTCCGACTATGATCGTTTCTGATGAAGGTAATTCTAGAAGCGCGTCAATTAAATTGATGTCGAGCACAATTACTATATATGATAATGTTCATGTGGTTTAATAGTAACACGACTGGTGGATCAGGAATTGGTTACATTCCGACAGCCCAAGTTAATCCTTGGTTATTACCAGTCCTTGGATTTACGGCTTCTGACCTCCAAACGATATATATTACTTATGATTTATATTATAATACAGTCATGTGTTCAGGGATATTTGTAAAAACTCGATGACTATTACTCATGATTTCGATACAAGATATCACTGATATCAAGAGTGGTTTAGACAACTCGGTGTCCATCATACATGATATAGATATAATGCAGAACCGAGCTCACGGGTAATTTAGAAAACCCGACTGTCTAATAAGAAGAGTATGAAGATACCAAAGGGAGGTAATCAGAATCCGTAAATCGAAGAAGAACAGACAGCACAATGGCCAAAAGAAAAAGAACAAACAACGATCAACAAAACATACACACAAAACTAAAGATCGAGTACCAGGAACCCCATGACAAACTGGGGGTGAACTCAGGTGCTCCGGAAGGGTAGGCAGTTCCTGCTCCACTAATACACAGGAATAAGATATGGCACAAGACCAATGGTAATTTTGATATAAAGAAATACATAGAACTGAATAGTAATAATTCAACATGTCTTTTCAATTCAAGTTTGTAATGAAATGTTGTTTACGCTAACGTGTAATGTCCTTTGGCTTTGACCTTAGCTTGGTTCTGTTAGATATTTTAGGCTGTTGACTTGAATTGATAACCATCTTTAGCGTTGTATAAAAATATATATTATACTTTTTTTTATTCTCATGAAATTAACTTCATTGTGTTCTAGACAACGACTCAAAGTACAATATCCCTTTTCTAACGACATTTATTTTACCTTCCTGAAAGGTAATGCGATGCAAGTCGTCATCAAAGACTGATTTGCTTTGAAGTCTTCTGTGTCAATATATAAATACAACAAGATCATATAAATCAGTAAAGAAATAAACGTTTAATCACTTGAAACCTATTAAATACAAAGAAAATATGATATATAGATATGTAGGACAAGAATGACACCTTAAAGTATTTGCATTATATAATCATTTTCTTATAAAGGTGAATATAATTTATATATCCATACATATAATATACCATCTAAAGCCAACACTTGAACATATAATTGAATATTTGATAATACATCAGGTTAATTGATACATATATTAAACACCAACCTCCACAATAGTGCTCGGTTATATTTACTTGATGTCATGTGTGTGTTTCACCCATTGTTGAAAGTTTCAGTTCAGAATGAGCAAGATGGCTTTGTTTGGTTTGATGGTGCTTAACGTCACTTTCAACAATATTTCAGTTATATCATGGCGGTCAATTTTATTGGTGGATGAAACCGAAGTGCCCAGAGAAAACCACCGACTTGTCGCAAGTCACTGACAAACTTTATCACATAATGTTGTACACCTCGCCCTGACCGAGATTCGAACTCACAACATCAGTGGTGATGGGCACTGGGGTAAACCTGATGACCGTAACTGTAATTACGGTCATCCCAAGATGGCGGACGTGGAATCAGGTAAGAATATTGTTGTCGATTAAATTGTTTCTATAATGTATTTTAGAGGGCACATGCATTGGTACGATAGTAATCTATGAACTTATCACAAGGAAATCACAAATTACGATTGAAAAATGTATATGAAAAAGAAAATCCGATTTTAAGAAATCGTTAAGATGACCGTAACTGAACACATCTTTGTTGTAAGTTATGGTCATCTTCCAAAAATAATTATGATCAGTTACGGTCATCTTAGCGATTTTTTAAGATCGGATTTTCTCTTTCATATACCTTTTTCAGTCGTAATTTGTGATTTCCTAGTGGAAAGTTCATAGATTACTATCGTACTAATGCATGTGTCATTTAAAATACATTATAGAAACAATTTAATCGACAAAAAAGATTCTTACCTGATTCCACGTCCGCCATCTTGGGATGACCGTAATTACAGTTACGGTCATCAGCTTTACCACAGTGAAAATGCTAACCCTCACATATAATTGGGTCAGCAGTATTGCTGTAAAGAACGTCGAGTCCTAATCTTGAACTTTATACATAACATAGAATAATCTATTTAATCTTAAAAGTACATTTTAATGGGTTTCGTGGTGCTCCATCTTTAGTTTTCTGTGTAATGTTTTATAGATAGCTTGTGTTGTCTGTCCTTCTTCGATTTACGGTTTCTGCTTACCCCGTCTTCAAACATTTCTTATTATTGTCTCAATTATAACAAAAGAATCAGACACAAGTTTTCAAGATAGTTGTATCTTCCTCTGTCTTTTGCTGATGAAAGCATATTGGTAAGCATAATATGTAAATATGTATAAATGTAGGAAATGACAATTTTTTATGTAAACTAATAAAATATATTTGTTCACGTTGATAATAAGCCATATAGCAATAAGATTTAAAAATATTATTATTTAATAATATACTATTTGTAGATATTATTACAAAAGTGAAAATAATGGACTATTTTTAGATAAAATTGAAAAAGAGAAAATGGGTACATGTAGCTTTATATGAGATATTTAATAATGGAATAATAGCAAAAGTACATGTAACTTTATAATGCATTCCGTTAGTGTATGTAAGCTTGTGTTATTAAAAGAAAGACATATATATGCTAAATGTATCGGAACATCGGTTTTATTGAAATATAAATACATTTTATTTGAGAGAAAAAATAGAAAAGGAAATGAAGTTTTAATATAATGTTTTTTGTTAATTTTTTTTTTCGAAATAAAATTATGGTATATGTCTTTATAAAGCTATCGATTAAGATCGTATTTATATATGACTTTCCAGCCTTTTAACTATGAGGTACCTACATGATCAAGGTTATTTCAGCAACGCATTGTGCGCAGTAAAAATTAGATGTCAACGTTTTTATGTCGTATCTTACCTATCGACATTTCACGATATAAATCGCTAAATATTTTGCTATATTGTTTTATCTTTGTAGTTTATCATGAAAAAAAATGAAAAAAAATAACAGCGAATAAGAAACAAACTTGAGTCTGGTCTGTGAACTAGTTACATGTAGATCTCTGATAGTATAAATAGTTACATGTAGATCTCTGATAGTATAAATAGTTACATGTAGATCTCTGATAGTATACAAAGTTACATGTAGATCTCTGATAGTATAAATAGTTACATGTAGATCTCTGATAGTATACAAAGTTACATGTAGATCTCTGATAGTATAAATAGTTACATGTAGATCTCTGATAGTATACAAAGTTACATGTAGATCTCTGATAGTATACAAAGTTACATGTAGATCTCTGATAGTATAAATAGTTACATGTAGATCTCTGATAGTATACAAAGTTACATGTAGATCTCTGATAGTATAAATAGTTACATGTAGATCTCTGATAGTATAAATAGTTACATGTAGATCTCTGATAGTATAAATAGTTACATGTAGATCTCTGATAGTATACAAAGTTACATGTAGATCTCTGATAGTATAAATAGTTACATGTAGATCTCTGATAGTATAAATAGTTACATGTAGATCTCTGATAGTATAAATAGTTACACGTAGATCTCTGATAGTATAAATAGTTACATGTAGATCTCTGATAGTATAAATAGTTACATGTAGATCTCTGATAGTATAAATAGTTACATGTAGATCTCTGATAGTATAAATAGTTACATGTAGATCTCTGATAGTATACAAAGTTACATGTAGATCTCTGATAGTATAAATAGTTACATGTAGATCTCTGATAGTATAAATAGTTACATGTAGATCTCTGATAGTATAAATAGTTGCATGTAGATCTCTGATAGTATAAATAGTTACATGTAGATCTCTGATAGTATAAATAGTTACATGTAGATCTCTGATAGTATACAAAGTTACATGTAGATCTCTGATAGTATAAATAGTTACATGTAGATCTCTGATAGTATACAAAGTTACATGTAGATCTCTGATAGTATAAATAGTTACATGTAGATCTCTGATAGTATAAATAGTTACATGTAGATCTCTGATAGTATAAATAGTTACATGTAGATCTCTGATAGTATAAATAGTTACATGTAGATCTCTGATAGTATAAATAGTTACATGTAGATCTCTGATAGTATGCAAAGTTACATGTAGATCTCTGATAGTATAAATAATTACATGTAGATCTCTGATAGTATACAAAGTTACATGTAGATCTCTGATAGTATAAATAGTTACATGTAGATCTCTGATAGTATAAATAGTTACATGTAGATCTCTGATAGTATTAATAGTTACATGTAGATCTCTGATAGTATAAATAGTTACATGTAGATCTCTGATAGTATAAATAGTTACATGTAGATCTCTGATAGTATAAATAGTTACATGTAGATCTCTGATAGTATAAATAGTTACATGTAGATCTCTGATAGTATAAATAGTTACATGTAGATCTCTGATAGTATAAATAGTTACATGTAGATCTCTGATAGTATAAATAGTTACATGTAGATCTCTGATAGTATAAATAGTTACATGTAGATCTCTGATAGTATAAATAGTTACATGTAGATCTCTGATAGTATAAATTTATACGACGGTCATATAACAAAATGACTTTTCGATTTGAGATTGTAAATCAGATTCTATAAATAGATACATGTATAAGTACACGGCATCTACGACTGCGGTAATCACCGAGCAATAACAATGATTAATTTATACAACAAAGCGTATTTTATTGTTTATTTAAGTAGTAAAGAGCTAATGTATTCTAACTTTACTAGCACAATCGGTTTTTTATGGATTCCAAGATCAACACAATAAAACAGCTTCTGGACGTAAAGTGCACTCTTGACACATAGCTCTGAAGAATAAGATATAAGACATCGATTACGATCAACTTGTTTTAAGTAGATCGTGTTCAATGCTTATTCATCATCTGAATAGATTTTATCGCATTTTTAATTTACTAAACCACATATTTAGATATTTACTCTGTATTGTCTACGATTTGATCCGAGTTGCTGCCAGAAGTTCTGAGTGTATTATAGTAATAGATTGCCACCAGGTTGACCGGATATACGTGAAAATAGCTTTGTAAACGGTTGACAAAGGCTCCATTGTAATTGTGACTTGAAAATCTATATTACATGTGTGGGTCTCCAGTGTTCGCAAATGCATTTTAGGTGTATTGTTAACAAACTAAATAATCAGTAGTCATTACGACATTGGCTGACAGGAGGTCGGTTGTGTTCACACATCAATGAGATTTACAGTCACGATATAACGGAAATCACTCACCATATTTCATCAAATTTAATTGTATAATGATGACAAATATTTAAATATTAAATGTATAACCCCTAGACGAAGAAAAACAAAACACAAAACTTTGAAAATCTAGACAATATTATCCATATACAACAGATATCAAATGGTTGCTTGCTTGAATTTGAGATGGAGATTCTTGTATGTTTATCTATATTCAAATCAAATTATTTCTTGTTAAATCGTATGAATGTTATTTATATCCTATTTCAAACGATTCGATAAATAAAAGTACCAGATTTGATAAATAGATACAAGACAATAATCTCTGTCAAGGCTGTCCTTTACTACCACCCAAGACAATAATCTCCTTCAAGGCTGTCCTTTACTTACACTCAGTAGACGGTCATCTACAATGAAGCTCATTTTCACCCCACAACTAAAAATGTTATAGAATATACATTTTATATGGAATAAGATGGAAAAAACAAAAAAATACCACACTGTTGGAACTATTCCAATGCAATCAATACCAAAGGTGTATAGGAATCATTACTGACAGTAAGTCGTTGTAAAAACTAACTTGTAATAAGATTATTTCTTGCTAAGCAACAGTATTGACCATTTTATTAGACAACCTGCCATTAACATCTCTATATTAACATATGGTCCACTCAGCTTAGGTAATAAAACAGGATTAAATCAATTGGAATTTATGCTAGTTTGCCCATAACATTTACTAATTGAAATATGGCTTTAATTTTTGTAATCTCCTGCAGAAAATATATATAATGTATCACACAGATACAAAATGATAACTGTTTTCTCTTAGTTGGAGTCTTTGCTACGGTTTATTTTAAATTTATTAATAAAATATGTTTAAACTAAATGAACGTTAGAGAAAACTAAAGGGGCAATAGAGAATAGATAATCTAGAACCACTGTCAACATAGGGTACACAAGACACAGCACGAAGACAAACAAAACAAAAAACACAACCCAGAGATACTGGCAACATAGGGTACATATTAAGACACAGAGCGAAGACAAACAAAACACAAAAACACAACACAGAAAACTAAAACAAGGGGCAATACGGACCCCACAAAAAACCAGGGGATGAAACCATGTTCTAGCGAAGGGTAAGCAGTCCCTGCTTGTGATAACGCACCGGCCGCGTCTTACTAATATATATAGTCAAGTCCGATAAACATTCTACGTAAAAAGGAAAAAATCCACTAATTAAGATATGTTTCATTTTTGTTGCCTATGCTGATTATATTGTTATTGTCATGTCTTTCCACACTTTATTGATGTTTTATATATTTATTATTTATTTATGCTTTGTTATTAGCCATTTCACCACTAACGTTGTGAGTTGGGATCCCGCTCTTGGCGAGTTTTTCTCTATACAACATTATATGATAAAGTTTGTCAGTGACTTGCCGCAGTTCGGTGGTTTTCTCTGTGTACTCCCTTTTCAATCAATAAATTGACCGCCACGATATAACTGAAATACTGTTGATAGTGGCTTTAAGCATTATTACACAAACCCTTTATTAGCCAAATGTATTTTTTAGAATCTTGAAGTAGTTGATTTTGTTTATTCTGTTCATACATTTCACCATTGGATGAAGAAATGTTTCTCCCATAAAAAAGGGGGAAATTTGTTATATTCCATATGTTACACGTGTAAAACAGAGTACAAAAGCATCAAATTAAGAAAACCACATACATTTTATGTTACATAAAATCAAAATATGAAAGCATTTTGTGTAGTTAATGCACAGGTGATTAAGCTGTCAAATGTTATTTCCACGATATAGAAATTAAAATTATATATCACCCACATAGATTTGCTAACTATGGGTATATGTCACATTAAATATGATATCAAAGGCTGTGGTTTTTTTCAACGATTAAATCCCTTTCATACTAGAAAATATGCAATTGTCATTGGTTCTAGTTTTACCACTTCCTGAATAGAAATAGGTGTTTCAATGGCATCATATCTAAAGGAATACCACAACACAGCTATGTATGCATACACTATATTAGTCGCATACCCTTCCGGAGTACCTGTATTAGTCACCTACCCTTCCGGAGCACCTGTTCACCTGTCGTTTTTTGAGGTGCTCATAGTTTCTTTTTCTGCATAGTGTTTTCTGAATTATTGTTTGTCTTTTTTCTTTTGGTCATTGTGTTGTCTGCCATCTTCGATTTACGGTTTCTGATTATCGCTCATGTGTCTTCAAACTTTCCTTGAAAGTATATTAAGTATTTAGTGCATAAGTATCATATCGAGGCTATCAGTTGAGATGGTATGTATACTGAATAGTTTTGATTCACGGAGTGGCTTTCGATTATATTTTGGAGCTGTTGCGACATTGTGGTATTTTTTATCTTTCATTTCATTTGTACATTTCTGTCATCTCGTTTTCACATGTGCAAAACGGCTTCCATGGCGATGTGTTACATATAGTATTAAATAATTTTATCATCTAATCAAAAATCTCATTGAAATGTAATGAATTTTGAAACTACTTTGTACTCAACTGGCGTGAAACGTTTTAAATTGCTTTTTTTTTTACAATAAACAACGTCTAGCAGATATTTCAATATTGTCTTTCCAACCTTTGAGCACTAGAACTACTGAAGATATTATACATAGATATGTTTCAAATATGCTGCACGTACAATTTATTTCTAAGTTGCGCTTATCTTGAAAATATGTTTTAATTTTATTTTAGCTTCTATAATTAATATCCGCCAGGAGCATGATTGAAAGGATTCTGTACCCTGAATCAGTCATGATATTGACATAATTTCATGTTTGCAGTTTCCTGTCAGACATCTATATCATGGCCCTTTCCGCCTTGTGTGTCATCTAGCTTTTCATTACTTATATTGCTTCATGTTAATGAAGCACACATTTAGGAAAGCGTGACGATATCATAGGAGTAATCACATGTCGTAAATCAAAGAAGGACATATAATACAACGACCTCAAGAAAAAGGAAACAAGATCAACAGCGATTCACAAAACAGTATATAGAAAACTAAAGATTGAGAACCACGAATTCCCACAAAACAGTGGGGTGAACTCAGAACAAAAAAATCCTGCTTCATTTGTGGCAACCCTTGCGTTACTCTGGTAAGACAAATCAGGCGATAAGTCATGAATGAGAAAATGACGGGATTCTGCTTACGACGAAGGTCCCATATCCGTTGTCATTTGTGATGCAGATGTTCATATTTAGAATTATCTGTCTTCTATGTCTATTTAATCTTCACAAGTCTTATTTAGTGATGAACTAACGGAATATTCGAAATTCCATTTTTATGCTTAGATTGATAAAAGTGCAATTTCAATTCTGTGTTATTTTTAACATACTGAATTTTTCATACATGTGCCAAGATTTGCTTACTAAACATTTCATAGTGTTTTATATTTGTCATAAAAATATTTAAAAATATTTTATTTCTCTATTATAGCAGAATGATCACTTGACTGTGTATTTTTATAGGTTTTTGTAATAATGTTATGTATCACTTAAATAAATCTGAATTAAATTACAAGGAAATATATCAAAATTGATATTATTTAATCCAGATGTTTTAAGTGTTAATATTTAAAGCTTTTTAATTAAGAGTTTTACTATCATATAAATCTTCAATCAAAACTAGATAAATGATATACGTTTAAAGGGGGTTATTTTCCTGACATGCCTACCGCAGTTGATCTATGTGTAGGCGTGGATTTATATAGATTTCTAAATTTGATGATTAACATATCAATCAGATTATACGCACCAATTTGCTAGACATAGTAGCATTCAAACTAGATTGAAACAGTATTCAGAAACCATCAGAACTGTGTTATCACTATACAGGTATCCAAATAAACCAAATTAATTCATTCATAGCTTATCACCGGGTTTGTAACTAGATTAACACGACGGGTGCCACTAGTGGAGCAGGAACTGCTAGCCCTTCCGGAGCACCTCAGTTCATCCCGGTTTTAGTGGGGTTCTTGTTCCTCAATTTGTAGTGTTATGTGTATATTTTATATAACCTTGTTTGTCCTTTTTCTTTTTCCATTGTGTTCTGTCCTTCTATTTACGGATTCTGGTTACCCCTTTGGTATCTTCAAACTCTTCTTACGGAAAATGTTAATGAGAAGCAATAAGGAAGGACAGACAATGCAATGGCCATATTCAAAAAGAACAAAGGGGCAAACAATGATCTACAAAACCTATACAGAAATCTAAAGGTTGAGCAACATGAAAAAGAAGTACATTATACTTATTACCATCTTTATCCTGGGTCTAGTAGCATAGTAGCACCAAAATGAACGAGTTCTATTCTAATCCATGACGGGGTCTACTCGATATAAACTTATGCAATACAGTTAGTCAGATTGTTTTCAATGTTGTTAAAACGCTAAATCATAATCCAGATACGATACTCTGAATTCTTTTTTATTCGTTTAATTCTTATTTTCGTGGTTTTCGATGGTTCAATAATATCTCGAAATTTATTGCACAATTGAAGCTGTAAATGACAAGACGAGTTTCACAATCACGAGTTCAAATGTCAACATCTCAGTTGATTCCAATCCACGAAAGGTAACACCAAAAGAAATAAAATGAAACTACAATAGGTAGGAATACACAGCAGTCACGTGGTGTCACTCTCTTGGATGTTTCGGTAGCAAATGATGCTCGCATGTGATGTGAAGTACTATGAACAGTTCATTTAAAAAAATTGCTTTGTTAATATGTTTGTCTTGTCTTGGCCGAACAAGTTAATACACTGAGCTGACTTCATCTTGATTATTACTATATCGAGTTATTGAATAAGTCACTATATACGGAAAATGTGTCATACAGAGAAATAATACACACTGCATCAATATTTTTGTAATGAATCTATTCTGACATCTGTTTCACCAATCATTAACCCTGTCTTTATATATCAGTCATCAATGGTTGAAGGGCATTAATCATTAATTTATACTATTACATTACGTGTAGTTACTAGTGTTCTCATAAAGTTACAGAACATCTTGCATTTTTATATATAGTTTTTATGATATAAAATTAAGCAAACTTTAATAACTTCATTTTCAAATTATTTAGATTGTTATGGCGTCTATCAATTGTTGCTACACTTTCATAACAGATCTATGTAGCAGTGTAGTGTACTAGCCAGCTCTTAGTATTGTCATATGTGTTTATCCTTTTAAAGTTAGTAAGAGCAACTATTTCATAGTAATATACGAAAGATATTGTCCAAGTTTTACACACTATAACATGCCCTATGTTCAAAGCTAAATGTTATCTGATGAAAAAATGTCTGATCGATATGATAATATTTGATTCCTGATTTATTATATAGATATATAGACCGGTACGTATAGTACATTTATCTGAACACAATTTAGATGTTGATCTTCAGTTTCCCGTGTTGTGTGTTTGTGTTGTCCTGTTTCTTGTTTGCCTAATGTTCGATGTGTCTCTGAGTTGTTCATTCTTGATGGCCACTTCGGTTTTCGATATTCCGAAAATGTTTCACAATGCATACACACTTGCTTAAATAAACGTAACAGTACAAGGAAACACCACAGTGTTATAATAGTGTTTTAGTACGCATAGATAAATCTGTGCAACCAAATATGATCGGTTTTATTAGTGGAGGAAACCGGAGTACCCTGAGAAAATCACCAAACTGCCGCAAGTCGCTGACAAACTTTATCACATAATGTTGCATCAAGTACACTTCGCCTTAGCGGAATTCGAACTCACAACGTTACTGGTGATAGACACTGATTGCATAGGTAGTTGTCTACAATACGACGACGACCACGATGGCCCCTTAGAAACAAATAAATTACAGAGAATTCTCAAACGTATTTAATAATAAAGCCAAATTACAATTTTCACTTTAGGCATACATATACATACATATACTATATTTATAAGTTAATGTAAGTCAGGCTGATTGAATCAGTTAATATATAATTCCACAATAATTACAATAGATTTTTGTAAATTGTTTTTCCGGACAGCTGTTACAGAAAGGACAAACTTTATTACACCAATTTACAGTTGTAATTATAAATGATACGAACGTTTTATTTGAATTGACATCCATTTTCTGGCGGTTAATCGTTGAATTAATTGTACTTAATTTCATTAAATTAACTGGTGACTTTTATCATTCAGATGTATGTGTTTGTGTAGCTTTTGTCTGTCATTTTCTTCTGGTATACCTTATTAGAGGTCATAATTGTCCTTGTTATGTCAACTGTAGAGACCATTTTCGTTTTATCCTGTCTGCTTTAGCAATTATTATTTAAATAATAAAAATGTAAGCTTGGTTAACCGAATCAATGAAGCATACATCACCAGTCGATCGGCCGATAGTTGTTTTGACACGAGTGAACCAATTAAATTTAAATAGTTCATAGGCAGCAATCGAAAAATTGACAATTTAATATTCACAGCAACAATCGCACGACAAGCGCTCTGAACTATAAGAAAACATAAATATGCCAATGAGTCAGCATTCACCAATGAACTACTTACCCGTTAATAGTCTATTAAAACGAAGGCTATGTTACTATTATAAACTGCTAAGAATATAATATAAAATTCATATATCAATAAATATTTAAAAAAAAATAATACCTCATTGATTTGTTTTAGATTCATTAATTTTAGTAAGTAGGTTTTAAGGTAAACATAATACAAAAAAACTACATGTGACATACATTTCCTTTTCTTTATATAGGGTGGACTACGACACAGCCACCAGAAAATAGACCTCAAGGACCAATATTTCTCTCCGAACCTCCAAGCTCTCTTGTCTTTGCCAATACACATGGTGCATCTGTACCTTGTACAGCTTATGGACGACCAGCCCCTGCATTAGATTGGTTAAAAGACGATGGATCTGCAGTCGACGATATTCCTGGTTTACTGACAGTGTTATCTAATAACACGCTCAAGTTCCACCCTTTCGACGACAATAGCTTTCAGACGGATGTACATACCCAGACGTATAGATGTCAAGCATCAAACGATGCGGGTTCTGTTATCAGTAGATCAATGCAAGTAAAATCAGGTATGTTTATATATAGCAATAGTCAGGCTTAAAACAAGAAATATATTGAACATACAACACTTATTTTTTATTTAATGTTCGGTATATGTTTATAACACAACCTGTTATTTGTCATTGTGTTTTCTAAAACAATATATGATGTTTGTTTTGCGTTATTTACTTTATGGTCATATTTTTATGAGCCAACAACATGTTCGTTTTGTGGACGAGTAACTACAATATATTTTGCACTATTTATCCTATAATTGAGAGATAAACATTCGTATCACGGTTTATCAATATAGGTTTTAGAGTGGGGTGATAAAATAAAAAACCAAACAATACCATACTGTTGGAACAGTTCCAAATTCCTATCGAATTTTTGGAGAAACAGAGGCAAAAATCGATACCCCTAGTGACTGTTTTATAGATTAAAAGTTGGACCTATAATAAAAATACTGCTTTTGTTGAAACTGTCTACCTTTACCGAATGTATTACAGACACATGCATAAACATTACTAATACTACTCATCTGAATCCTTCTTAATGGAACCATGTAAACACATAAAAAGGTCATTATTCTGTATTAGAGAAAATTTTATTATTCGAATAAAGTTTATGAATATTGATCAACTGTTACAATTATCCTGAAGCTCGTAAATTTGTATTTATAACAGAAACATTGATGCAAATTCTGTAAACTAATTACAATAAATATGCACTGTGCATATATGCATCTGATTTATCTCCAAAATATGCATCATTTCTGAACAAATTATAAAAATACTTATATATCAACAGAAAATGTTGCTTAGTAAAATAATGAGTTTACAAGACTGTTTATATTGGTGAATATACAGACATATAGAGCTTTTGTCGTCTTGTCAATTTAGGCATGTCTTGTCAATTTATGCATGTTCTGCAAAATGAAATGGAAATGTGTAGATGGGACCTTTAAGCAAACGCCATTGATTACTAGCTAAAATATATGGCTTTTCAACAGCTAAATGGAACAAAGCAGCGTAGATAGTGATAGTTAGTGAACATCTATGGCAATATTGAAAGCCGTTGGCAGCATTGTAAAACCTCAGCCAATAGACCTAGAAAAAATGTTCATTATCATCTAAACTGTTGAATGATTCGCACTTTTCATGATTTATTTTCATATAAATTCATTATTTCTATTTTTGAACATAATAGTGTGCTTCATTGCTAAATAACCCTGGTTGGTCCTCTATATTAAATTCTCAACTTCTTAATTTCACACGTAGTTATTGAAGTAAGGACATTTCTTTGAATTCCCCCACATCTTATGCGTGTTATACCATCCGTGTTGAATTCTAACTTGTTCCATGACTCCATTTCCTGGCTGTAATAGCTTTCTAGATTTAACACCACTTTGCTTTCTGTAAACAATGTTCCTTCGATCAAGTTCTTAATCTTCCAAATGCTTCCGGCCAGTAGTAAACAACCTTAGGAGGTAGAATCGAGATTGTAATTATGTTTATCTTTGATCTAACAAATCATCCATGAAAACAATTCCAGAAAACGAAATTGTAATTGTATACTTTGTTAAGCACAATTCCTAACTTTCATGTTCTGTTTCTCAGACATTAATTCTAAGAATAAATGACGCCATACATGTTCGTTAATTAGTAGTAGCTTAATGGATTAAGTGTGTTTTTATATTCATGAAAAGTTCTTACATTAGCCGACACGTGTCAGACCGGAAGCTGTTAGAATTAAACTTACTTAATAACGAGCTCGCTCTTTCCGATTTCATTAGAGTAAAACGTTGTAGATGAGTTTATTGCTCAATTTGCTTGATGTTATTGATTTCTTGTTTAATTTGTGGTTTTGAATGTTCACAATTTGATTCTTGTAATTTCATTATATTTTTATGAATATTTACATAATTTTATAAATTAATGCAATTTTTCGTTGACAGCTATTTCTAATGAATCCTTCCCCGGAAATTGTTTTGTAGAAACATCACGTAAAGCGATCCTAGTAACTATGGCATGACAAACATAGTAATGTTTTGAAGGCAAATATGAATATATAATGTATACATGAAAACACATTTTTTTATCAATATTGCAACATGTTATATAGCTCTTATGGAAACGGTGTATTTATATTTTTCTGTTCCATATAGCATTATAAAAAACTGACATGACTGTAACTTTCAACTCTTAAGTAGGATTAAGATTTGAATGCATGCCAGAATTTGTTCTATGTTAATGTCATAGTTGTCTATCGCATACATAATGTGATAAATAACCAAAACAATGTAAAACTTAGGTTTCTTTGAGTTCGTCTCCATGCACCAATTCCAACGAATTTGCTGGAAGATAGGGAATTAATTCCGTTATTTGTCATTATTTTAAACTATTATTACTTGGATTAAACTTTCATAGAAAAGTATATGTCAGAAACTATTGCCATTTAGGAATAGTCACATTTTTCACTAATAGGGGAGGTTTGGGACCATAAAACTAATTTAACCCCTCCACTCTTATAGAAAGTGGGCTGTCCTGTATATGTGTGTTAGGAGTATGGATTTCGCCTCTGTTTGTACAAGTTTCTAATTAGATTTCAGAACTGTTCTAGCGGTGTTGTATTGTTTGTTTTTTTCGTTTTTTTTATTTTACTGTTAACATTAAATAATAAACTACTGAAAATGTTGAACATATGTACGAAAAAAAGCTTTGTATGATTAAAAAATGTTGCATAATCACACTTAATTTGTATTTTTAAGTTCTTATTGACCAATACAAGACATATAACCTACAGTTGACAGATGTTTGGGTTATGCGAGGAAGTACAGCTACCTTCAGATGTATCATTAATCCACCCTATGTTAAACAATATATCAAAATAGTAGGATGGACTCAGGGGACTAAAGAAATTGTAGCAGGTAGGTTAACATGAGTAAAACCTACAGGGGGCAAATGTTAAATCCAATGAGTAAAACAACCAATAATCAATTAGTAACGTAATAAACTTTAGAAAAAATAACACCGACAACCACGAATAGAATATCAAGAGACACGTACAACATTGGGGACAAGACACAGAACAAAAACAAGAGACACGTACAACATTGGGGACAAGACACAGAACAAAAACAAGAGACACGTACAACATTGGGGACAAGACACAGAACAAAAACAAGAGACACGTACAACATTGGGGACAAGACACAGAACAAAAACAAGAGACACGTACAACATTGGGGACAAGACACAGAACAAAAACAAGAGACACGTACAACATTGGGGACAAGACACAGAACAAAAACAAGAGACACGTACAACATTGGGGACAAGACACAGAACAAAAACAAGAGACACGTACAACATTGGGTACAAGACACAGAACAAAAACAAGAGACACGTACAACATTGGGGACAAGACACAGAACAAAAACAAGAGACACGTACAACATTGGGGACAAGACACAGAACAAAAACAAGAGACACGTACAACATTGGGGACAAGACACAGAACAAAAACAGAGAAAGGAAAGGAAACCAAAACGATGCACAGTACGAGCCCCATCAAATATGGGTGACCTCACGTACAACATTGGGGACAAGACACAGAACAAAAACAGAGAAAGTAAAGGAAACCAAAACGATGCACAGTACGAGCCCCATCAAATATGGGTGACCTTATGTTCTCGCGAAGGGCAAGTGGTTCCAATTCCCTAAATCTAATGAGTAAAACAAACGGAAAGCTTTTCTAAATCCAACAATAAAAATCAACAGGGAATTTAATCAATCCAATGAGCAAAAATAATCTATTAAAGGGCAAACAGGGAACATAACCCGAATATAATGGGTAAAACTTACATGGAACAAAAGAAAGAGTAAAGCAGATAAGAGGCATGACACAAAAGAAAGAGTAAAACAAATAAGAGACTCACAATGAGTTAACAATGCGGTCATCAAATACTGTCGTCATTTTTAACAATTATCAAGAATGGATTGTTTAATCTGTTGGAAGACTATAATACATCTATTTGTTGTGGATTCCATTACTGTATAAGGATCTCGGTGATTTATGTTTGCAGGTGAAAGGGTTAGTTTGTTTCCTGATGGTAAACTACAAATACGAGATATACGAGAAGAAGACAAATATACAACATATAGATGTACTGCACGAAACATACTTACAAGAGAAGAGGAAGTCAGCTCATTTGCTTACCTACATGTACATGGTAAATACAATATCGTATACCAATAGACAAAACAAAAACGATTTGATCAATATGGAAAATGTATTATGCTTAGAGTTCTCATGAGTGCTAAGAGTAGATAGTCTTTTTTAACATGTATCTTTAAATATATCTGTATTGTCGCTAAGTGTAAAGGTCAGATTAGATTATTTGAAATAAATAAAATATTTTTTTCTTAATTTTCATTTAATTTGTAATCAGAATGTGGAATAATGATACATGTATTACACAATCCAGTCTACTTGTATATCTATGATATCAAAGACACACACAAATATGTGAATAAAGAGTGTCAGATGAAATACAAAATCGAACTTGAATAATAATTCTAGTTAATTTTGCCTGAACAGAACACCCAGCTGGATGGTCACCGGTTAAAATTGATGACAACACAAAGACCGTTTCAGTTGGACATGGCTTTACAGCAGAACTACCCTGTGTTGGTAGCGGCTATCCACTTCCTTCCTACAGATGGAACTTTGGTGGACAGAATTTGATTATTGATAATATTAATTATGGTCAAAATGGTGGAAATCTTTTCATTAAGAACGCAAAAATAAAGAACAGTGGACCGTACATGTGTAATGTGTCTAATGAGTATGGATCTGCAATAGCTACAACACAACTTACTGTTACTCGTAAGTACTAATATATATTATAGCAATAATATATATTATAGTTGTTAGAGTTTAAGAAACTGGGCTTGAAATAAATGTATGCATAGTATTTCCTATTAATCGGTCACTGATAATGAACAATGGGCCGTTCGTTTAATTTCAATATTGGTGGCTAAGAACGGCATTGAAAACTATCATGCTCATTCAAATATACCATGAAATAACACTAAATAACTTTATGAATTGCCATAGCAAGTACATGTTGATGCATGTTCATGTTGTGTGTTCATTATATAAAGATTGCACCTCTATTGAAACGTTGATTATATAAAGATTACCACTCATTGATGATACAAAGTACGATATGTTAGTGAACCAAAGATGGATGAAACAACCAACGTTTGCCAATGAATCTCTCAATCTGAAGAGAACATCAATAACCGCTTCAATAAATGCAGATTGCAGTAGAACTTAATTAATATTGTGTAACTGATAATGACCGATAGCACTCGATCATAATAAAACAACGTTATTTATAAAATTAATTATACAATAATTCTTTGGTATTACTGCATAAAAGTACATTCATGAAGATACTCGACAGCTTTTGAAAAATACAACATTTTAACGCATATAATTGATTCACGCTTAATATAATTTAAAGACATATATTTCTTTAATGTAAATTGTTTTTCCTATTTCAGTGCCATTGACGGTTAAAATTGACCCACCTCTTCAAGTTATTGATTCCAGAAAATCTGCATCATTCAATTGTTCTGTAAGCGGTTATCCAATACAATCTATCAGATGGTACAAAAACGGACACCCTTTAGTAAAAGAGGACAGAATGGATATCCAATCAGATACGCTTTTAATCATTCATGACGTCAACAGACTAGACCAAGCGATGTATCAATGTATAATAACAAACGAAAACGAGGCTGCCCAAGGAACTGCACAACTTTTATTGGGTGGTAAGTAACTTACATGGAATTGTTTAAAAGTTGAATTGTATCACTTGAATATTATCATAATTATTTTAAACAGACATTGTATGTGCAAATATATATATAAATGCATGTCGACATGCTCTATAATTGAGCTTGGCCATACTGCAAGATATAACATCCAGGTGAAATGATTAGCCTACCTATGGTAGTCCCCTTTTTGTAAATTTTGCTGTCAAACAACAGTACATACATCTATGCGCAAATGTTAGAAGTTCTAATTAATAGAGATTGGCTGTTTATGGTCGTTTGTGATTAACAATTCCCACAGTCTGTCTGGCCTTCCTTGCTGTCTGTCAAAACTGTAATGACATTGAGGTAATGGATACAATCCATGTGGAAATAAACGTTAGAGCAACCCGAAGGACAAATTTAGAATGGACAATCCAGAGATACTGGAAACATTGGGTACACAAGACACATTACTAAGACAAACAAAACAAAAACCACAACACAGAAAACTAAAACAAAAAGATCAGCAACAAAGACCCCACCAAACACCGGGGTTAATTAGTTTATAAGTAACTTAAAACATCATCTGTCACTGATTTGGTGTAGCTGTTTCTGGTTAGATTCAGAACATAATACAACCTCATAAATAAATGGTATGAAATGCAGATTAACACATATCTATAACCTGAATAGATAATAAGATAATCCAAAAATAAACAAAAAGAAGACATTGGTCAAATTAAACTTAATTATGTAATTGTATGTAAAATGTAGGAGAAATATAGAAACGTTGTACTTCTAAATATCTGCCAAGATTCATTTTATTTATTTTGTTTTTAGCGGCACACCCAGCATTTGTTGAGACATTTGTGGATCAATTTGTTAAGATTGGACAGAGGGCAGCCATCAGATGTATAGCGGCTGGTAATCCTACACCTAATGTATCATGGACATTAGACGGTCAACCTCTTCCTAATGTCCATACAATAAAGGAAGGGAGCTTTAATAATGGACTTGGTGATGTAATTAGTTATGTCAATATCAGCAGTGTTGGTATTGCCTATGGTGGGCAATATACATGTAGAGTTTCAAATGCTGTCGGAATGATATCACATACAGGCAGAATGAATGTTTATGGTGAGTTACATCGACATGTATGTATGTATGTATGTATGTATGTATGTATGGTGTATTTTAGCTATCTTTTTCTTGAATGCCCGAAATACAAAATAGACATTAATTATGGTAATGCAAAAACAGACATATTCTTCAGTACTAGACAATATCATATCTCAGTAAATTCTAAAATTCCCATACCAACTCATATTTAGGCGATATACCCATTTTTGTAGCAATTGTGCTCACAGTGGTTTCGTGTGCTGCTGAGCTGAAGTTGTTCCTGTTTATTTTAAGATATTGTATTGCTTAGTATGTTTGTCATGTATTTAGAGACTGAAATGGCTATACCCAGAAGGACCATAGCTCAGTTCTGTTTTATCTAATTGAGATTGATACTGGAATAGGGTGACATTTTTATTGTTTTCACTATCTAGGCCTTGTTCAGATCAATTTGACTAAATTCGTTGATGTACACTATCGAGAATCCTCCTGGTTATAGCATGTTACGGCGTCTATTGATTGAATGGAAATTAAATTGCAATTGAGAGTGTTTATATCTGATTAATTACAGCGAAATTATACTAAATTTATCTGAGGGAGAATTTATTACGATAGCAGGGAACCCTATTAACCATCTTTTTGTATATAGATAGAGGCATGCAATGATTAATGAAACACTAAACATTGTAATTATTTGTATAATGTTCTGATTGTTTTTGTAATGAGCATTTAAAATTAAACTGAAGATTTGTAGACTTAATCTTGATGTTTTAGTTATATTTCTACATTAATGTGTTATTTTTGTCAATATTATCATATCTCAGTACATGATTCAAAAGATAAAAATTTATCTATATCAATCTAAATGATTCTTTAAGTGAACTTTCGATTCCTTTCTGTCGGCCAGCATGACGTTTTATATTTGTTTTAGCTACCAGTGCAGACACAAGACATTTCACTTTGTAAAATTCTACAATAACACTTAATCAAATATAAAAGCAATCTTTGACCTTAGTGATTTTCTTATCAAGTTTTAACTATAACAATATATAACATTTATGTAGCATGTATATAATAAATAGATAAATAAAAACAATATCTATTCTATCAAAAATGAAAACAAATGTTTGATGCAGGCTAATAAGCAGAAAATGAAATTCTACGAAAATCACTATAAAATGAAACACTAAAACTACCACACTGTCGGAACAGTTCCAAAATCCAATCGCAAAATCGTAGAAAGAGGCAAAACATATTCGACCGCTTCGATAAAATGTGGCGGGGATAAAGTAGCTTTAAAGTGGCGGGGATAAAGTAGCTTTATTGAACAAACATACAAAAGATAATCAGGCAACTCATATCAAGTTCTATCGACAGATAGAGACAAAGTCCACGGATACCTGGTGAACATTTGTTCAGCTATATAATGGCGAGAACATGATCTATTTAGATGACATGAATGTGTTCACATTTTGTTTTTAAGAATTGTCCATAGAAACAAAATATTGACTACAATGTTAAGCCATGCAAGTAATAGTGACAATCCGCTACATTGTGTAGTGATCTGTAATTTATAATAAGTATTTAATTTTAATCATTTAGCTATTCCTTGGGTTAGACCAATGAAGAATATTACTGCAACAGCCAACCAACCATTGTCAATCAGATGTTATGTTACCGGGTACCCTATATCATCAATTACATGGTCTAAAGGTAAGAAAGTATAAGTTGCTTTGTTTTCTTTATTCATATATTAATAATAGCATTTTCGTCCACAGACTTAAGGAAATATGAGTGAATAATAGTGGACAATTGTGGCGAAATATTGTAATAATGTATTGTTCATACGTTTCAAATATTAACACTTTTCAAATACGTATTCATCAACTGAATATTTCACAAACCTGAGGGTAAAAATTTGCATGATTCAACAGTTTTCTGTTTATGGTAATTGAACTGCATCACAAACAAATAAATATAATATACACGCGAAGGCAGGCTATGAAAATCAAATTAGATGGTTGGGGTAGAGTCGGTTCATATACAGAACAAAACAACTATGAAATTAGAAATAGTAACAAAATACAAAAGAATAAAACCTCGGGCGCCATGTACGCTCCAACAGAATCGAGTGTCATTAGCTCGGGCACCATGTACGTTCCAACAGAATCGAGTGTCATTAGCTCGGGTGCCATGTACGCTCCAACAGAATCGAGTGCCATTAGCTCGGGCGCCATGTACGCTCTAACAGAATCGAGTGTCATTAGCTCGGGCGCCATGTATGCTCTAACAGAGTCGAGTGTCATTAGCTCGGGCGCCATGTACGCTCCAACAGAAACGAGTGTCATTAGCTCGGACGCCATGTACGCTCTATCAGAATCGAGTGTCATTAGCTCGGGCGCCATGTACGCTCCAACAGAATCGAGTGTCATTAGCTCGGACGCCATGTACGTTCTAACAGAATCGAGTGTCATTAGCTCGGGCGCCATATACGTTCCAACAGAATCGAGTGTCATTAGCTCGGACGCCATGTACGCTCTAACAGAATCGAGTGTCATTAGCTCGGGCGCCATGTACGTTCCAACAGAATCGAGTGTCATTAGCTTGGGTGCCATGTACGCTCCAACAGAATCGAGTGCCATTAGCTCGGGCGCCATGTGCGCTTCAACAGATTCGATCGAATGTCATTAGCTCGGGCGCCATATACGTTCTAACAGAATCGAGTGTCATTAGCTCGGGCGCCATGTACGCTCTAACAGAGTCGAGTGTCATTAACTCGGGCGCCATGTACGCTCCAACAGAATCGAGTGTCATTAGCTCGGACGCCATGTACGCTCTAACAGAATCGAGTGTCATTAGCTCGGGCGCCATATACGTTCCAACAGAATCGAGTGTCATTAGATACTCCGAAAGGATATCACTCATAAATGGTATTACGTTACAATACTTTACTATATGTTGCAGTCTTCCTCATACGTTCAAAATATATCATATCTAAGGTCAAATGTCATGAAACTAAATACAATGTTTTCAAACTTTATTTACATTAATCGTGTTGTTAAAAATACAAAATACAGTTGTATGGTAGTATTCTTATGGACATTTTATTCAGATAAAAGCAAATGTATGTGTCTTTTTTCTCTGTCTCATTTACAATTTCTTGTTAAGCACATACAAATATATTTCAATCACCCCACCTTAAGTAATTATATGTTTTAGCGTGACATATACATTCACTATAAACGTTTATGAGACTAAGTGATACTTTTAAAAGACATCAGTTATAAGTAATAATATGTCGAATGAGTACGTTGACATTTTTACCATAGAATATTGTATTTTATTTACTATAGAGAATAATTTCCTTAAACATTATGTCTACATTATCAATAGAATGAAAGACAAAACATACTACACGTCAGCATGATTTGTATTCATCGAAATTGACATATAATTTAAATGTGGATGAAATTAGGCCATAACCCTACGCTTATATTTTTATTTTGAAAAAAAAAAAATTCGTTCCATATTATAAGCCCATAAATTTTCTTTCATAATTAAATTGTGAGTATCAGTCGTAATAAGATAGTAGAAAGGGACAAGTAAAATATATAACCATACAAACATTTTCAATTGATGACCGATTGATTTCCTGGTACATTATTTCTATATGATAATTGTATTAAGAGATCAATAGAAGGTTAAATAGCATCCGATATTTTTTTTTACTTAATATTGATTTTCAATCACTGTTTTGAAAAAACCTAAGGGTAACGAGAATAAAAATATGATATTTTGTTTGTTTGATGGTGATTAGCACCACTTTCAACAATATTACAGTTATATCGTGGCGGTCAGTTTTATTGATGGAGAAAATCGGTGGACCCGGAGAAAACCACCGACCTGTCGCACGTCACTGACAAGCTTTATCACGTAATGTTGTACACATCGCCCTGATCGAGATTCGAACGCACAATATCAATGGTGATATGCACTGATTGCATAGGTACATGTAGTTGTAAATTCAACTACCATGCGATCACAGCCACGACGGCTCCTATGATATTTTGATAGTTATATACATATCATACGTATATTATTTTCAGACAGAATTATATTGCCACACAACCACTTACAACGAGTAGTCAACGGAACTCTTACTATAGATAAAGTACAGAAGCAACAAGATTCAGGAGAATATGTGTGTATAGCTAAGAATTCTAATGGACAAGGATCTAATCAATCAGTGTATGTCAGTGTTGTAGGTTAGTACCACTTCTTACATGCATAAGATAATAAATAGACATAGGTTTGATCGTGTAATGCTACAATTTTCTGTTAGCAGATATTATATCTGTAAGAATATGCCATTATTGGTCAGTATGTGTGTATTTCCAAGAATCTTTACTGAAAATCATTTTTAAGATTATATGGTTTAACAATTATTGAGGTAATTCTACCAGTAGACCACCAAGCTGCTGACATCTTCTTCCACATAAATAACCAAGTATCGTAGTATTGATTGATATTGCTGAGCCAGTATGTCAGCAGTTCATTAATATATAAAAATTATATAAATTCAAGGGAGGATTGAGGCCATGGCATTTGACTGTCACTGAGAAAGAGTGGAGATGCGGACAATTAAATCTTAGTAGCGTAGCAGGTACAAAGTGCATGCTTCTTTTCAAAATCCACAACACGTCTTTTATGTACAGGGAGCGTGGCACTCTCCAAAGATGTTACACACTATGGTCTGCAGTCATAATTTCAGTATTATGACTGAGAACTCCTTCCCCATCGAGAGGGCATCCCCTGTCTACTACCTGGGGTCACACTAGCGGCTATGTGGGTCGAGCTCTGTCAACCGTCGCCGGTAACCATAACAATCTAGGAATCTTAGTTGTATTTTTTTGTGTGAACTGATTGTGTCTACTGGCTATGCTATGGCCAATTGATTTTCGTTTTCAAATTTAAGATATACTGGTATTAAATCATTTTGTTTGTAGAACCTCCTGGTATTGATCCCTTCAGTTTTCCATCGAAGAAACAAGGTGATAGAATTGTAGTATCATGTACTGTTAGTAGTGGAGATGAACCTCTGACCATTACATGGACAAAAGATGGACATACTATTCCTCCAGATATGGGCATCAAAATACAGGTGAGTCTTTGTTAAGATTAGCTTTAGCCATTGCAATAAGTGATGTATAATACTTTTATGACGACATAGTGTAATTAGCGGTCTAAAATATAGAGAACAATTACTTGAATGATTTAAGTAGGTCAGAACAGTTGGATATTTTATCAGAATTTTTTATTTATTTTTTTTTTTTTTTTTATACATCATAATATAGTTTATTCAAAATCTCTTGTTTACAATAACCTTAATGGCCCAGGAGTGAACATTAATGGTCCCTGTTTTTACATAAATCTCACTTGTCCAGGGGTGGCAAGTGAAAATAAAAATAACATATTTCATATTCATTTGTTTTTACATTTCATTATAATATACACAATTAGACAATACAATTATTACCATGCATTAGCTTTATGTTCATAAATAATAAATACTCATATGTATCCCGAAAAAGTTCTAATTTGTTTTTATCATTTTCATTAATATGCGAAGTTTGTAATGTGCATTGTAAATGTTTTTTAAAATTATTTTTCCAAGTGTTGAATATTGTTTGATCTCCAATTCGGGATTTATCAGATTTTATTTTATTTGATATTCTCCAAAGATCTGTTAATGTCTTAAAATTTTAAACAGTATTCATTTGAAAAATTTAAGTCTAAAAACTGGTTTTGTAAAATAAAAATATGAGGATATTTCCCATGTAAAGGGGCAAGCAGAATCCGCAATTGAAGAACAGATAATACAATGGATTAAATAAAAATGTACACGTCAGAGCTTTGCTTCGAAGAAAAACAATTTTGTAAACTTAGGAACAAAATCGATTTGGATCCGTGAAGTTCAAAAATTGAAAGTTGTTGCCTTTCTTAATTGCCCAATCCCATTTTGAAATACATGACTACGTAAATTTAACTTTGCTTAAAGAATTTGATATTTTACCTGAAATACCGTGCACAGTGCTACGTAAGCATTATATTAACACATATACATCTCTAAACATTTTGTATTTCTTCAGTTCTTAGATGCATACACCAGTATGTTCATCATTGGAGATGCCAGTACAAAACATACCGGTAATTATACCTGCCATGCCAGTAATCCTGCTGCAACAGTCACATACACCTCACAGTTACACGTAGATGGTATGTATATTGATATTTTTCTCTCCTCTTTATTTTAAAACACATGTTTTTGTTCTTCATACAGGAAGAATCAGTCACTTGCTTGCATATAATAAACATGTAATTATGTTCTAATTGCTATAATGTCAAATGAAAACAATGGTTGTTTTTCGAAGGAATGTGGTAAAAGATGAATTGACATTTTTAAGTGATTTTAAGTAACTATTTTAAATATGTACACGTTATCAGTTTTTGAAGCATACATATGGCATTGAATAATGTTTTGTTTTGAAGCATACCTATGACATTGAAAAATGTTTTTTGTTTGAAGAATACATATGGCATTGAATAATCTTTTGTTTGAAGAATACATATGGCATTGAATAATGTTTTGCTTTGAAGCATGCATATGGCATTGAATAATGTTTTGTTTTGAAGCATACATATGGCATTGAATAATGTTTTGTTTTATTTCAGTTCCACCAAGATGGGTAATCGAGCCTGAGGATTCGTTTGTGATATTGAAAAAAAGTGTAATACTTGATTGTCTGTCATATGGAATACCTATACCCAAGATATCATGGAAGAAGGCACTAGGTATTTATCTAATTTTACAAATGTTCCAATATCATGTTTCATGTTCTTATTACATTAATTGCAGAATATTAGATAAAAACTGATAATCCGTCTAATTACGCATAAACATTATATCGTTTTGAGCTAAGACTTCTAAAGATTCTTGAGAAGTGTATAAGCCAAGAAGAATTGAAGATAACAGAATGCGTAAATCGAAGGACAGTCAACACAATGTCCAAAAGACAAAAGGACAAACAACGATCTATAAAATAATATAAAAAAACTAAGGATAGAGCAACACGAACATCACGAAAACTGGGGCGTGAACAGCTGCTCCGGAAGAGTAAGCAGTTCCTGCTCCTCTAGTAGCACCCATCGTGTTACTCTAGCTAAAAGCAAAGTAAATATTAACAAGTTCAAGCTAAAACATGAAAACACATTGATTATGGCACAGCAATCTGGAAATCACGCCGATGATATGGAACTGACGGAAACAGCAGGGGAATAATATTAAAACAGAAATGTTCAAGTAGTACGTCGTCAAATGTTGAAATCTATCAAAACAATTGTATATGTAGCTCAAAACTATATATTTTAAAACGACATTTGAGTGCAGTTTGATGTTGAATTAATCGTGTTACTGTTGTAGTGATTTTTAATTGGGGATTTGTAACTTTCATTGGCAATCTATTACAGGTGATATACCAGGAATGTATCAACCATTGTCGTATGTAGAGGATGATAAGGCTACTACTAGTCGTCGACAGCTCTTAAGTAATGGTACCTTGGTTATTAGAAATGCTACAGAGAGTGACCACGGACATTATCTATGTCATGCTGACAATGGGGTAGGAATTCCCCTCAGTAAGGTCATCATGTTGACCGTCCATAGTAAGTCTGTAGAGAATTTCGTCGTTTTTACAACCTAACTATCTATTTAAATGTATATTCATTCTTGTATATTAGGTAATAATTAAAGTAGATGTAGGGTTTAAGTTCATTCTTGAAAAGGATTATCATATAATCATTTAAATATGGAGAGAAAATATGGGGGTCACGGCAATTTAACGAGAGAATTTAGGTGTGAAAATCGGTAAAATATGCATTTTTTACTTGTAAATAACATAGGCTAATGTCTATGTTATTTAAAAGTCAAAAGTATGTATCTTACTGACTGTCAGTGGACAATCTAGATGATGATGACAATCTAGATGATGATGACAATCTAGATGATGATGACAATCTAGATGATGATGACAATCTAGATGATGATGACAATCTAGATGATGATGAAATCTAGATGATGAAATTTAGTAAGATAAAACAACTATAAAACTTCTTCAAAATTTAATTAAAAGAAACATAGTTGTTTTTTTTTATTAAATTAATTAAGGTAAATTCCCAGTACATTAATGGGTATCAAATTGAGAATAATCTATCGTTTTCACAGATATCATGCACAAATTTAAAGCCGATGGCTACCTTAATTCCCACGATATAAAATACATAACAATTGGTACATAGAGGTAAAATATGTTAACATGTTTTTTTATTTGATTTTTGCAACTATAAATATCAATTTTGTCAGATTTTTTTTCCTTTTAATATTTTTACCGAAAACATAAAATCTTTAGATCAACTATTGATAATTAAGATCAAGTAAAACATTTTAGATAGACGAAGATGGTATGGTAGAATAACTGTATAAACACATTTCTATAATTGTTATTATATTACAGTTCCAGCAAGGTTTGATGAACCCAGTAAGAACTATACCATTATGAAGGGGGATAATTCTACATTTGATTGCCAGGCTATAGGAGATAAACCATTGTCGTTATCATGGAGTTTTAATGGAAAATCAATCGAATTAAATTCGAGGTAATGTTTTGTTTGTCCTTTTCTTTTTGCCATTGTGGTGTCTGTTCTTCTTCGATTTACGGATTCTGATTACCCCTTTGATATCTTCAAGCGCTTCTTATATTTGTCAAGTGAACAATTATTTAGTAATGACATACCTTACTTTTAATATTACGAATCCACGATGGTAAAAAAAATCCTGATATTCCTTATGGAAAATTCCTAAATGTTTTATTATTGATATACATTTCCAAATTAAGAATATACATTTTATTTATTCTCTGTAAAGTTGTAGACCTTGTAGATAGAATAATATAATTTCCCAATTATACCATTCTGATTCATTGTAGTCCTTGTAGCAATAATAGAATATTATAAGTTCTCAATCATACTATTCTGATTCATTTATTTTGCATTTTACAGAAAGAAAATAGAGAGTATTAGTACCAGTAGAGGAGTCTTATCTCGCCTATCAATAAGTCCATCAACAAGGGAGGATACTGGCTTTTATGTGTGTCATGCCAGGAATCAGTTTGGAAATGGTGTCTTATCTATGAGGGTAACGGTGCTAGGTAAGATATTGTTAATGTAGTCCCCTCAGTTTGTAACGGTGCTAGGTAAGATATTTTTAATGTAGTCCCCTCAGTTTCTAGGTAAGATATTTTTAATGTGGTCCCCTCAGTTTGTAACGGTGCTAGGTAAGATATTTTTAATGTATTCCCCTCAGTTTCTAGGTATGATATTTTTAATGTAGTCCCCTCAGTTTGTAACGGTGCTAGGTAAGATATTCTTAATGTAGTCCCCTCAGTTTGTAACGGTGCTAGGTAAGATATTTTTAATGTAGTTCCCTCAGTTTGTAACGGTCCTAGGTAAGATATTTTTAATGTAGTTCCCTCAGTTTGTAACGGTGCTAAGTAAGATATTTTTAATGTAGTTCCCTCAGTTTGTAACGGTGCTAGGTAAGATATTCATAATGTAGTTCCCTCAGTTTGTAACGGTGCTAGGTAAGATATTTTTAATGTAGTCCCCTCAGTTTTTAACGGTGCTAGGTAAGATATTCTTAATGTAGTCCCCTCAGTTTGTAACGGTGCTAGGTAAGATATTTTTAATGTAGTCCCCTCAGTTTGTAACGGTGCTAGGTAAGATATTCTTAATGTAGTCCCCTCAGTTTGTAACGGTGCTAGGTAAGATATTCATAATGTAGTCCCCTCAGTTTGTAACGGTGCTAGGTAAGATATTTTTACTGTATTCCCCTCAGTTTCTACTCTTTTAAGTTTTCTGTGTTCAGATTTTTGTTTTGTTTGTCTTCGTTCTGTTTCTTGTGTCCATTGTTTTCTATGTCTCTGTATTGTCCATTAGTGTTTGCCTTTTCGGGTTTCTCTGACGTTTATATAATATTTAGACATTCCACATGGAGTTGTGGTCTGTATTTGTTAGTCTACAATTTACATGGGTTTTTTTCTCCAATTATTTAATGTACTTACTGAATCAATATGTCATGTAATTAATTATGTGATTGTAATGTTTTATTTTAGAAACACCAGAAGCTCCTCTAAATCTGACAGTTGAGAGTACATCCAGCCGTGAAGCTGTTGTTTCATGGAATAAGCCGTACGATGGCAACACAGATATTTTATTTTACATTGTTCAATATATACAATCTACAGGTATGATATATATACATTATTTTGCATAGAAGAAGAGCTTGAAGATACTTGAGGGGTAATCAGAATCTGCAAATCGAAGGTCAGACAACACAATGGCCAAAAGAAAAAGGACAAACAACAATGTACAAAACATTACATATAAAACTAAAGATTGAGTAAAATGAAGCCCACTGGAAACCGGTGGTGAACTCAGGTGCTTCGGAAGGTTAGACAGTTCCTGCTCCAATAGTAACACCCGTCGTGTTAATCTAGTTACATAATGCCTTTACCGTATTATATTTCGTGACAATTTGTAATTTTAATTGTGTAGAAGATTATGAAGGTAATTAAATAACTACGACTATTTAACCTTAAAACGTATAAATTACATAATCATTAATCAAAGCATATATATTTAATAAGTACAGATATACCATGCTTCATTGACCTTTTCTGTTTTATTACTATAGCTACCTGGCAGGGAAATATTCCAAATATCACTGTTCCTGCGACAGAACTATCAGCTAGAATACCAAAACTACATCCAGCATTTACCTACTATGTGAGAGTTAAGGCGAACAACACAGTAGGTTACGGACTACCCAGTACATCTGTAGTTATCTCTATGTTAGAAGAGGCGCCATCAGGACCACCACAGGAAATAGTCGTTAAAGCAATGGGTTCTGAAGCTATGAAAATAACATGGATGGTACGAATGTTTTACTATCTATTGTTAATAAATGACAGACTGTTTTCCCTTAATTCTGATATTTGTTATGATTTTTCTGTATTTGATACGCGGAACGTTCTGAAAATATTTAATGCATATACTGTTCTTTCAATATCAATGCAATAGTAATAGATAAAAAATGAAAAATAATACTAGTGTCGAGTGATCAAAATCAAATATCCAAATTCGTACAAAGAAGGAAAATCGATTCCCCCTAACACACAACCACATGATCTCTCCCTTCTTAGCTTGATTCAATTATATATATAAAAAACTTGAAATCTAACTACTCAAATCTCAACTAAACAAATAAACGTTAGAGAATACCGAAGGGGCAATCCAGAGAAACTGGCAACATAGAGCACACAAGAAGAAAACCAAAGCAAAAACACAATGCAATAAGTCTCAACCACTATACGAATACATAAGTCTTCGCCACTATACGAATACAAAGAACATGGTAAAAAGACAACATTTACGAATACTGAACACAGAAAATTAAAAATAAATGGTAACCCAAACTCCCAATCAAAAATCAACAAAAAAAAAACAAAAAACAAAAACAAAACTCAAAATATTAAAATTTGTATTGAGTGTTAGTTGTATGTAGGGTTACATTATGAAAAAGGAGTACCTTGTGACATTATGTATTCATAAAAACATGTAAATTGTTACAGATTAGGTGCTTGAAAAAGTTCTTCTTGTAATTGTAGGAAAGGTATTGTTCCCTTGATTACCTATATTATAGATATGTTGGTCGTCTATAATATGCACATCCAATACATTAGAAAGTCCTATTTTACATTTGAACTCAAAATAAATTGTTTGCATCTTGAAATATATTTAGAAAATTCTAATTTGAGATTAACTGATTTTAATAACATAGCTAAAATAAACTTATTTACGACTATTTTGTATTTCCCCTTGCGGTATTTTCTAACGTTTATATAGACATTTTAACATTTTACCAGATGAGGGAAATATTAATCTATATGTAGTTTTGCATACCAGTTCTGCCTTTTATAATGTTATATGTTTTTTTCAATGTGTTTCTATTATTGATTGGAATAGTTGTAGTTTAATGAAGCGAAACCAAATCGCTTAGGGTATATATTTTTTAACATAATTTCATTTAGATAAAATTTGAAAAAGAAAGCCCAATTTTTTTCTGATAGAGTGAAGTTCAAAGTAACATACTTTTTTGATGTATCGGCACACATTGAAAAACACGTGCTGATTTAAATAAATTGATATATTCCCTTTGTCGCCTCTGCTAGGGCTCCTTCGCAGATATTTACATAATAAAAATAACAATGAAAGCAATATATTTTAAAAAACGATTTCAGACAGTAAGTGATGCATATTAAGATCTGTTATTTTGCACTTTTATGTAAGTTTAAAACAGTAATGGGACACTTCCTAAAATGTACTTTGTCCATCTCTTTAGTAAAATTGAATAAAAATATTAGCAAATCAATAATTTATTAAAAACAGTATATAAAGTATCTAACATTATCATTTTAAATTTACAACAGACTTTCAGTGCCAGTATTTAATTGTTCAAATATTGTGCAAGTACATTGCCTTTTACATTACTGGTGGAATTGTCATCCAGCGCATGCATGTAGCGTTCCTGGTATTATTCGTAAACTTAAGAACATATTCTACATTGATTTTGCCAATTTAAATATTTAACATATCTATAGTAACGTGTTGAAAATGATAATAATTTATTTATGTGTTGTTTTATAGCCTCCAGCCGATGAACATAAAAATGGTCTAATACAAGGCTATTATATTGGTTACAAGAAGACCAGCACTCCGGCTAGATTTATTTATATTCCTAAAGTTGTTGGACCAGATTTTAAACCGGAGCATACTCTTCATAATTTGGAAAAGTTCACAGAATATTCAATTCACATACAAGCTTACAATAAGAAGGGGCGTGGTCCATCGTCTCCTGACTTTAATGTTTTCACTTTAGAGGATGGTATGTTGATTTTATAATAATTGTGGTTGGTAGAATATTTGTCCCACTTTCAACAATATTTCAGTTATATCTTTACGATCAGTTTTATTGATTGAGGAAACTCAATATAATAAATGTAACAAACAAACTACCTGTAGTAAGTCACAGTCAAACTTTATTGTTATATAAATCATTGTATCGAGCACACCCTGCAGTAAGTCACAATCAAACTTTATTGTTATATAAATCATTGTATCGAGCAAACCCTGCAGTAAGTCACAGTCAAACTTTATTGGTATATAAATCATTGTATCGAGCAAACCCTGCAGTAAGTCACAGTCAAACTTTATTGTTATATAAATCATTGTATCGAGCAAACCCTGCAGTAAGTCACAGTCAAACTTTATTGTTATATAAATCATTGTATCGAGCAAACCCTGCAGTAAGTCACAGTCAAACTTTATTGGTATATAAATCATTGTATCGAGCACACCCTGCAGTAAGTCACAGTCAAACTTTATTGTTATATAAATCATTGTATCGAGCACACCCTGCAGTAAGTCACAGTCAAACTTTAGTGTTATATAAATCGTTGTATCGAGCACACCTCACCACGGGTACCAGTCGAACGTAATTTACTTGTGATATTCGTAATTGATTGTAAAGGTAGATGTAATGAACATTCAAAATTTAGTTGTCTCTACGACATCGACAACAAGGTACTATTTGATGTTCTATGCACATTGGCAGCTACATATGGCCTCATGGAACATTACTTTATTTGTAAATCAACATTAGAGAAAACCAATCAAGAATGGACAATCCGTACAAGACGCAAGACGAAGACAAACAAAACAAATAACACACACAGCACAATATGTGTTGGATATGAATGATTACTGGTGTTTTTTTTAAACGAGATGACTGAGAAACGTCCTCGACATTTAAAAAACATCTTTAATTATTTTATCGCTATGATAGTATGTTTATCAAAGATTTGGTAATGTGACGACATTATAACGTCATATTAGAAAACAGCGATATTACTACGTGCGTCCTTGACAACGCTTAGCGATTAGCGATAATTGGAATCATCTCAGTGCTTACGTGATATGAAATATATTGGTTTTAAACATCAAAGGGAAAATAAACAAAATAGCGATATGAATGATTAATGTTCCGCTTTTGGTAAACCAGTATAGTTATTCTTAATGTTGTGGCAGGCTAGATCGTCAGCCATCACATTAATTTCTTTTCTCAAGGTGTTATAAATATGTTATTTGCTTTATTATATATTAATAAAGATATCTTGTAATATTTTCATTTAGATTGATTACTTAAGAATATAAAACTTGTATATGTCCGCAACTATAATTGTGTACCAGATATCTATTATAGTAAATATTTAGTATAAACATGATAAAAACCTATTATTTTTGCAGTACCTAGTCAGCCACCACAAGGGGTACAGGCAACTTCCATCAATTCTCGTAGTATCAAAATCATCTGGTCCCCTCCACCTCTGTATACTCTCCATGGGATATTACAGGGATACAAGATATTGTACCAACCAGTCAGAGTAGATGAAGGTATGATTTTATGTAATGGCGGGAAAATGATAAGGAGTAGATTTTATTATTAATTAGAACATATTGCAAACAGACAAAAGGATAAGACACATGTTATTCTTGGAAATATCTTCTCCGCTAAACATTCGTGAATATCGGAAAAATACAAATGTGGGAGGGAAATCACAAGAAAAACCAGTAAAACCAAACACACCAACTGAGTGGACAACAGCAGAACACTGCTACAATAAGAAAGCTTTTAAAAAAGCCTAATGATACCAAAGGGGCAATCAGAAGCCAAATATCGAAGGACAACAGGCAAATACGATGGCCTATAGAAAAAAGACAAGAAACACAAACTTATTTACAAAACACTACAAGTGAAATGAATATATATTGCCTATAATTGGCGTTAAATAGCCACCTATATTTTTGACCATCAAGTTGTTTATTTTGTACATTTTACTTCTGATGTTTTTCAGATGAAAGTGATGCGAACACTCTGATAACATCCAATCTAGAAGCAATTGTCACTGGTTTGTCTAAGTATACAAATTACAGTCTACAAGTATTGGCCTATACTAGGAAAGGAGAAGGAGTTCGTAGTCCTGCTATTTATGTACAAACTCAACAAGATGGTATGTGTCTATGTAGCATTAAACAACAGACAACGTGATTAGTTACATTAAAATGGAAAGATCATAGTTTTTGCAGATATAAAGTCCTTTATATTTGCAGTATTTTTATACAGATGTGATAAACCATGTTGCCAAAGTAGACACCTTCCGTATTCTTATATATGATTTGTATAGTGCCAGTGCTTTGCTACAGCTTTGAGTAATTGTATACTATAGGTGCACAAATATAATGTTGATGGAGTCGTTGTATGTTATTTTGCTTGACAATGTTCAGTAGATACAAATACGTTGGTGCTGGTTTATAATGAAATATAAAAAATGACAGAAATACTATAGGATTAAGCGCATTTTTTCCGGAGTTTATTTATGTATAACCTGGACCAATTCACTCACAAACAAATATGTAAGTTTGTGAGTGAATTGGTCCAGGTTATACATAAATAAACTGCGGAAAAAATGCGTTTAATCCTTATAATTCTGTAACTAAGTTTTTATTTCATTTGTTTTGAAAATTTACCTTCGAGGATCCCCAATACGCACACATACATTCCATTGATGTGTGTCGGCCGGCCATGAATAACAACATGAACTAACCTTGTTTTCCTACTTTAAACTAGACAGTGATGTAATTAAGTTACTGATATATTCCAATTTGATGGCATTTTGCATTTAGCTACTCAAACAAGTAAAATGCCCACAAAATCGTAAAATAAATCAGTAACCAGCTTGTGTCAATCAGCGTCCCTTGTAAACAACGTCACAGGATGACGATATATTACAAAAGTCAAAGTCGATTGATGGTTGTCTTAAGTATTTTTTCCGGAATTTTTTTTTTATGTCAACAATACAGCTTTTGTTTTCATTGGCATTTATTTTTTTATTTCATATCTAACAATAATTGTCGATTATTAACAATAAACATTGTTTCTTTTATCTTTTTTTATTATCGGGAATCCAAGCCGCCATTTTGTTTACATTACGAAAAAAGTAGTCCGGTGAACATCGTCTATCGAAAAATAAACTGACAAAACCCCGCCTCCATACGCGCTTATACCCAATCAGAGTATAGGATTTCTAATTATGTAAATCATATAAGAATTATTTATTAATCAATACCTAAAAGATATCATCCAGATAATTTATATGTCTTCATAAATATTTTCTATACAGCTTTTTTTTAATTTCTTTGTAGTCCCTGAGCCTCCAGCAGATATAAAGGTCTTACCTGTTGACAACAGTAGTATATTAATTTCCTGGAAACCACCTTTACAAAGTAATGGAATTCTGTATAGATATTATGTTTACATCAAAGATGACCTACAAGATGTAAGACTTTTGATTTTTAGTAAAGAGCATGTATAACTGATATATTTTGAGTTTAAATTGTCACTAACAACCAGTAGCAGTTTTGAAGTAGTTGACTATGCAAGCTTGAGCTAACTTAATTATATGTCATAAAAGCTACTATGGGATAATCTACATATTCATCATAAAAGCGCAGTTGGGGGTGTGGGGGTACTTAAATATGCACCATTATTGGTCTCATGCAGTCAGTAATTAATCCGCACTATGCGCTATGTGTCCAGTGTTAAATTTTGTGATATATTTTTAAGGTAAATTTCATTGTGATATGTGCAATGTTAATTCTGTTCTCGATTTATATAAACAGGGTGAACAGAAACAAGAAGTTTCTGCCGTAGACACGACGTACTTGTTAACAAACATATCACACAGTGTAGACTATACCTTCCAAGTGTCAGCCAGCACGATGATTGGAGAGGGAAAGAGAACGAAAACAGTAGTGGCATCAATTCAGCTTAAAGGTACAGACATTTTTCTTTCATTTGTTATTTTTTTCTTGTTTATATATTACCATAAAAGACATTTTAACCATTGTGTATTTTTTTAGAATCTTGGGAATCCCCGAAAGCTTGGTTATCATATTTATGCAAATTGTCTTTAAGTTCTGAAAATGCATTTAATACATTAAAATGGCAAAAAGGATTGAATGGCCCGCCAATTAGTTTTAATTCTGATATAACTATTTTAAAAGTAGATATATATATAGATAGTTAGGGTTTGCTTTAAATGAGAAATATTCATTTCATTAAAAAGGAATGTAGTTTATGTCTTGTTGGCTTCTAAGGCAACGTATTGTTCATGAAAGTCATATTTTATCAATTAAATATATATTCTTTGTTTATACAGTTCCAGCAAAGATAGCCAGTTTTTCAAGTGTACTAATGATACCATGGCACCACTCAGTTACTCTACCTTGTAAAGCTGTCGGGAATCCCCCACCCCAAATAATGTGGAAAATAAGGTAGGACGTTTACGTATATTTGAATTAGTAGTTTTTCGCATATTAAAACAGATCAAGCCGATTTTGATTGGGTTACGAGTGTTTAACGCCACCCTTAATGATATTTAAATTATACCGTCACATAAAGCTCTACATGTCTTCACAGACGAGAAAGACTATTTTGCTGTCAAGCTTCGGTAGACATAACATTAAACTACCTAGTACTATTTTTATTTCAACATTGCTACCCAAAAAGTCTATAAAATTTCACAATAATACGAGATTTTTCAAAATCATTACAGCTCATGAAAACTATATTAGTTGGCACTGGGAATGGTCGATGCGCTGATTGCCACATGGAAAAAGGAGCGGGGTCATGTGTGCGAATTATTAGTATCCCATTAGATTATCTTTTCTGACCTGTCAATAAAACATATGAAAATACTATGAAAACCCTATATAGTGATATGTTTATATCTAGTAATTAGTTCCATTTCAAGGTACTAATTAGCTCTATGGACAAGGTTAATATAGTAACTATTACCATGCCAACCCCAAATAAACTTCATTTATTTGACAGGGGTAAAACTGTAGTTCCAAGCCAGAAAATTACTATTGAATCGGATGGATCACTTCATATTGATGCTATATCTGGATCAGATGCAGCTAATTATACATGTCAAGCTAAGAATATACATGGAACAGACCAGATTGTGTATGCTATAAGTGTGAAAGGTGATTGTTTTATATATACAAGTTCTTTATGCATTTGAAGTAATGAAAATGTGAAACCAAAATGTATCTACCACTACATTAATGATAAAACTCCCGAAATGTAAGCTATTAAATTTACGATAGTGTTTCCGTTTGATAATGGTATTCGGAAAAAATCTAATTTTGTAAATAAAGAATAGTTTAGCAAAATAGTGGTTTAAGAAATAATACAATTATTTAACTGGCGAAATATAATTTCTAACTAATAAGAAACCTTCATATTAAAAATAATCAATACGTGTTTACTTTATGCTACCAGTCAGCAATTCACTAGGAAGTAAGTAAAATTGTATATATACATTGATACCGTAAAGGAAAATAGTTCATATGATATTTAATTATCATTATCGCATGCTGCCATTACATTTTCCTTCACGGTATAAATGTCTTCGTCACACCTATCACATCATCTTCCGAAACATTATATAATTTCATCATCATTTCCTTTCCATTTAATGTGATTGCTGTAAAACTTACGGTACTTCTTTAAATCATCATCATCATCATCATCATCATTCATCATCATCATTTGTAATCATATGCATTAGTATCGATGTGGTTTGTATACTTTCACCATGTTTATGTTCTACTCTTTCTTGTTCTACTCTTTCTTGTTCTACTCTTTCTTGTTTTACTCTTTCTTGTTCTACTCTTTCTTGTTCTACTCTTTCTTGTTTTACTCTTTCTTGTTCTACTCTTTCTTGTTTTACTCTTTCTTGTTTTACTCTTTCTTGTTTTACTCTTTCTTGTTTTACTCTTTCTTGTTCTACTCTTTCTTGTTCTACTCTTTCTTGTTTTACTCTTTCTTGTTCTACTCTTTCTTGTTTTACTCTTTCTTGTTCTACTCTTTCTTGTTTTACTCTTTCTTGTTCTACTCTTTCTTGTTTTACTCTTTCTTGTTCTACTCTTTCTTGTTTTACTCTTTCTTGTTCTACTCTTTCTTGTTCTACTCTTTCTTGTTTTACTCTTTCTTGTTCTACTCTTTCTTGTTCTACTCTTTCTTGTTCTACTCTTTCTTGTTTTACTCTTTCTTGTTCTACTCTTTCTTGTTCTACTCTTTCTTGTTTTACTCTTTCTTGTTCTACTCTTTCTTGTTTTACTCTTTCTTGTTCTACTCTTTCTTGTTTTACTCTTTCTTGTTTTACTCTTTCTTGTTCTACTCTTTCTTGTTCTACTCTTTCTTGTTCTACTCTTTCTTGTTTTACTCTTTCTTGTTCTACTCTTTCTTGTTCTACTCTTTCTTGTTCTACTCTTTCTTGTTTTACTCTTTCTTGTTCTACTCTTTCTTGTTTTACTCTTTCTTGTTTTACTCTTTCTTGTTCTACTCTTTCTTGTTTTACTCTTTCTTGTTCTACTCTTTCTTGTTTTACTCTTTCTTGTTCTACTCTTTCTTGTTCTACTCTTTCTTGTTTTACTCTTTCTTGTTCTACTCTTTCTTGTTTTACTCTTTCTTGTTCTACTCTTTCTTGTTCTACTCTTTCTTGTTTTACTCTTTCTTGTTCTACTCTTTCTTGTTTTACTCTTTCTTGTTCTACTCTTTCTTGTTTTACTCTTTCTTGTTTTACTCTTTCTTGTTTTACTCTTTCTTGTTCTACTCTTTCTTGTTCTACTCTTTCTTGTTTTACTCTTTCTTGTTCTACTCTTTCTTGTTTTACTCTTTCTTGTTTTACTCTTTCTTGTTCTACTCTTTCTTGTTCTACTCTTTCTTGTTCTACTCTTTCTTGTTTTACTCTTTCTTGTTCTACTCTTTCTTGTTTTACTCTTTCTTGTTCTACTCTTTCTTGTTCTACTCTTTCTTGTTTTACTCTTTCTTGTTCTACTCTTTCTTGTTCTACTCTTTCTTGTTTTACTCTTTCTTGTTCTACTCTTTCTTGTTTTACTCTTTCTTGTTCTACTCTTTCTTGTTCTACTCTTTCTTGTTTTACTCTTTCTTGTTTTACTCTTTCTTGTTCTACTCTTTCTTGTTCTACTCTTTCTTGTTTTACTCTTTCTTGTTTTACTCTTTCTTGTTCTACTCTTTCTTGTTTTACTCTTTCTTGTTCTACTCTTTCTTGTTTTACTCTTTCTTGTTCTACTCTTTCTTGTTCTACTCTTTCTTGTTTTACTCTTTCTTGTTCTACTCTTTCTTGTTCTACTCTTTCTTGTTCTACTCTTTCTTGTTTTACTCTTTCTTGTTCTACTCTTTCTTGTTCTACTCTTTCTTGTTCTACTCTTTCTTGTTTTACTCTTTCTTGTTCTACTCTTTCTTGTTTTACTCTTTCTTGTTCTACTCTTTCTTGTTCTACTCTTTCTTGTTTTACTCTTTCTTGTTCTACTCTTTCTTGTTTTACTCTTTCTTGTTCTACTCTTTCTTGTTCTACTCTTTCTTGTTTTACTCTTTCTTGTTCTACTCTTTCTTGTTTTACTCTTTCTTGTTCTACTCTTTCTTGTTCTACTCTTTCTTGTTTTACTCTTTCTTGTTTTACTCTTTCTTGTTTTACTCTTTCTTGTTCTACTCTTTCTTGTTTTACTCTTTCTTGTTTTACTCTTTCTTGTTCTACTCTTTCTTGTTCTACTCTTTCTTGTTTTACTCTTTCTTGTTCTACTCTTTCTTGTTTTACTCTTTCTTGTTCTACTCTTTCTTGTTTTACTCTTTCTTGTTCTACTCTTTCTTGTTTTACTCTTTCTTGTTCTACTCTTTCTTATTCTACTCTTTCTTGTTTTACTCTTTCTTGTTTTACTCTTTCTTGTTTTACTCTTTCTTGTTCTACTCTTTCTTGTTTTACTCTTTCTTGTTTTACTCTTTCTTGTTTTACTCTTTCTTGTTCTACTCTTTCTTGTTTTACTCTTTCTTGTTCTACTCTTTCTTGTTCTACTCTTTCTTGTTTTACTCTTTCTTGTTCTACTCTTTCTTGTTCTACTCTTTCTTGTTTTACTCTTTCTTGTTCTACTCTTTCTTGTTTTACTCTTTCTTGTTCTACTCTTTCTTGTTCTACTCTTTCTTGTTCTACTCTTTCTTGTTTTACTCTTTCTTGTTCTACTCTTTCTTGTTCTACTCTTTCTTGTTTTACTCTTTCTTGTTCTACTCTTTCTTGTTCTACTCTTTCTTGTTTTACTCTTTCTTGTTTTACTCTTTCTTGTTCTACTCTTTCTTGTTCTACTCTTTCTTGTTCTACTCTTTCTTGTTTTACTCTTTCTTGTTCTACTCTTTCTTGTTTTACTCTTTCTTGTTTTACTCTTTCTTGTTCTACTCTTTCTTGTTTTACTCTTTCTTGTTCTACTCTTTCTTGTTCTACTCTTTCTTGTTTTACTCTTTCTTGTTCTACTCTTTCTTGTTTTACTCTTTCTTGTTCTACTCTTTCTTGTTCTACTCTTTCTTGTTTTACTCTTTCTTGTTTTACTCTTTCTTGTTCTACTCTTTCTTGTTCTACTCTTTCTTGTTTTACTCTTTCTTGTTTTACTCTTTCTTGTTCTACTCTTTCTTGTTTTACTCTTTCTTGTTCTACTCTTTCTTGTTTTACTCTTTCTTGTTCTACTCTTTCTTGTTCTACTCTTTCTTGTTTTACTCTTTCTTGTTCTACTTTTTCTTGTTCTACTCTTTCTTGTTCTACTCTTTCTTGTTTTACTCTTTCTTGTTTTACTCTTTCTTGTTCTACTCTTTCTTGTTTTACTCTTTCTTGTTCTACTCTTTCTTGTTTTACTCTTTCTTGTTCTACTCTTTCTTGTTTTACTCTTTCTTGTTCTACTCTTTCTTGTTTTACTCTTTCTTGTTTTACTCTTTCTTGTTCTACTCTTTCTTGTTCTACTCTTTCTTGTTTTACTCTTTCTTGTTTTACTCTTTCTTGTTCTACTCTTTCTTGTTTTACTCTTTCTTGTTTTACTCTTTCTTGTTCTACTCTTTCTTGTTCTACTCTTTCTTGTTTTACTCTTTCTTGTTCTACTCTTTCTTGTTTTACTCTTTCTTGTTTTACTCTTTCTTGTTCTACTCTTTCTTGTTTTACTCTTTCTTGTTTTACTCTTTCTTGTTCTACTCTTTCTTGTTTTACTCTTTCTTGTTCTACTCTTTCTTGTTTTACTCTTTCTTGTTTTACTCTTTCTTGTTCTACTCTTTCTTGTTCTACTCTTTCTTGTTTTACTCTTTCTTGTTCTACTCTTTCTTGTTCTACTCTTTCTTGTTTTACTCTTTCTTGTTCTACTCTTTCTTGTTTTACTCTTTCTTGTTCTACTCTTTCTTGTTCTACTCTTTCTTGTTCTACTCTTTCTTGTTTTACTCTTTCTTGTTTTACTCTTTCTTGTTCTACTCTTTCTTGTTCTAAACTTACAAATGATGACTTTACATAAGTATTTTCTGATAAGGTGAAAATAGGTAATGCATGATAGAGCACACATATGTTTTATACACATACAACTTTGTTTATTTTATATTTCATTTCAATAGTAATAACACTTGTGATTTTAATAGTTGGGAATGAATGTGTCATCTTAGCGATATTAATCGTGTACACCTCTTAGGTGAGAACGATGGTGTTGTTTTATACTATATATATTCTTGTGTCCCATTCTCTGTCTATACCCACGAAACCAAAAATTCTACTGGAATTTAATTTTATCTTTGCAACTGCTTCTGGATATATTCCTGATCTTATAATTCTAACACAATTGCCAAACATTTCGTTCAGTAGGGGATATTTCATTTTTTACGTTTTTGATTCAAACACACTAATTGGCATTAGTGGAATACCCATGGTTAGCATATAACGACATTCTCCTACATGACAGCTATATCAATTCTACGTTTTATTGTCAGTTTATGAGGGGAATAAATTACTCTAGCTTTTATTTTTACTTCTCCTATGGCAGACGATTTTAGTTTAAGTATTTCTATATTTGGAAACCGGAATCATTTTATAAAGGGTAATATCAGAGGGAATATATGTAATATACTCTGTTAATTATCGGCATGAGGATATAGTTATTTATGTCAGAGGAAATTATATTCATTTGAGAACAAGAGGATGTAATTATTTTTCATAAAATGCACGTGTCTAAATCAGGTTACATTTTTGACTTGTTGGAAGACATATAAATTATGATTATATTTCAAATTATTTTTATCAAACGCGGAATTAATTTTTAAGAATATCAAGATATCATAAAACAGTTCGAAAATACCCAAGCTAAATATGTATTTTGCATATTTGGTAATTAATATTGAAATAAATGAATTTTACATTTCACCATAGTACCATCAGGTATCTTTATGAAGCTATAATTTACTTTGTTTATTTTCATAGAATCAAATAATATACGTTTTATTCTACCTGTACGTTAGTTTCGAAAGATTGTATTTACAGTAAACGAATGTGTATATGTACTGTGCCATAGCAGTGCTCAAATATTTTGATAACATGGAAAACTATCGTGATAAAAATAGTTAACCAGTAATGAGATACCAATATTTATTCATATTCAAAATGAAGTACATTTAATTCAAACTCAATAAACCATTAGTTAGGAAATCGAATTTAATGACAAATGTGTTGTTTTATAGCACCACCAAGACCACCAATACTGTACGTTGTAGCTGGTACCTCAACTACAATTCAAGTCAGCTGGAAGTCAGGGAGCAATGGTGGAAGTCCTATACAAGGTAAGCACAATAAATAATATATTAACGACATAATATTGGTACATGTGTTGTATAGATGTAAATAATAAATTTCAGAGATGTCCAAAATATTTCAGATTCCAAATATTGACGGTGTAGATATTTACTTTAGATAAATCATAAAATCTAAATTTGTGTTGTATGGTGTGACAATTTTATTCAAATGTCAAGCACAATTGACCTAATTAAGCATACTGAAATGAATGCATATATCGTGTATAACATTTTGGTTTTTTTTTCTCCTAAAGACTTTTATATTATTAAGGTTTCCAATCTTTTGACTCTAAGCGTACCTGATGGCTGTTATTCCAGAAACGTACCTGATGGCTGTTATTCCAGAAACGTACCTGATGGCTGTTATTCCAGAGGCGTACCTGATGGATGTTATTCCAGAAACGTACCTGATGGCTGTTATTCCAGAAACGTGTCGTGTGCAGTAAATTAGATATCTACGTTTTCATTAACATAAGATATGCATTTTATTTGTAGGATTTTTCTTGCGGTTCAAGAAAGAACATGAAGATTGGAGACACATGTCATTAGGTGCTTCTAATAGATCATATACTGCAGCAGGCCTCCGTTGTGGAACGTCCTATAAGTTTGTCATCAGTGCCCACAATAAACTAGGAGACAGTCCTGATAGTGATGTCATAGCTGTCAAAACAAATGGATCTAGTAAGTATGGTTCATTATTTTAAAAAAGAATTATTTAATCCGCTGATCGTCAAGAAATAAATCTTTATGGAATGTGGTTTCTTTTATCCAATACAACTTTATGTAAAGCAGTTTGGCAGTGACTTGCGGCAGGTCGGTGGTTTTCGCAGGATACTACGGTTTCCCCCACTAATAAAACTGACCGCAGCGATATATCAGAAATATTTTTGAAAGTTGCGTTAAACACCCTAGCCCTAACTCCCTCGTCTTCTATTTTGATATATGCTATTCCACTACACCAAGTCATATTTCCCTTTTGTTTTGTCTTTCAGCTCCTATAATGCCACCCAAAAGTATGTTACTAAAAGCAACCAATACGACATCAGTTGATCTAGATATGACCTCTTGGCAGACCTCTGGATGTCCAATCAAATTCTATTCTATAAAATATAAAGTATGGGATGATGTCAAGTGGACAGAAGTTGCTAACCATATCGACTCGAATGTTGTAAGTGTTTTGTTGTTATAAAACGAAAAGTATGAAGATACCAATGGGGTAATCATGAGCCGTAAATGGAAGGACAGACACTACAATAGCGACAGAAAAAGGACAAAAGGACAAATAACGATATACAAAAAACTCTGCAGAGGCCTAATGATCCAGCGAACCCCACTAAAAACTGGGGGTGAACTCAGGACAGACACTACAATGGCGACAGAAAAAGGACAAAAGGACAAATAACGATATACAAAAAACTCTGCAGAGGCCTAATGATCCAGCGAACCCCACTAAAAACTGGGGGTGAACTCAGGACAGACACTACAATGGCGACAGAAAAAGGACAAAAGGACAAATAACGATATACAAAAAACTCTGCAGAGGCCTAATGATCCAGCGAACCCCACTAAAAACTGGGGGTGAACTCAGGACAGACACTACAATAGCGACAGAAAAAGGACAAAAGGACAAATAACGATATACAAAAAACTCTGCAGAGGCCTAATGATCCAGCGAACCCCACTAAAAACTGGGGGTGAACTCAGGACAGACACTACAATGGCGACAGAAAAAGGACAAAAGGACAAATAACGATATACAAAAAACTCTGCAGAGGCCTAATGATCCAGCGAACCCCACTAAAAACTGGGGGTGAACTCAGGACAGACACTACAATGGCGACAGAAAAAGGACAAAAGGACAAATAACGATATACAAAAAACTCTGCAGAGGCCTAATGATCCAGCGAACCCCACTAAAAACTGGGGGTGAACTCAGGACAGACACTACAATAGCGACAGAAAAAGGACAAAAGGACAAATAACGATATACAAAAAACTCTGCAGAGGCCTAATGATCCAGCGAACCCCACTAAAAACTGGGGGTGAACTCAGGACAGACACTACAATGGCGACAGAAAAAGGACAAAAGGACAAATAACGATATACAAAAAACTCTGCAGAGGCCTAATGATCCAGCGAACCCCACTAAAAACTGGGGGTGAACTCAGGACAGACACTACAATGGCGACAGAAAAAGGACAAAAGGACAAATAACGATATACAAAAAACTCTGCAGAGGCCTAATGATCCAGCGAACCCCACTAAAAACTGGGGGTGAACTCAGGACAGACACTACAATAGCGACAGAAAAAGGACAAAAGGACAAATAACGATATACAAAAAACTCTGCAGAGGCCTAATGATCCAGCGAACCCCACTAAAAACTGGGGGTGAACTCAGGACAGACACTACAATGGCGACAGAAAAAGGACAAAAGGACAAATAACGATATACAAAAAACTCTGCAGAGGCCTAATGATCCAGCGAACCCCACTAAAAACTGGGGGTGAACTCAGGACAGACACTACAATGGCGACAGAAAAAGGACAAAAGGACAAATAACGATATACATGTACAAAAAACTCTGCAGAGGCCTAATGATCCAGCGAACCCCACTAAAAACTGGGGGTGAACTCAGGACAGACACTACAATGGCGACAGAAAAAGGACAAAAGGACAAATAACGATATACAAAAAACTCTGCAGAGGCCTAATGATCCAGCGAACCCCACTAAAAACTGGGGGTGAACTCAGGACAGACATTACAATGGCGACAGAAAAAGGACAAAAGGACAAATAACGATATACATGTACAAAAAACTCTGCAGAGGCCTAATGATCCAGCGAACCCCACTAAAAACTGGGGGTGAACTCAGGACAGACACTACAATGGCGACAGAAAAAGGACAAAAGGACAAATAACGATATACAAAAAACTCTGCAGAGGCCTAATGATCCAGCGAACCCCACTAAAAACTGGGGGTGAACTCAGGACAGACACTACAATGGCGACAGAAAAAGGACAAAAGGACAAATAACGATATACAAAAAACTCTGCAGAGGCCTAATGATCCAGCGAACCCCACTAAAAACTGGGGGTGAACTCAGGTTCTCCAAATCTAACCAAATGAAATTTAGTATTCATATGTAATGATACTATGAATAATTATTTTTTCATTTGAAAATTTAAGACAATAATTTCGCAAGTTGTACTGAAAACTTTATTCCATTGACTCATGATATACATTATTTATTGTAAGACAATTTCCTATCAATTAGTAATATTTTATGAATATAATAAACACATAAATAACTATATTGTTTTTAAAAGTTTTGAATTGGATATAATGGAGAAAGTATACGTACATATAGTTGTGTACATTTATTTAATCAATTAATGTAGCAATATTGTTTTTACTTTTCTGGTACGTACATCACTTATCAGTAACCTATTTTATTCATTACTTACAGACTTTATTCCGCGTATTAGACCTTCACCCAGCTACCTGGTATAAAATGATAGTAACGGCCCACAGTGATGGAGGATCTACAGAATCTCCTATAGAATTTGCCACTCTGACATATCATGGAGGTACGTTATTTCTGTGTCATTCATCTTAATACCATTTCCAATATGCTGTAGCTTTAGAGGAAAACTTTCAATATGCATATCTGACATTGTCTTGCAACTTGATAATATCTCCTTTTCCTTATGTTTGTTTAATATACCATTATGGACTGGTATTCGCTTTTTGCAAATATTTCCCTCATGTAAATATAATTAAATATATTTTGAAGTAAAATATAAAATTGGAATATATTAAGCTGTAATTTTCGTAAAGCATGGTTCATCAACGATGTTTCAATGTAAAATGAATTTAATTGATATGTTTTTCGTTTTAGAACCAATTACACCTATTTACATATCACAACGATATGAGAGGAGATTTTATGAAAAGGAGATTGTTATGATCCCGTTGTCAGCTGGTATTATATCGTTATGTGTTCTAGTGGTTGGTGTCTTACTGTATTGTAAAAGAAGAAGGGAAATTATTAAACTTAAAGGTAAGAATTAAATGTATCATTATAATGCCTTTAGTAGAATTTATGGTTGACTGATTGACTTTGATTGCTTTAAGTTTCTAGGGGCGGCTTTTTAGACAGTAATCATGCTGGGATATATCTATGGACGGATGTTTTGAATGTCACAAATTTAAACAACCACTTCTGACAAATTGTTGATGATTATGAGTTGTTGCACGTTTCCAATTACGAGGGTTTATACACGGGGCGAAGAAACTATATCTGTTTCATATCCTGGGTTGTTAGAAACCTTTCTGTGAGAGGCATAACTATAAACATTCATCAATCGTGCAACCCCAAGTGAACCAGTTGGCATAGAAATATGAAATTGTCCTCTCCTATCTATTATCGACCTTTTATATACTGACAATCAGAACATCCGCACAATAATGACAGGAAAGAGTCATTATATACATGCACTTGGTATTTTGGCATGCAAAGGTAAATGGAATCATGTGTCTGAATAAATGGTTTTATTTTCAGAGTTGTCTTCAAACCTGCGTCGTGATATAACTGCAGAGACATCTTTAATGAACGATCTTGACAAAAGGTTGAATTGTGAATACGATAGCAGTAGTGGGAATTCTGAATTATTTAGCAAAAGAAATGTTAACCTGTTTACATCACTGAGCCCTGAAGACAACTTTAACAGTCCATCCTGGTTGTTCAGTACGGACACAAGTAAAACTACCAGTGATAATGGTTCATTAGAAAAGTCAGGTATGTTGACGGCCATCATGGTTGCATTAATAATGGTTGCATTACTGTTAACGACTGAAGCTAGAGACCGTTGTGGCCGTGATTGTACTGAAGGTAGAGACCGTCATGGCCGTGATTGTACTGAAGCTAGAGACCGTCATGGCCGTGATTGTACTGCAGGTAGAGACCGTCATGGCCGTGATTGTACTGAAGCTAGAGACCGTCATGGCCGTGATTGTACTGAAGCTAGAGACCGTAGTGGCCGTGATTGTACTGAAGGTAGAGACCGTCATGGCCGTGATTGTACTGAAGCTAGAGACCGCCATGGCCGTGATTGTACTGAAGCTAGAGACCGTCGTGGCTGTGATTGCACTGAAGCTAGAGACCGTTGTGGCTGTGATTGTACTGAAGCTAGAGACCGTCATGGCCGTGATTGTACTGAAGCTAGAGACCGTCATGGCCGTGATTGTATTGAAGGTAGAGACCGTTGTGGTTGTGATTGTACTGAAGCTAGAGATCGTTGTGGCCGTGATTGTGCTGAAGGTAGAGACCGTTGTGGCGGCCGTGATTGTACTGAAGCTAGAGACCGTCATGGCCGTGATTGTACTGAAGCTAGAGACCGTTGCGGCTGTGATTGTACTGAAGCTAGAGACCGTCATGGCCGTGATTGTACTGAAGCTAGAGACCGTAGTGGCCGTGATTGTACTGAAGCTAGAGACCGTAGTGGCCGTGATTGTACTGAAGCTAGAGACCGTCATTGCCGTGATTGTACTGAAGCTAGAGACCGTTGTGGCCGTGATTGTACTGAAGCTAGAGACCGTCATGGCCGTGATTGCACTGAAGCTAGAGACCGTTGTGGCCGTGATTGTACTGAAGCTAGAGACCGACATGGCCGTGATTGTACTGAAGCTAGAGACCGTTGTGGCCGTGATTGTACTGAAGCTAGAGACCATCATGGCCGTGATTGTACTGAAGCTAGAGACCGTTGTGGCCGTGATTGTACTGAAGCTAGCGACCGTCGTCGCTGTGATTGTACTGAAGCTAGAGACCGCTGTGGCCGTGATTGTTCTGAAGCTAGAGACCGTCATGGCCGTGATTGTACTGAAGCTAGAGACCGTCGTGGCCGTGATTGTACTGAAGCTAGAGACCGTCATGGCCGTGATTGTACTGAAGGTAGAGACCGTCATGGCCGTGATTGTACTGAAGCTAGAGACCGTCATGGCCGTGATTGTACTGAAGCTAGAGACCGTCATGGCCGTGATTGTACTGAAGCTAGAGACCGTCATGGCCGTGATTGTACTGAAGCTAGAGACCGTCATGGCCGTGATTGTACTGAAGCTAGAGACCATCATGGCCGTGATTGTACTGAAGCTAGAGACCGTCATGGCCGTGATTGTACTGAAGCTAGAGACCGTCATGGCCGTGATTGTACTGAAGGTAGAGACCGTCATGGCCGTGATTGTACTGAAGCTAGAGACCGTCATGGCCGTGATTGTACTGAAGCTAGAGACCGTCATGGCCGTGATTGTACTGAAGCTAGAGACCGTCATGGCCGTGATTGTACTGAAGCTAGAGACCGTCATGGCCGTGATTGTACTGAAGCTAGAGACCGTCATGGCCGTGATTGTATTGAAGCTAGAGATCGTCGTGGCCGTGATTGTACTGAAGCTAGAGATCGTCATGGCCGTGATTGTACTGAAGCTAGAGACCGTCATGGCCGTGATTGTACTGAAGCTAGAGACCGTCATGGCCGTGATTGTACTGAAGCTAGAGACCGTCATGGCCGTGATTGTACTGAAGCTAGAGATCGTCATGGCCGTGATTGTACTGAAGCTAGAGACCGTCATGGCCGTGATTGTACTGAAGCTAGAGACCGTCATGGCCGTGATTGTACTGAAGCTAGAGACCGTCATGGCCGTGATTGTACTGAAGGTAGAGACCGTCATGGCCGTGATTGTACTGAAGGTAGAGACCGTCGTCGCTGTGATTGTATTGAAGCTAGAGACCGTCATGGCCGTGATTGTACCGAAGGTAGAGACCGTCATGGCCGTGATTGTACTGAAGGTAGAGACCGTCGTCGCTGTGATTGTATTGAAGCTAGAGATCGTCATGGCCGTGATTGTACTGAAGCTAGAGATCGTCATGGCCGTGATTGTACTGAAGCTAGAGACCGTCATGGCCGTGATTGTACTGAAGCTAGAGACCGTCATGGCCGTGATTGTACTGAAGCTAGAGACCGTCATGGCCGTGATTGTACTGAAGGTAGAGACCGTCATGGCCGTGATTGTACTGAAGCTAGAGATCGTCATGGCTGTGATTGTACTGAAGCTAGAGACCGTCGTGGCGTGATTGTACTGAAGCTAGAGATCGTCATGGCCGTGATTGTACTGAAGCTAGAGACCGTCATGGCCGTGATTGTACTGAAGCTAGAGACCGTCATGGCCGTGATTGTACTGAAGCTAGAGACCGTCATGGCCGTGATTGTACTGAAGGTAGAGACCGTCATGGCCGTGATTGTACTGAAGCTAGAGACCGTCATGGCCGTGATTGTACTGAAGGTAGAGACCGTCGTCGCTGTGATTGTATTGAAGCTAGAGATCGTCGTGGCTGTGATTGTACTGAAGCTAGAGACCGTCGTGTCCGTGATTGTACTGAAGCTAGAGACCGTCATGGCCGTGATTGTACTGAAGGTAGAGACCGTCATGGACGTGATTGTACTGAAGCTAGAGACCGTCATGGCCGTGATTGTACTGAAGCTAGAGATCGTCGTGGCCGTGATTGTATGGCAGTTGAATTTACAACTATCTATCCAATCACTGTCTATCACCACTAAAGTTGTGATTTCGAACCCCTTTCATGGCGAGGTGTACTTGATGCAACATTATATGATAAAGTTCGCCAGTGACTTGTGACAGGTCATTGATTTTCTCTGGGTACTGCAAATTCATCCACCAATAAAACTGACCACCATGATATAACTGAAATATTGGTGGAATTTGGCGTTAAACACCATAGACTAAGCAAAACCAAATCGACCGTAGCTTTTATTAATGGATAGGTAGGACTGATGTTTTCATCATCTACTAAAGCATTTTTCAATTAAAGAAGAATAAGGGTAAAACAAATATAATTTTTACTTATTGAAAATATAATCATATTTTTGGTTAGTGACATTTCTTTCGTTGGTACACAGGAAACAAATAGTATTTCCTTTCAAGTCTAAAGATTCTTTAAAAATCTTACCAAGATATGTTTTAATACATTATATGACAACATAATTGTAATTTGATTCTAACTATATAACGATTTAATTTTACATGTAATTAATACATTTCTCGCAAATAGCTAGCATTCTGTCAAAAAAATAATCGAACGCACCTTTTTTTATATATATATAATAATCAGTAGATCTATCAAAAGCATTTTAAATGATTAAAATGTGAAATCCCAATTCAATGGAACCGCATTTGCATAGCACATAGTTTAATCAATTTGACTTCCATTCAGTTAAACGCGTTTCGATAAAATAAATCATTTTTAGATTCATTGCTTCGAATGGTGTGTTTTTATAAGTTGTGGTAGGAGTTCTTCATGTCCTATCTTTCATAGTATGGAGTTGATATACTTCTGGGATTATATCATGTTGGTTTAAACTTCGATTATCCCATTTACATAAATATTTAGTTTGAACTACGTTATCGCCTTTTTCTTCTTTAATGGTTTTAACAAAATTGCATCGCATGCTAGACATTTGAAAATTAATTGGCATTGCAGCAGAGATTTGGATTGATTATAGAAATAGCTAATTTAGTGAAATTGTGCTAATACTGTCTTATTATGGATAAGTGATACACTTTCATAAAAAATGTATTTTCAGAAGACGGAATCATTTGGACCAATTTAAAATTTATACAATATTTTGACCGAAAATCATCTTAACATTTCATTGGAGACTTGTTGTCTTCTTTGTTGTACATATAATTGTATTCTTATACACGATAAATGCAAAATTTGCATTCTACAAAAAAAAAATAAGCATATTGATTGGTATTCATTTTAGATGATGATGGCAATATAAATCCCTATGCTACATTTAAAGAAATGAAACAAGCACTAAGAGATACGGAACCTTCTGAAATGGATGACATCAGTCTAGAAAAAGCAGAGGCCCAAAGAGCTGTAAGTTTGTGTCGAATGATTCGTTTTAAATCTATAATGTATTTTAATCTATTGATCTTGCACTGCTAGAATATTCAGTCATCCATCTTGTCTGCTGAGTACACACATTTAAACAGTGATTCAAACTTTGTTGTATCGTTCTTATGTTGTTTAATGATATTTTCTTTCACGTTTTGACAATTGACGCACATTTTTTTTTTCTTCAAAAAGTATAAAAATAGATGGTTAACAGTTCAACCAATATCAACAAAACGAACAACTTCCCCTCACCTTAAGTCATTGAACACAAGAAGAACACGACATATACCAATGGAAATCCATAATTGTTGTGAGGCTTAGCTGCTTAATGGAATCCCAAGCATCCTTTTATTTAAAGTCTGACGAAAAGGTTGAAAAGCCATAGGAGAAATCAGAAGCCATAAATAGAAGGAGGACAGACAATAGAAAAGGACATAAAGGAAAACAATGATATACAAAACATTACACAGAAAATAAAGATCGAGTAATACGTACCCCGCTTGTTTCTAACCATTTTCGGAATTTCGGAATTAATTAGTAAGAAAGGGTATTGGTGTAAATGAATATGAGAGAATATTCACCTTTATGCAAATTAGAGTACAGGAACAGTACTTTTATTGCTGTTCTACATTTCTGATATTTAACATGCTGTTTTTATTCCATTTTCAGATGTTTGCTGAGTCGTATGTTCCTTTTTATAAACAGAAGACCAAATATCCAGAAAAACTAGCACCTGTTCCACCAGTTAAACCACCAATCAAAAACCCGATAATCAAAACTGAAGGCTATGACAATGAAGGTACATTTTAATATACACAGTGTGTTTTCGACAGAAAACAATTGAAGTTGAAACAATATAAAATTATTTTGTTAGGTCGCCTTTCATCCGTTCATCTTTCATTGATACCACGGATCTAATTTAGATAAATATTGAATTATCCCCAATGCAAATTATATTCATGTAAGCGACAACATCTTTTCCCTTGTGTTATCTTCATTAATAAATGAAATATCGTAATCTAGATTGTGTCGTGTTGCAGAGCGAAACTTGCAAAAATGCACACACACAGAACCAATACCATACTGTCAGGAACAGTTCCAGAATGTAATCAGATAATCGTAGAAACAGAGGCAACATCGATACCCCCAAATCATAACCACGATACCCCCAAACCATAACCATGATACCCCCAAACCATAACCACGATACCCCCAAAACATAACCACGATACCCCCAAACATAACCACGATACCCCCAAACATAACCACGATACCCCGAAAACATAACCACGATACCCCCAAAACATAACCACGATACCCCCAAACCATAACCACGATACCCCCAAACCATAACCACGATACCCCGAAAACATAACCACGATACCCCGAAAACATAACCACGATACCCCCAAAACATAACCACGATACCCCCAAAACATAACCACGATACCCCCAAAACATAACCACGATACCCCCAAACCATAACCACGATACCCCCAAACCATAACCACGATACCCCGAAAACATAACCACGATACCCCGAAAACATAACCACGATACCCCCAAACCATAACCACGATACCCCCAAAACATAACCACGATACCCCGAAAACATAACCACGATACCCCCAAACCATAACCACGATACCCCCAAAACATAACCACGATACCCCCAAACATAACCATGATACCCCGAAAACATAACCACGATACCCCGAAAACATAACCACGATACCCCCAAAACATAACCACGATACCCCCAAAACATAACCACAATACCCCCAAAACATAACCACGATACCCCCAAACCATAACCACGATACCCCCAAACCATAACCACGATACCCCCAAACATAACCACGATACCCCGAAAACATAACCACGATACCCCGAAAACATAACCACGATACCCCCAAAACATAACCACGATACCCCCAAACCATAACCACGATACCCCCAAACCATAACCACGATACCCCCAAACCATAACCACGATACCCCCAAAACATAATCACGATACCCCCAAACCATAACCACGATACCCCCAAACCATAACCACGATACCCCCAAACATAACCACGATACCCCGAAAACATAACCACGATACCCCCAAAACATAACCACGATACCCCCAAAACATAACCACGATACCCCCAAACCATAACCACGATACCCCCAAACCATAACCACGATACCCCCAAACCATAACCACGATACCCCCAAAACATAACCACGATACCCCCATAACATAACCACGATACCTCCAAACCATAACCACGATACCAACCACTGTTCTGGCTTTGTACAGTCGCTTCAATAACACGGGAATAGATTAGTTTTATAGACCTAAACTTCTCCTCTTGGTGATATGATGCGGTCATGTAAGTGTTTTATAGACCTAAACTTCTCCTCTTGGTGACATGATGAGGTCATGTAAGTGTTTTATAGACCTAAGCTTCTCCTCTTGATGATGTGATGCGGTCATGCAAGTGGTTTTATAGACCTAAATTTCCCCTCTTGATGATATGATGCGGTCATGTAAGTGTTTTATATACCTAAGCTTCTCCTCTTGATGATATGATGCGGTCATGTAAGTGTTTTATAGACCTAAGCTTCTCCTCTTGATGATATGATGCGGTCATGTAAGTGTTTTATAGACCTAAGCTTCTCCTCTTGATGATATGATGCGGTCATGTAAGTGTTTTATAGACCTAAGCTTCTCCTCTTGGTGATATGATGCGGTCCTGTAAGTGTTTTATAGACCTAAGCTTCTCCTCTTGATGATATAATGCGGTCATGCAAGTGGTTTTATATACCTAAGCTTCTCCTCTTGATGATATGATGCGGTCATGTAAGTGTTTTATAGACCTAAGCTTCTCCTCTTGATGATATGATGCGGTCATGTAAGTGTTTTATAGACCTAAGCTTCTCCTCTTGATGATATGATGCGGTCATGTAAGTGTTTTATAGAACTAAGCTTCTCATCTTGGTGACATGATGCGGTCATGTAAGTGTTTTATAGACCTAAGCTTCTCCTGGTGATATGATGCGGTCATGTAAGTGTTTTATAGATCTAAGCTTCTCCTCTTGGTGACATGATGCGGTCATGTAAGTGTTTTATAGACCTAAGCTTCTCCTCTTGGTGATATGCTGCGTTCATGTAAGTGTTTTATAGACCTAACCTTCTCCTCTTGGTGATATGATGCGGTCATGTAAGTGTTTTATAGATCTAAGCTTCTCCTCTTGGTGACATGATGCGGTCATGCAAGTGTTTTATATACCTAAGCTTCACTTCTTGGTGATATGCTGCGTTCATGTAAGTGGTTTTATAGACCTAAGCTTCTCCTCTTGGTGATATGATGCGGTGATGTAAGTGTTTTATAGATCTAAGCTTCTCCTCTTGGTGATATGATGCGGTCATGTAAGTGTTGTATAGACCTAAGCTTCTCCTCTTGGTGATATGAAGCGGTCATGTAAGTGTTTTATAGATCTAAGCTTCTCCTCTTGGTGATATGATGCGGTCATGTAAGTGTTTTATAGATCTAAGCTTCTCCTCTTGGTGATATGATGCGGTCATGCAAGTGTTTTATAGATCTAAGCTTCTCCTCTTGGTGACATGATGTGGTCATGCAAGTGTTTTATAGACCTAAACTTCTCCTCTTGGTGATATGATGCAGTCATGTAAGTGTTTTATAGATCTAAGCTTCTCCTCTTGGTGACATGATGCGGTCATGCAAGTGTTTTATAGACCTAAGCTTCTCCTCTTGGTGATATGCTGCGTTCATGTAAGTGGTTTTATAGACCTAAGCTTCTCCTCTTGGTGATATGATGCGATCATGTAAGTGTTTTATAGATCTAAACTTCTCCTCTTGGTGATATGCTGCGTTCATGTAAGTGGTTTTATAGACCTAAGCTTCTCCTCTTGGTGATATGATGCGGTGATGTAAGTGTTTTATAGACCTAAGCTTTTCCTCTTGGTGATATGCTGCGTTCATGTAAGTGGTTTTATAGAACTAAGCTTCTCCTCTTGGTGATATGATGCGGTCATGTAAGTGTTTTATAGATCTAAGCTTCTCCTCTTGGTGATATGCTGCGTTCATGTAAGTGTTTTATAGATCTAAGCTTCTCCTCTTGGTGATATGATGTGGTCATGTAAGTGTTTTATAGATCTAAGCTTCTCCTCTTGGTGATATGATGCGGTCATGTAAGTGTTTTATAGATCTAAGCTTCTCTTGGTAACATGATGCGGTCACACAAGTGCTTTATAGACCTAAACTTTTCCTCTTGGTGATATGATGCGTTCCTGTAAGTGTTTTATAGACCTAAACTTCTCCTCTTGGTGACATGATGAGGTCATGTAAGTGTTTTATAGACCTAAGCTTCTCCTCTTGGTGATATGATGCGGTCATGTAAGTGTTTTATAGACCTAAGCTTCTCCTCTTGATATGATGCGGTCATGTAAGTGTTTTATAGACCTAAGCTTCTCCTCTTGGTGATATGATGCGGTCATGTAAGTGTTTAATAGAGCTAAGCTTCTCCTCGTGGTGATATGATGCGATCATGTAAGTGTTTAATAGAGCTAAGCTTCTCCTCGTGGTGATATGATGCGGTCATGTAAGTGTTTTATAGACCTAAGCTTCTCCTCTTGGTGATATGATGTGGTCATGTAAGTGTTTTATAGACCTAAGCTTCTCCTTTTGGTGATATGATGCGGTCATGTAAGTGTTTCATAGACCTAAGCTTCTCCTCTTGATATGATGCGGTCATGTAAGTGTTTTATAGACCTAAGCTTCTCCTCTTGGTGATATGATGCGGTCATGTAGGTGTTTAATAGAGCTAAGCTTCTCCTCGTGGTGATATGATGCGATCATGTAAGTGTTTAATAGAGCTAAGCTTCTCCTCGTGGTGATATGATGCGGTCATGTAAGTGTTTTATAGACCTAAGCTTCTCCTCTAGGTGACATGATGCGGTCATGTAAGTGTTTTATAGACCTAAGCTTCTCCTCTTGGTGATATGATGCGGTCATGTAAGTGTTTTATATACCTAAGCTTCTCCTCTTGATGATATGATGCGGTCATGTAAGTGTTTTATAGAACTAAGCTTCTCCTCTTGGTGACATGATGCGGTCATGTAAGTGTTTTATAGATCTAAGCTTCTCCTCTTGGTGATATGATGCGGTCATGTAAGTGTTTTATAGACCTAAGCTTCTCCTCTTGGTGATATGATGCGGTCATGTAAGTGTTTTATAGACCTAAGCTTCTCATCTTGGTGATATGATGCGGTCATGTAAGTGTTTTATAGACCTAAGCTTCTCCTCTTGGTGACATGATGCGGTCATGTAAGTGTTTTATAGACCTAAGCTTCTCCTCTTGGTGACATGATGCGGTCATGTAAGTGTTTTATAGACCTAAGCTTTCCTCTTGGTGACATGATGCGGTCATGTAAGTGTTTTTCACAAACTCTTTTGCAAAAATTGGATACTCAGCGTTGCCATAACGAACTCTAATCTTGAACTCGAACATAATATATTTAATCTTTAACACCATCCAATATAACTCAATACTATATATGACAACTACCATTAATAAATATATGTTACTCAACAGGTTTAGCTCTCAGTCCACGTAAATATGCCAGTGCTGATCAGATACATGCTTTGTTTACTACTAGTCATGGACGACAACATTGTTTATATGGCAAAGTTAAACCTACTTCACGTGGTAGTTCTGATGATAAAGGTATGTTAAGTCGTGAATTGTTTTATAATTGTGATAGAACATTTCATTTTCTTTTCGATTTCATTAAATTTCAAGCTAGAGGCCAATTTGGAAACCTAATTTCAATAAGAAGCTAAGCGTAATGCGTTTCTGGTTCAAGTACAATCATCGGTATATGTGTAAACATTATAATGATGAAGCTCTATTTTCTCCGCTGAGGGGCACAACTTGCTTGGGAGAGCACAACGCAACAAAATTAACGAAGCGCAAATTAGTCCTATGAGTAACAGTTAAATAGGAGTTGTCGTTCGTGACCCGTTCGATTTTCTTACCTTATTCCGTATCTCTTTTATTAATTTTGGCACTCAAAATACCATTGCCACCTTTACCTTGCATGTTGTTTATTGGTTGTAAATGGAAATAGCTGAATAACATGGAGTGTTCCAATTTCGTGGGTTCCGTATCACTATAAAGTCAATTAACTAAACATCATTTCTGTACATTTGTAATATGCTATGATAAATATCGTTGTTAATTTAAAACTAATTGAATACTGTTTCGATTGAATTTATAGCCAGTCTGAGACACAGCATCATTTCCAGTGTAACGACAGTATCTTCAAGTCGAGATGAACTACTAGAAGCTTTAGAAAATTCCAGACGTAATCCACCACCCCCTGTCTTGTATGAATCACAACCAGACTCAAGTTCACAGAAAACAGAAAGCCCTGGTGATCCGGGTATTTTACAGTTCACACAGGCTCCACCTCTACCGAATGAACAAAGAGAAGCAACATGTCAGCTACAAGGTATTACAGGTAATTAGTTTTTATTATTATACAGATTAACGTAAGAAATGATATATGTGTAAATGAACATGAAATATTATCCAGCATTACATAAGTTAAAGAAACAGTTTTTATTGTTGTTATGCATTATACAGTCACATGCATGTCTTCAGCAATGATCATAACTCATACACTAGCCCGCGGTTGGGTGGTACTCTTTATTTCTTCCGATAAATGCTACATCTGACCATTTTTGTCATTTTGATGTTATATACATACTTTAATGGTCACAAACGATTTAAAATGAACCAGTAAATGATCATCTGTTGTATTTGTTATTTAGTCTACCTAGCAGTAACACTAGAACGAATCATGGTCTACAAAATACAAATGTGAAATGAAAATTAGCAGATGGTCATTTATGTTATGGGTTGTACTTCAACTCCAAATCTGATAATTGGTAATATGTGATACAGATCCTGAGGCAATATGTGTTGTTTTTCGTTCACAGTTAACGAAACTAGGATTCGTCAGATTATCTGGTTATTTTTATATTTGTTGATATAATTCATAATATAATACTAGTATTGCATTTTGTTGTTGTTGCTTAAATAGATCAAAACGTGACAAAACGGAAGAAGAATTTAGATACAGAGGTATTGGAGTTTCGTCAACAAACCCCAGTACACCCACGGAGGGCCAGGGGGAAACACAAAACAAAACAAAAGGGACAGATGACTGGAAAGAGAAACATAGGGGCTACTATTAAAAGGTGATTAGTATTTTTTTGCATATTAATAAATTTCCGTTTTAAAAACATAATTTATATAGGAATAGCATGTTTTATAGTGACATATTAATTGTTTAATATTTAATAGTAACCCAAAACCAAACTTACTTGTAATTTTTATATAATACCATCATAATATTGTAGGACTGATTCATTATGTTTTGTTTGTTTATTCAAGGAACTAATCAACTTGAGTTTTTTAAACTACGAATTCCAAGAAAAGAATCGCTGAATGTAGATAAAATTGATAAAGTGTATATAATATTCGAGTTCACCATAAACCATATCAAATGCCATAGAGTTTTATTGATTTTCTTTTGAATGGGGGAAAATCAATATAATGAGTATACAATATAGAGAAGAGTTTGAAGATACTAAAGGAGTAAATCAGAATCGGTAAATCGAAGGACAGACAACACAATGGCCAAAAGAAATAGAACGAAAGGACAAACTACAATCTACAAAACATACACATCAAACTAAAGATCGAGTAACACGAACCCTACTAACAACCGGGGCTGGACGCAGGTGCTCCGGAAGGGTAAGCAGTTTCAATTTTAATTCTTGTATATTCGATATGTAAATGTGACAAAAATTGTCCACCTTAATAAGACATTGTGTTTTCCTTCCAGAACCCCAAGTAGGGCTAGTACGACTAGTAGTGAAGAGGTTACTTATACGTTTGGAGATAGAGATATCCCTCTAACATACAGTCCATCTGAGGGATACCTATCTTATCCACAGGAGAGTCTTACAGAGTCTGGTTATAGCACAAGTAAAAGAGGTAGTTTAATTACACAATCTCATGTAAAATCACAGTGAACATGTCGTGAAATTTTAACTGCATATATCATTGCATAGGAAATATCCGAGTAACTATTTTTATGACGTGTCTGTGCCTTGCTTGGTCAACGACTAGTCACATTTTGATATTAAGCATTTTGAATTCATATCAATTTTGGTATTATTTGTTTCTCGCTTGTGTTTATATTTTTTTTTATTTATACTGTTTTTATATTGACTTTTCCTATTTGTTCACGAGTTATCTACCTTTCACCGTAATACTGAGTCATCTACTGGAGAGATATCAGATGGTACTACTATCACATACATATACCGGTATCCATTACACCAAGCATACAACAATACAAATACTGCCAAGTGAAAACAAACCAGTGTCTGAACAATTACCAAACAATTACTATTGCAAACATTTAATGTTAAACAATTAGATGTAGATTAGATTTAACTTTTTTATTATTATATAATAAAACAAATAAATAATTATCATTTTATTGCACAAATTACGCAAGTATATATTTACGGCATAGCTGATAACAAAATATGTAGTCCACGGAAACGAAATTAATTTCTTAATTTTGATTTCCTGTGATAGAAATGTAGTTGATATTGGTGCATATATTTCTTGACCACCGAAGGGCATTTCTTTTATCTATCAAATCAGAATCAGTGCTTGGTCAAAATGAATTAACAAACCTAACATTTACAATTAAGAACATAGTAATTGTATGTGGCGTTATATATCATGTTTTGTGTCATCCTCTGGTTAGATAGAATAACAAACAATTCAACCACACAATATATAAAAGTATTTTAAGAGTCTGTATACTGACTTATACAATAAACATCATGAAGAGGTAGTATGCTTATCACACTGGTATCATGTCTGTTTCAGTGGGTAGATCCACACCTCATACTAAGTCACGATACGAGGTTAGTTTACAGACGCCAGGTAGTGACGAACATAAACCACTGGTATCAGCGCTGGCACAACCAGGATTGATAAGTCCTACAGATGAAGATGAGGAGTCCGTCAGGTTGTTAGATAGGTAAGGAGCTTCATTATTTTCATACATTTGCAAGAGACATAGAACCAATCAAAGAATTTTAACATGCATAACTAGTTTCTAGAAAGCATACTTTTGTCATGTGCTCGATCTCAACGCTTCCCTAATGGTTTACTAGCTAAAACATATAACAGATAAGAGGTTCGAGGCAATAAAATTATCTCTAATCCACCACTTAATATCGAAGCCCATGTACTGATGTGATTGTGCTCTGTCGGTGTGATATTTTTGTTTTGTTTTTCTTTGTATTATGATATGCATTTACACACATCTAAGCCAAAGATAGAATTAGCTTTATTATCCATTTTTTTTTCCGAAGATATCGTTATTATGAATTACTCTTAAGTTTTATATAAGTCTATCGTGATTTGCTTTTCAAGTGATCTCCCTTTACATATATTTTGTTTTATTAATTTTCAGACATTATAGACCGGTTACAGGTCACGTAGTACTTACTGATAGATGTAAACGTTCAGACAAGGGATACACGGATGATTTCACGATAGTATAAGGCTATCCATTGTAACGAGTGATATGTGATCAGTTCCAATAAGTAGAGATGGGAGCAAGCACGGCAGGTTCTGCTGGAATTATAGACAATGAGATTGATCTACGTTGATGTATATTGTCAAGGAAGCAAATGTGAATGAACAATTAATAATATAATACAAACTCCTAGTTGAGTGTATGATTACCTATATAATAGGGTTAAGTTGGTTGAACCAAATCTAAAAGTTGGTTGCAACTCTATAAAGTTTAAAATGAGTATGAACAGAATTATACAATAAACTATAATGTATATACCATTGAAGCATTGTAAACCATGTGCCTTTGTAATATGCAAACGCTGGTTAAATTTCAAAAACTATCAAAATGAACTTTGTGCATCAGTATTTGTTTTAAGGTTGTTTTTTGCACAGTGTATTTGAAATTATGTGCACTTTTATATTATCCTCAATGATATGACATAACATTAATTATGAAAATAATGAAGCAATATTTGAATATTATATCATTGACAATCATCATCATAGTGCTCTATATTCCCACACAAATTATTCATTTATACATCATACATAATTTGGGGATAAATCATAATTGACTCATACCGCCATGATATAACTGACATATTGTTGAAAGTGGTGTTAAACACCATAACCCTAACCATGATTGACTCATTCATATACGTTCTGTTTGTGTAGAGGCTGACACAGTATTTTAACGTTGTTGTATATTGCCACCGGACAATGTAATTCCTCATATCATAATCATTTCATACATAAATCGTATTGATTTCTAGTCAGATTTATGGTTCACTGCCGACAAAGTTTTATTTTATTTTCACTTGTTTGTAATGTTTATTTTATATTATTTTTATTTTTGTCATAGTTATATTTTATTGTTTAATTGTAAATTTTGTTCTTGTGAATTGTGATAAGAAAACAAAGAGTGCAATATTTCTTTGATATGTGTATATAGATATTATCTTTGTATAGATTATGGATGTGTGTAATTTATAGGAGTAACTGTTTACGGCGTGTAACGTCATTTGTAAAATATAATGCAAAAGTTTTCTTTTTTCAAACTAGCATTTATTGAAAACGCTATCTATGTTAAACGAAATCTTTGGAACTCTAACTCATATACCTATAATGATGCTCTGTTTCTGGAACTGAAATGAATCTACAGTTTTAAAACGTAAAATGTGTAAGCTCAATGTTAATCATAGGAAATGTGATCATATTAAATGTCATAATTATATAATACAATGAAAGCATCATAAATCGAACCTCCTTGGTATCAACTGTTGTGTACGGGATAGACAGGTGATCGGTTTATACAGGTTAAATTAGGATAGACAGGTGATCGGTTTATACAAGTTAAATTAGGATAGACAGGTGATCGGTTTATACAAGTTAAATTAGGATAGACAGGTGATCGGTTTATACAAGTTAAATTAACACATATTTCCTACATTGGCACTTTATTTTTAAGTTCGATTTAACACAGGAATCCAGCTTATTCGAGATGTTTCACTGTATATATATACACTCCGACAAAAGTTAAGCACCACCCTATATTTTTATCGATATATTTTTTTACATCAATACTGTTAAAACAATAAAATAGATATCACCATTTTTCTTACACTTCTTAAAAGACTACACCAAGGGCTCTAAAATTACCAATCTACGAAGTATTCATCATCCTGAAAGACGTGACTATGACGTGGCAAAAATGGGGTTCAAAACAGGCGCTGGAAAAACGTAAAACCAGTTTGTCTTTGATGGAAGTTTTTAACATTGCATTACAATGCAGAGTCTTCAGATTTTAAGAACTTTTAAATGCATATATTGTGCGTATGTGTAAGGCATAAAAATCAATAACGAGTATATCCACCGCGTTTATTGTGAAGTTTTGTAACACGCCTCGTCATGCATCGCACAAAACGCCTAAACCTTTCTTGGGGGAACTGTTGCCACTCCTGCAAGATAACAGTTCTTAATTCGTCAATATTTTGATATTTTGGATTGCGTTGGTTAATTTTTCGGCCAATAAAGTCACATACATGCTCTATATGGTTCATGTCTGGCGACATCGCAGGCCATGGAATTGTCTGAACAGCCTCTTGCTGTAAAATATGTTGTACAATTCGGGCTCTATGTGGCCTAGCGTTGTCGTCCATGAGCATTGGCCTATCAGCTAACGCATAATTGTCGAAATGGGGGATTACGCGTGGAGCGAGCACATTGTCACGGTATTTTTGGCCTGTCAGATTACCATCAAGAACGTACAAGTCCAACTTACAGTCAAAGGAAAAACAACCCCAGACAGTTACACCCCCACCCCCAAAAGCAGTTGTGCCCAAAATGTGGTTGTCCTTAAATGAAGTGTTTCGTTGGCGCCAAACCTTTGCACGACCGTCGGTAGGGCGTAACAAAAAACAACTTTCATCAGACCAGTGGACCCGTCTCCATGTGCGAATAGTCCACCCCAAATGATCATGTGACCAGTCAAATCGAGCATGGCGATGACGTAATGTCAACTGTGGACGTTTTATGGGTCGTCGCGCTCGCATTCCATGATGGTGGAGGCGTCTGAATACAGTGTGTGTGCTGATGTGGCCTCCAAACGCTAAATTACCACAAAGTGCACCAGCTGTACTGAACGGCCGTTGCCGCGCCCGTCTGGATATGAGCCGGTCCTCTCTCGGCGTCGCTTTGCGAGGTCTACCTGCACGTGGACAGTCAGTAACATTCCCCGTTTGACGAAAACGCTGCATCAGTCGTACAATGATGGAATGGTTAACCCTGAAGTGGTCTGCCACCCTTCTATGGCTAAAACCACCGTTATGCATGCCAACAGCTTGCCACCTTTCTGGTATGGTTATTTTTCGCCGCACCATACCAATCCAATAGAAAATGAAACTTAAAACTCTACACATAAGAAATCAGCTTTCGTTCGCAAACACAAATGTTGAAAAGTACACGTGGCACTTTACACACCCTGTCATATACACATAAATAAAAATCGATCAATAACCTGTTCCACAGGTAAGTAAGTATGTGTGTACAGGTAACGACAACAGCAAACCGATTTGAAATAAGTTCATTATTAGAAAAGATATTATTGAAACAAGTCAGGTGGTGATTAACTTTTGTCGGACTGTATATATATAATATGGCGAGGGGGGCTCGATTCAACATTTTGTGATAAAGTTTATCTGTGACTTGAGGAAAGTCGGTAGTTTTCTCCGGTTTCCTCCACCAAATATTGTTGAAAATGGCGTTAAACACCATAACCCTAACACATATCTATGTATACCATTCGGAGAAAATGGTTTTGAACATTCACAAATAATGATATTACGATGCAATACAGAAACATATTATTTATATAATATATTGTATATAAAATAAGTTATGAATGAAAGACAGTTTATATGAAATCTAAGAGAGGAGTAATAAATAAAACAATTAAAAATAACACTATCTGAGTTGTTTTTCTCTAACTTATACTATCGATTCCGTATTAATGATCAGAAAAAAATGAAGATACCAAAGGTGGAATCAGAATCTGTAAATCGAAGAACAGACAATTGAAAGGGGACAAAAATGATCCACAAATAATACAAAGTAAGCTAAAGATTAAGCAACACGAACCAACCCCACAAAAACAACGCAGAAGAACTCAGATGTGCCAGTGATGAAAGTTGTGATAAACATCTATAACTCATTCAAATGTATAATAACACCAATGTACTTAATCAATGACAAGTTTATCTTTAAGCGTAGATTCATAGTTGTGTGTTGCCGGCATTAAATTGATTCAGCAATTGTGATGATGTTTTGTGAGTGAAAGTCATATGACATACACAAATTATCCCGGAATATCAATGGACTGATTCTGCCTGTGAGAGAGAGTAGAGTGATCTGGTAATCAGTTCTTGCTCCACTTGTAGCACCCGTTGATTCGGCCTGTGAGAGAGAGTAGAGTGATCTGGTAATCAGTTCTTGCTCCACTTGTAGAACCCGTTGATTCGGCCTGTGAGAGAGAGTAGAGTGGTCTGGTAATCAGTTCTTGCTCCACTTGTGCCACCCGTTGTGTTACTCCTACTACGACAACCAGAACATATCCGTGATCATTTGTGACACAGATATTCCATGACCTAAAACATATCTCATATGTATGTACTCCATAACATGTTTCATATATTCGTTCACTGTTATAAAATAAAAACTGCCCTAGATTAAAAATAGTATATCCACTGTTAGAAAAAACTGTCCTATATAAGGACTAATACAGATGCAGAATATTAATGAATCAGTTTGTTTTTGTCAAGACACCACGTAACTATTAAGTAAACGATAATGATCAACAGTAAACAGTGATTAATCAATAATTCTACCAATAACAACAACTAACTACCTATCATCGCAAACAGTTAAACATCATAGCCAGCGAAATATCTTAATAAAATTACGTTTCATCTTCATCGTAGTTGCTTCACATGAATCAAGACATACTGTTTTAGTGTGTTTTTTAAATATTTATTTAAATCGCGATTGTACGTTCACTCAATAATAGTTTCAGACTTGGTCACAATGTGTTTTCAGATTTGTATGCACTGTTTGGTTTGTTAAGACTTTATATTGTGCCTGTCCCAGACCAGTAAAGTCAGCAGTCATATATGTGTGTGATAGAGTTAAAGACTTAGCCTCGTCCTACAATTTTTCTATTGGAATTTTGAACTGTTCCGACAGTATGGTATTTCTTGTTTGTCATTTTATTTCAACATATCTCTACTATCCACGTATAAATTTTGTAAAGCATCATATAGCTAAACATTAGAAACATTGAAATCGTTTGTGCCTCCGTGTGTCTATATTACAAAAATAAAGACATTGGGTGTGATGTATTTATTAACCTCTTTACTCTAAAACCGTGCTTGTTTCTTTAATATGGCTCCTCATTCATGACTTATCACAGGGTTTATAACTAGATTTACACGATGGGTGGCACTAGTTAGCAGGAACAGCTTATTCTTCCGGAGCACCCGAGTTCACCCCCGGCTTTCAGTGGGGTTCGTGTTACTCGATCTTTTGTTTTATATGTATGTTTTGTAGATCATTGTTTGTCCTTTTGTACTTTTTCTATTGACCATTGTGTTGTCTGTTCTTCTTCGATATACGGATTCTGATTACCCCTTTGGTGTCTTCAAACTCTTCTTCAGAAATATAGGGTAACTAGGTCATTATCATATCCTCAAATATCAAAAGAATTATAATACTCTGCTAAGTCATCATTTCACATATGCTATAGTCTAGCCAGAAGCTGATATGCAAGGAATGGCAGCAAAGTTTATCAGAAAATCTAACAACTTACGCATATATTTTACCAGTTGAAAAAACTGATGAACCTGTATGGCGGAAGAAGCTATACTGTTTGACGTTTGATTGATTGATTGATTGATTGATTGATTGATTGATTGATTGATTGATTGATTGATTGATTGGTGCTTATCGCCAAGTCTAGCAATATTTCAGCTATATCGTGGACGTGAATATGCATATGTAATTTACAAACCTTAGTTTTCTTGTAAGTAAAAAGTAAACTTGGTACATGTCATTTAACATCTGTTGTTCAGTACGAATTGACTTTGAATATGTACTGACAAAAAAAGCAAACATCATCCCTAATAAGATTAGTTTGTTTTTTGCAAATTTATGTAATTTTATTTGGTGTTTTACGTCTATCTATTGCATGTCATCACAGTAGAGAGTATAAAAGATACACAACTGTGAAACTCTCCATTTGTCATATACATGTACCAATTACAAGTAAGTCATTCATTATAGTATTAAAATATTTTATTTAATCTTTCTTATTGTTTACACTTATATCTAACTATAAATATATACATAAATAAAATGAAAAAAAAAAAACCAAACATACCACAAACAAAATTACAATAGATATCCCTAATACACAAATACGTGATCGCTCATTCTACTGGCTTTGGCATAGACACTTCAATAACACATCAAGGCGTTAAACTAGTCTTATTGGTCAAATCTCCTCTTAAAGAAATGATGCAGTCGTGCACGTATCTTCCACATGTGAGTAAAATGACAATCCTCGCACGTAGTCGGGCGATGAGCGTTATTATTAAGGATACTATTATCTTGAACATTATACATAATACATTTAAACATCGAGACATGTATTATATTGCTTTTATGAAAGAGAGCTAAAAACGTTATATAAAACCTAAGGGTCAATCAAGGTTAGACATTCCAGAGACACATAGCCAGAAATGATGGGTACTTTGCTCATTTGCATATCTAAGATGGCGACACCGGGACGTCTACAATTTTCATATGATCTACATTTGTATATAGACGATTTCATTCATAATTGCATGTGTGTCATTTTCTGAACTTGAAAATGATACATTGAATCAAGCTGAATTAAATGAAATAAAAATTAATGAAAACAATTAAATATTCGAGGTTCCTGGACTAAATGAAAATCCGAGGCGATGAACCCTTTTTTGGCCTTAAGAGTCTATGTAAAAATGTCTGAAATACATGAAACTGGTGGCGTGTGACACAAAATTTAACAATGAATGACATTTGGCGACATATTTTCTGAAATTAATTTAGATTCCTCAATAATATATGTAATTATATTAACTAACCTTATATTTCTAGCTTCTAAACTCAGGGTTCCCACATTAAATATAATATGATCATTTTTGCATGATCGCGATATCAAGGACATGTCTAAAATCGTTACAAAACAAAAATATTTGAATTTTGACAGAAGAAAAACTTTGCGGAAATAAACAATAACTTTTTATTTTCGAATCATTGACGGACACATTGAATTTCCGTACTATAGGCTATTTTTTGACAAATCTAATAAACGATCCATCAAGCTCGAAACTGCAGTCACGTGATCAAAATCTAATTTAAATATGATGAATATTTATGAGGAAAGTACCCTCAATTTCTGGATATGACTGGAAACATCCTGCACAAGACACAAATCGAAGACAGGAAAAGAAAAGAAAAACAAACAAACAAAAACACAACGTATTCAACTGAACAGATGAGCAACACGGACAGTCTCCTAAAACACCCTTCGTATTACTCAGTCTAGTATGGTAAAGGTCTTATGGAATATAGAGGAACGTAGCATTGTTTGGGTAGCTCTTGTGTCAGCGACTGAATTATGTCCAAAAAGTCTGAAGACTTAGCAAAAGCCTTGGATTAACGTATGAGATGTCAAATGTAAACTTCATACGCTGGTGCTGCTGGAATACTGCTATTACTGATGAATAGAAAGTTCATTGGAAAAGAGAGGTCGTGACGTTTGTCGTAGAGTTTGGTTTTAATTTCCTCCTTTGTCGAATTCAATGTGAAGGTCAAGTTAAGAAGCATGTTCTGTTTCATATTAATATATAATACATGCCCTTCTAAGTAAACGCCAGAGAAAACTGAAGGAGCAATCAAGAAGTGACATCAAAGAGAAACTGCATAATAAAACTGTGATGTTGGGAAGAAACTTCAAATGTAAGCTGCCGAACAGTGTATTTCGTGGTCAGATTTTTCTTTTAAATGTCTGTTTCTGGTCAAATTATCTGGATAGTTTAGTATGTCTTTATAATGTAATTTCTTTACTTTCAGCAACAAACTATTCTATAATTGACAGAACATTATGAAAGGTTTCTATTGGGCAATTTGTGTAAGTCTCTAATATTTTATTTTGTTTTTTTATAAATATAAAAATGTAGTTTATAAATTATTACCATTTAACATCAAAACTGTAGAATGTTGTTTGCAAGTGACGAATGTAACATTCAATATTATAAGCAAGTCGCTAAATAAACATTTACAAACAACTAACAAAAATATAATATCAATGTTCTCCTAACCTCCAGCATTCATGTACGTGACCTTAGACAATGTTGGCTCTCCTGTGTAGGTCCTTTGGTTCTCTTGCTTCCAAAGACGTTTAAATGATTTGAATTTCTAATCTTTTTGCTTGTAGCTGTACTTAACGATTATTCCAGAAACGTGTTATTTGCACTAATAAAAACGTAGATATCAAATCTAGTGCACACGACGCGTTTCTGGAATACACTTCATCAGGTATGCTCAACATCGAAAGCCAATTAATTTAAATTAATAAAGTCTTTGGGGGCAAAGATTAGATATCTACGTTTTAATTTCTTAAATAAGAAACAAAAATGAACGTAAGTACTGTCAACGTAAACGTCATTCTATTATTAAAGACATTATTAGCTCAGCATACTACTTTAAATTATTCTTTTCATATTTCTAGTTTAATACTTTTTAGAAATAGTCTTTGTATCAGAAAGGTACGTTTAGATATCGACATTTCATAGGTTAAATATATTGTGTAATACTTTTTCTTCTGTGATTTATAATAGATCTGTCAGATATCACCAAGTATTCAAGTCTTCTCCTTCAATCCTAATACTATTCAAAGTGGTTATATTACATGTAGTGGCTATTTATTATGGAAGCAACTTTTTGTCGAATTATTAAGCTATTATAACCCCAAAAGACAGTAATTAGCAATATGCATTATTAGTATATGGATAAGCTTGAACGACATTCTAATCCCAATACAATTTAATTAACGAGGTTTTAATTTTCGAACATGGGAAAACTTTTAGACAATGACCGTCTAAATCACCCACAACGAAGACTAATTTTCCCATCCACGCGCATGACCTGACATGCTCACATTATATTGTCCCCCTTTTCTATCTTATTTAATCTCTTTGTATGACTATTTTCAAGTAATTTGAATAGTTCTCGACTACATGCTTACATATATGTTTGTCTTCTCCTTCAACATAAATATAAATAATTCTCACAAGTATAAAATTATAATCAACGTGAATATATTTGTGTGATGTTTGTACGTTTTACCTATGAAACATATTTAACCAAAAAGCGAGGCTCAATGAGTTAGGTAGTTGAATTACCTAACAACTCATACAAGCCTATCACCAATACGGCGTGGGTTCACGCCCGGCTTTGTAAATTACAAAAAAGGTTGCACTCGACTCGCAGTCGCAAGTGATAAAGTTTACCAGTTGCTTGCCCATGGTCGGTGGTTATCTCCGGGTACTCCGGCTTCTTCCACCACTAAAACTGGTCGCTATGACATAGTTGCAATATTGTTGAAAGTGGCGTTGAACACCAAAAATCAATCAAATAAAATTATTAAACAAAAAGCTTGTTTCTGAATCCTATTATATGATTGATGTTGCTATATTTATATATGTCAGTTATACCAATAAAATATGTTTAAACTAAATGTAAAAAACTAAAGCAATTTTCAATACTTTATTTTTTATGTTATCTAATGGCAACAGATTTGCGCATGCTGTGTAATAGCAGATGGATCGCTTCACCCAGAAAATGATGTAAAAAAGGCACGAACAACGTTCAAACCAGCCGGATTTGGCAACTTGGCAATACAGAGCAAAAAATCCTTCTTGTCAAACATACGTGCTCAGTTCAGTGAGTATAATTAGTTTTTCTTTAAACATCGAGACATCAAAATAGGAATTGTAATCCAACAGATAAAAATTACAATATGCCATTATTCTCCTACATTTTTATTCGAAAAGTATGAGCAATAATTCAGCTATCATCACGAGAACAAAACCGCATCGGTGGTGTAATGGTTAGAGTGCGGTAGATCCTGGGTTCGATCCCTGGTCGGGTCAAACCAAAGACTATAAAATTGATATTTGTTGCTTCTCTGCTAAGCAAAGACTGGTTGGCTCGGAATCAGGATAATGTGTCCGAGTGAAGCGACATGTCTTTCCGCGGACGGTTGCTTCAGTGAGCTAGCACTATAGAAATTCAACTAAGCGTGTTGTACAAAGTGAACATCATCATCATTTCATTGAAAATTAACTTGTTCTCCCCACGATATAGCTGAAAAATTGCTGAGCTGGCGTTAAACAACAATCACTCACTCATCACGAGAACAAGTTTATAAACAATATATCATAGAGGTATAAAGGTCACACGTCAATGCTACGGGTGTTTTGATTGCCACATGTTAAAAGGGAGGTAATTGATAGGGTCGGATAATGCAACCTTGTAAGAGGTAACCATCGTTCTACTAATCTGTTTCTCCTTAAGAGCCGCTGCAAAATGTCTATAACATGCAGGTAGTGTGGCATTCTACACACATGGCATATTCGGTCAAGCAGAGAATTCCTCACCCATGCTACTAGGACATAATTATATATATATATACGTCTGAAAATTAAACCAAACAGTGTTAGAATTAGATTTTAGAGCTGTCAAATTTTGGTTCTTCCCTCGACGGGATTTGAACCCACACCATTGTTACACTGCAGCACCATTCGCTTAGCCTTACGTCCAGCGCCCTAGACCACTCGACTACATCCACTCCCTATATTGGTGCTGCAGTGTATCAATGGTGTGAGTTCAAATTCCGTCGAGGGAAGAACAAAAATTTGACAGCTCAAAAATCTAATTCTAACACTGTTTGGTTTAAATTTCAGACGTATACATATATCACAAGTAACTTTGAGATCCATTGGGACAGATATATTGTATGGTTGTCGCTTGCTTAGATGTTTGTATAATATACTTTATTTCCTGTGACTGTATAATGATTTCTTCATTATCCTACGCAATATATTAAAAATTGCTGAGTTAGATTGCTGTCAAATTATAATATTAAGTATATATGTACCATATACACACGCTTAGACACATGTCTTATGTCTATCTCTAGATTTTCCTTACGAGACAAGATAACACTTCGATTATTGAAGCTCCATTTTTATGGAGCGGATGTGGTCGAGTGGTCTAGGGCGCTGGACATAAGGCTAAGCGATTGGTGCTGCAGTGTATCAATGGTGTAAGTTCAAATCCCGTCGAGGGAAGAACAAAAATTTGACAGCTCAAAAATCTAATTCTAACACTGTTTGGTTTAATTTTCAGACGTATAATATATTAAAAAGTCAAATGAAATCCGTATGCTGGTACATATAAAAGAAATTATTAAAAAAAAAAACAAGACGGATTTTTCACAACATTCTTGTACTAACGTTTTCACTGCTGTTGCAGATATTCAGGTACAATGTTCATAAGTGTACATATGACGTTAACAACATAAAGGGAGACTATGATGTTACGTTTTCGCGCGTAAAATATATTACCTATAAAATTAATAAATCTTTAAAGTCATTGTAAGATTAACGAAAATCTTTAAAGTCATTTATCATTTAACGTAGGTTTAAGAATATTATTAATAAAGTTTCTTTTCTTCTTCTTAAAAAATCACCCTCTGTATTAACTTTATACAGCGGGAATATTTTGAAATGTCCTCCAGAGCAATGATGGAAATATATATATATCAAAGTCTCTAAGATAATATAATAAATATATCAGTGTTCCTTTTGAGTCTTTTGTGCTTATAGCCTATCAAAATAACAAAATATACCTACCTCTTATTCCCATAGGATAGCTCAAAATGTGTTGGTATATTTCTGGAGCAAGCGATTTTATTATTAAAGAAAACATTAAAATATATTTTTTATAAAAAGTCGAATCAAAGACTTTTTAGGAACGATTAAGTTCGAAGAATAACAACAATATTCTAATATTGTAGAAAATCACAAAAAGAGTGTTGAAGATAAAAATTACAGGAGTTATGGTAGCAGCCATGAAGATGACAACTACGGCAGTTATAGTGGCAGCAATGATGATGAAAACTACGGGAGTTATGGTGGCAGCAATGATGATCACAAACACGGGAGTTATGGTAACAGCCATGAAAATGGCAACCACGGGATTTATGGTGGCAGCCATGATGATCACAAACACGGGAGTTATGGTAGCAGCAATGAAAATGATTACCTAGACAGGTATGCTAGCAACAATGAAAATTATAACATCGACAGTTATGCTAGCAGCAGTAGCAGTGATAGTAGTCATCATGGTCATAGACACAGTGGCTATATAAGAAAAGGTAAAACATGTTAACTTTTTAGTATCATGTTATCTCCCTTTCTAATTAGCAGTCTTAAGACAGAAGTAGAGTCGAGTTTGAATTTTTGTCATCCACATCATAATTCAAAAGTAAAGCCGTCCGTTTTTCTATGACATTTGATCACCTCTTGAGAAGCATTACATATGATAATTTTGAGCACGTGTGTACTTTGTTGTATAAATAAGAAAAATGTTGGAAGAGATCAAATCAAACAGTGACATTTGTAGATTTATTTCCAGCTAATCGCCATAACTTCTATCTATAATTATAATTTCAACACTTAACATATATCAACACGTTTATAGAAAGAAAATTTACGAATTTGACTACATTTATGCCTTTAAATGACAACAGATTGCAGCTTTCCATTTAGAATTACACTGTATTTAACAGATTTGTATGTGCCTTTATATTTAAATAATCTAACGGAAATAGGAAAGAAATTTAACCGGGAAATAAACAAAATAGTTTTAAATAAACGTTAGAGAAAACCTATGGGACAGTCAAGAATGGACAATCAAGAATGGACAGTCAAGAATGGACAATCAAGAGTGGACAAGCAAGAGGCACAGAACGAAGACAAATAAAACAAAAGACACAACAGAGAAAACTAAAAATATAAGCAACATGGACCACACCAAAAACCAGTGGATGAACACAAGTTCTAGTGAAGAGTGAGCATCTCCTGATTCTTATAAGACACATACATGTTATGCATAGTCATGTCCGGCATAAAATATCTACGTAAAACGAACGCCAAATTATGTTCAACAACAATCAATGTCAGCTAAATTCATTGGGGGAATTTATAGTTTTACGGTTAAAAAACAAACTCACAAAGTTTTGCACAACTACAACATGTGCGATCAAACTGAATTGTGTGCATATTTTCAAAACAGATGATAGCTGTAGAATTACAAGAAATGTTTGAAGACACGAGGAGGGTAATCAGAAACACTACACAGTTAATTAACAATACAGCAACACGAACCACACAATTCGGTGATAACAGTAAACTTACAATTAACCGATAAACGATTGTAAACTTTTAACTGAATTTGTATACAAGTCTAGTATATAAGGGTAATAACAAAATTACCGAAATCCGAACAATCTTCCAAAGGGAAAGTCAAAACTCATAAGTATATAAACAGACAGAATACAAGTCTAGTATACTACAGATTGCAAATAAACTACTATTCAAAAATATTTTTATTACCAAATACAAATAAAGCAAAATCATATTTGAAAAACATACCTGTTTGTATAATTTTAAAACCCAAATAACTTACCTTTGTCATTTTTTTTTCAGTTTTAGGTAGACAGGTTGTTATAATTTCCATGCCTATGATTTTCGTCCAGCCAAAGCACAGAAGGCGGCACTAAGACAGTGGATATTGGTCATCTTCTAAATCGGTTTGGTATCTATATTCTTCTCCGTAACGTTCTCAGAATCTGATACATGACTTGCAATATATTAAAGGCTAATTATTTCTGTTTCTCATGTATTTCCTATTCAATAGACTGATTAAGAATGATGTCATATGTAATTACAAATATAAAGCTATGCAAATCTTTATCTTTGTTTGAATTATTGTTATAAACCATGATGAAATTGGAATCTTATGACGTCTCTTGTTGATATTACCATTCAGTCATGACTTGGTGTTGACGTGAAGGTAACTATTAATAGATTCTACCAAATCAGTTTGTTTTTCTACACAAAATATTACATGTTTTCTATACACCGAACACACAACAAGGGTTCTATGTCGTGTATTTTAACGAACAAATACGTGACCGCCCACATTCCTGGGTTATTACAGGCACATCAATAAAAAGTGGCGGTTTTAAACTAGCAACACACAAACGGAAAATCCAGATAACATACAAAAGCATATACAGTAAATACAGAAATGTACCCCAAAAAAAAGATCTATTTTTTAGAATTTGTACTTACTAATGTAACCAAAGTTAACAAGAATTTTCATTTCTCGGGACCTGTTTTGAATTATAAAACTTGAATAAAATAGTTGGTATTTTTCGAAAACTTTGCGCACTTCATTGCACCATGAACTTTAAACAACGAAATCATGGGCTTTGACTTAGATGATGTTCGACAAAAGTTATAATTAGCTTGACGAAATAATTTTCCTGAAAGCTAAAAACCATATGTAATGACCAGCTGCATGTTAATTTAAAGCTTGAAAAATATAGCAAGCAAAATAATCACATACAGTATTACTGACCCTCTACGTAACTGTTAGCATATATCATGTAGGGGTTAGTGTTATTGTGTTCAACAATATTTACGTTACAGCGTGGTGGTCAGTTTTATTGGTGGAGGAAACCGTAGAAAACAACCCATCTGTCGCAAGTCACTGACAAACTTTATCACATAATGCTTTATCGAGTACACATCGCCATGAACGGGATTCGACCTCACAACCTTAGTAGTGATAGGCACTGATTGCACAGGTGTTGCAAATCTAACTACCATACGACCATGACCACGACGACCCCCATATGATTTAGTAGATATGGTTATTTGTTAGTATGTGATCAAACTAAGCCTTCTAGATGTCCGTGTGTTGATGCACAGGAACATGATACTGTTAACCACAACTAAATTTTAATAAAGGTAACAATTTACTGTGATCAAAACTTCTATTAACCACTTTTAAAAACAAAGGATATAATAAATTATAACCACAATCAAACAATGTGATCTCTTGATGTCTAGATGTCAGAGAGTAAACAACTTTGAAAAGAGCGTCCGTGATCATTTGATCTCAAAGGTATCAATACGCTTTACTGATGAAGTTAAGGATGCTCCTATGTCTTACTGATGAAGTTAAGGATGCTCCTATGTCTTACTGATGAAGTTAAGGATGCTCCTATGTCTTACTAATGAAGTTAAGGATGCTCCTATGCCTTACTGATGAAGTTAAGGATGCTCCTATGTCTTACTGATGAAGTTAAGGATGCTCCTATGACTTACTGATGAAGTTAAGGATGCTCCTATGCTTTATTGATAAAGTTAAGGATGCTCCTATATCTTACTGATGAAGTTAAGGATGCTCCTATGTCTTACTGATGAAGTTAAGGATGCTCCTATGCCTTACTGATGAAGTTAAGGATGCTCTTATGTCTTACTGATGAAGATAAGGATGCTACTATGCCTTACTGATGAAGTTAAGGATGCTCCTATGCCTTACTGATGAAGTTAAGGATGTTCCTATGACTTACTGATGAAGTTAAGGATGCTCCTATGCCTTACTGATGAAGTTAAGGATGCTCATATGTCTTACTGATGAAGTTAAGGATGCTCCTATGTATTACCGATGAAGTTAAGGATGCTCCTATGCCTTACTGATGAAGTTAAGGATGCTCCTATGACTTACTGATGAAGTTAAGGATGCTCCTATGTCTTACTGATGAAGTTAAGGATGCTCATATGTCTTACTGATGAAGTTAAGGATGCTCCTATGTCTTACTGATGAAGTTAAGGATGCTCCTATGCCTTACTGATGAAGTTAAAGATGCTCCTATGTCTTACTGATGAAGTTAAGGATGCTCATATGTCTTACTGATGAAGTTAAGGATGCTCCTATGCCTTACTGATGAAGTTAAGGATGCTCCTATGACTTACTGATGAAGTTAAGGATGTTCCTATGCCTTACTGATGAAGTTAAGGATGCTCCTATGTTTTAATGATGAAGTTAAGGATGCTCCTATGTCTTACTGATGAGGTTAAGGATGCTCCTATGCCTTACTGATGAAGCTAAGAATGTTCCTATGTCTTACTGATGAAGCTAAGGATGCTCCTATGTCTTACTGATGAAGTTAAGGATGCTCCTATGTCTTACTGATGAAGTTAAGGATGCTCCTATGCCTTACTGATGAAGTTAAGGATGCTCCTATGTCTTACTGATGAAGCTAAGGATGCTCCTATGTCTTACTGATGAAGCTAAGGATGCTCTTATGTCTTACTGATGAAGTTAATGATGCTGCTAAGCCTTACTGGTGAAGTTAAGGATGCTCCTATGTCTTACTGATGAAGTTAAGGGTGCTCCTATGACTTACTGATGAAGTTAAGGATGCTCCTATGCTTTACTGATGAAGTTAAGGATGCTCCTATGTCTTACTGATGAAGCTAAGGATGCTCCTATGTCTTACTGATGAAGTTAAGGATGCTCCTATGACTTACTGATGAAGTTAAGGATGCTCCTATGCTTTATTGATGAAGTTAAGGATGCTCCTATGTCTTACTGATGAAGTTAATGATGCTCCTATGTCTTACTGATGAAGTTAAGGATGCTCCTATGCCTTACTGATGAGGTTAAGGATGCTCCTATGTCTTACTGATGAAGATAAGGATGCTACTATGCCTTACTGATGGATTTAAGGATGCTCCTATGCCTTACTGATGAAGCTAAGGATGTTCCTATGACTTACTGATGAAGTTAAGGATGCTCCTATGCCTTACTAATGAAGTTAAGGATGCTCATATGTCTTACTGATGAAGTTAAGGATGCTCCTATGCCTTACTGATGAAGCTAAGGATGCTCCTATGACTTACTGATGAAGCTAAGGATGCTCCTATGTCTTACTGATGAAGTTAAGGATGCTCATATGTCTTATTGATGAAGCTAAGGATGCTCCTATGTCTTACTGATGAAGTTAAGGATGCTTATATGCCTTACTGATGAAGTTAAGGATGCTCATATGTCTTACTGATGAAGTTAAGGATGCTCATATGTCTTACTGATGAAGTTAAGGATGCTCCTATGTCTTACTGATGAAGTTAAGGATGCTTATATGCCTTACTGATGAAGTTAAGGATGCTCCTATGTCTTACTGATGAAGTTAAGGATGCTCCTATGTCTTACTGATGAAGCTAAGAATGCTCCTATGTCTTACTGATAAAGTTAAGGATGCTCCTATGTCTTACTGGTGAAGTTAAGGATGCTCATATGCCTTACTGATGAAGTTAAGGATGCTCATATGACTTACTGATGAAGTTAAGGATGCTCCTATGTCTTACTGATGAATCTAAGGATGCTCCTATGAATTACTGATGAAGTTAAGGATGCTCATATGTCTTACTGATGAAGTTCAGGATGCTCCTATGTCTTACTGATGAAGTTAAGGATGCTCCTATGCCTTACTGATGAAGTTAAGGATGCTCCTATGACTTACTGATGAAGTTAGGGATGATCCTATGCCTTACTGATGAAGTTAAGGATGCTCATATGTCTTACTGATGAAGTTAAGGATGCTCCTATGTCTTACTGATGAAGTTAAGGATGCTCCTATGCCTTACTGATGAAGTTAAGGATGCTCCTATGTCTTACTGATGAAGTTAATGATGCTCATATGTCTTACTGATGAAGTTAAGGATGCTCCTATGTCTTACTGATGAAGTTAATGATGCTCCTATGTCTTACTGATGAAGTTAATGATGCTCCTATGTCTTACTGATGAAGTTAAGGATGCTCCTATGACTTACTGATGAAGTTAAGGATGCTCCTATGTCTTACTGATGAAGTTAATGATACTCCTATGTCTTACTGATGAAGTTAATGATGCTCCTATGTCTTACTGATGAAGTTAATGATGCTCCTATGTCTTACTGATGAAGTTAATGATACTCCTATGTCTTACTGATGAAGTTAAGGATGCTCCTATGTCTTACTGATGAAGTTAAGGATGCTCCTATGCCTTACTGATGAAGTTAATGATGCTCCTATGTCTTACTGATACAGTGAAGGATGTGGTGTTTGAATTTGTCTGCCAGACAAAGCACACTAACTAATGTGTGTAAATATATAACCGAACATATCATGCTAGAAGTAATATAATGTATGTGTTCCAGAAAAGACAGTATATCATGCCCCAGGCTATTGACATTCCATATATATGTGTACAATAAGCTGAGAATTCAGAGTCCGTATTTAATATTACTATTGATTTGAAAAAAAGAAAAAAACTGAAGAAATTGCTTCACAGCTGATTTTACATTTCACTCTTCATAAGATGTACGTGACTGATATTAATGTTAATTGATTATTGATGTTACACTGGCAGATTAGCTTTAGCTAATGAGGTAATCCTGAATAATAATTATTGATTTATTAAAATTGTTATTTCGGTGGTAAAATTTGTATGATATTGACTACAAAAATCCATCAAACTCATCTCAGATATTTAAATATAACTGTTTATATTAAAGGTACAGTTTATAAAGGTAGTACTACACATATTACCATCCGCTTTCGATCTGTGGTGGACATGACCAACATACTAGAAGGTAGCGCCTGAATATAATGTATTAAAACTACGATGGTGTATTACAAGAATACTATATTTGACTGTTGTCTAAGCACCTTACTCTCTAGATAGCCGCAGTATAACGTGTTCCGGTATATCTGACTGTTGTCTAAGCATCTTACTCTCTAGATAGCCGCAGTATAACGTTTTCCGGTATATCTGACTGTTGTCTAAGCATCATACTCTTTAGATAGCCGCAGTATAACGTGTTCCGGTATATCGGACTGTTGTCTAAGAATCTTACTCTCTAGATAGCCGTACTATAACGTTTTCCGGTATATCTGACTGTTGTCTAAGCATCTTACTCTCTAGATAGCCGCAGTATAACGTGTTCCGGTATATCTGACTGTTGTCTAAGCATCTTACTCTCTAGATAGCCGTAGTATAACGTTTTCCGGTATATCTGACTATTGTCTAAGCACCTTACTCTCTAGATAACCGCAGTATAACGTTTTCCGGTATATTTGACTGTTGTCTAAGCATCTTACTCTCTAGATAGCCGCAGTATAACGTTTTCCGGTATATTTGAATGTTGTCTAAGCATCTTACTCTCTAGATAGCCGCAGTATAACGTTTTCCGGTATATTTGACTGTTGTCTAAGCATCTTACTCTCTAGATAGCCACAGTATAACGTTTTCCGGTATATTTGACTGTTGTCTAAGCATCTTACTCTCTAGATAGCCGTAGTATAACGTTTTCCGGTATATTTGACTGTTGTCTAAGCATCTTACTCTCTAGATAGCCACAGTATAACGTTTTCCGGTATATTTGACTGTTGTCTAAGCATCTTACTCTCTAGATAGCCGCAGTATAACGTTTTCCGGTATATTTGACTGTTGTCTAAGCATCTTACTCTCTAGATAGCCGCAGTATAACGTTTTCCGGTATATTTGACTGTTGTCTAAGCATCTTACTCTCTAGATAGCCGCAGTATAACGTTTTCCGGTATATTTGACTGTTGTCTAAGCATCTTACTCTCTAGATAGCCACAGTATAACGTTTTCCGGTATATTTGACTGTTGTCTAAGCATCTTACTCTCTAGATAGCCACAGTATAACGTTTTCCGGTATATTTGACTGTTGTCTAAGCATCTTACTCTCTAGATAGCCGTAGCATAACGTTTTCCGGTATATTTGACTGTTGTCTAAGCATCTTACTCTCTAGATAGCCGCAGTATAACGTTTTCCGGTATATTTGACTGTTGTCTAAGCATCTTACTCTTTAGATAGCCACAGTATAACGTTTTCCGGTATATTTGACTGTTGTCTAATCATCTTACTCTCTAGATAGCCGTAGTATAACGTTTTCCGGTATATTTGACTGTTGTCTAAGCATCTTACTCTCTAGATAGCCGCAGTATAACGTTTTCCGGTATATTTGACTGTTGTCTAAGCATCTTACTCTCTAGATAGCCACGGTATAACGTTTTCCGGTATATTTGACTGTTGTCTAAGCATCTTACTCTCTAGATCAGGGGCGGATCCAGGATTTCAAGTTAGGGGGGGGCGCACTTAAAAAAATTGCGCCGAGCAGAGGGAGGCTCGAAAATTTTTGGGGTATTTCGTGTGAAAAATCACGATTTTACGCCAAAAAATCATATTTTTTCAATTGCCGAGGGAGGCGCGAAAATTGTTGAGGTATTTCGTGTGAAAAATCACGATTTTACGCCAAAAAATCATATTTTTTCCCATTTTAGGGGGGGGGGGGGGGGGGCGCCGGGTGCGCCCCCCCCCCTGAATCCGCCCCTGTAGATAGCCGCGGTATAACGTTTTCCGGTATATTTGACTGTCGTCTAAGCATCTTACTCTCTAGATAGCCGCAGTATAACGTTTTCCGGTTATGAACGTGATAATAAAACAAGAGAACACGACATTTTACTTGGAGCAATGGCGTAATATTTTATCATATCAAGTATTAAAGTGCATTTATTAAACAATTAATTCAGAAAGACATGTTTCAAAATCATGCTCATTACTTTCCATAAAATGACGTAAGAGCCACTTTTGCTTCATTACATTTATTAACCGTACTATAGTATGCTGTATGAGGAGATATCATACGAGTTTCCTGCTCCATAACGTTTTACCAGCATATCTATATCAATGGTATTTGTCTATCATTTGGTAATATGTAGTGCATTCTTCTGGAGATTTGATAACCTTAGTAAGACCATTAAATATAAAATTACAATATAATGTCACGTGGGTTTCCCTCAAAGGAAACCGTCGGGTATAGAAATAGCACATAAATTTCCCCTGCGGGTACAATCCCCCCGAACATGGCATTCTAACATAACACTGGCTTTGTTGATCGTTTATTGGCCTTCTCGAACAACAAATATATCTTTCAGTGCTTTTCTTCTCAGTAAGAACCATAGTGTTTAAAAATAGGATATAGCTACTTTCTGGTCCCGTACAAGGTTGGTGTATGGGCAATAGTGTATACAAATAGGATATAGCTACTTTCTGGTCCCGTACAAGGTTGTTGTATGGACAAATACATTTAACAACTCATTATTATGAAGGAACGTAAATGAATGTGTCGTATATGAAGAATATAATGGTCCGTACAAGTAAACTGAAACTTACAATAGCTCATTGTACAAGGCACTACTTCATTTATATGAAGAATATAATGGTCCGTACAAGTAAACTGAAACTTACAATAGCTCATTGTACAAGGCACTACTTCATTTATATGAAGAATATAATGGTCCGTACAAGTAAACTGAAACTTACAATAGCTCATTGTACAAGGCACTACTTCATTTATATGAAGAATATAATGGTCTGTACAAGTAAACTGAAACTTACAATAGCTCATTGTACAAGGCACTACTTCATTTATATGAAGAATATAATGGTCCGTACAAGTAAACTGAAACTTACAATAGCTCATTGTACAAGGCACTACTTCATTTATATGAAGAATATAATGGTCCGTACAAGTAAACTGAAACTTACAATAGCTCATTGTACAAGGCACTACTTCATTTATATGAATGAATGTAATCTTGTTCTCCTGATAGAGCTGAACTGTTGTTCTCTAGACTTTTAACAAATATCACTCAATCAAATAGTCTTAGAAAGGACAAGACATATACAGCTTCAAAAGCTATTCATTGGTGATTAATAAATCACGTGACAAATTTTGTCTATTAATAAAGACAGCAGACAATAATGTCGGAAATGGTAATTACTTCCCTTTAATTATCCATTAAACTGTGTCGTGTCTTAAAATGATTCTGTTGTATTGTATGTCTTGGTGATGACATATTGATAAAGAAGTCAGAAACGAGTTCAATACCATGTCATTTTAATCTGTATAGATACTGATGTTCATATTACGAAAGTCTCATATTTCTTAACATTACGAAACATTGCTTTTACAGAACTATATTATGGTACTATGAGGTATTTGCATGAACAATATTGTTTGAAAGATGGAGAAATGTGAGATTTATCTAACCTCGCACATACTATTACATTGACAAATACCACTGTAGAACATGATATATTTACCATATATATATCTATGTTTTGTTCTCGTTCCAGAAAAAAATGACAGTTCGTGTCTACCTCCTCAAAAACATTATCAATATTTACATTCTCACTACTTTGCAAGAAGAAACAGCATATGCATGGACGAATAAAGGATACAAAAGTGGCTTTAAATCTATTGAGGAAAGAGGAAATATGGATACAAAGAACAACTAATACAAACAAAACAAAATTACCTACACCAAAGCATAAAACTTCAAACCTGCTGCCTCGGTCATGCCATATACAACAATGTGTGTGTATTGTCGAAAGATTAAACATTTATTTGCGCGAAATTTAGAAAAAACACTTTTGTGGTCAAATGTAGTGCAAATAAATCTTCTTAAAAATGTAGGTATATTTTGTTTATCTTGTAATGTCAGTAAGACCAAAATAAAAACGTAGATATCATATTGTGTGTACACGACGCATTGCTGGAATAATCTTCGTCAGGTACACTCATAATACAAAAATGGAAAATCAAATAATTTAAAATTATTTGGGAACAACAAATCCAGAGGTCAAACACAGGATAGCTAAAGTCGGCCATCTATGCCTGAGGAAGAGAACATTAAACAACTGCCACATTTTAATGGAAAGAGCCGAAACTAGCATCATTCCAATCGTTTTGAATGGTGTCCCCCCCCCCTTTCCGACCACGCTTTGATGTTACCTCTATGCAAAGACTTCTGAACCAAAACACTGTTAATTGTATACTAGACTAATAAAACAATAATTTCTTTGTATATATTTATTGCAGAACAATTATAATGTTAGCGGGATAAACACATGTATATGCATATCGTCTCCTTTCAAGATGTCAGTAGAACACATTACCTTTTTATGCAATATTATTTATACATTCTTGGTACTAACTGAACACCATGAGCTTGACATTTACAGTGCTAGACCACCAAACCAACAACCCTACAGGTAGACCTACTGATCCAGTCAGACACATTATCTTGGTGTGAAATGAAATATTGGTGCTAGACCACCAAACCAACAACCCTACAGGTAGACCTACTGATCCAGTCAGACACATTATCTTGGTGTGAAACGAAATATTGGTGCTAGACCACCAAACCAACAACCCTACAGGTAGACCTACTGATCCAGTCAGACACATTATCTTGGTGTGAAACGAAATATTGGTGCTAGACCACCAAGCCAACAACCCTACAGGTAGACCTACTGATCCAGTCAGACACATTATCTTGGTGTGAAACGAAATATTGGTGCTAGACCACCAAACCAACAACCCTACAGGTAGACCTACTGATCCAAGCAGACACATTATCTTGGTGTGAAACGAAATATTGGTGCTAGATCACCAAACCAACAACCCTACAGGTAGACCTACTGATCCAATCAGACACATTATCTTGGTGTGAAACGAAATATTGGTGCTAGACCACCAAACCAACAACCCTACAGGTAGACCTACTGATCAAATCAGACACATTATCTTGGTGTGAAACGAAATATTGGTGCTAGACCACCAAACCAACAACCCTACAGGTAGACATACTGATCTAGTCAGACACATTATCTTGGTGTGAAACGAAATATTGGTGCTAGACCACCAAACCAACCACCCTACAGGTAGACATACTGATCCAGACAGACACATTATCTTGGTGTGAAACGAAATATTGGTGCTAGACCACCAAACCAACAACCCTACAGGTAGACCTACTGATCCAGTCAGACACATTATCTTGGTGTGAAATGAAATATTGGTGCTAGACCACCAAACCAACAACCCTACAGGTAGACCTACTGATCCAGTCAGACACATTATCTTGGTGTGAAACGAAATATTGGTGCTAGACCACCAAACCAACAACCCTACAGGTAGACCTACTGATCCAATCAGACACATTATCTTGGTGTGAAACGAAATATTGGTGCTAGACCACCAAACCAACAACCCTACAGGTAGACCTACTGATCCAGTCAGACACATTATCTTGGTGTGAAACGAAATATTGGTGCTAGACCACCAAACCAACAACCCTACAGGTAGACCTACTGATCCAATCAGACACATTATCTTGGTGTGAAACGAAATATTGGTGCTAGACCACCAAACCAACAACCCTACAGGTAGACCTACTGATCCAGTCAGACACATTATCTTGGTGTGAAACGAAATAGTGTTTACATTTACTCCTTAATGACAAAGGCTGCGTGTGGGAAGTGCAAAATGCTAGTTTTAAGATGTTAGTCTGAAGCCCACCTGTGACCGAGATCAATGATTGTCCCCTGCTCTCAAGGCAAGTACTATTACATCAATGAGACAGTTAATAATTACATTAGTATCATATAATGTGGAAGTACACATTGATATGGTGTAGACATTCCCCATCTTCTAACATGACATATATCTAGTTCATTCATGTTAAATTTTAAGTTAATCATATCAGCTGAGAATGGATTTCACTTTAACATGTTAAAGGGCTATCAATTAATCAATGTAATTTCGATTTCATCAGTTACTCGCTTTTAGGGAATTATATGTTTTGACATTTCTATCCATACGTTCTGATATTTAACTATTTTCTGCGCATCTTTGGGTTTTGTCCTATTAACAACTTTATTTTTAACAAACTTATATCAAATCCAGCACAGTTTTGTTCCAGTTCATTCAGAACCCTCTGAGAAGATTGTTTATGCATTCGTTATTTAACTCTGTTCTGTGTTGGCACCTATCTTGGCTCTCTGGTCAGCAACATAATAAAGTCATATTGAAGGAAGAAGGTACGATATTCTATATTATTATGACGAAATACACCCTACAGTGAAGGCGCCCTTGATTTTTAGATGTTAAAAAATCTTAATTAGATCAACAATTCGGTGTTGATGTTTTTGACGACTACTGTTCGACTTCCTTTGTCTTAACCCAAGGGTGTGTAAGGCGAAAATTATGGGGAAATTAGCATAACCTTTGGACAATCTCAGACTATCCTGTCAAATTTAGTGTTAATAGTTATACGAAAATATAATTTTGAAAAATTTACAGACAACAGACTAAATGATGACAATAGTTCAAATGTCCGTTTGGGTCGGGTAAGATAAGAAAGAAAATAACACAAGTCCAGGAAGGTGCCCTATAATAATCTCAAAAGTACTTTGAAGAAGTGACACAATGCATTATCATTTATATGACAATGATGATGAAATCAAAACAATGTATAGTCCCTGGTAATATAAAACAATGTATAGTCCCTGGTAATATAAAACAATGTATAGTCCCTGGTAATATAAAACAATGTATAGTCCCTGGTAATATAAAACAATGTATAGTCCCTGGTAATATAAAATAATGTATAGTCCCTGGTAATATAAAACAATGTATAGTCCCTGGTAATATAAAACAATGTATAGTCCCTGGTAATATAAAACAATGTATAGTCCCTGGTAATATAAAACAATGTATAGTCCCTGGTAATATAAAATAATGTATAGTCCCTGGTAATATAAAACAATGTATAGTCCCTGGTAATATAAAACAATGTATAGTCCCTGGTAATATAAAACGTTTGAAGGTCCCAAAGATTTAACCAGAAGCATTATTAAGTTTGAACAACATGATCCCAACTAAAAACGCATTGTGTGAGAAAAATATACTCATATACAGATGTTGCTGAAATGATGCTTCATATAATAAAATGATAAGTTCAAAATGGGAAAAATTAATTCATCTATATTCTCTTAATGTTCTCAATCGTCCCTACTGGTTAATTTGTATGTGTAGGTATTATATAATTTTGAGATTTTTTAGACTTAGCAATATACATTTGATAAGGATTTGACAATTTAATGATGCATTCTGTCATAGCGCTATGTAACTCTTTGTATATCTATTTCATATTTTACTTAGTTTTATTCATTTATAAATCAATGTTAATATTTGAAAAGAAATGTAAAAAAAAGCAGGAGGTGAGTAGAGTTTAGTTGTATTAGATTATTAACTGTAATAATCACTGATTTTGTACTTGATTGTATATAAAGAAATAAAAGTTAGAGAAACCCGAAAGGGCAATCAAGAATGGACAATCCAGAGACACTTTCATCAATGACACGTGACACAAGAAGAAGACAAAGCACAACACAACACAGAACACTAATAAGATCAGCAATACGAACCCCACCGAAAACTAAAAAGATCAGCAAGACGAAGCCCACCGAAAACTAAAAAGATCAGCAAGACGAAGCCCACCGAAAACTAAAAAGATCAGCAATACGAACCCCACCGAAAACTAATAAGATCAGCAAGACGAAGCCCACCGAAAACTAAAAAGATCAGCAAGACGAAGCCCACCGAAAACTAATAAGATCAGCAATACGAACCCCACCGAAAACTAAAAAGATCAGCAATACGAACCCCACCGAAAACTAAAAAGATCAGCAATACGAACCCCACCGAAAACTAAAAATATCAGCAATACGAACCCCACCGAAAACTAAAAAGATCAGCAATACGAACCCCACCGAAAACTAAAAAGATCAGCAAGACGAAGCCCACCGAAAATTAAAAAGATCAGCAATACGAACCCCACCGAAAACTAAAAAGATCAGCAATACGAACCTCACCGAAAACTAAAAAGATCAGCAATACGAACCTCACCGAAAACTAAAAAGATCAGCAATACGAACCCCACCGTAAAGTAAAAAGATCAGCAATACGAACCCCACCGAAAAATAAAAAGATCAGCAATACGAACCCCACCGAAAACTAAAAAGATCAGCAATACGAACCTCACCGAAAACTAAAAAGATCAGCAACACGAACCCCACCGAAAACTAAAAAGATAAGCAATACGAACCCCACCGAAGATCGGGGGAGAACTAAGATACTCGCCAAAGATGAGAAAAACGAACCCCATCGAAAACCGGGGGTGAACTAAGATACTCGCCAAAGATGAGTAATAGGAACCCCACCGAAAACCGGGGGAGAACTAAAATACTCGCCAAATATGAGCAAAACGAACCCCATCGAAAACCGCTGGTGAACTAAGATAATCACCAAAGATGAGCAATACGAACCTCACCGAAAACCCGGGGAGAACTAAGATACTCGCCAAATATGAGCAAAACGAACCCCATCGAAAACCGGGGGTGAATTAAGATACTCGCCAAATATGAGCAATACGAACCTCACCGAAAACCGGGGGAGAACTAAGATACTCGCCAAAGATGAGAATAACGAACCCCATCGAAAACCGGGGGTGAACTAAGATACTCGCCAAAGATGAGTAATACGAACCCTCACCGAAAACCCGAAGTGAACTAAGATACTCGCCAAAGATGAGTAATAGGAACCCCACCGAAAACCGGGGGAGAACTAAAATACTCGCCAAATATGAGCAAAACGAACCCCATCGAAAACCGCGGGTGAACTAAGATACTCGCCAAAGATGAGCAATACGAACCTCATCGAAAACCGGGGGTGAACTAAGATATTCGCCAAAGATGAGCAAAACGAACCCCATCGAAAACCGGGGGTGAATTAAGATACTCGCCAAAGATGAGCAATACGAACCCCATCGAAAACCGGGGGTGAACTAAGATATTCGCCAAAGATGAGCAAAACGAACCCCACCGAAAACCGGGGGAGAACTAAGATACTCGCCAAAGATGAGCAATACGAACCCCACCGAAAACCGGGGGAGAACTAAGATACTCGCCAAAGATGAGCAATACGAACCTCACCGAAATCCGGGGGAGAACTAAGATACTCGCCAAATATGAGCAAAACGAACCCCATCGAAAACCGCGGGTGAACTAAGATACTCGCCAAAGATGAGCAATACGAACCTCACCGAAAACCGGGGGTGAACTAAGATACTCGCCAAATATGAGCAAAACGAACCCCATCGAAAACCGGGGGTGAACTAAGATACTCGCCAAAGATGAGCAATACGAACCTCACCGAAAACCGGGGGAGAACTAAGATACTCGCCAAAGATGAGCAATACGTACCTCACCGAAAACCGGGGGAGAACTAAGATACTCGCCAAATATGAGCAAACCGAACCCCATCGAAAACCGGGGGTGAACTAAGATACTCGCCAAAGATGAGCAATACGAACTCACCGAAATCCGGGGGAGAACTAAGATACTCGCCAAAGATGAGCTATACGAACCTCACCGAAAACCGGGGGAGAACTAAGAAACTCGCCAAACATGAGCAAACCGAACCCCATCGAAAACCGGGGGTGAACTAAAATACTCACCAAAGATGAGCAATACGAACCCCATCGAAAACCGGGGGAGAACTAAGATACTCGCCAAAGATGAGAAAAACGAACCCCATCGAAAACCGGGGGTGAACTAAGATACTCGCCAAAGATAAGCAAGTTGTTCCTGTCTCTTATAAAACATCCGCCTTGTTACTCATATAGTCAAGTAAGTTATAGAAAATGTGGATAACATCAGACATACACAAACCGGTTTCTTATTGCTGTCAATGATTCTCATTCGCCTTTTTTATTATGTAAAATTAAAGACAGAAACCTAACAAAGTTGCTATGATAAATTTCTATATTCAATTCTCTTACAAATAAGTTTTGTGATCGATCTATTTCTATTGACAGATAGTTTTTTTCAAGTCAATCCAAGTTAATAGTACCAAAAAATCAATTCTCACATGATTAAGCAGCACTACTCGGAAACGACAATTATCTGTTATCTCAAAATCGAACTTGGCCTATATTATATCTATCTTAAACTAGTTTTTAATTTCAAGTCAGTTTGATAAACAGAACTTTAGGAAGTAAAAATCCGGAAGCAAATAATATCATTTTGCCCATAATTAATGGGTATTTCTAGGAAACGACGAATGTCGAACATCTTAAAATTGAGACTTGGTTTATATTTTATACTTTCAAAGAAAATAATGTTCGGAAACCAAAAGTTGACAATTTTTGTCCTACATGATACCAATAGCCACGATCGACTTCGTAGTAAACAGGCTAATGAGAAATAAAGTTTGCTCTATATTGTTCAATAACGTTTAAGTGTTTATTAAATATGTATATATGAAATCAATATAGTTATATTTAGCTAGTAATAAAACATCTAAAGTTCAGGTTAATGTGTTTATATTTGCAAGTTTTATAAAACCATAAAAACAACACAAATATATGCTTATCTTACACGAGGTGCAAATGTCCTCATTTATATTTTTTCATATTTACATGTATAATATACCAGAAAATATGCATACAACTTGATAATGAGAAAATTCACAACCTGTTCTCAACATACTAGACTGTTTGTTCATTATAAAGATTACTATTTTCACCGAATATATCAACTTTTTTTTTTTTTTTAAACGCATTTTTCATGCTTAAACTAAATTTTATTAAAATTTTATTAAAATGAAAATACAAAATTTAGTTCACACAACTTGTTAATGTAATAATTATATTGACTATTAAAATAGTTAGTATAGAAATGTATAGTAAATGAACCTTTTATAGAATATATAAAATGTAGATATTGGGTGTATTCTCTAACTTCCTTTAGATTAGTTTCAGTTTGTCTTTGATGACTCCCGCTTGAAATGATAGGCTGTGGTGAAGAGTTTAGCTACTATTTAATAAATGTAATAGTTGTAATAGCTCTCTCTCTCTCTCTCTCTCTCTCTCTCTCTCTCTCTCTCAATCGATCGATCGATCTCGATAACCTCAAGTAGTTGATATTTACATTGATAATTATAACTGGATGAATGGTCCCTTCAGAACGTCCAGTTTGTTATACTCTCTAAGTACAGTTCTATATCATTTATGTGTGGTTGTATGTTGTTGTCTCTGATATATACAACAATATGATGTATATTGATAATATGATCATAATCATCAAATATGTTATCTGGTGATAGAGCTACGCTTTCCACCTAGTACTTTAGCAACATTGTACAGATAGCTGGGACCGTTTTAAAACTGGCAACATTGTACAGATAGCTGGGACCGTTTAAAAACGGGCAACTTAGTACAGATAGCTGGGACCGCTTTAAAACTGCAGGCCGATAACCAATTACATCCCCATCAGCATCATTCTTCCCTGGTCCGTATGTTAGGTCAAGATGAAATACTGTCAGTGACATTAACCAGCAATGTCTATGTGTGATGATACCAATGTTCAACAACTCCAAGGTGAGATCCCAGTTCATCATACATTGTTGGTGGTATCTTTGTTTGAATTCGGTTTCATCAATTAGATCTATTCTATTTTGCACTTTTTCAAATGAATGAAAATATTATAAATGTATCCATAAATGTTGACACTCAATTAATTATACCAGCATAAAAATAAAAAAATTGCGCTAATAATAAAAGCGTAGATATCTATATTAGTGAACACGACGAGTTCTGCATTTTTCTTTATCGGGTACGCTGTTTATTCAGTCTTTATCGGGTACGCTGTTTATTCAGTCTTTATCGGGTACGCTGTTTATTCAATCTTTATCGGGTACGCTCTTTACTCTGTCTTTATCGGGTACGCTCTTTACTCAGTCTTTATCAGGTACGTTCTTTACTCAGTCTTTATCGGGTACACTGTTTACTCAGTCTTTATCGGGTACACTGTTTACTCAGTCTTTATCAGGTACGCTCTTTACTCAGTCTTTATCGGATGCGCTCTTTACTCGGTCTTTATTGGGTACGCTTTTTACTCAGTCTTTATCGAGTATGGTCTTTATCGGGTACGCACTTTACTCGGTCTTTATTGGGTACGTTCTTTACTCAGTCTTTATCGGGTACACTGTTTACTCAGTCTTTATCGGGTACGCTCTTTACTCAATCTTTATCGGGTACGCTCTTTACTCTGTCTTTATCGGTTATACTGTTTACTCAGTCTTTATCGGGTACGTTCTTTACTCAGTCTTTATTGGGTACGCTCTTTACTCAGTCTTTATCGAGTATGGTCTTTATCGGGTACGCTCTTTACTCGGTCTTTATTGGGTACGCTCTTTTCTCAGTCTTTATCAGGTACGCTCTTTACTCAGTCTTTATCGGGTACGCTCTTTACTCAGTCTTTATCGGGTACGCTCTTTACTCTGTCTTTATCGGTTATACTGTTTACTCAGTCTTTATCGGGTACGTTCTTTACTCAGTCTTTATTGGGTACGCTCTTTACTCAGTCTTTATCGAGTATGGTCTTTATCGGGTACGCTCTTTACTCGGTCTTTATTGGGTACGCTCTTTTCTCAGTCTTTATCGAGTATGGTCTTTATCGGGTACGCTCTTTACTCGGTCTTTATCAGGTACGCTCTTTACTCAGTCTTTATCGGGTACGCTCTTTACTCTGTCTTTATCGGGTACGCTCTTTGCTCTGTCTTTATCAGGTACGCTCTTTACTCAGTCTTTATCGGGTACGCTCTTTACTCAGTCTTTATCAGGTACACTCTTTACTCAATCTTTATCGGGTACGCTCTTTACTCTATCTTTATCGGGTACGCTCTTTACTCTGTCTTTATCAGGTGCGCTCTTTACTCAGTCTTTATCGGGTACGCTCTTTACTCTGTCTTTATCGGGAACGCTCTTTACTCAGTCTTTATCAGGTACGCTCTTTACTCAGTCTTTATTGGGTACGCTCTTTACTCAGTCTTTATCAGGTATGCACTTTACTCAGTCTTTATCGGGTACGCTCTTTACTCATCTTTATCGGGTACGCTCTTTACTCAGTCTTTATTAGGTACGCTCTTTACTCAGTCTTTATCGGGTATGCTCTTTACTCAGTCTTTATCGGGTACGCTCTTTACTCAGTCTTTATCAGGTACGCTCTTTACTCAGTCTTTATCGGGTACGCTCTTTACTCAGTCTTTATCGGGTACGTTCTTTACTCAGTCTTTATCGGGTACACTGTTTATTCAGTCTTTATCGGGTACGCTCTTTACTCAGTCTTTATCGGGTACGCTCTTTACTCAGTCTTTATCGGGTACGCTCTTTACTCAGTCTTTATTGGGTACGCTCTTTACTCAGTCTTTATCGGGTACGCTCTTTACTCAGTCTTTATCGGGTATGCACTTTACTCAGTCTTTATCGGGTACGCTCTTTACTCAGTCTTTATCGGGTACGCTCTTTACTCATCTTTATCGGGTACGCTCTTTACTCAGTCTTTATAAGGTACGCTCTTTACTCAGTCTTTATCGGGTACGCTCTTTACTCAGTCTTTATCGGGTACGTTCTTTACTCTGTCTTTATCGGGTACACTGTTTACTCAGTCTTTATCGGGTACGCTCTTTACTCAGTCTTTATTGGGTACGCTCTTTTCTCAGTCTTTATCGAGTATGGTTTTATCGGGTACGCTCCTTACTCTGTCTTTATCAGGTACGCCCTTTACTCAGTCTTTATCGGGTACGCTCTTTACTCTGTCTTTATCGGGTACGCTCTTTGCTTTGTCTTTATCAGGTACGCTCTTTACTCAGTCTTTATCGGGTACGCTCTTTACTCTGTCTTTATCAGGTACGCTCTTTACTCTGTCTTTATCGGGTACGCTCTTTACCCTTTCTTTATCAGGTACGCTCTTTACTCAGTCTTTATCGGGTACGCTCTTTACTCTGTCTTTATCGGGAACGCTCTTTACTCAGTCGTTATCAGGTACGCTCTTTACTCAGTCTTTATTGGGTACGCTCTTTACTCAGTCTTTATCGGGTATGCACTTTACTCAGTCTTTATCGGGTACGCTCTTTACTCAGTCTTTATCAGGTACGCTCTTTGTTCATCTTTATCGGGTACGCTCTTTACTCAGTCTTTATCAGGTACGCTCTTTACTCAGTCTTTATCGGGTATGCTCGTTACTCAGTCTTTATCGGGTACGCTCTTTACTCAGTCTTTATCAGGTACGCTCTTTACTCAGTCTTTATCGGGTACGCTCTTTACTCAGTCTTTATCGGGTACGTTCTTTACTCTGTCTTTATCGGGTACGCTGTTTATTCAGTCTTTATAGGGTACGCTGTTTACTCAGTCTTTATCGGTTACGCTCTTTACTCAGTCTTTATCGGGTACGCTCTTTACTCAGTCTTTATCGGGTACGCTCTTTACTCAGTCTTTATCGGTACGCTCTTTACTCAGTCTTTATCGGGTACGCTCTTTACTCATCTTTATCGGGTACGCTCTTTACTCAGTCTTTATCAGGTACGCTCTTTACTCAGTCTTTATCGGGTACGCTCTTTACTCAGTCTTTATCGGGTACACTGTTTACTCAGTCTTTATCGGGTACGCTCTTTACTCAGTCTTTATTGGGTTCGCTCTTTTCTCAGTCTTTATCGAGTAAGGTTTTTATCGGGTACGCTCCTTACTCTGTCTTTATCAGGTACGCCCTTTACTCAGTCTTTATCAGGTACGCTCTTTACTCTGTCTTTATCGGGTACGCTCTTTGCTCTGTCTTTATCAGGTACGCTCTTTGCTCAGTCTTTATCGGGTACGCTCTTTACTCTGTCTTTATCAGGTACGCTCTTTATTCAGTCTTTATCAGGTACGCTCTTTACTCTTTCTTTATCAGGTACGCTCTTTACTCAGTCTTTATCGGGTACGCTCTTTACTCTGTCTTTATCGGGAACGCTCTTTACTCAGTCTTTATCAGGTACGCTCTTTACTCAGTCTTTATTGGGTACGCTCTTTACTCAGTCTTTATCGGGTATGCACTTTACTCAGTCTTTATCGGGTACGCTCTTTACTCAGTCTTTATCAGGTACGCTCTTTGCTCATCTTTATCGGGTACGCTCTTTACTCAGTCTTTATCAGGTACGCTCTTTACTCAGTCTTTATCGGGTATGCTCGTTACTCAGTCTTTATCGGGTACGCTCTTTACTCAGTCTTTATCAGGTACGCTCTTTACTCAGTCTTTATCGGGTACGCTCTTTACTCAGTCTTTATCGGGTACGTTCTTTACTCTGTCTTTATCGGGTACGCTGTTTATTCAGTCTTTATCGGGTACGCTGTTTACTCAGTCTTTATCGGTTACGCTCTTTACTCAGTCTTTATCGGGTACGCTCTTTACTCAGTCTTTATCGGGTACGCTCTTTACTCAGTCTTTATTGGGTACGCTCTTTGCTCATTCTTTATCAGGTACGCTCTTTACTCAGTCTTTATCGGGTGCGCTCTTTACTCGGTCTTTATCGGGTATACTGTTTACTCAGTCTTTATCGGGTACGCTGTTTACTCAGTCTTTATCGGGTACGCTCTTTACTCAGTCTTTATCGGGTACGCTCTTTACTCAGTCTTTATCGGGTACGCTCTTTACTCAGTCTTTATCGGGTACGCTCTTTACTCAGTCTTTATCGGGTACGCTCTTTACTCAGTCTTTATCGGGTACGCTCTTTACTCAGACTTTATCGGGTATGCACTTTACTCAGTCTTTATCGGGTACGCTCTTTACTCAGTCTTTATCGGATACGCTCTTTACTCATCGTTATCGGGTACGCTCTTTACTCAGTCTTTATCAGGTACGCTCTTTACTCAGTCTTTATCGGGTACGCTCTTTACTCAGTCTTTATCGGGTACGTTCTTTACTCTGTCTTTATCGGTTATACTGTTTACTCAGTCTTTATCGGGTACGCTCTTTACTCAGTCTTTATTGGGTACGCTCTTTTCTCAGTCTTTATCGAGTATGGTCTTTATCGGGTACGCTCTTTACTCTGTCTTTATCAGGTACGCCCTTTACTCAGTCTTTATCGGGTACGCTCTTTACTCTGTCTTTATCGGGTACGCTCTTTGCACTGTCTTTATCAGATACGCTCTTTTCTCAGTCTTTATCGGGTACGCTCTTTACTCAGTCTTTATCAGGTACGCTCTTTACTCAGTCTTTATCGGGTACGCTCTTTACTCAGTCTTTATCGGGTACGTTCTTTACTCTGTCTTTATCGGGTACACTGTTTACTCAGTCTTTATCGGGTACGCTCTTTACTCAGTCTTTATTGGGTTCGCTCTTTTCTCAGTCTTTATCGAGTATGGTTTTTATCGGGTACGCTCCTTACTCCGTCTTTATCAGGTACGCCCTTTACTCAGTCTTTATCGGGTACGCTCTTTACTCTGTCTTTATCGGGTACGCTCTTTGCTCTGTCTTTATCAGGTACGCTCTTTAATCTGTCTTTATCAGGTACGCTCTTTATTCAGTCTTTATCAGGTACGGTCTTTACTCTGTCTTTATCGGGTTCGCTCTTTACTCTTTCTTTATCAGGTACGCTCTTTACTCAGTCTTTATTGGGTACGCTCTTTACTCAGTCTTTATCGGGTACGCTCTTTACTCAGTCTTTATCGGGTATGCACTTTACTCAGTCTTTATCGGGTACGCTCTTTACTCAGTCTTTATCGGGTACGCTCTTTACTCATCTTTATCGGGTACGCTCTTTACTCAGTCTTTATAAGGTACGCTCTTTACTCAGTCTTTATCGGGTACGCTCTTTACTCAGTCTTTATCGGGTACGTTCTTTACTCTGTCTTTATCGGGTACACTGTTTACTCAGTCTTTATCGGGTACGCTCTTTACTCAGTCTTTATTGGGTACGCTCTTTTCTCAGTCTTTATCGAGTATGGTTTTATCGGGTACGCTCCTTACTCTGTCTTTATCAGGTACGCCCTTTACTCAGTCTTTATCGGGTACGCTCTTTACTCTGTCTTTATCGGGTACGCTCTTTGCTTTGTCTTTATCAGGTACGCTCTTTACTCAGTCTTTATCGGGTACGCTCTTTACTCTGTCTTTATCAGGTACGCTCTTTACTCTGTCTTTATCGGGTACGCTCTTTACTCTTTCTTTATCAGGTACGCTCTTTACTCAGTCTTTATCGGGTACGCTCTTTACTCTGTCTTTATCGGGAACGCTCTTTACTCAGTCGTTATCAGGTACGCTCTTTACTCAGTCTTTATTGGGTACGCTCTTTACTCAGTCTTTATCGGGTATGCACTTTACTCAGTCTTTATCGGGTACGCTCTTTACTCAGTCTTTATCAGGTACGCTCTTTGTTCATCTTTATCGGGTACGCTCTTTACTCAGTCTTTATCAGGTACGCTCTTTACTCAGTCTTTATCGGGTATGCTCGTTACTCAGTCTTTATCGGGTACGCTCTTTACTCAGTCTTTATCAGGTACGCTCTTTACTCAGTCTTTATCGGGTACGCTCTTTACTCAGTCTTTATCGGGTACGTTCTTTACTCTGTCTTTATCGGGTACGCTGTTTATTCAGTCTTTATAGGGTACGCTGTTTACTCAGTCTTTATCGGTTACGCTCTTTACTCAGTCTTTATCGGGTACGCTCTTTACTCAGTCTTTATCGGGTACGCTCTTTACTCAGTCTTTATCGGTACGCTCTTTACTCAGTCTTTATCGGGTACGCTCTTTACTCATCTTTATCGGGTACGCTCTTTACTCAGTCTTTATCAGGTACGCTCTTTACTCAGTCTTTATCGGGTACGCTCTTTACTCAGTCTTTATCGGGTACACTGTTTACTCAGTCTTTATCGGGTACGCTCTTTACTCAGTCTTTATTGGGTTCGCTCTTTTCTCAGTCTTTATCGAGTAAGGTTTTTATCGGGTACGCTCCTTACTCTGTCTTTATCAGGTACGCCCTTTACTCAGTCTTTATCAGGTACGCTCTTTACTCTGTCTTTATCGGGTACGCTCTTTGCTCTGTCTTTATCAGGTACGCTCTTTGCTCAGTCTTTATCGGGTACGCTCTTTACTCTGTCTTTATCAGGTACGCTCTTTATTCAGTCTTTATCAGGTACGCTCTTTACTCTTTCTTTATCAGGTACGCTCTTTACTCAGTCTTTATCGGGTACGCTCTTTACTCTGTCTTTATCGGGAACGCTCTTTACTCAGTCTTTATCAGGTACGCTCTTTACTCAGTCTTTATTGGGTACGCTCTTTACTCAGTCTTTATCGGGTATGCACTTTACTCAGTCTTTATCGGGTACGCTCTTTACTCAGTCTTTATCAGGTACGCTCTTTGCTCATCTTTATCGGGTACGCTCTTTACTCAGTCTTTATCAGGTACGCTCTTTACTCAGTCTTTATCGGGTATGCTCGTTACTCAGTCTTTATCGGGTACGCTCTTTACTCAGTCTTTATCAGGTACGCTCTTTACTCAGTCTTTATCGGGTACGCTCTTTACTCAGTCTTTATCGGGTACGTTCTTTACTCTGTCTTTATCGGGTACGCTGTTTATTCAGTCTTTATCGGGTACGCTGTTTACTCAGTCTTTATCGGTTACGCTCTTTACTCAGTCTTTATCGGGTACGCTCTTTACTCAGTCTTTATCGGGTACGCTCTTTACTCAGTCTTTATTGGGTACGCTCTTTGCTCATTCTTTATCAGGTACGCTCTTTACTCAGTCTTTATCGGGTGCGCTCTTTACTCGGTCTTTATCGGGTATACTGTTTACTCAGTCTTTATCGGGTACGCTGTTTACTCAGTCTTTATCGGGTACGCTCTTTACTCAGTCTTTATCGGGTACGCTCTTTACTCAGTCTTTATCGGGTACGCTCTTTACTCAGTCTTTATCGGGTACGCTCTTTACTCAGTCTTTATCGGGTACGCTCTTTACTCAGTCTTTATCGGGTACGCTCTTTACTCAGACTTTATCGGGTATGCACTTTACTCAGTCTTTATCGGGTACGCTCTTTACTCAGTCTTTATCGGATACGCTCTTTACTCATCGTTATCGGGTACGCTCTTTACTCAGTCTTTATCAGGTACGCTCTTTACTCAGTCTTTATCGGGTACGCTCTTTACTCAGTCTTTATCAGGTACGCTCTTTACTCAGTCTTTATCGGGTATACTGTTTACTCAGTCTTTATCGGGTATGCTCTTTACTCAGTCTTTATCGGGTACGGCCTTTACTCAGTTTTTATCAGGTACGCTCTTTACTCAGTCTTTATCGGGTACGCTCTTTACTCAGTCTTTATCAGGTACGCTCTTTACTCAGTCTTTATCGGGTATACTGTTTACTTAGTCTTTATCAGGTACGCTCTTTACTCAGTCTTTATCAGGTACGCTCTTTACTCAGTCTTTATCAGGTACGCTGTTTACTCAGTCTTTATCGGGTGCGCTCTTTACTCAGTCTTTATCGGGTATACTGTTTACTCAGTCTTTATCGGGTATGCTCTTTACTCAGTCTTTATCGGGTACGCTCTTTACTCAGTCTTTATCGGGTACGTTCTTTACTCTGTCTTTATCGGTTATACTGTTTACTCAGTCTTTATCGGGTACGCTCTTTACTCAGTCTTTATTGGGTACGCTCTTTTCTCAGTCTTTATCGAGTATGGTCTTTATCGGGTACGCTCTTTACTCTGTCTTTATCAGGTACGCCCTTTACTCAGTCTTTATCGGGTACGCTCTTTACTCTGTCTTTATCGGGTACGCTCTTTGCACTGTCTTTATCAGATACGCTCTTTTCTCAGTCTTTATCGGGTACGCTCTTTACTCAGTCTTTATCAGGTACGCTCTTTACTCAGTCTTTATCGGGTACGCTCTTTACTCAGTCTTTATCGGGTACGTTCTTTACTCTGTCTTTATCGGGTACACTGTTTACTCAGTCTTTATCGGGTACGCTCTTTACTCAGTCTTTATTGGGTTCGCTCTTTTCTCAGTCTTTATCGAGTATGGTTTTTATCGGGTACGCTCCTTACTCCGTCTTTATCAGGTACGCCCTTTACTCAGTCTTTTTCGGGTACGCTCTTTACTCTGTCTTTATCGGGTACGCTCTTTGCTCTGTCTTTATCAGGTACGCTCTTTAATCTGTCTTTATCAGGTACGCTCTTTATTCAGTCTTTATCAGGTACGGTCTTTACTCTGTCTTTATCGGGTTCGCTCTTTACTCTTTCTTTATCAGGTACGCTCTTTACTCAGTCTTTATCGGGTACGCTCTTTACTCTGTCTTTATCGGGAACGCTCTTTACTCAGTCTTTATCAGGTACGCTCTTTACTCAGTCTTTATTGGGTACGCTCTTTACTCAGTCGTTATCGGGTATGCACTTTACTCAGTCTTTATCGGGTACGCTCTTTACTCAGTCTTTATCAGGTACGCTCTTTGCTCATCTTTATCGGGTACGCTCTTTACTCAGTCTTTATCAGGTACGCTCTTTACTCAGTCTTTATCGGGTATGCTCGTTACTCAGTCTTTATCGGGTACGCTCTTTACTCAGTCTTTATCAGGTACGCTCTTTACTCAGTCTTTATCGGGTACGCTCTTTACTCAGTCTTTATCGGGTACGTTCTTTACTCTGTCTTTATCGGGTACGCTGTTTATTCAGTCTTTATCGGGTACGCTGTTTACTCAGTCTTTATCGGTTACGCTCTTTACTCAGTCTTTATCGGGTACGCTCTTTACTCAGTCTTTATCGGGTACGCTCTTTACTCAGTCTTTATCGGGTACGCTCTTTACTCAGTCTTTATCGGGTACGCTCTTTACTCAGTATTTATCGGGTACGCTCTTTACTCAGTCTTTATCGGGTACGCTCTTTACTCAGTCTTTATCGGGTACGCTCTTTACTTAGTCTTTATCGGGTACGCTCTTTACTCAGTCTTTATCGGGTACGCTCTTTACTCAGTCTTTATCGGGTACGCTCTTTACTCAGACTTTATCGGGTATGCACTTTACTCAGTCTTTATCGGGTACGCTCTTTACTCAGTCTTTATCGGATACGCTCTTTACTCATCTTTATCGGGTACGCTCTATGCTCAGTCTTTATCAGGTACGCTCTTTACTCAGTCTTTATCGGGTACGCTCTTTACTCAGTCTTTATCGGGTAGGTTCTTTACTCTGTCTTTATCGATTATACTGTTTACTCAGTCTTTATCGGGTACGCTCTTTACTCAGTCTTTATTGGGTACGCTCTTTTCTCAGTCTTTATCGAGTATGGTCTTTATCGGGTACGCTCTTTACTCTGTCTTTATCAGGTACGCCCTTTACTCAGTCTTTATCGGGTACGCTCTTTACTCTGTCTTTATCGGGTACACTCTTTGCTCTGTCTTTATCAGATACGCTCTTTACTCAGTCTTTATCGGGTACGTTCTTTACTCTGTCTTTATCAGGTACGCTCTTTACTCAGTCTTTATCAGGTACGCTCTTTACTCAGTCTTTATCGGGTACGATCTTTACTCTGTCTTTATCGGGAACGCTCTTTACTCAGTCTTTATCAGGTACGCTCTTTACTCAGTCTTTAATGGGTACGCTCTTTACTCAGTCTTTATCGGGTATGCACTTTACTCAGTCTTTATCGGGTACGCTCTTTACTCAGTCTTTATCGGGTACGCTCTTTACTCATTTTATCGGGTATGCTCGTTACTCAGTCTTTATAGCGTACGCTCTTTACTCAGTCTTTATGAGGTACGCTCTTTACTCAGTCTTTATCGGGTACGCTCTTTACTCAGTCTTTATCTGGTACGTTCTTTACTCTGTCTTTATCGGGTACGCTGTTTATTCAGTCTTTATCGGGTACGCTGTTTACTCAGTCTTTATCGGGTACGCTCTTTACTCAGTCTTTATCAGGTACGCTGTTTACTCAGTCTTTATCGGGTGCGCTCTTTACTCAGTCTTTATCGGGTATACTGTTTACTCAGTCTTTATCGGGTATGCTCTTTACTCAGTCTTTATCGGGTACGGTCTTTACTCAGTTTTTATCAGGTACGCTCTTTACTCAGTCTTTATCGGGTACGCTCTTTACTCAGTCTTTATCAGGTACGCTCTTTACTCAGTCTTTATCGGGTATACTGTTTACTCAGTCTTTATCGGGTATGCTCTTTACTCAGTCTTTATCGGGTACGGTCTTTACTCAGTTTTTATCAGGTACGCTCTTTACTCAGTCTTTATCGGGTACGCTCTTTACTCAGTCTTTATCAGGTACGCTCTTTACTCAGTCTTTATCGGGTATACTGTTTACTCAGTCTTTATCGGGTATGCTCTTTACTCAGTCTTTATCGGGTACGGTCTTTACTCAGTTTTTATCAGGTACGCTCTTTACTCAGTCTTTATCGGGTACGCTCTTTACTCAGTCTTTATCAGGTACGCTCTTTACTCAGTCTTTATCGGGTATACTGTTTACTTAGTCTTTATCAGGTACGCTCTTTACTCAGTCTTTATCAGGTACGCTCTTTACTCAGTCTTTATCAGGTACGCTGTTTACTCAGTTTTTATCGGGTGCGCTCTTTACTCAGTCTTTATCGGGTATACTGTTTACTCAGTATTTATCGGGTATGCTCTTTACTCAGTCTTTATCGGGTACGGTCTTTACTCAGTTTTTATCAGGTACGCTCTTTACTCAGTCTTTATCGGGTACGCTCTTTACTCAGTCTTTATCAGGTACGCTCTTTACTCAGTCTTTATCGGGTATACTGTTTACTCAGTCTTTATCGGGTATGCTCTTTACTCAGTCTTTATCGGGTACGGTCTTTACTCAGTTTTTATCAGGTACGCTCTTTACTCAGTCTTTATCGGGTATGCTCTTTACTCAGTCTTTATCAGGTACGCTCTTTACTCAGTCTTTATCGGGTACGTTCTTTACTCAGTCTTTATTGGGTATGCACTTTACTCAATCTTTATCGGGTACTCTCTTTGCTCAGACTTTATCGGGTACGCTCTTTACTCAGTCTTTATCGGGTACGCTCTTTACTCAGTCTTTATCGGGTACACTCTTTACTCAGTCTTTATCGGGTACGCTCTTTACTCAGTCTTTATCGGATGCGCTCTTTACTCGGTCTTTATCGGGTATACTGTTTACTCAGTCTTTATCGGGTATGCTCTTTACTCAGTCTTTATCGGGTACGACCTTTACTCTGTCTTTATCGGGTACGCTCTTTACTCAGTCTTTATCGGTTACGCTCTTTACTCAGTCTTTATCGGGTACGCTCTTTACTCAGTCTTTATCGGGTACGCTCTTTACTCAGTCTTTATCGGGTACGCTCTTTACTCAGTCTTTATCGGGTACGCTCTTTACTCAGTCTTTATCGGGTACGCTCTTTACTCAGTCTTTATCGGGTACGCTCTTTACTCAGTCTTTATCGGGTACGCTCTTTACTCAGTCTTTATCGGGTACGCTCTTTACTCAGACTTTATCGGGTATGCACTTTACTCAGTCTTTATCGGGTACGCTCTTTACTCAGTCTTTATCGGATACGCTCTTTACTCATCTTTATCGGGTACGCTCTATACTCAGTCTTTATCAGGTACGCTCTTTACTCAGTCTTTATCGGGTACGCTCTTTACTCAGTCTTTATCGGGTACGTTCTTTACTCTGTCTTTATCGATTATACTGTTTACTCAGTCTTTATCGGGTACGCTCTTTACTCAGTCTTTATTGGGTACGCTCTTTTCTCAGTCTTTATCGAGTATGGTCTTTATCGGGTACGCTCTTTACTCTGTCTTTATCAGGTACGCCCTTTACTCAGTCTTTATCGGGTACGCTCTTTACTCTGTCTTTATCGGGTACACTCTTTGCTCTGTCTTTATCAGATACGCTCTTTACTCAGTCTTTATCGGGTACGTTCTTTACTCTGTCTTTATCAGGTACGCTCTTTACTCAGTCTTTATCAGGTACGCTCTTTACTCAGTCTTTATCGGGTACGATCTTTACTCTGTCTTTATCGGGAACGCTCTTTACTCAGTCTTTATCAGGTACGCTCTTTACTCAGTCTTTAATGGGTACGCTCTTTACTCAGTCTTTATCGGGTATGCACTTTACGCAGTCTTTATCGGGTACGCTCTTTACTCAGTCTTTATCGGGTACGCTCTTTACTCATTTTATCGGGTATGCTCGTTACTCAGTCTTTATCGCGTACGCTCTTTACTCAGTCTTTATCAGGTACGCTCTTTACTCAGTCTTTATCGGGTACGCTCTTTACTCAGTCTTTATCTGGTACGTTCTTTACTCTGTCTTTATCGGGTACGCTGTTTATTCAGTCTTTATCGGGTACGCTGTTTACTCAGTCTTTATCGGGTACGCTCTTTACTCAGTCTTTATCAGGTACGCTGTTTACTCAGTCTTTATCGGGTGCGCTCTTTACTCAGTCTTTATCGGGTATACTGTTTACTCAGTCTTTATCGGGTATGCTCTTTACTCAGTCTTTATCGGGTACGGTCTTTACTCAGTTTTTATCAGGTACGCTCTTTACTCAGTCTTTATCGGGTACGCTCTTTACTCAGTCTTTATCAGGTACGCTCTTTACTCAGTCTTTATCGGGTATACTGTTTACTCAGTCTTTATCGGGTATGCTCTTTACTCAGTCTTTATCGGGTACGGTCTTTACTCAGTTTTTTATCAGGTACGCTCTTTACTCAGTCTTTATCGGGTACGCTCTTTACTCAGTCTTTATCAGGTACGCTCTTTACTCAGTCTTTATCGGGTATACTGTTTACTCAGTCTTTATCGGGTATGCTCTTTACTCAGTCTTTATCGGGTACGGTCTTTACTCAGTTTTTATCAGGTACGCTCTTTACTCAGTCTTTATCGGGTACGCTCTTTACTCAGTCTTTATCAGGTACGCTCTTTACTCAGTCTTTATCGGGTATACTGTTTACTCAGTCTTTATCAGGTACGCTCTTTACTCAGTCTTTATCAGGTACGCTCTTTACTCAGTCTTTATCAGGTACGCTGTTTACTCAGTCTTTATCGGGTGCGCTCTTTACTCAGTCTTTATCGGGTATACTGTTTACTCAGTCTTTATCGGGTATGCTCTTTACTCAGTCTTTATCGGGTACGGTCTTTACTCAGTTTTTATCAGGTACGCTCTTTACTCAGTCTTTATCGGGTACGCTCTTTACTCAGTCTTTATCAGGTACGCTCTTTACTCAGTCTTTATCGGGTATACTGTATACTCAGTCTTTATCGGGTATGCTCTTTACTCAGTCTTTATCGGGTACGGTCTTTACTCAGTTTTTATCAGGTACGCTCTTTACTCAGTCTTTATCGGGTACGCTCTTTACTCAGTCTTTATCAGGTACGCTCTTTACTCAGTCTTTATCGGGTATACTGTTTACTTAGTCTTTATCAGGTACGCTCTTTACTCAGTCTTTATCAGGTACGTTCTTTACTCAGTCTTTATCAGGTACGCTGTTTACTCAGTCTTTATCGGGTGCGCTCTTTACTCAGTCTTTATCGGGTATACTGTTTACTCAGTCTTTATTGGGTATGCTCTTTACTCAGTCTTTATCGGGTACGGTCTTTACTCAGTTTTTATCAGGTACGCTCTTCACTCAGTCTTTATCGGGTACGCTCTTTACTCAGTCTTTATCAGGTACGCTCTTTACTCAGTCTTTATCGGGTATACTGTTTACTCAGTCTTTATCGGGTATGCTCTTTACTCAGTCTTTATCGGGTACGGTCTTTACTCAGTTTTTATCAGGTACGCTCTTTACTCAGTCTTTATCGGGTACGCTCTTTACTCAGTCTTTATCAGGTACGCTCTTTACTCAGTCTTTATCGGGTACGCTCTTTACTCAGTCTTTATTGGGTATGCACTTTACTCAATCTTTATCGGGTACTCTCTTTGCTCAGACTTTATCGGGTACGCTCTTTACTCAGTCTTTATCGGGTACGCTCTTTACTCAGTCTTTATCGGGTACACTCTTTACTCAGTCTTTATCAGGTACGCTCTTTACTCAGTCTTTATCGGATGCGCTCTTTACTCGGTCTTTATCGGGTATACTGTTTACTCAGTCTTTATCGGGTATGCTCTTTACTCAGTCTTTATCGGGTACGACCTTTACTCTGTCTTTATCGGGTACGCTCTTTACTCAGTCTTTATCGGTTACGCTCTTTACTCAGTCTTTATCGGGTACGCTCTTTACTCAGTCTTTATCGGGTACGCTCTTTACTCAGTCTTTATCGGGTACGCTCTTTACTCAGTCTTTATCGGGTACGCTCTTTACTCAGTCTTTATCGGGTACGCTCTTTACTCAGTCTTTATCGGGTACGCTCTTTACTCAGTCTTTATCGGGTACGCTCTTTACTCAGTCTTTATCGGGTACGCTCTTTACTCAGTCTTTATCGGGTACGCTCTTTACTCAGAATTTATCGGGTATGCACTTTACTCAGTCTTTATCGGGTACGCTCTTTACTCAGTCTTTATCGGATACGCTCTTTACTCATCTTTATCGGGTACGCTCTATACTCAGTCTTTATCAGGTACGCTCTTTACTCAGTCTTTATCGGGTACGCTCTTTACTCAGTCTTTATCGGATACGTTCTTTACTCTGTCTTTATCGATTATACTGTTTACTCAGTCTTTATCGGGTACGCTCTTTACTCAGTCTTTATTGGGTACGCTCTTTTCTCAGTCTTTATCGAGTATGGTCTTTATCGGGTACGCTCTTTACTCTGTCTTTATCAGGTACGCCCTTTACTCAGTCTTTATCGGGTACGCTCTTTACTCTGTCTTTATCGGGTACACTCTTTGCTCTGTCTTTATCAGATACGCTCTTTACTCAGTCTTTATCGGGTACGTTCTTTACTCTGTCTTTATCAGGTACGCTCTTTACTCAGTCTTTATCAGGTACGCTCTTTACTCAGTCTTTATCGGGTACGATCTTTACTCTGTCTTTATCGGGAACGCTCTTTACTCAGTCTTTATCAGGTACGCTCTTTACTCAGTCTTTAATGGGTACGCTCTTTACTCAGTCTTTATCGGGTATGCACTTTACGCAGTCTTTATCGGGTACGCTCTTTACTCAGTCTTTATCGGGTACGCTCTTTACTCATTTTATCGGGTATGCTCGTTACTCAGTCTTTATCGCGTACGCTCTTTACTCAGTCTTTATCAGGTACGCTCTTTACTCAGTCTTTATCGGGTACGCTCTTTACTCAGTCTTTATCTGGTACGTTCTTTACTCTGTCTTTATCGGGTACGCTGTTTATTCAGTCTTTATCGGGTACGCTGTTTACTCAGTCTTTATCGGGTACGCTCTTTACTCAGTCTTTATCAGGTACGCTGTTTACTCAGTCTTTATCGGGTGCGCTCTTTACTCAGTCTTTATCGGGTATACTGTTTACTCAGTCTTTATCGGGTATGCTCTTTACTCAGTCTTTATCGGGTACGGTCTTTACTCAGTTTTTATCAGGTACGCTCTTTACTCAGTCTTTATCGGGTACGCTCTTTACTCAGTCTTTATCAGGTACGCTCTTTACTCAGTCTTTATCGGGTATACTGTTTACTCAGTCTTTATCGGGTATGCTCTTTACTCAGTCTTTATCGGGTACGGTCTTTACTCAGTTTTTATCAGGTACGCTCTTTACTCAGTCTTTATCGGGTACGCTCTTTACTCAGTCTTTATCAGGTACGCTCTTTACTCAGTCTTTATCGGGTATACTGTTTACTCAGTCTTTATCGGGTATGCTCTTTACTCAGTCTTTATCGGGTACGGTCTTTACTCAGTTTTTATCAGGTACGCTCTTTACTCAGTCTTTATCGGGTACGCTCTTTACTCAGTCTTTATCAGGTACGCTCTTTACTCAGTCTTTATCGGGTACGCTCTTTACTCAGTCTTTATTGGGTATGCACTTTACTCAATCTTTATCAGGTACTCTCTTTGCTCAGACTTTATCGGGTACGCTCTTTACTCAGTCTTTATCGGGTACGCTCTTTACTCAGTCTTTATCGGGTACACTCTTTACTCAGTCTTTATCAGGTACGCTCTTTACTCAGTCTTTATCGGATGCGCTCTTTACTCGGTCTTTATCGGGTATACTGTTTACTCAGTCTTTATCGGGTATGCTCTTTACTCAGTCTTTATCGGGTACGACCTTTACTCTGTCTTTATCGGGTACGCTCTTTACTCAGTCTTTATCGGGTACGCTCTTTACTCAGTCTTTATCAGGTACGCTCTTTACTCAGTCTTTATCGGGTACGCTCTTTACTCTGTCTTTATCGGGTACGCTCTTTACTCAGTCTTTACCGGGTACGTTCTTTACTCTGTCTTTATCGGGTACACTGTTTACTCAGTCTTTATCGGGTACGCTCTTTACTCAGTCTTTATTGGGTCCGCTCTTTTCTCAGTCTTTATCGAGTATGGTCTTTATCGGGTACGCTCTTTACTCTGTCTTTATCAGGTACGCCCTTTACTCAGTCTTTATCGGGTACGCTCTTTACTCTGTCTTTATCAGGTACGCTCTTTACTCTGTCTTTATCGGGTACGCTCTTTACTCAGTCTTTATCAGGTACGCTCTTTATTCAGTCTTTATCAGGTACGCTCTTTACTCTGTCTTTATCGGGTACGCTCTTTACTCTGTCTTTATCAGGTACGCTGTTTACTTAGTCTTTATCGGGTACGCTCTTTACTTAGTCTTTATCGGGTATGCACTTTACTCAGTCTTTATCGGGTACGCTCTTTACTCAGTCTTTATCGGGTACGCTCTTTACTCATCTTTATCGGGTACGCTCTTTACTCAGTCTTTATCAGGTACGCTCTTTACTCAGTCTTTATCGGGTATGCCCGTTACTCAGTCTTTATCGGGTACGCTCTTTACTCAGTCTTTATCGGGTACGCTCTTTACTCAGTCTTTATCAGGTACGCTCTTTACTCTGTCTTTATCGGGTACGCTCTTTACTCTGTCTTTATCAGGTACGCTCTTTACTCAGTCTTTATCGGGTATGCTCGTTACTCAGTCTTTATCGGGTACGCTCTTTACTCAGTCTTTATCGGGTACGCTCTTTACTTTGTCTTTATCGGGTACGCTCTTTACTCAGTCTTTATCGGGTACGCTCTTTACTCAGTCTTTACCGGGTACGCTCTTTACTCAGTCTTTATCGGGTACGCCCTTTACTCAGTCTTTATTGGGTACGCTCTTTACTCAGTCTTTATCGGGTATGCACTTTATTCAGTCTTTATCGGGTACGCTCTTTACTCAGTCTTTATCGGGTACGCTCTTTACTCATCTTTATCGGGTACGCTCTTTACTCTGTCTTTATCTGGTACGTTCTTTACTCTGTCTTTATCGGGTACGCTGTTTATTCAGTCTTTATCGGGTACGCTGTTTACACAGTCTTTATCGGGTACGCTCTTTACTCAGTCTTTATCGGGTACGCTCTTTACTCAGTCTTTATCGGGTACGCTCTTTACTCAGTCTTTATCGGGTACGCTCTTTACTCAGTCTTTATTGGGTATGCACTTTACTCAATCTTTATCAGGTACTCTCTTTGCTCAGACTTTATCGGGTACGCTCTTTACTCAGTCTTTATCGGGTACGCTCTTTACTCAGTCTTTATCGGGTACACTCTTTACTCAGTCTTTATCAGGTACGCTCTTTACTCAGTCTTTATCGGATGCGCTCTTTACTCGGTCTTTATCGGGTATACTGTTTACTCAGTCTTTATCGGGTATGCTCTTTACTCAGTCTTTATCGGGTACGACCTTTACTCTGTCTTTATCGGGTACGCTCTTTACTCAGTCTTTATCGGGTACGCTCTTTACTCAGTCTTTATCAGGTACGCTCTTTACTCAGTCTTTATCGGGTACGCTCTTTACTCTGTCTTTATCGGGTACGCTCTTTACTCAGTCTTTACCGGGTACGTTCTTTACTCTGTCTTTATCGGGTACACTGTTTACTCAGTCTTTATCGGGTACGCTCTTTACTCAGTCTTTATTGGGTCCGCTCTTTTCTCAGTCTTTATCGAGTATGGTCTTTATCGGGTACGCTCTTTACTCTGTCTTTATCAGGTACGCCCTTTACTCAGTCTTTATCGGGTACGCTCTTTACTCTGTCTTTATCAGGTACGCTCTTTACTCTGTCTTTATCGGGTACGATCTTTACTCAGTCTTTATCAGGTACGCTCTTTATTCAGTCTTTATCAGGTACGCTCTTTACTCTGTCTTTATCGGGTACGCTCTTTACTCTGTCTTTATCAGGTACGCTGTTTACTTAGTCTTTATCGGGTACGCTCTTTACTTAGTCTTTATCGGGTATGCACTTTACTCAGTCTTTATCGGGTACGCTCTTTACTCAGTCTTTATCGGGTACGCTCTTTACTCATCTTTATCGGGTACGCTCTTTACTCAGTCTTTATCAGGTACGCTCTTTACTCAGTCTTTATCGGGTATGCTCGTTACTCAGTCTTTATCGGGTACGCTCTTTACTCAGTCTTTATCGGGTACGCTCTTTACTCAGTCTTTATCAGGTACGCTCTTTACTCTGTCTTTATCGGGTACGCTCTTTACTCTGTCTTTATCAGGTACGCTCTTTACTCAGTCTTTATCGGGTATGCTCGTTACTCAGTCTTTATCGGGTACGCTCTTTACTCAGTCTTTATCGGGTACGCTCTTTACTTTGTCTTTATCGGGTACGCTCTTTACTCAGTCTTTATCGGGTACGCTCTTTACTCAGTCTTTACCGGGTACGCTCTTTACTCAGTCTTTATCGGGTACGCCCTTTACTCAGTCTTTATTGGGTACGCTCTTTACTCAGTCTTTATCGGGTATGCACTTTATTCAGTCTGTATCGGGTACGCTCTTTACTCAGTCTTTATCGGGTACGCTCTTTACTCATCTTTATCGGGTACGCTCTTTACTCTGTCTTTATCTGGTACGTTCTTTACTCTGTCTTTATCGGGTACGCTGTTTATTCAGTCTTTATCGGGTACGCTGTTTACACAGTCTTTATCGGGTACGCTCTTTACTCAGTCTTTATCGGGTACGCTCTTTACTCAGTCTTTATCGGGTACGCTCTTTACTCAGTTTTTATCAGGTACGCTCTTTACTCAGTCTTTATCGGGTACGCTCTTTACTCAGTCTTTATCAGGTACGCTCTTTACTCAGTCTTTATCGGGTATACTGTTTACTCAGTCTTTATCGGGTATGCTCTTTACTCAGTCTTTATCGGGTACGGTCTTTACTCAGTTTTTATCAGGTACGCTCTTTACTCAGTCTTTATCGGGTACGCTCTTTACTCAGTCTTTATCAGGTACGCTCTTTACTCAGTCTTTATCGGGTATACTGTTTACTCAGTCTTTATCGGGTATGCTCTTTACTCAGTCTTTATCGGGTACGGTCTTTACTCAGTTTTTATCAGGTACGCTCTTTACTCAGTCTTTATCGGGTACGCTCTTTACTCAGTCTTTATCAGGTACGCTCTTTACTCAGTCTTTATCGGGTATACTGTTTACTCAGTCTTTATCAGGTACGCTCTTTACTCAGTCTTTATCAGGTACGCTCTTTACTCAGTCTTTATCAGGTACGCTGTTTACTCAGTCTTTATCGGGTGCGCTCTTTACTCAGTCTTTATCGGGTATACTGTTTACTCAGTCTTTATCGGGTATGCTCTTTACTCAGTCTTTATCGGGTACGGTCTTTACTCAGTTTTTATCAGGTACGCTCTTTACTCAGTCTTTATCGGGTACGCTCTTTACTCAGTCTTTATCAGGTACGCTCTTTACTCAGTCTTTATCGGGTATACTGTTTACTCAGTCTTTATCGGGTATGCTCTTTACTCAGTCTTTATCGGGTACGGTCTTTACTCAGTTTTTATCAGGTACGCTCTTTACTCAGTCTTTATCGGGTACGCTCTTTACTCAGTCTTTATCAGGTACGCTCTTTACTCAGTCTTTATCGGGTACGCTCTTTACTCAGTCTTTATTGGGTATGCACTTTACTCAATCTTTATCAGGTACTCTCTTTGCTCAGACTTTATCGGGTACGCTCTTTACTCAGTCTTTATCGGGTACGCTCTTTACTCAGTCTTTATCGGGTACACTCTTTACTCAGTCTTTATCAGGTACGCTCTTTACTCAGTCTTTATCGGATGCGCTCTTTACTCGGTCTTTATCGGGTATACTGTTTACTCAGTCTTTATCGGGTATGCTCTTTACTCAGTCTTTATCGGGTACGACCTTTACTCTGTCTTTATCGGGTACGCTCTTTACTCAGTCTTTATCGGGTACGCTCTTTACTCAGTCTTTATCAGGTACGCTCTTTACTCAGTCTTTATCGGGTACGCTCTTTACTCTGTCTTTATCGGGTACGCTCTTTACTCAGTCTTTACCGGGTACGTTCTTTACTCTGTCTTTATCGGGTACACTGTTTACTCAGTCTTTATCGGGTACGCTCTTTACTCAGTCTTTATTGGGTCCGCTCTTTTCTCAGTCTTTATCGAGTATGGTCTTTATCGGGTACGCTCTTTACTCTGTCTTTATCAGGTACGCCCTTTACTCAGTCTTTATCGGGTACGCTCTTTACTCTGTCTTTATCAGGTACGCTCTTTACTCTGTCTTTATCGGGTACGCTCTTTACTCAGTCTTTATCAGGTACGCTCTTTATTCAGTCTTTATCAGGTACGCTCTTTACTCTGTCTTTATCGGGTACGCTCTTTACTCTGTCTTTATCAGGTACGCTGTTTACTTAGTCTTTATCGGGTACGCTCTTTACTTAGTCTTTATCGGGTATGCACTTTACTCAGTCTTTATCGGGTACGCTCTTTACTCAGTCTTTATCGGGTACGCTCTTTACTCATCTTTATCGGGTACGCTCTTTACTCAGTCTTTATCAGGTACGCTCTTTACTCAGTCTTTATCGGGTATGCTCGTTACTCAGTCTTTATCGGGTACGCTCTTTACTCAGTCTTTATCGGGTACGCTCTTTACTCAGTCTTTATCAGGTACGCTCTTTACTCTGTCTTTATCGGGTACGCTCTTTACTCTGTCTTTATCAGGTAGGCTCTTTACTCAGTCTTTATCGGGTATGCTCGTTACTCAGTCTTTATCGGGTACGCTCTTTACTCAGTCTTTATCGGGTACGCTCTTTACTTTGTCTTTATCGGGTACGCTCTTTACTCAGTCTTTATCGGGTACGCTCTTTACTCAGTCTTTACCGGGTACGCTCTTTACTCAGTCTTTATCGGGTACGCCCTTTACTCAGTCTTTATTGGGTACGCTCTTTACTCAGTCTTTATCGGGTATGCACTTTATTCAGTCTTTATCGGGTACGCTCTTTACTCAGTCTTTATCGGGTACGCTCTTTACTCATCTTTATCGGGTACGCTCTTTACTCTGTCTTTATCTGGTACGTTCTTTACTCTGTCTTTATCGGGTACGCTGTTTATTCAGTCTTTATCGGGTACGCTGTTTACACAGTCTTTATCGGGTACGCTCTTTACTCAGTCTTTATCGGGTACGCTCTTTACTCAGTCTTTATCGGGTACGCTCTTTACTCAGTCTTTATCGGGTACGATCTTTACTCAGTCTTTATCAGGTACGCTCTTTACTCAGTCTTTATCGGGTGCGCTCTTTACTCGGTCTTTATCGGGTATACTGTTTACTCAGTCTTTATCAGGTACGCTCTTTACTCAGTCTTTATCGGGTGCGCTCTTTACTCGGTCTTTATCGGGTATGCTCGTTACTCAGTCTTTATCGGGTACGCTCTTTACTCAGTCTTTATCGGGTACGTTCTTTACTCTGTCTTTATCGGGTACGCTGTTTATTCAGTCTTTATCGGGTACGCTGTTTACTCAGTCTTTATCGGTTACGCTCTTTACTCAGTCTTTATCGGTTACGCTCTTTACTCAGTCTTTATCGGGTACGCTCTTTACTCAGTCTTTATCGGGTACGCTCTTTACTCAGTCTTTATCGGGTACGTTCTTTACTCTGTCTTTATCGGGTACGCTGTTTATTCAGTCTTTATCGGGTACGCTGTTTACTCAGTCTTTATCGGTTACGCTCTTTACTCAGTCTTTATCGGGTACGCTCTTTACTCAGTCTTTATCGGGTACGCTCTTTACTCAGTCTTTATCGGGTGCGCTCTTTACTCGGTCTTTATCGGGTATACTGTTTACTCAGTCTTTATCGGGTACGCTGTTTACTCAGTCTTTATCGGGTACGCTCTTTACTCAGTCTTTATCGGGTACGCTCTTTACTCAGTCTTTATCGGGTACGCTCTTTACTCAGTCTTTATCGGGTACGCTCTTTACTCAGTCTTTATCGGGTACGCTCTTTACCCAGTCTTTATCGGGTACGCTCTTTACTCAGACTTTATCGGGTATGCACTTTACTCAGTCTTTATCGGGTACGCTCTTTACTCAGTCTTTATCGGATACGCTCTTTACTCATCTTTATCGGGTACGCTCTTTACTCAGTCTTTATCAGGTACGCTCTTTACTCAGTCTTTATCGGGTACGCTCTTTACTCAGTCTTTATCGGGTACGTTCTTTACTCTGTCTTTATCGGTTATACTGTTTACTCAGTCTTTATCGGGTACGCTCTTTACTCAGTCTTTATTGGGTACGCTCTTTTCTCAGTCTTTATCGAGTATGGTCTTTATCGGGTACGCTCTTTACTCTGTCTTTATCAGGTACGCCCTTTACTCAGTCTTTATCGGGTACGCTCTTTACTCTGTCTTTATCGGGTACGCTCTTTGCACTGTCTTTATCAGATACGCTCTTTTCTCAGTCTTTATCGGGTACGCTCTTTACTCAGTCTTTATCAGGTACGCTCTTTACTCAGTCTTTATCGGGTACGCTCTTTACTCAGTCTTTATCGGGTACGTTCTTTACTCTGTCTTTATCGGGTACACTGTTTACTCAGTCTTTATCGGGTACGCTCTTTACTCAGTCTTTATTGGGTTCGCTCTTTTCTCAGTCTTTATCGAGTATGGTTTTTATCGGGTACGCTCCTTACTCTGTCTTTATCAGGTACGCCCTTTACTCAGTCTTTATCGGGTACGCTCTTTACTCTGTCTTTATCGGGTACGCTCTTTGCTCTGTCTTTATCAGGTACGCTCTTTAATCTGTCTTTATCAGGTACGCTCTTTATTCAGTCTTTATCAGGTACGCTCTTTACTCTGTCTTTATCGGGTACGCTCTTTACTCAGTCTTTATCAGGTACGCTCTTTACTCAGTCTTTATCGGGTACGCTCTTTACTCTGTCTTTATCGGGAACGCTCTTTACTCAGTCTTTATCAGGTACGCTCTTTACTCAGTCTTTATTGGGTACGCTCTTTACTCAGTCGTTATCGGGTATGCACTTTACTCAGTCTTTATCGGGTACGCTCTTTACTCAGTCTTTATCAGGTACGCTCTTTGCTCATTTTTATCGGGTACGCTCTTTACTCAGTCTTTATCAGGTACGCTCTTTACTCAGTCTTTATCGGGTATGCTCGTTACTCAGTCTTTATCGGGTACGCTCTTTACTCAGTCTTTATCAGGTACGCTCTTTACTCAGTCTTTATCGGGTACGCTCTTTGCTCAGTCTTTATCGGGTACGTTCTTTACTCTGTCTTTATCGGGTACGCTGTTTATTCAGTCTTTATCGGGTACGCTGTTTACTCAGTCTTTATCGGGTACGCTCTTTACTCAGTCTTTATCGGGTACGCTCTTTACTCAGTCTTTATCGGGTACGCTCTTTACTCAGTCTTTATCGGGTACGCTCTTTACTCAGTCTTTATCGGGTACGCTCTTTACTCAGTCTTTATCGGGTACGCTCTTTACTCAGTCTTTATCGGGTACGCTCTTTACTCAGTCTTTATCGGGTACGCTCTTTACTCAGTCTTTATCGGGTACGCTCTTTACTCAGTCTTTATCAGGTACGCTCTTTACTCAGTCTTTATCGGGTACGCTCTTTACTCAGTCTTTATCGGGTACGCTCTTTACTCAGACTTTATCGGGTATGCACTTTACTCAGTCTTTATCGGGTACGCTCTTTACTCAGTCTTTATCGGATACGCTCTTTACTCATCTTTATCGGGTACGCTCTATACTCAGTCTTTATCAGGTACGCTCTTTACTCAGTCTTTATCGGGTACGCTCTTTACTCAGTCTTTATCGGGTACGCTCTTTACTCAGACTTTATCGGGTATGCACTTTACTCAGTCTTTATCGGGTACGCTCTTTACTCAGTCTTTATCGGATACGCTCTTTACTCATCTTTATCGGGTACGCTCTTTACTCAGTCTTTATCAGGTACGCTCTTTACTCAGTCTTTATCGGGTACGCTCTTTACTCAGTCTTTATCGGGTACGTTCTTTACTCTGTCTTTATCGGTTATACTGTTTACTCAGTCTTTATCGGGTACGCTCTTTACTCAGTCTTTATTGGGTACGCTCTTTTCTCAGTCTTTATCGAGTATGGTCTTTATCAGGTACGCTCTTTACTCTGTCTTTATCAGGTACGCCCTTTACTCAGTCTTTATCGGGTACGCTCTTTACTCTGTCTTTATCGGGTACGCTCTTTGCACTGTCTTTATCAGATACGCTCTTTTCTCAGTCTTTATCGGGTACGCTCTTTACTCAGTCTTTATCAGGTACGCTCTTTACTCAGTCTTTATCGGGTACGCTCTTTACTCAGTCTTTATCGGGTACATTCTTTACTCTGTCTTTATCGGGTACACTGTTTACTCAGTCTTTATCGGGTACGCTCTTTACTCAGTCTTTATTTTGTTCGCTCTTTTCTCAGTCTTTATCGAGTATGGTTTTTATCGGGTACGCTCCTTACTCTGTCTTTATCAGGTACGCCCTTTACTCAGTCTTTATCGGGTACGCTCTTTACTCTGTCTTTATCGGGTACGCTCTTTGCTCTGTCTTTATCAGGTACGCTCTTTAATCTGTCTTTATCAGGTATGCTCTTTATTCAGTCTTTATCAGGTACGCTCTTTACTCTGTCTTTATCGGGTACGCTCTTTACTCAGTCTTTATCAGGTACGCTCTTTACTCAGTCTTTATCGGGTACGCTCTTTACTCTGTCTTTATCGGGAACGCTCTTTACTCAGTCTTTATCAGGTACGCTCTTTACTCAGTCTTTATTGGGTACGCTCTTTACTCAGTCGTTATCGGGTATGCACTTTACTCAGTCTTTATCGGGTACGCTCTTTACTCAGTCTTTATCAGGTACGCTCTTTGCTCATTTTTATCGGGTACGCTCTTTACTCAGTCTTTATCAGGTACGCTCTTTACTCAGTCTTTATCGAGTATGGTCTTTATCGGGTACGCTCTTTACTCTGTCTTTATCAGGTACGCCCTTTACTCAGTCTTTATCGGGTACGCTCTTTACTCTGTCTTTATCGGGTACGCTCTTTGCACTGTCTTTATCAGATACGCTCTTTTCTCAGTCTTTATCGGGTACGCTCTTTACTCAGTCTTTATCAGGTACGCTCTTTACTCAGTCTTTATCGGGTACGCTCTTTACTCAGTCTTTATCGGGTACGTTCTTTACTCTGTCTTTATCGGGTACACTGTTTACTCAGTCTTTATCGGGTACGCTCTTTACTCAGTCTTTATTGGGTTCGCTCTTTTCTCAGTCTTTATCGAGTATGGTTTTTATCGGGTACGCTCCTTACTCTGTCTTTATCAGGTACGCCCTTTACTCAGTCTTTATCGGGTACGCTCTTTACTCTGTCTTTATCGGGTACGCTCTTTGCTCTGTCTTTATCAGGTACGCTCTTTAATCTGTCTTTATCAGGTACGCTCTTTATTCAGTCTTTATCAGGTACGCTCTTTACTCTGTCTTTATCGGGTACGCTCTTTACTCAGTCTTTATCAGGTACGCTCTTTACTCAGTCTTTATCGGGTACGCTCTTTACTCTGTCTTTATCGGGAACGCTCTTTACTCAGTCTTTATCAGGTACGCTCTTTACTCAGTCTTTATTGGGTACGCTCTTTACTCAGTCGTTATCGGGTATGCACTTTACTCAGTCTTTATCGGGTACGCTCTTTACTCAGTCTTTATCAGGTACGCTCTTTGCTCATTTTTATCGGGTACGCTCTTTACTCAGTCTTTATCAGGTACGCTCTTTACTCAGTCTTTATCGGGTATGCTCGTTACTCAGTCTTTATCGGGTACGCTCTTTACTCAGTCTTTATCAGGTACGCTCTTTACTCAGTCTTTATCGGGTACGCTCTTTGCTCAGTCTTTATCGGGTACGTTCTTTACTCTGTCTTTATCGGGTACGCTGTTTATTCAGTCTTTATCGGGTACGCTGTTTACTCAGTCTTTATCGGGTACGCTCTTTACTCAGTCTTTATCGGGTACGCTCTTTACTCAGTCTTTATCGGGTACGCTCTTTACTCAGTCTTTATCGGGTACGCTCTTTACTCAGTCTTTATCGGGTACGCTCTTTACTCAGTCTTTATCGGGTACGCTCTTTACTCAGTCTTTATCGGGTACGCTCTTTACTCAGTCTTTATCGGGTACGCTCTTTACTCAGTCTTTATCGGGTACGCTCTTTACTCAGTCTTTATCAGGTACGCTCTTTACTCAGTCTTTATCGGGTACGCTCTTTACTCAGTCTTTATCGGGTACGCTCTTTACTCAGACTTTATCGGGTATGCACTTTACTCAGTCTTTATCGGGTACGCTCTTTACTCAGTCTTTATCGGATACGCTCTTTACTCATCTTTATCGGGTACGCTCTATACTCAGTCTTTATCAGGTACGCTCTTTACTCAGTCTTTATCGGGTACGCTCTTTACTCAGTCTTTATCGGGTACGCTCTTTACTCAGACTTTATCGGGTATGCACTTTACTCAGTCTTTATCGGGTACGCTCTTTACTCAGTCTTTATCGGATACGCTCTTTACTCATCTTTATCGGGTACGCTCTTTACTCAGTCTTTATCAGGTACGCTCTTTACTCAGTCTTTATCGGGTACGCTCTTTACTCAGTCTTTATCGGGTACGTTCTTTACTCTGTCTTTATCGGTTATACTGTTTACTCAGTCTTTATCAGGTACGCTCTTTACTCTGTCTTTATCAGGTACGCCCTTTACTCAGTCTTTATCGGGTACGCTCTTTACTCTGTCTTTATCGGGTACGCTCTTTGCACTGTCTTTATCAGATACGCTCTTTTCTCAGTCTTTATCGGGTACGCTCTTTACTCAGTCTTTATCAGGTACGCTCTTTACTCAGTCTTTATCGGGTACGCTCTTTACTCAGTCTTTATCGGGTACGTTCTTTACTCTGTCTTTATCGGGTACACTGTTTACTCAGTCTTTATCGGGTACGCTCTTTACTCAGTCTTTATTTTGTTCGCTCTTTTCTCAGTCTTTATCGAGTATGGTTTTTATCGGGTACGCTCCTTACTCTGTCTTTATCAGGTACGCCCTTTACTCAGTCTTTATCGGGTACGCTCTTTACTCTGTCTTTATCGGGTACGCTCTTTGCTCTGTCTTTATCAGGTACGCTCTTTAATCTGTCTTTATCAGGTATGCTCTTTATTCAGTCTTTATCAGGTACGCTCTTTACTCTGTCTTTATCGGGTACGCTCTTTACTCAGTCTTTATCAGGTACGCTCTTTACTCAGTCTTTATCGGGTACGCTCTTTACTCTGTCTTTATCGGGAACGCTCTTTACTCAGTCTTTATCAGGTACGCTCTTTACTCAGTCTTTATTGGGTACGCTCTTTACTCAGTCGTTATCGGGTATGCACTTTACTCAGTCTTTATCGGGTACGCTCTTTACTCAGTCTTTATCAGGTACGCTCTTTGCTCATTTTTATCGGGTACGCTCTTTACTCAGTCTTTATCAGGTACGCTCTTTACTCAGTCTTTATCGGGTATGCTCGTTACTCAGTCTTTATCGGGTACGCTCTTTACTCAGTCTTTATCAGGTACGCTCTTTACTCAGTCTTTATCGGGTACGCTCTTTGCTCAGTCTTTATCGGGTACGTTCTTTACTCTGTCTTTATCGGGTACGCTGTTTATTCAGTCTTTATCGGGTACGCTGTTTACTCAGTCTTTATCGGGTACGCTCTTTACTCAGTCTTTATCGGGTACGCTCTTTACTCAGTCTTTATCGGGTACGCTCTTTACTCAGTCTTTATCGGGTACGCTCTTTACTCAGTCTTTATCAGGTACGCTCTTTACTCAGTCTTTATCGGGTACGCTCTTTACTCAGTCTTTATCGGGTACGCTCTTTACTCAGACTTTATCGGGTATGCACTTTACTCAGTCTTTATCGGGTACGCTCTTTACTCAGTCTTTATCGGATACGCTCTTTACTCATCTTTATCGGGTACGCTCTATACTCAGTCTTTATCAGGTACGCTCTTTACTCAGTCTTTATTGGGTACGCTCTTTACTCAGTCTTTATCGGGTACGTTCTTTACTCTGTCTTTATCGGTTATACTGTTTACTCAGTCTGTATCGGGTACGCTCTTTACTCAGTCTTTATTGGGTACGCTCTTTTCTCAGTCTTTATCGAGTATGGTCTTTATCGGGTACGCTCTTTACTCTGTCTTTATCAGGTACGCCCTTTACTCAGTCTTTATCGGGTACGCTCTTTACTCTGTCTTTATCGGGTACGCTCTTTGCTCTGTCTTTATCAGATACGCTCTTTACTCAGTCTTTATCGGGTACGTTCTTTACTCTGTCTTTATCAGGTACGCTCTTTACTCAGTCTTTATCAGGTACGCTCTTTACTCAGTCTTTATCGGGTACGCTCTTTACTCTGTCTTTATCAGGTACGCTCTTTTCTCAGTCTTTATCGGGTACGCTCTTTACTCTGTCTTTATCGGGAACGCTCTTTACTCAGTCTTTATCAGGTACGCTCTTTACTCAGTCTTTAATGGGTACGCTCTTTACTCAGTCTTTATCGGGTATGCACTTTACTCAGTCTTTATCGGGTACGCTCTTTACTCAGTCTTTATCGGGTACGCTCTTTACTCATTTTATCGGGTATGCTCGTTACTCAGTCTTTATCGCGTACGCTCTTTACTCAGTCTTTATCAGGTACGCTCTTTACTCAGTCTTTATCGGGTACGCTCTTTACTCAGTCTTTATCTGGTACGTTCTTTACTCTGTCTTTATCGGGTACGCTGTTTATTCAGTCTTTATCGGGTACGCTGTTTACTCAGTCTTTATCGGGTACGCTCTTTACTCAGTCTTTATCAGGTACGCTGTTTACTCAGTCTTTATCGGGTGCGCTCTTTACTCAGTCTTTATCAGGTACGCTGTTTACTCAGTCTTTATCAGGTACGCTCTTTACTCGGTCTTTATCGGGTATACTGTTTACTCAGTCTTTATCGGGTATGCTCTTTACTCAGTCTTTATCGGGTACGGTCTTTACTCAGTTTTTATCAGTTACGCTCTTTACTCAGTCTTTATCGGGTACGCTCTTTACTCAGTCTTTATCGGGTACGCTCTTTACTCAGTCTTTATCGGGTACGCTCTTTACTCTGTCTTTATCGGGTACGCTCTTTACTCAGTCTTTATCGGGTATGCACTTTACTCAATCTTTATCGGGTACTCTCTTTGCTCAGACTTTATCGGGTACGCTCTTTACTCAGTCTTTATCGGGTACGCTCTTTACTCAGTCTTTATCGGGTACACTCTTTACTCAGTCTTTATCAGGTACGCTCTTTACTCAGTCTTTATCGGATGCGCTCTTTACTCGGTCTTTATCGGGTATACTGTTTACTCAGTCTTTATCGGGTATGCTCTTTACTCAGTCTTTATCGGGTACGACCTTTACTCTGTCTTTATCGGGTACGCTCTTTACTCAGTCTTTATCGGGTACGCTCTTTACTCAGTCTTTATCAGGTACGCTCTTTACTCTGTCTTTATCGGGTACGCTGTTTATTCAGTCTTTATCGGGTACGCTGTTTACTCAGTCTTTATCGGGTACGCTCTTTACTCAGTCTTTATCAGGTACGCTGTTTACTCAGTCTTTATCGGGTGCGCTCTTTACTCGGTCTTTATCAGGTACGCTCTTTACTCAGTCTTTATCAGGTACGCTCTTTACTCGGTCTTTATCGGGTATACTGTTTACTCAGTCTTTATCGGGTATGCTCTTTACTCAGTCTTTATCGGGTACGGTCTTTACTCAGTTTTTATCAGTTACGCTCTTTACTCAGTCTTTATCGGGTACGCTCTTTACTCAGTCTTTATCAGGTACGCTCTTTACTCAGTCTTTATCGGGTACGCTCTTTACTCTGTCTTTATCGGGTACGCTCTTTACTCAGTCTTTATCGGGTATGCACTTTACTCAATCTTTATCGGGTACTCTCTTTGCTCAGACTTTATCGGGTACGCTCTTTACTCAGTCTTTATCGGGTACGCTCTTTACTCAGTCTTTATCGGGTACACTCTTTACTCAGTCTTTATCAGGTACGCTCTTTACTCAGTCTTTATCGGATGCGCTCTTTACTCGGTCTTTATCGGGTATACTGTTTACTCAGTCTTTATCGGGTATGCTCTTTACTCAGTCTTTATCGGGTACGACCTTTACTCTGTCTTTATCGGGTACGCTCTTTACTCAGTCTTTATCGGGTACGCTCTTTACTCAGTCTTTATCAGGTACGCTCTTTACTCAGTCTTTATCGGGTACGCTCTTTACTCTGTCTTTATCGGGTACGCTCTTTACTCAGTCTTTACCGGGTACGTTCTTTACTCTGTCTTTATCGGGTACACTGTTTACTCAGTCTTTATCGGGTACGCTCTTTACTCAGTCTTTATTGGGTCCGCTCTTTTCTCAGTCTTTATCGAGTATGGTCTTTATCGGGTACGCTCTTTACTCTGTCTTTATCAGGTACGCCCTTTACTCAGTCTTTATCGGGTACGCTCTTTACTCTGTCTTTATCGGGTACGCTCTTTGCTCTGTCTTTATCAGGTACACTCTTTACTCTGTCTTTATCGGGTACGCTCTTTACTCAGTCTTTATCAGGTACGCTCTTTATTCAGTCTTTATCAGGTACGCTCTTTACTCTGTCTTTATCGGGTACGCTCTTTACTCTGTCTTTATCAGGTACGCTCTTTACTCTGTCTTTATTGGGTACGCTCTTTACTCAGTCTTTATCGGGTATGCACTTTACTCAGTCTTTATCGGGTACGCTCTTTACTCAGTCTTTATCGGGTACGCTCTTTACTCATCTTTATCGGGTACGCTCTTTACTCAGTCTTTATCAGGTACGCTCTTTACTCAGTCTTTATCGGGTATGCTCGTTACTCAGTCTTTATCGGGTACGCTCTTTACTCAGTCTTTATCAGGTACGCTCTTTACTCAGTCTTTATCGGGTACGCTCTTTACTCAGTCTTTATCGGGAACGTTCTTTACTCTGTCTTTATCGGGTACGCTGTTTATTCAGTCTTTATCGGGTACGCTCTTTACTCAGTCTTTATCGGGTACGCTCTTTACTCAGTCTTTATCGGGTACGCTCTTTACTCAGTCTTTATCGGGTACGCTCTTTACTCAGTCTTTACCGGGTACGCTCTTTACTCAGTCTTTATCGGGTACGCCCTTTACTCAGTCTTTATTGGGTACGCTCTTTACTCTGTCTTTATCGGGTACGCTCTTTGCTTTGTCTTTATCAGGTACGCTCTTTACTCAGTCTTTATCGGGTACCCTCTTTACTCTGTCTTTATCAGGTACGCTCTTTACTAAGTCTTTATCAGGTACGCTCTTTACTCTGTCTTTATCGGGTACGCTCTTTACTCAGTCTTTATCAGGTACGCTCTTTACTCAGTCTTTATCGGGTACGCTCTTTACTCTGTCTTTATCGGGAACGCTCTTTACTCAGTCTTTATCAGGTACGCTCTTTACTCAGTCTTTATTGGGTACGCTCTTTACTCAGTCTTTATCGGGTATGCACTTTACTCAGTCTTTATCGGGTACGCTCTTTACTCAGTCTTTATCGGGTACGCTCTTTACTCATCTTTATCGGGTACGCTCTTTACTCTGTCTTTATCGGGTACGTTCTTTACTCTGTCTTTATCGGGTACGCTGTTTATTCAGTCTTTATCGGGTACGCTGTTTACACAGTCTTTATCGGGTACGCTCTTTACTCAGTCTTTATCGGGTACGTTCTTTACTCAGTCTTTATCGGGTACGCTCTTTACTCAGTCTTTATCGGGTACGCTCTTTACTCAGTCTTTATCAGGTACGCTCTTTACTCAGTCTTTATCGGGTGCGCTCTTTACTCGGTCTTTATCGGGTATACTGTTTACTCAGTCTTTATCAGGTACGCTCTTAACTCAGTCTTTATCGGGTGCGCTCTTTACTCGGTCTTTATCGGGTATGCTCGTTACTCAGTCTTTATCGGGTATGCTTTTTACTCAGTCTTTATCGGGTACGACCTTTACTCTGTCTTTATCGGGTACGCTCTTTACTCAGTCTTTATCGGGTACGCTCTTTACTCAGTCTTTATCGGGTACGCTCTTTACTCAGTCTTTATCGGGTACGCTCTTTACTCATTCTTTATCGGGTACGATCTTTACTCAGATTGAAATGACAAAAGAAATGTTTAAAGATACCAAATGGGCAATCAGAAGCTGTAAATTGAAGATATTTGACGGCAAGACAAAAAGACAAACCATTATGCACAAACCCCCCCCTGGATCCGTCCCTGTATTCGGCATCTTCGTAAAGAATGTGGGTTTATATTCCCTGTCTGTTTTCTATATCGCCTGAGCCGATTTCCAATACACGATTGTTTAGTTATTTTGTGTATTGCATACTTATCATTGTGTACCTTTTACAGGGGAGTGTCATGGAACAGCGCTTATAGAGCACATACCATGTCTATCTATGACGTAATCGGTCATAAATAAATATTATTTTTACCACGGGTTTGGACTCAAAGCATTGAAGGACGTCATATTAGAATATATAATATTTCATTACGCAATACAATTGTGGTTTTTAGTTATGTAGCATGTTTTAATATCAGTATAAATATCAATATGGATCATAAACTATTTCTATCTCCTACCAGCAGGTAGATTAAATATATCATATGATATACATGTAGTTCTAAGCTTTATGTATTACGTGATATAATTTGTCACGATATTGATTTTAAAATAGTTTTATCTATGATAGATCTTATTTTGTTACAACACTATTTCGTAATACCGCAATACAACTGTGTAAGGTGAGAACAATTTTGACTAAAAAAAAACAAAGCCAAATATTCGTGCTAAATTCATAATTACAGTACCCAGGTGTATAAATTTAAACATCATTTAAAAAATGTGATGATTACGTAAAACTTTGAAGACGAATATAGAACATGTAATAGTTAGTCCTTCATATGCCTTCTACAGTGAAATATTGAAATTATATCATTTATTTATAATCATACACAAACATAGAGTATAGATTCAAAAATAGTTTCAAATTGTGACGAATGCGTAAAAAAATTAAGACGAATATATGAAAGGTAACAATAAAATATTGAATGAAATCGTCTTTACATGGTACAAAACAGCTGGCAATCACTAACATGCTGCTTAGGAGTAACCAAGGAACTCAACTGCCATAGTACAATTATTGATTTCTACCTCTCACAGAGGTCACAATTTTATATAATGTCCAATAAAATTTCTTTTTTAATATATATAATGTTTGCGTGTCCCTTTTATTCTGTTTTGCTTCAGTTTGTAACAAATAGTCGATAAATTATATATTAACATGCATATGGGATGAATTAGAAATTGGATGACGTCAATCTGGAAAAACTCTGTAGTAATCAATAAATGTTAAGATAAAGATGTAGGTCTTGTATAGATCTTGTATAGATTTATAAGTTAACAAAAAGCAATCTACGAGTTTAATATAGCCTTATATAAGATTCTGCAATCTGTTTTTGGAGAAAATGAAGTACAAAAGTTGGAGGGTACATAATTGTGACAAAGTGACTGGACCTTAACACCATGTTTCGGCATCAGAATGAATATACAAAAAATGTATTATACATGTATCCATTAATGTTGAAGCTAAATTATTAATTAATTAATACGCATTAAATTGCATTTCTGATACAAACGTACATATCTAGTGCGCGCGACGACGGTTTTCAGCTTAAACATTATCTAAATCAAGAACGTTGAAAGTAGAAAGATTGAAGATACCAAAGAGGGTAATAAGAAGTCGTCAATTGAAGAAAGACAAATAATATTTATCTGGCAGAAAAAGGAAAAATAAACAAACAACTATGCACAACGCACCACAAAGTTACCCGCTCCATATGTGGTATCCGTCGTGTTACTCGCTCCATATGTGGTATCCGTCGTGTTACCCGCTCCATATGTGGTATCCGTCGTGTTACCCGCTCCATATGTGGTATCCGTCTTGTTACCCGCTCCATATGTAGTATCCGTCGTGTTACTCGCTCCATATGTGGTATCCGTCGTGTTACCCGCTCCATATGTAGTATCCGTCGTGTTACTCGCTCCATATGTAGTATCCGTCGTGTTACCCGCTCCATATGTGGTATCCGTCGTGTTACCCGCTCCATATGTGATAGCCGTCACGTTACCCGCTCCATATGTAGTATCCGTCGTGTTACCCGCTCCATATGTGGTATCCGTCGTGTTACCCGCTCCATATGTAGTATCCGTCGTGTTACCCGCTCCATATGTGGTATCCGTCGTGTTACTCCCTCCATATGTGGTAGCCGTCACGTTACCCGCTCCATATGTGGTATCCGTCGTGTTACCCGCTCCTTATGTAGTATCCGTCGTGTTACTCGCTCCATATGTGGTATCCGTCGTGTTACCCGCTCCATATGTAGTATCCGTCGTGTTACTCGCTCCATATGTAGTATCCGTCGTGTTACCCGCTCCATATGTGGTATCCGTCGTGTTACCCGCTCCATATGTGGTATCCGTCGTGTTACCCGTTCCATATGTGGTATCCGTCGTGTTACCCGCTCCATATGTGGTATCCGTCGTGTTACCCGCTCCATATGTGGTATCCGTCGTGTTACCCGTTCCATATGTGGTATCCGTCGTGTTACCCGCTCCATATGTGGTATCCGTGGTGTTGCTCGCTCCATATGTGGTATCCGTCGTGTTACTCACTCCATATGTGGTATCCGTCGTGTTACACGCTCCATATGTGGTAGCCGTCACGTTACTCGCTCCATATGTGATATCCGTCGTGTTACTCGCTCCATATGTGGTATCCGTCGTGTTACACGCTCCATATGTGGTATCCGTCGTGTTACACGCTCCATATGTGGTAGCCGTCACGTTATTCGCTCCATATGTGGTATCCGTCGTGTTACTCGCTCAATATGTGGCATCCGACGTGTTACTCGCTACATATGTGGTATCCGTCGTGTTACTCGCTCCATATGTGGTATCCGTCGTGTTACTCGCTCCATATGTGGTATCCGTCGTGTTACTCGCTACATATGTGGTATCCGTCGTGTTACTCCCTCCATATGTGGTATCCGTCGTGTTGCTCGCTCCATATGTGGTATCCGTCGTGTTACTCCCTCCATATGTGGTATCCGTCGTGTTGCTCGCTCCATATGTGGTATCCGTCGTGTTACTCGCTCCATATGTGGTATACGTCGTGTTACTCGCTACATATGTGGTATCTGTCGTGTTACTCCCTCCATATGTGGTATCCGTCGTGTTACACGCTCCATATGTGATATCCGTCGTGTTACTCGCTACATATGTGGTATCCGTCGTGTTACTCGCTCCATATGTGGTATCCGTCGTGTTACTCGCTCCATATGTGGTATCCGTCGTGTTACTCGCTACATATGTGGTATCCGTCGTGTTACTCCCTCCATATGTGGTATCCGTCGTGTTGCTCGCTCCATATGTGGTATCCGTCGTGTTACTCCCTCCATATGTGGTATCCGTCGTGTTGCTCCCTCCATATGTGGTATCCGTCGTGTTACTCGCTCCATATGTGGTATACGTCGTGTTACTCGCTACATATGTGGTATCTGTCGTGTTACTCCCTCCATATGTGGTATCCGTCGTGTTACACGCTCCATATGTGGTAGCCGTCACGTTACTCGCTTCATATGTGATATCCGTCGTGTTACTCGCTCAATATGTGGTATCCGTCGTGTTACACGCTCCATATGTGGTATCCGTCGTGTTACACGCTCCATATGTGGTAGCCGTCACGTTACTCGCTCCATATGTGGTATCCGTCGTGTTACTCGCTCCATATGTGGCATCCGACGTGTTACTCGCTACATATGTGGTATCCGTCGTGTTGCTCGCTACATATGTGGTATCCGTCGTGTTACTCCCTCCATATGTGGTATCCGTCGTGTTGCTCGCTCCATATGTGGTATCCGTCGTGTTACTCGCTCCATATGTGGTATACGTCGTGTTACTCGCTACATATGTGGTATCTGTCGTGTTACTCCCTCCATATGTGGTATCCGTCGTGTTACACGCTCCATATGTGATATCCGTCGTGTTACTCGCTCCATATGTTCCATCCGTGGTGTTACTCGCTCCATATGTGGTATTCGTCGTGTTACTCGCTCCATATGTGGAATCCGTCAAGTTACTCACTCCATATGTAATATCCGTCGTGTTACTCGCTCCATATGTGGTATCCGTCGTGTTACACGCTCCATATGTGGTATCCGTCGTGTTACTCGCTCCATATGTGGCATCCGTCGTGTTACTCGCTCCATATGTGGTATCCGTCGTGTTACTCGCTCCATATGTGGTATCCGTCGTGTTACTCGCTCCATATGTGGCATCCGTCGTGTTACTCGCTCCAAATGTGGTATCCGTGGTGTTATTCGCTCCATATGTGGAATCCGTCCAGTTACTCACTCCATATGTGGTATCCGTCGTGTTACACGCTCAATATGTCATATCCGTCGTGTTACTCGCTCCATATGTGGTATTCGTCGTGTTACTCGCTCCATATGTGGTATCCATCGTGTTACCCGCTCCATATGTGGTATTCGTCGTGTTACACGCTCCATATGTGATATCCGTCGTGTTACTCACTCCATATGTGGTATCCGTCATGTTACACGCTCAATATGTCATATCCGTGGTGTTACCCGCTTCATATGTGGTATCCGTCGTGTTACTCGCTCCATATGTGGTATCCGTCGTGTTACTCGCTCCATATGTGGTATCCGTCGTGTTACTCGCTCCATATGTGGTATCCGTCGTGTTACTCGTTCCATATGTGGTATCCGTCGTATTACTCGCTCCATATGTGGTTTCCGTCGTGTTACTCGCTCCATATGTGATATCCGTCGTGTTACTCGCTCCATATGTGGTATCCGTCGTGTTACACGCTCCATATGTGGTATCCGTCGTGTTACTCGCTCCATATGTGGCATCCGTCGTGTTACTCGCTCCATATGTGGTATCCGTCGTGTTACTCGCCACGTATGTGGTATCCGTCGTGTTACTCGCTCCATATGTGGTATCCGTCGTGTTACTCGCTCCATATGTGGTATCCGTCGTGTTACTCGCCACATATGTGGTATCCGTCGTGTTACTCGCTCCATATGTGGTATCCGTCGTGTTACTCGCTCCATATGTGGTATCCGTCGGGTTACTCGCTCCATGTAGTATCCGTCGTGTTGCTCTCTCCATATGTGGTATCCGTCGTTTTACTCGCTCCATATGGGGTATCCGTCGTGCTACTCGCTCCATATGTGGTATCCGTCGTGCTACTGGCTCCATATGTGGTATCCGTCGTGTTACCCGCTCCATATGTGGTATTCGTCGTGTTACACGCTCCATATGTGATATCCGTCGTGTTACTCGCTCCATATGTGGTAACCGTTGTATTACACGATCCATATGTGGTATCCGTCGTGTTACTCGCTCCATATGTGGTATCCGTCGTGTTACTCTCTCCATATGTGGTATCCGTCGTATTACTCGCTCCATATGTGATATCCGTCGTGTTACTCGCTCCATATGTGATATCCGTCGTATTACACGCTCCACATGTGATATCCGTCGTGTTACTCGCTCCATATGTGATATCCGTCGTATTACACGCTCCACATGTGATATCCGTCGTGTTACTCGCTCCATATGTGATATCCGTCGTATTACACGCTCCATATGTGGTATCCGTGGTGTTACTCGCTCCATATGTGGTATCAGTCGTGTTACTCGCTCCATATGTGATATCCGTCACGTTACACGCTCCATATGTGATATATGTCGTGTTGCCACGCTCCATATGTGATATCTGTCGGTGTTACTCGCTCCATATGTGGTATCCGTCGTGTTACTCGCTCCATATGTGGTATCCGTCGTGTTACTCGCTCCATATGTGGTATCCATGGTGTTATTCGCTCCATATGTGATATCCGTCGTGTTACTTGCCCCATATGTGGTATCCGTCGTGTTACCCGCTCCATATGTGGTATCCGTCGTATTACACGCTCCATATGTGGTATCCGTCGTGTTACTCGCTCCATATGTGGTATCCGTCGTGTTACTCGCTCCATATGTGGTATCCGTCGTGTTACACGCTCCATATGTGATATATGTCGTGTTGCACCCTCCATATGTGATATGTGTCGTGTTACTCGCTCCATATGTGGTATCCGTCGTGTTACTCGCTCCATATGTGGCATCCGTCGTGTTACTCGCTCCATATGTGGTATCCGTCATGTTAATCGCTCCATATGTGGTATTCGTGGTGTTACTCGCTCCATATGTGGCATCCGTCGTGTTACTCGCTCCAAATTTGGTATCCGTGGTGTTATTCGCTCCATATGTGGAATCCGTCCAGTTACTCACTCCATATGTGGTATCCGTCGTGTTACACGCTCAATATGTCATATCCGTCGTGTTACTCGCTCCATATGTGGTATTCGTCGTGTTACTCGCTCCATATGTGGTATCCATCGTGTTACCCGCTCCTTATGTGGTATTCGTCGTGTTACACGCTCCATATGTGATATCCGTCGTGTTACTCACTCCATATGTGGTATCCGTCGTGTTACACGCTCAATATGTCATATCCGTGGTGTTACCCGCTTCATATGTGGTATCCGTCGTGTTACTCGCTCCATATGTGGTATCCGTCGTGTTACTCGCTCCATATCTGGTATCCGTCGTGTTACTCGCTCCATATGTGGTATCCGTCGTGTTACTCGTTCCATATGTGGTATCCGTCGTATTACTCGCTCCATATGCGGTTTCCGTCGTGTTACTCGCTCCATATGTGATATCCGTCGTGTTACTCTCTCCATATGTGGTATCCGTCGTGTTACACGCTCCATATGGGGCATCCGTCGTGTTACTCGCTCCATATGTGGTATCCGTCGTGTTACTCGCCACGTATGTGGTATCCGTCGTGTTACTCGCTCCATATGTGGTATCCTTCGTGTTACTCGCTCCATATGTGGTATCCGTCGTGTTACTCGCCACATATGTGGTATCCGTCGTGTTACTCGCTCCATATGTGGTATCCGTCGTGTTACTCGCTCCATATGTGGTATCCGTCGTGTTACTCGCTCCATGTAGTATCCGTCGTGTTGCTCTCTCCATATGTGGTATCCGTCGTTTTACTCGCTCCATATGGGGTATCCGTCGTGCTACTCGCTCCATATGTGGTATCCGTCGTGCTACTGGCTCCATATGTGGTATCCGTCGTGTTACCCGCTCCATATGTGGTATTCGTCGTGTTACACGCTCCATATGTGATATCCGTCGTGTTACTCGCTCCATATGTGGTAACCGTTGTATTACACGATCCATATGTGGTATCCGTCGTGTTACTCGCTCCATATGTGGTATCCGTCGTGTTACTCGCTCCATATGTGGTATCCGTCGTATTACTCGCTCCATATGTGATATCCGTCGTGTTACTCGCTCCATATGTGATATCCGTCGTATTAAACGCTCCACATGTGATATCCGTCGTGTTACTCGCTCCATATGTGATATCCGTCACGTTACACGCTCCATATGTGATATATGTCGTGTTGCCACGCTCCATATGTGATATCTGTCGGTGTTACTCGCTCCATATGTGGTATCCGTCGTGTTACTCGCTCCATATGTGGTATCCGTCGTGTTACTCGCTCCATATGTGGTATCCGTGGTGTTATTCGCTCCATATGTGGTATCCGTCGTGTTACTCTCTCCATATGTGGTATCCGTCGTGTTACTCTCTCCATATGTGGTATCCGTCGTGTTACTCGCTCCATATGTGGCATCCGTCGTGTTACTCGCTCCATATGTGGTATCCGTCGTTTTACTCGCTCCATATGTGGTATCCGTCGTGTTACTCGCTCCATATGTGGTATCCGTCGTGTTACTCTCTCCATATGTGGTATCCGTCGTGTTACTCTATCCATATGTGATATCCGTCGTGTTACTCTCTCCATATGTGGTATCCGTCGTGTTACTCGCTCCATATGTGGTATCCGCCGTGTTACTCGCTCCATATGTGGTATCGGGGTGTTACTCGCTCCATATGTGGTATCCGTCGTTTTACTCGCTCCATGTGTGGTATCCGTCGTATTACATGCTCCATATATGGCATCCGTGGTGTTACTCGCTCCATATGTGGTATCCGTCCTGTCACTTGCTCCATATGTGGTATCCGTCGTGTTACTCGCTCCAAATGTAGTATCCGTCGTGTTACTCGCTCCATATGTGGCATCCGTGGTGTTACTCGCTCCATATATGGTATCCGTCGTGTTTCTCGCTCTATATGTGGTGTCAGTCGTATTACACGCTCCATATGTGGCATCCGTCGTGTTACTCGCTCCATATGAGGTATCTGTCGTGTTATTCGCTCCATATTTGGTATCCGTCGTGCTACTCGCTCCATATGTGGTATGCGTCGTGTTACTCGCTCCATATGTGGTATCCGTCGTGTTACACGCTCCATATGTTGTATCCGTCGTGTTACTCGCTCCATATGTGGTACCCGTCGTGTTACTCGCTCCATATGTGGTATCCGTCGTGTTACTCTCTCCATATGTAGTATCCGTCGTGTTACTCTCTCCATATGTAGTATCGGTCGTGTTACTCTCTCCATATGTGGTATCCGTCGTGTTACTCGCTCCATATGTGGTATCCGTCGTGTTACTCGCTCCATATGTGGTATCCGTCGTGTTACTCGCTCCATATGTGGTATCCGTCGTGTTACTCTCTCCATATGTGGTATCCGTCGTGTTACTCTCTCCATATGTGGTATCCGTCGTGTTACTCTCTCCATATGTGGTATCCGTCGTGTTACTCTCTCCATATGTGGTATCCGACGTGTTACTCGCTCCATATGTGGCATCCGTCGTGTTACTCGCTCCATATGTGGTATCCGTCGTGTTTCTCGCTCCATATGTGGTATCCGTCGTGTTACTCGCTCCATATGTGGTATTCGTCGTGTTACTCGCTCCATATGTGGTATCCGTCGTGTTACTCTCTCCATATGTGGTATCCGTCGTGTTACTCTCTCCATATGTGATATCCGTCGTGTTACTCTCTCCATATGTGGTATCCGTCGTGTTACTCGCTCCATATGTGGCATCCGTCGTGTTACTCGCTCCATATGTGGTATCCGTCGTGTTACTCGCTCCATATGTGGTATCCGTCGTGTTACTCGCTCCATGTGTGGTATTCGTCGTGTTACTCGCTCCATATGTGGTATCCGTCGTGTTACTCTCTCCTCATGTGGTATCCGTCGTGTTACTCTCTCCTATGTGATATCCGTCGTTTTACTCTCTCCATATGTGGTATCCGTCGTGTTACTCGCTCCATATGTGGTATCCGCCGTGTTACTCGCTCCATGTGTGGTATCCGTCGTGTTACTCGCTCCATATGTGGCATCCGTCGTGTTACTCTCTCCATATGTGATATCCGTCGTGTTACTCGCTCCATATGTGGTATCCGTCGTGTTACGCGCTCCATATGTGGTATTCGTCGTGTTACTCCCTCCATATGTGGTATACGTCGTGTTACTCTCTCCATATGTGATATCCGTCGTGTTACTCACTCCATATGTGGTATCCGTCGTGTTACACGCTCAATATGTCATATCCGTGGTGTTACCCGCTTCATATGTGGTATCTGTCGTGTTACTCGCTCCATGTGTGGTATTCGTCGTGTTACTCGCTCCATATGTGGTATCCGTCGTGTTACTCTCTCCTCATGTGGTATCCGTCGTGTTACTCTCTCCTATGTGATATCCGTCGTTTTACTCTCTCCATATGTGGTATCCGTCGTGTTACTCGCTCCATATGTGGTATCCGCCGTGTTACTCGCTCCATATGTGGAATCCGTCCAGTTACTCACTCCATATGTGGTATCCGTCGTGTTACACGCTCAATATGTCATATCCGTCGTGTTACTCGCTCCATATGTGGTATTCGTCGTGTTACTCGCTCCATATGTGGTATCTATCGTGTTACCCGCTCCTTATGTGGTATTCGTCGTGTTACACGCTCCATATGTGATATCCGTCGTGTTACTCACTCCATATGTGGTATCCGTCGTGTTACACGCTCAATATGTCATATCCGTGGTGTTACCCGCTTCATATGTGGTATCCGTCGTGTTACTCGCTCCATATGTGGTATCCGTCGTGTTACTCGCTCCATATCTGGTATCCGTCGTGTTACTCGCTCCATATGTGGTATCCGTCGTGTTACTCGTTCCATATGTGGTATCCGTCGTATTACTCGCTCCATATGCGGTTTCCGTCGTGTTACTCGCTCCATATGTGATATCCGTCGTGTTACTCGCTCCATATGTGGTATCCGTCGTGTTACACGCTCCATATGGGGCATCCGTCGTGTTACTCGCTCCATATGTGGTATCCGTCGTGTTACTCGCCACGTATGTGGTATCCGTCGTGTTACTCGCTCCATATGTGGTATCCTTCGTGTTACTCGCTCCATATGTGGTATCCGTCGTGTTACTCGCCACATATGTGGTATCCGTCGTGTTACTCGCTCCATATGTGGTATCCGTCGTGTTACTCGCTCCATATGTGGTATCCGTCGTGTTACTCGCTCCATGTAGTATCCGTCGTGTTGCTCTCTCCATATGTGGTATCCGTCGTTTTACTCGCTCCATATGGGGTATCCGTCGTGCTACTCGCTCCATATGTGGTATCCGTCGTGCTACTGGCTCCATATGTGGTATCCGTCGTGTTACCCGCTCCATATGTGGTATTCGTCGTGTTACACGCTCCATATGTGATATCCGTCGTGTTACTCGCTCCATATGTGGTAACCGTTGTATTACACGATCCATATGTGGTATCCGTCGTGTTACTCGCTCCATATGTGGTATCCGTCGTGTTACTCGCTCCATATGTGGTATCCGTCGTATTACTCGCTCCATATGTGATATCCGTCGTGTTACTCGCTCCATATGTGATATCCGTCGTATTAAACGCTCCACATGTGATATCCGTCGTGTTACTCGCTCCATATGTGATATCCGTCACGTTACACGCTCCATATGTGATATATGTCGTGTTGCCACGCTCCATATGTGATATCTGTCGGTGTTACTCGCTCCATATGTGGTATCCGTCGTGTTACTCGCTCCATATGTGGTATCCGTCGTGTTACTCGCTCCATATGTGGTATCCGTGGTGTTATTCGCTCCATATGTGGTATCCGTCGTGTTACTCTCTCCATATGTGGTATCCGTCGTGTTACTCTCTCCATATGTGGTATCCGTCGTGTTACTCGCTCCATATGTGGCATCCGTCGTGTTACTCGCTCCATATGTGGTATCCGTCGTTTTTCTCGCTCCATATGTGGTATCCGTCGTGTTACTCGCTCCATATGTGGTATTCGTCGTGTTACTCGCTCCATATGTGGTATCCGTCGTGTTACTCTCTCCATATGTGGTATCCGTCGTGTTACTCTATCCATATGTGATATCCGTCGTGTTACTCTCTCCATATGTGGTATCCGTCGTGTTACTCGCTCCATATGTGGTATCCGCCGTGTTACTCGCTCCATATGTGGTATCGGGGTGTTACTCGCTCCATATGTGGTATCCGTCGTTTTACTCGCTCCATGTGTGGTATCCGTCGTATTACATGCTCCATATATGGCATCCGTGGTGTTACTCGCTCCATATGTGGTATCCGTCCTGTCACTTGCTCCATATGTGGTATCCGTCGTGTTACTCGCTCCAAATGTAGTATCCGTCGTGTTACTCGCTCCATATGTGGCATCCGTGGTGTTACTCGCTCCATATATGGTATCCGTCGTGTTTCTCGCTCTATATGTGGTGTCAGTCGTATTACACGCTCCATATGTGGCATCCGTCGTGTTACTCGCTCCATATGAGGTATCTGTCGTGTTATTCGCTCCATATTTGGTATCCGTCGTGCTACTCGCTCCATATGTGGTATGCGTCGTGTTACTCGCTTCATATGTGGTATCCGTCGTGTTACACGCTCCATATGTTGTATCCGTCGTGTTACTCGCTCCATATGTGGTACCCGTCGTGTTACTCGCTCCATATGTGGTATCCGTCGTGTTACTCTCTCCATATGTAGTATCCGTCGTGTTACTCTCTCCATATGTAGTATCGGTCGTGTTACTCTCTCCATATGTGGTATCCGTCGTGTTACTCGCTCCATATGTGGTATCCGTCGTGTTACTCGCTCCATATGTGGTATCCGTCGTGTTACTCGCTCCATATGTGGTATCCGTCGTGTTACTCTCTCCATATGTGGTATCCGTCGTGTTACTCTCTCCATATGTGGTATCCGTCGTGTTACTCTCTCCATATGTGGTATCCGTCGTGTTACTCTCTCCATATGTGGTATCCGACGTGTTACTCGCTCCATATGTGGCATCCGTCGTGTTACTCGCTCCATATGTGGTATCCGTCGTGTTTCTCGCTCCATATGTGGTATCCGTCGTGTTACTCGCTCCATATGTGGTATTCGTCGTGTTACTCGCTCCATATGTGGTATCCGTCGTGTTACTCTCTCCATATGTGGTATCCGTCGTGTTACTCTCTCCATATGTGATATCCGTCGTGTTACTCTCTCCATATGTGGTATCCGTCGTGTTACTCGCTCCATATGTGGCATCCGTCGTGTTACTCGCTCCATATGTGGTATCCGTCGTGTTACTCGCTCCATATGTGGTATCCGTCGTGTTACTCGCTCCATGTGTGGTATTCGTCGTGTTACTCGCTCCATATGTGGTATCCGTCGTGTTACTCTCTCCTCATGTGGTATCCGTCGTGTTACTCTCTCCTATGTGATATCCGTCGTTTTACTCTCTCCATATGTGGTATCCGTCGTGTTACTCGCTCCATATGTGGTATCCGCCGTGTTACTCGCTCCATGTGTGGTATCCGTCGTGTTACTTGCTCCATATGTGGCATCCGTCGTGTTACTCTCTCCATATGTGATATACGTCGTGTTACTCGCTCCATATGTGGTATCCGTCGTGTTACGCGCTCCATATGTGGTATTCGTCGTGTTACTCCCTCCATATGTGGTATACGTCGTGTTACTCTCTCCATATGTGGTATCCGTCGTGTTACTCTCTCCATATGTGGTATCCGTCGTGTTACTCTCTCCATATGTGGTATCCGTCGTGTTACTCTCTCCATATGTGGTATCTGTCGTGTTACTCTCTCCATATGTGGTATCCGTCGAGTTACTCGCTCCATATGTGGTATCCGTCGTGTTACTCGCTCCATATATGGTATCCGTCGTGTTACTCGCTCCATATGTGGTATACGTTGTGTTACTCGCTCCATATGCGGTTTCCGTCGTGTTTCTCGCTCCATATGTGGTATCCGTCGTATTACACGCTCCATATAATGGTATCCGTCGTGTTACTCGCTCCATATGTGGTATCCGTCTTGTTACTCGCTCCATATGTGGTAGCCGTCACGTTACTCGCTCCATATGTGGTATCCGTGGTGTTGCTCGCTCCATATGTGGTATCCGTCGTGTTTCCCGCTCCATATGTGGTATCCGTCGTGTTACTTGCTCTATATGTGGCATCCGTCGTGTTACTCGCTCCATATGTGGTATCCGTCGTGTTACACGCTCCATTTGTGGTATCCGTCGTTTTACCAGCTCCATGTGTGGTATCGGTCGCATTACTCGCTCCATATGTGGTTTCCGTCGTGTTACCCGCTCCAAATGTTGTATCCGTCGTGTTACACGCTCCATATGTGGTATCCGTGGTGGTACTCGCTCTATGTGTTATATCCGTCCTGTTACTCACTCCATATGTGGTATCCGTCATGTTACTTGCTCCATATGTGGTATCCGTCGTGTTACTTGCTCCATATGTCATATCCGCCGTGTTACTCACTCCATATGTGGTATCCGTGGTGTTACTCGCTCCATATGTGGTATCCGTCATGTTACTTGCTCCATATGTGGTATCCGTCGTGTTACTCGCTCCATATGTAGTATCCGTCGTGTTACTCGCTCCATATGTGGCATCCGTGGTGTTACTCACTCCATATATGGTATCCGTCGTGTTACTCGCTCCATATGTGGTATCCGTGGTGTTACTCGCTCCATATGTGGTATCCGTCATGTTACTTGCTCCATATGTGGTATCTGGCGTGTTACTCGCTCCATATGTAGTATCCGTCGTGTTACTCGCTCCATATGTGGCATCCGTGGTGTTACTCGCTCCATATATGGTATCCGTCGTGTTACTCGCTCCATATGTGGTATCCGTCGTGTTTCTCGCTCTATATGTGGTGTCAGTCGTATTACACGCACCATATGTGACATCCGTCGTGTTACTCTCTCCATATGAGGTATCTGTCGTGTTATTCGCTCCATATGTGGTATCTGTCGTGCTACTCGCTCCATATGTGGTATGCGTCGTGTTACTCGCTCCATATGTGGTATCCGTCGTGTTACTCGCTCCATATGTTGTATCCGTCGTGTTACTCGCTCCATATGTAGTACCCGTCGTGTTACTCGCTCCATATGTGGTATCCGTCGTGTTACTCTCTCCATATGTAGTATCGGTCGTGTTACTCTCTCCATATGTGGTATCCGTCGTGTTACTCGCTCCATATGTGATATCCGTCGTGTTACTCGCTCCATATGTGGTATCCGTCGTGTTACTCGCTCCATATGTGGTATTCGTCGTGTTACTCTCTCCATATGTGGTATCCGTCGTGTTACTCTCTCCATATGTTGTATCCGTCGAGTTACTCTCTCCATATGTGGTATCCGTCGTGTTACTCTCTCCATATGTGGTATCCGTCGTGTTACTCGCTCCATATGTGGCATCCGTCGTGTTACTCGCTCCATATGTGGTATCCGTCGTGTTACTCGCTCCATATGTGGTATCCGTCGTGTTACTCGCTCCATATGTGGTATTCGTCGTGTTACTCGCTCCATATGTGGTATCCGTTGTGTTACTCTCTCCATATGTGGTATCCGTCGTGTTACTCTCTCCATATGTGATATCCTTTGTGTTACTCTCTCCATATGTGGTATCCGTCGTGTTACTCGCTCCATATGTGGTATTCGTCGTGTTACTCGCTCCATATGTGGTATCCGTTGTGTTACTCTCTCCATATGTGGTATCCGTCGTGTTACTCTCTCCATATGTGGTATCCTTCGTGTTACTCTCTCCATATGTGGTATCTGTCGTGTTACTCTCTCCATATGTGGTATCCGTCGAGTTACTCGCTCCATATGTGGTATCCGTCGTGTTACTCGCTCCATATGTGGTATCCGTCGTGTTACTCGCTCCATATGTGGTATCCGTCGTGTTACTCGCTCCATATGTGGTATCCGTCGTGTTACTCGCTCCATATGTGGTATCCGTCGTGTTACTCGCTCCATATGTGGTATCCGTCGTGTTACTCTCTCCATATGTGGTATCCGTCGTGTTACTCTCTCCATATGTGGTATCCGTCGTGTTACTCTCTCCATATGTGGTATCCGTCGTGTTACTCGCTCCATATGTGGTATCCGTCGTGTTATTCGCTCCATATGTGGTATTCGTCGTGTTACTCTCTCCATATGTGGCATCCGTCGTGTTACTCTCTCCATATGTGGTATCCGTCGTGTTACTCTCTCCATATGTGGTATCCGTCGTGTTACTCTCTCCATATGTGGTATCCGTCGTGTTACTCGCTCCATATGTGGTATCCGTCGTGTTACTCGCTCCATATGTGGTATACGTCGTGTTACTCTCTCCATATATGGTATCCGTCGTGTTACTCTCTCCATATGTGGTATCCGTCGTGTTACTCTCTCCATATGTGGTATCTGTCGTGTTACTCTCTCCATATGTGGTATCCGTCGAGTTACTGGCTCCATATGTGGTATTCGTCGTGTTACTCGCTCCATATGTGGTATCCGTCGTGTTACTCGCTCCATATGTGGTATCCGTCGTGTTACTCGCTCCATATGTGGTATCCGTCGTGTTACTCGCTCCATATGTGGTATCCGTCGTGTTACTCGCTCCATATGTGGTATCCGTCGTGTTACTTGCTCTATATGTGGCATCCGTCGTGTTACTCGCTCCATATGTGGTATCCGTCGTGTTACTCGCTCCATTTGTGGTATCCGTCGTTTTATCCGCTCCATGTGTGGTATCGGTCGTATTACTCGCTCCATATGTGGTATCCGTCGTGTTACCCGCTCCAAATGTTGTATCCGTCGTGTTACACGCTCCATATGTGGTATCCGTGGTGGTACTCGCTCTATGTGTTATATCCGTCCTGTTACTCACTCCATATGTGGTATCCGTCATGTTACTTGCTCCATATGTGGTATCCGTCGTGTTACTCGCTCCATATGTGATATCCGCCGTGTTACTCACTCCATATGTGGTATCCGTGGTGTTACTCGCTCCATATGTGGTATCCGTCATGTTACTTGCTCCATATGTGGTATCCGTCGTGTTACTCGCTCCATATGTAGTATCCGTCGTGTTACTCGCTCCATATGTGGCATCCGTGGTGTTACTCACTCCATATATGGTATCCGTCGTGTTACTCGCTCCATATGTGGTATCCGTGGTGTTACTCGCTCCATATGTGGTATCCGTCATGTTACTTGCTCCATATGTGGTATCCGTCGTGTTACTCGCTCCATATGTAGTATCCGTCGTGTTACTCGCTCCATATGTGGCATCCGTGGTGTTACTCGCTCCATATATGGTATCCGTGGTGTTGCTCGCTCCATATGTGGTATCCGTCGTGTTATTCGCTCCATATGTGGTATCTGTCGTGCTACTCGCTCCATATGTGGTATGCGTCGTGTTACTCGCTCCATATGTGGTATCCGTCGTGTTACTCGCTCCATATGTTGTATCCGTCGAGTTACTCTCTCCATATGTGGTATACGTCGTGTTACTCTCTCCATATGTGGTATCCGTCGTGTTACTCGCTCCATATGTGGCATCCGTCGTGTTACTCGCTCCATATGTGGTATCCGTCGTGTTACTCGCTCCATATGTGGTATCCGTCGTGTTACTCGCTCCATATGTGGTATTCGTCGTGTTACTCGCTCCATATGTGGTATCCGTTGTGTTACTCTCTCCATATGTGGTATCCGTCGTGTTACTCTCTCCATATGTGATATCCTTTGTGTTACTCTCTCCATATGTGGTATCCGTTGTGTTACTCGCTCCATATGTGGTATTCGTAGTGTTACTCGCTCCATATGTGGTATCCGTTGTGTTACTCTCTCCATATGTGGTATCCGTCGTGTTACTCTCTCCATATGTGGTATCCTTCGTGTTACTCTCTCCATATGTGGTATCTGTCGTGTTACTCTCTCCATATGTGGTATCCGTCGAGTTACTCGCTCCATATGTGGTATCCGTCGTGTTACTCGCTCCATATGTGGTATCCGTCGTGTTACTCGCTCCATATGTGGTATCCGTCGTGTTACTCGCTCCATATGTGGTATCCGTCGTGTTACTCGCTCCATATGTGGTATCCGTCGTGTTACTCGCTCCATATGTGGTATCCGTCGTGTTACTCTCTCCATATGTGGTATCCGTCGTGTTACTCTCTCCATATGTGGTATCCGTCGTGTTACTCTCTCCATATGTGGTATCCGTCGTGTTACTCGCTCCATATGTGGTATCCGTCGTGTTATTCGCTCCATATGTGGTATTCGTCGTGTTACTCTCTCCATATGTGGCATCCGTCGTGTTACTCTCTCCATATGTGGTATCCGTCGTGTTACTCTCTCCATATGTGGTATCCGTCGTGTTACTCTCTCCATATGTGGTATCCGTCGTGTTACTCGCTCCATATGTGGTATCCGTCGTGTTACTCGCTCCATATGTGGTATACGTCGTGTTACTCTCTCCATATATGGTATCCGTCGTGTTACTCTCTCCATATGTGGTATCCGTCGTGTTACTCTCTCCATATGTGGTATCTGTCGTGTTACTCTCTCCATATGTGGTATCCGTCGAGTTACTGGCTCCATATGTGGTATTCGTCGTGTTACTCGCTCCATATGTGGTATCCGTCGTGTTACTCGCTCCATATGTGGTATCCGTCGTGTTACTCGCTCCATATGTGGTATCCGTCGTGTTACTCGCTCCATATGTGGTATCCGTCGTGTTACTCGCTCCATATGTGGTATCCGTCGTGTTACTCTCTCCATATGTGGTATCCGTCGTGTTACTCTCTCCATATGTGGTATCCGTCGTGTTATTCGCTCCATACGTGGTATTCGTCGTGTTACTCTCTCCATATGTGGCATCCGTCGTGTTACTCTCTCCATATGTGGTATCCGTCGTGTTATTCTCTCCATATGTGGTATCCGTCGTGTTACTCGCTCCATATGTGGTATCCGTCGTGTTACTCGCTCCATATGTGGTATCCGTCGTGTTACTCGCTCCATATGTGGTATCCGTCGTGTTACTCGCTCCATATGTGATATATGTCGTGTTACTCTCTCCATATGTGGTATCCGTCGTGTTAATCGCTCCATATGTGGTATCCGCCGTGTTATTCGCTCCATATGTGGTATCCGTCGTGTTACTCGCTCCATATGTGGTATCCGTTGTGTTACTCTCTCCATATGTGGTATCCGTCGTGTTACTCGCTCCATATGTAATATATGTCGTGTTACTCTCTCCATATGTGGTATCCGTCGTGTTATTCTCTCCATATGTGGTATCCGTCGTGTTACTCGCTCCATATGTGGTATCCGTCGTGTTACTCGCTCCATACGTGGTATCCGTCGTGTTACTCTCTCCATATATGGTATCCGTCGTGTTACTCGCTCCATATGTGGTATCCGTCGTGTTACTCGCTCCATATGTTGTATCCGTCGTGTTACTCGCTCCATATGTGGTATCCGTCGTGTTACACGCTCCATATGTGATATCCGTCGTGTTACTCGCTCCATATGTGGTATCTGTCGTGTTACTCGCCCCATATGTGATATCGGTCGTGTTACTCGGTTTTTAAATCCGAGGTAAGACGTAAATTGTATTCCGCGTCCAATATAATACACGTGCCTTTCAAATGTCACCTTATCAATTCATTTCTACAAAACTGATGATTGGATTAATATTTCTTTTTATATTTATGATGGCATAGTATGCTTGTATTTACATGGAAGCATGTCCACACTCACTTATTAAGGAATGGCGGAGTGAGACATTTTGCGTTGTTACATACAACTGTTTTCATCAACTCATTGATAGATAATGATATAGTCTTACTAGAGATTTGTATGTACATTCTACAAGATTCTTATGTTCGATATTAGCATTGGTTCTTCTGGACATGCTTCCTAATAGCTACTTTAATCTTATATAATATTCCATCACACAATACAATAGTGATCTTTAGTTATGTAACACGTTTTAATATCAGTACATTGATTGTACATAATATGAATTTACATATATACAATTAATCTGAAGTATGTTATATACTTAAACGTTTCAAACAGTTTTGTAAAAAGAAAGAAAATTATAAAAGATCTAATATGCTGTACCGACAGCTTGCATTCTATCATTAGTCGAGTAGATAAAATTTAATCTATTGTTTCAAGTAGATTGAAATCATTCTGAAATTAACATTATTTCTTATTAATCCGTTAAATTGGTGTTAAAATGTCGACACCGCAGGCTAAACGTCGTCGCGTTGAACTAACACTTCAAGACAAAATTAATTCGATTAAATAGTCAGAAAGTTTTCCGAAACCATCTAAAAAATCTCTATGCGAGAAATTCGGAGTAGGCAAAACAACAGTTCCCGATATTTTAAAACGCAAGTCAGAATATATGGTTAGACAAATTTAATGTCTGTCATGCTATTAAAGCTTTTACCGTTATCGGCGAAAGTGCCGGTGTAGATTTACAAACTGTTGATGGTTTCCGTAGTCGTATTCCAGAAATTGGCTCAGAATTTGAGCCTTGTGACATTTTTAATTGTGATGAAACTGGTCTTTATTATCGTGCATTTTCTGACAATACACTTTGCGCTAAAGGTGTATCTCCTAACGGTGCTTAGAACTCTCAAGAACGTTTGACACTGATGTTTGCATGTAGTGCAACTGGTGAAAAATTTAAACTACCAGTGACGTTGCTCCACAATGAGAAAACTTGGATGAATTCTAAATTTTCTCCGACTGGATAATGGAAGTTGATGAACAAATGAGAAGCCACAACCGCCATATTCTTCTGTTTTTAGACAATGCCTTTTCACATGTTAAATATTTAAGATTGAACAATGTAACATTGTAATTTTTGCCAGGAAATACGATATCACACTTGCAATCTCTAGACCAAGGTATTATCAAAGGTATTTAAAGTTCGCTACCGAAAGTGAATGCTGAAATGTTTAGTCGCCAAGATCGAGCAAGTTGATTCTGTTACTAAACTTTGCAAAGAAATCAAGAAACCCGCGAATAGATACAGTATTGAATTGTTTTAGGTTATCCGTATCTCCCGTTTCATCGGAAGTTAATTCTGCCGACGGTGATTCAGACGATGAATACGACGTCATTCCGCTTATTCAGCTCGCTAAAATCAACATTATTGCACAAGTAGGTCGGGAGACATTGGATACCTTTCATCAGCACGTTACGATTGAAGATGACAACGAAAAATAGGAAAAGAATCTCATCAAATTACATTTAACCGAAACACCAACAGAAACTACAAGTGATTCAGAAGATGACCTAATCAACGACAGCCTGATTTGATATTAGAAGATATTTTTGCATTGAGTAAACGTGTAAAGAAATACAGTCAAGCCTGCCCATATGCATTCACCTCTATTAAGCAGTTACCTGTATTAAAAGGCCGTCTTTTTCTTTTCCTGTCGTAGAACATTTCATATGAATTTAACCTCTTTTAAGAGGTCACCTGCCTTGTAAGGCCATTTTGTCCTTGTCCAAAAGGTGGCCTCTTATCACAAGTTTGACTGTACGCTATTATCAAAGATGATAGCTTTCTTCATGTTTATGTTCGCTGTTCCCCTGTGTTTAATTGGCTTAACCCCGAGACGACATGAACCAAGATATGATAATGAGATATACATCACCTACGACAGCATCAACCATAATAGATAACTTCTAACGGGATTGTTTGCCTATGCAGGCCTCAGACGGTCGACTCATTGTTTAAGGCTCTGTTATATATGTGTATAATAGATAGTGGTGCACCGATCATCGGAAACATCGACTAATCAGTCGGACGTCATCATACGATCCGATGATCGATTCTTAAACCTTGTGGTCGATTCTGATTCTATATGCTTAACTTTGTTCTTTGGTTGTTTTTTTCTTTTTTTTTGTCCATACTGACAAAAATATTGCAGTTTTATCCCAGTTGGTTTTTTTTGCCCTCATACTGACAAACATCTGGCAGCTTTGTCCAAGCGTACTTTTGACACTCAGACAATACACATATTTGGACTAGTCTATTATTTATCTACTTCCCGGAATAGTCCATTTTATATCAGGTGTTACACATATGGAAAACGATCTTTTGTTTTGTTCTAAGTTAATGTTTACAAATGGAAAAATTGTAGTTTGTAAATTTTATATTATTTGATTTTATTCAAATCTACTTTTGTCAAACACATATTTGGACTAGTCTATTATTTATCTATCTACACATGTATATCAGGTGCTACACATATGGAAAACGATCTTTTGTTTTGTTCTAAGTTAATGTTTACTAATGGAAAAATTATGTAGTTTATAAATTTATGATACAATTTTATTCATATCTTTACTTTTGTCAATCATACTCTTGAAATAAAGACTATTTGATTAATTATAGTCAGTAAATATACATTTAGCAGGCAATTGTCACCGATGATCGATCATCGGTCGATGTTGATATAACGATCATCGATCTTGAAAATGTTACCGATTCCCATCACTAATAATAGATAATAATTGAATAAATGATATTTAATCATCTAATACTCGTTTCTCCCATTATTACGGCGTTTTAACCCGGCTGAACCAGTGGTGGAAAAATCTGTAATCCTCTAGAGGATTAAAATGTCTCGTGTATTTCCCCGCGTCCTAGCAACAGAATTGTGTAGTGGTTCGCCAAGAGATTTTGAAATAAATTCTCCTTCAGTTGCCCATGTGGGTTACGATATTTCTCCACTCTCGAGAGCTAAATTTAAAATGTTAACTCTCTTGAGTGGAGAAATATGGTAACCCACGGGCAACTGAAGAGAATCTATATATATACAAACACATGAGTAGTTAAATATGCATCAGATGTCACAATCAAAATTCTTAAATTCACAAAATTAGGGCTTCTATCGCTGAGCCTGTGGCGCTGACCAGTGTGTTGAAATACATATGTTCCTTAATTACCTATATATATCTATGAGAATAATTAACAAGAAAATGCATACAAAACAGACACTTACAACCGATACTGAGAGGGAGTTGTCCCCACATTTTGTGAATTGAAATGTAAAATGGGTACTAGTGCAAGAGATTGATGCATATTAACTCGTGACGTTAACATACATCTGAAGACTGTTGAACGCTGGCCCAGCCCAGTACAACGTGCATCTCCTATGTCCAGTTTACAACCTGGGTTGGTACAATTTCTCGTGAAAAACTTAAAGGTACACCTGACGTGCATCCAACTGTTATTACGAATTGGAATAACAAAAAAGCGGATCACGAGACAAGGGCTAACGAGCCGATTGTCGCAAAATTAGGGCTGCCTAATATCTCAGGTGAATAATTTGGAACAGAATAAATGGAAATCCATTTACAATGCCCAAATGAGGTAGTTACATTGGTGTTGCCATGTAGCGCACGAGTGTTCCCCAAATTATCCAAGATGTTGTTTTATTGTTGATTAAAAGTAAATGTTAAAATTGTATGAACAAATTAGTACTAATTAATGGATATAGATATCAACATGTATCAATATGATAAGTCATTAACCCATTTGGTTTAATGCTCTACGAATGTCTTCATCTGAAGTTCTGATATACCTATTATAACAATCAGATTTCCATCTACGTAAGGTCTTAATCATATCATCATGCACCAAATTAGAGTTACATGAGGTGGCTGCTCCAATACGAAAAGAGTGTCCACTGTATTTATTGGAATCAAAGCCTAAATGTGTTAAAGCAGCTTTAAGTTTGACAACAAACACAGTCCTAGTAAGCGGTTCTCCGTTTTCGTCCACGAATAAGGGGTTTTCACCTTGAGTTCCACAACGCTACCTGTAATCAATGTATCTAGTCAACTGTTTATAAGGACAAATAGTTTTGTCTGTCTTGAAAAGTTTGATAATAACACCTTTTTGGAACACGTCTGTTTTTGAGGCTTTAAAACGAACGGTAACTTGCTCCGAAGAAATTGTCGTAATGTCATTAACTGTCAGATTAGAAGAAGGATCGAATGTTTGTTTACAAGTAAATTCCCCACATCTCAAGAAACCAAAGAACGCTACAATGCAAGTTGTCATTAATGTAAAATCCATATGCTTATTGACAATAACACTTGAAAAATGGTAATTCAATCTACATAAAACATCATATGTAATTGGTAACTTTTGATTACTTAAATTATCACCACTTTTCTTAACCCCTGTCATAATATTTTCTAACCTCTTTAACGAACAACAATATGTATCTATCAATGGATTGTGATTAAAGATAGATAATGAAAAGTGACACACACCTGCCAAATAGAACTTTATAGTAGAATATTTCAATTTCAACACTGAATAACAATGCGACACAAAATAAATGAATACATCCTCTGTTATGTTGCAGAGAATATAATGCATATCCGTAGCTGGAAAGTGTGAATGAATAAATTTACACAAACATTTATATCCCGACAAATAAGCATTACTTGTGGCACTATTAATGCTACGATTCCATAAATTATTCACAACACGATTTAATTCCACAGAATTTCTCAGTGCGGCGGGAAGATACAAGGAGTCGGTAAAGGTGTCGGACAGAGGCCACGAAATCGATCCATCTGAAAACGAGAAATTGCATCAACTATATTATTATATTTCCCATAAACAAATTTTGAATGCACAATAAAATTATATTTAGCCGTACACCATGTTAGACGTCTCATTAGTTTCATTATTTCTAATGAATTAGATCTACCGTTATTAATTATGAATACATTAGCCTGATTATCACAATGAAACAGGATGCGTTTACCTGACCATTCACTACCCCAACATAATAGCAGTTATAACTATAGGATATAATTCCATGTACGCCATAGATGAATCATCCATGCCTAGCTTTACCTCATCGGGCCATACTCCTTGAAACCATCTGTTTTGACAATATCCACCAAATTCGCATTTAGAACTTGCGTCAGTGAATAAATCATAATCAGAAGCTGTTATAAAATTATCGTCGATAAAGAAAGAAATACCATTCCATTGTTCTAAATATCTAAACCACATATCTAAATCCTGTCGACAACCGGCAGTAATTGACACATGATGATGAAATTCTTTGACAGAATGGGCTATATTCAAAAGATAAGATATAAAAGATCTGCCCGTTGGAATTACTCTCATAGCAAAATTTAAGTGTCCGAGTAAGCAAAGCATTTCACGCTTAGTACAAGTCCGTCGGTTTAGGAATGAGAACAAAAAGTATACGATATAGTTTATCCTCTGGAAATTTTGCTAACATGTTGTCGGTATCTAATATAATACCTAAATATTCGATAGAAGTAACTGGTCCAGGAGTCATATGTTTTACTAACGGTACATTAAGGGACTCAAACACTGCAAACAGTATATGCATAGTAATGTTAGCGTCATAATCAGGGGGGTCTATTGTTAAAAAATCGTCTATCAGGTGAAGTACATTACGAATACCATAATTCTGTTGTAGAATCCAGCAAATTAAGGACGAAAAACAGTCGAATATTTTAGGACTAGAACGTGACCCAAAAGCAAATCTTGTATAGAAATAATAATTGTCATTCCACTTAAATACGTAAAGATGCCATAAGCTTGGATTAACAGGTACAAGTTTAAAAGCATTTGATATATCTGTTTTACAACATTTAGCACCTTTCCATATTTCTTTATTATCTTAATAGCATCATCAACTTTGATGTATGAAAGTGAAAACTCTTCTTTACTGATAAGATCATTAAGACTTTGATGTTCGGTATTACGGTGGGGCGCTGATAAATCTAAAATTAATCGTTTCTTCATTGAATATTTTCCCTCTACAATACCGATAGGACTGACTCTATAAACATCGAAAGGTGACGATTTGAATGGGCCGATGATAAAATTATTTTCTAATTCTGATTCGACAAGTCGAGATACATCACTGGGATATGTCTTAGTAGACAACAAATTCTTACACTCTAACTTGGTGTCCGGTATTTTAGAAAGACCCGTGAAAAAAAACGTCTTTAAATCCGTTAATTACGAAATTAACCAATTCTAAATCTGAATGAAAACGCAATTTAAATTGAAGCCTTTTAACATTGACTGGGGTAGACGCTTTCAAAACTACCTGTTCGGAATGTAGTCATTTTGTAATTTGATTCTTCGTGACTTTTGTAAGTATATTTGATATCTGTCCTTGGGATTGATTTTGCGTTTTATTACTGCAATGACCAACTTGAACATGCGCATAGCGACACGTGTTTCCTCTCGCACAAAATCCTGCTAGAAAATTATTGCAAACCTCCTTTCCGGCATAAAACAGTTTCGGACGGCCGTAAATATCAGTGTCACTCTTACTATTGGACGACCTTTTGAACTGCGAACTGACAGCAGAATTCACTAACGGCGAATGTGAACCGGTAGGCCACATCTCAGAAATATGTAAGGAACTTCCGCAATGAGAGCATGTATGAATGGGTTTGCCCAAGCAGATTGTATTGTACAGCTTTTCGTCACGAACAGCCCAATCTATTGTTAAACCTTTAATCTGCTTAATAGCTGCTGCCTTCTTAGCAAAGGCTTTGTGGTATTCATAAAACGCTTTACCCTTGAACTTAACAGCCATATCTATAATGTCTTGCAAATAATTGTCAAGTTCAACTCTCCTATCTTCTATTCCACATTCTACTTCAATTTGACGAATGTCATGATTGTCACTTGGAGGTACCAATAAAGAAGCTAGAATGATGTACTTGCCTTCGATTATCGTCTGCCGTTGTGTTGGCGTTACCAAGTGAAGATGGGGAAACATCCCAGCTGTAACTTTGCTGCTAGCCATATTGCCTGAATCAGTAGGTAGCGCCAATGGAACAGAAGTTGCTACGGGACCAACGCTAATCCATTTGAGATTTTGTAAACGTGGCTGGTACGTTAATTCCCATATCAATGAGTTTTTGTTGTAAATCCTTCTTGGTAATTTTACTTTGAAACACATCATTAGTAATTTCTAAGGAATCACTTTTTCGTTTTCTATGCAATATTATAATTTCAAAAACGTTCAATCTCTGTGAGTACAAAGCGAATAATGCTCTGCATTCAATCTAATAGCCCAGACAGCTGTCCGCCCTCGGAAGGCAAACTGTCATCAAATAGCAACCTTAACCTTATCAAAACACCGATGTAGAGAATAACTTATATCTCTTGATAAATATGAAGTGATAACAGTATATTGATGACAGATGTGTAGAGAGTGTGTGAATACCTCCCATAAACTACAATTAAATCTTAATTCACATTGCTCAAAATTTGAATTCGAAAAGTGAAACTGCAATCCTACAGAGGTATTTGAAAAGGAAACGGGTATCCGTTGTAGACTTTTTAATGTGTATCTTGTGAAATTAGACAATCATGAATACTGTGAACATGTTGTTTGTACCATGTTAGTGCTTTAGAAGTGACTTTATCATAATTGTCATAAATAAATAGGATTGCCTTTGTTTAATTTGTTTTTGTATGTGGTCGTTTGGTATTTAGTCGTATTTTACACCTGTGTTTTCGGTGATCGTTTTTGTCAACAAAGGCATCAGCTGAATACTTTATTCCATTATGAGAGCAACTTGCCGTATAATTTTTGCGTAGAATGAAAAATATCATGTAGCAGATTACAAATCCAATTCAAGGTCAGAAACCTGAAATCTACGTGGCTGCTTGTACACTCTATGCAAATTTGTAAAACAAGTTACGACAGTATTTATTTTTTACTCAAAGCACATTTAAAAACAATCACAAATCTACGATACATTGATAGAATGCAAAGAAACATACATATCACAGCATAATTAACCTTCACGAGATCCATATCTTATATTTCCGGTATCAGCATGCGGAACGGAAAAGTATATTTCCGGAACCTCTCAAAACTGTGACCTCTGAAACCCGGCCGATTTATTAGGTCCCAGTAGTGGTCGCTTTTCAGATATCCTACTGTATTAATATCTCTATGGATCATAAACTATTTCTATCTCCCACCAGCAGGTAGATTAAATATTAATATGATATACATGTACTTTCAATAATTTTACAGTGTTCAGTAAGCTTTATATATTACATGATACAATTTGTCACGATATTGATCTTTAAATAATTGTTTTATGATAGGTTTATGTTGTTACAACACGATTTCGTACGGTGTTAGGTGCAAGGTGAGAACCATTTTGATTTTGAAAAACAACAAAGGCAGAAATTCGTGCTAAATTCATAATTACAGTTACCAAAGGTGGTGCATAGATTTAAACGTCATTTTAAAATTGTGACGATTACGTAAAAATTTGAAGACGAATATAAAAAATGTCATAGTTAGTCCTTCATATGACTTCTACAATAAAATTTATAGTTATGTCATTTATTCATAATTATACACAAAAATAGCGTATAGATGTAAAAGTAGTTTCTAATTGTGACGATTACATACAAAATGAAGACGAATATATGAAATGTAGCAATAAAATATTGAAATGAAATCGCCCTTAAAAGGTACAAAACATCTGGCAATTATCTCAGTAAACAGATTTCGTAATCTTATATAAGACAATATTAAACTCTTAGATTGTTTTTTGCTAACTTATATATATAAGATATACAAGACCTACATCTTAACACTTATTGATTACTACAGAGTTTTTTTTCCAGATTGACGTCATCCAATTTGGATATTATATAAAAAAAAGAAATTTTAATGAACATTATACAATTGCGGCCTTCTTGGGAGGTAGAAATCAATAATTGTAATATGAGAAGAACTGTTACCACCCCTACCCTTGTTATGATTAACCCTGGGAGATAACAATCATTCTGAGATGGACATTTAATTATCTCCACCATCTAACATGTCCTTAATCATTTAAGTTTTCCAGACAAATGCCAGGGAAATCAAACTATTGTCTTAATAGTATATCCACCAAATGACTAGTGATGATACCGTTTATGATGTCTACCCAAGTCAAACAGCAACACATACCTGGCGAAACGATCTACTTACTCATCATTTAGTCTACAAGCATACAGCATGATATGTTTTATTATTAAAGATTTGAGATGAGAAGTAATTGTTCGTTTTGTCCCTATTTGTGGAATTCCTTACCATTACTGTTATAATATTTTGAAATAAAATAGTGAGTGTTAGAATAGACAATATGGTTGTCTACTACTTCAGGGGCAATTTGAGGGTTCTCACTGAACGACAATGTGACTTTTTATAATCCAATATTATATGTTTTTCAGCTATCAGACAGGGTATATAATGTGACATTCCCGGCTTAGGATCTATATTCCCTGAGGCACAGCCGAAGGGAATATATATATCATAAGCCGGGAATGTCACATTATATACCCTGTCTGATAGCTGAATAACAGATATATTACGGATTTAACCATTGGTTTTTTTAAATACAACATCCAACTGTATTAAATAAATTTGCCTCTTTTATTTTCATTTTTCGTATCTCTAGATGTCCGTTTCCGTACCTTTGACGTCATTCTTCAATGACGTTAAAATAAGTGTCGCGTCATATTTCATGTCTCATGAAAGAAAATACTGTACTAAATTTCTAAATCAATACAGTTTCATATGTAGTAAATTTTATAAACTTTATAAATATAACATTAATATATCACATAACAAACAACGGGTTTGCGAAACAGTTTCAATAATTTAAATGTTAACAACATGTAAATAAAACCTTGGTGTGGCTCCATGACGTCGAAAGTTTTCAAGGCTCAACGTTTTGTTTATTTGTTATGGTACAGCCGTGGAACATAGGAGTTTGCTGAACCGATCAGGTATTTGTGACGGAATTAACCGTTGTAATATTTTTTTGTTCATGCAGCCGTTTTGAGTATAAAAAACAGCATTTAATTTGTAAAAAATACATTTATTATTCCGTATTATACCATTGATTCAGTGAAGCGTAATGTTTTGTCGTCCATGTTTTAATCGTTTTGGGGGACTGAAATATATACCCCGTCTGTTTTCCGAATATATGCTGACATTCAGGGTTGAAGAACCAATGAAAATATGTGTAACAAACTAAATTCGTAATATAACACAATATTCTGATATGTATGATAAGAATAGGCAAAACTCAACCTATCAATAAATCATAGTATCGAACACCTCTAAACACACAATAAGTGGAACCTCTTTCATCATTCTATTGAATATTTTGTACTGATATAAACTCTAGTAGATGCATAGGACCTGCATATTAATAACATATTGCACTAAGCACTTTCCTTAGTTGGCACTTTGTTCTTACAGTAAAAACCACACGGTATTTGACCAGTTTGTCATATTGGTCATAGTAAGTATACTTACTCATAGTTATTTTGCATTAAGGGACAATGACCGGGATGCATTCCGTGGAATGCAATTGTTCACTGGCCCGTGAATTACTTGACTGTGTAGATGTTGCCCCTGTTTGACAAACATTCTGCCAAGTCAAATCTTTTCTGATTGTAAACACAATTTTGAAATATTAATTTAACAATAAGTAATTAATAGATCAAACTGTTATATTTCATATATACATAAAGGTATAAATTACAATATTCTAACCCGCATCGAAGGTATAATGGTTAGTGCGATCGCCTCAAGTGCGGTGGATACTGGGTTCAAGATCCGGTCAGGTCAGACGAAAAGACTAAAAAAATGGTATTTGTTGCTTCTCCGCGAATCACGCAGCATTAAGGAGGAAGGGCAAAGATTGATTGGCTCTGATTCAGGATAATGTCTCCGAGTGGAGCAGCATGTTTATCCGGAAATTGTTGTTTCAGTGAGATAGCACTATAAAAATCCAACTGAGCGTGTTGGTCTAGTACAAACCGGATATCATCATCTCATTAAAATGTAACTTGTTCTTGGCATGATATAGCTGATATATACTGGGTTGGAGTTATATCTAAAATATCCAATATTTCAATTACAATAAGAGAAAATCTCTTAAATATCCAGTAAACAGACACCCTTATAATATCCTACATTCCAATATCAATTAAAGGACCGATTCTTTCAATAGTCTAATCAACACGACGAGGGCGGTACTCTTTCCTTCATTATTTTGTATTATAATTGAACAATGTAAACAGCATGAATATCTGTTTACCACAGACAGAAAGACAAATGAACTTAGTCTCAGATTGTGAACAAGTAAACACGATTAATAAATAGATCATTCGCACTGATATTTGACCGGTATAAAATGTGTATTGAATGTTGCTTTGACGTCATACTGCCATGGTACGAAGCGTTATTCGATATTACCAATATCGTTTTGAACAATAAACAGCTTAGGAATGATAATAGATCAAATTGAAGTATACGGCAGACAAAAACTAATATTGTATATGATCAATTATTGTATTGATGTGTTAACCGTGACGTCATTCTATTTCATTACCGTCGTCAAGCTTGTTGTTTATATATTCACAGGAAATCTTGAACGCAATTGTATGCAAATTTGTTTATAGTCTGTCAGGCATGTAATCCAATTAGACCATTCACGAGATTGTTTTTGTTTTCAAGGTTAGGAAGTCATTAAGGAATTTGTTTTACTTGATAATACCTAATTGTAATGTAAATATTTTTCAGTGGTGCACAAAACATGAACCAGAGAATAGGTGCACTCGTTCAATGTTTGTTGATGAAAGCGTGTGTTACGGTCTTTGTTGATGAAAGCGTGTGCTACGGTCTTTGTTGATGAAAGCGTGTGCTACGGTCTTTGTTGATGAAAGCGTGTGCTACGGTCTTTGTTTGTCTTTTGTTTTTTATTTATTTTTTTTATTTATTTTTTTTAATTCATTTCTTTGGGGGATTATTTTTATTATCAACCTTATCATCATTTTTAGTTACTTCTTTGCGCCTTACGAGATTATGGTGGGTTTTTTTGATAAGTTTTAACTTTCTTTTAATTTTGATTTCGTAGGTATTTTAGATTATCCTATTATATTCAGTCAAGCGCTTTCATTAAGAACTGAGAATATGCATTATATGGTATTGTAGTATCGACTACACAGAGAGATAAACAGAAGTATGATCCTCGTTAGTACAATTAGATGATAGTGTAGTATCGACTACACAGAGAGATAAACAGAAGTATGATCCTCGTTAGTACAATTAGATGATAGTGTAGTATCGACTACACAGAGAGATAAACAGAAGTATGATCCTCGTTAGTACAATTAGATGATAGTGTAGTATCGACTACACAGAGAGATAAACAGAAGTATGATCCTCGTTAGTACAATTAGATGATAGTGTAGTATCGACTACACAGAGAGATAAACAGAAGTATGATCCTCGTTAGTACAATTAGATGATAGTGTAGTATCGACTACACAGAGAGATAAACAGAAGTATGATCCTCGTTAGTACAATTAGATGATAGTGTAGTATCGACTACACAGAGAGATAAACAGAAGTATGATCCTCGTTAGTACAATTAGATGATAGTGTAGTATCGACTACACAGAGAGATAAACAGAAGTATGATCCTCGTTAGTACAATTAGATGATAGTGTAGTATCGACTACACAGAGAGATAAACAGAAGTATGATCCTCGTTAGTACAATTAGATGATAGTGTAGTATCGACTACACAGAGAGATAAACAGAAGTATGATCCTCGTTAGTACAATTAGATGATAGTGTAGTATCGACTACACAGGGAGATAAACAGAAGTATGATCCTTGTTAGTACAATTAGATGATAGTGTAGTATCGACTACACAGAGAGATAAACAGATGTATGATCCTCGTTAGTACAATTAGATGATAGTGTAGTATCGACTACACAGAGAGATAAACAGAAGTATGATCCTCGTTAGTACAATTAGATGATAGTGTAGTATCGACTACACAGAGAGATAAACAGAAGTATGATCCTCGTTAGTACAATTAGATGATAGTGTAGTATCGACTACACAGAGAGATAAACAGAAGTATGATCCTCGTTAGTACAATTAGATGATAGTGTAGTATCGACTACCCAGAGAGATAAACAAAAGTATGATCCTCGTTAGTACAATTAGATGATAGTGTAGTATCGACTACACAGAGAGATAAACAGAAGTATGATCCTCGTTAGTACAATTAGATGATAGTGTAGTATCGACTACACAGAGAGATAAACAGAAGTATGATCCTCGTTAGTACAATTAGATGATAGTGTAGTATCGACTACACAGAGAGATAAACAGAAGTATGATCCTCGTTAGTACAATTAGATGATAGTGTAGTATCGACTACACAGAGAGATAAACAGAAGTATGATCCTCGTTAGTACAATTAGATGATAGTGTAGTATCGACTACACAGAGAGATAAACAGAAGTATGATCCTCGTTAGTACAATTAGATGATAGTGTAGTATCGACTACACAGAGAGATAAACAGAAGTATGATCCTCGTTAGTACAATTAGATGATAGTGTAGTATCGACTACACAGAGAGATAAACAGAAGTATGATCCTCGTTAGTACAATTAGATGATAGTGTAGTATCGACTACACAGAGAGATAAACAGATGTATGATCCTCGTTAGTACAATTAGATGATAGTGTAGTATCGACTACACAGAGAGATAAACAGATGTATGATCCTCGTTAGTACAATTAGATGATAGTGTAGTATCGACTACACAGAGAGATAAACAGAAGTATGATCCTCGTTAGTACAATTAGATGATAGTGTAGTATCGACTACACAGAGAGATAAACAGAAGTATGATCCTCGTTAGTACAATTAGATGATAGTGTAGTATCGACTACACAGAGAGATAAACAGATGTATGATCCTCGTTAGTACAATTAGATGATAGTGTAGTATCGACTACACAGAGAGATAAACAGATGTATGATCCTCGTTAGTACAATTAGATGATAGTGTAGTATCGACTACACAGAGAGATAAACAGAAGTATGATCCTCGTTAGTACAATTAGATGATAGTGTAGTATCGACTACACAGAGAGATAAACAGAAGTATGATCCTCGTTAGTACAATTAGATGATAGTGTAGTATCGACTACACAGGGAGATAAACAGAAGTATGATCCTCGTTAGTACAATTAGATGATATATACCATGTTGAGGAAGTTTTTCTAATGATTAAACGTGTCTTGGAAGCTTTTAGTTGTTATTTATTTATCTTTCGGTATGGACTTGTATTAACAGATAACGAAAGATGGCATTGACAATTAGATTTTGGATCAAAGTCGACTATTGTTTCCCAGTTATATCTTCCGGGGGCCCATCTTTTCACTAAGAGTGGATATTTATCCCCCATAGAATTTACTTCATCTCATCACTTTTTATTTAAGGATCTGTATCAAGTCAGGAAAATGAACGGTCATGTACATGTCTATTAGGGACAACGATTGTGCCTGTTTCTATCATTTTTCTATTATAGTTTGTTCATATATTTTTTTCCCCGTAGTCCTTAATAATAATAGGACGAAACGCTTCAGATTATATTATGTAATTAAGAATATTGATATTTTAATAAAGATTATAAATATTTATGTAACTAAGAATATTGATATTTTAATAAAGATTATAAATATTTATGTAACTAAGAATATTGATATTTTAATAAAGTTTATAAATATTTATGTAACTAAGAATATTGATATTTTAATAAAGATTATAAATATTTATGTAACTAAGAATATTGATATTTTAATAAAGATTATAAATATTTATGTAACTAAGAATATTGATATTTTAATAAAGATTATAAATATTTATGTAACTAAGAATATTGATATTTTAATAAAGATTATAAATATTTATGTAACTAAGAATATTGATATTTTAATAAAGACTATACATATTTATGTAACTAAGAATATTGATATTTTAATAAAGACTATAAATAGTTATGTCTTGATCAATTATATTTTCATATTAAATGATATTTTAATGTATTCACCTTTATTTCTAAGCAAAATACAATAATTTGTTTCTAATAATAGAATGGAAAAAAACAATACCACACTGCTTTTATCTTATGAGATACAGTTCATACAATAACTCAAATTATCAAATACATTAGCATTACAGAATCTAAAGCCCTTACTCTGACATTCAGGTTTACTTAAGATGTTCTATCAATAATCAAAACTTTGTGAACTGGATTCCTTTAAATGTCTTTTATTTCGTCGCACCTTATTTTTGAACAAGTATCTACCACTTGCATACGGAGGAGGTTGAATATTCTTTGCCTGGGAAGTCTTCTACCTAATACTATGATGATGGTTTCCTTTATAGATCCATACAACTTCAGTGTCACAAAGGGGTGAGGCATATGCAATCAGTGCCATTCACCACTGATGTTGTGAGTTCGCATCTCGATCAGGGCGAGGTGTACAACATTATGTGATAAAGTTTGACATTGACTTGCGACAAGTCGGTGGTTTCCTCCACCAATAAAACTGACTGTCACGATATAACTGAAATATTGCTGAAAGTGGCGTGTCACAAAGATTAAATATGTTTGTATAAAGTTCAAGATTAGTGCTCAGTGTTCATCACAATGACGCTGCTCACTTAATTATAAAGTTCAAGATTAGTGCTCAGTGTTCTATACAATGACGCTGTTCACTCAATTATAAAGTTCAAGATTAGTGCTCAGTGTTCTTTACAATGACGCTGCTCACTCAATTATAAAGTTCAAGATTAGTGCTCAGTGTTCTTCACAATGACGCTGCTCACTCAATTATAAAGTTCAAGATTAGCACTCAGTGTTCTTTACAATGACACTGCTCACTCAATTATAAAGATCAAGATTACTGTTCAGTGTTCTATACAATGACGCTGCTCACTCAATTATAAACATCAAGATTAATGCTCAGTGTTCTATACAATGACGCTGCATCACTCAATTATAAAGTTCAAGATTAGTCCTCAGTGTTCTATGCAATGACACTGCTCACTCAATTATAAAGTTCAAGATTAGTGCTCCGTGTTCTTCACAATGACACTGCTCACTCAATTATAAAGATCAAGATTAATGCTCAGTGTTCTTTGCAAGACGCTGCTCACTCAATTATAAAGATCAAGATTAGTGCTCAGTGTTCTTTACAATGACGCTGCATCACTCAATTATAAAGTTCAAGATTAGTGCTCAGTGTTCTATACAATGACCTGCTCACTCAATTATAAAGTTCAAGATTAGTGCTCAGTGTTCTATACAATGACCTGCTCACTCAATTATAAAGATCAAGATTAGTGCTCAGTGTTCTATGCAATGACGCTGCTCACTCAATTATAAAGATCAAGATTAGAGCTCAGTGTTCTATACAATGACGCTGCTCACTCAATTATAAAGATCAAGATTAGTGCTCAGTGTTCTATACAATGACGCTGCTCACTCAATTATAAAGATCAAGATTAGTGCTCAGTGTTCTATACAGTGGCGCTGCTCACTCAATTATAAAGATCAAGATTAGTGCTCAGTGTTCTATACAATGACGCTGCTCACTCAATTATAAATATCAAGATTAGTGCTCAGTGTTCTATACAATGACGCTGCATCACTCAATTATAAAGTTCAAGATTAATGCTCAGTGTTCTATACAATGACGCTGCTCACTCAATTATAAAGATCAAGATTAGTGTTCAGTGTTCTATACAATGACGCTGCTCACTCAATTATAAAGATCAAGATTAGTGCTCAGTGTTCTATACAATGACCTTCTCACTCAATTATAAAGATCAAGATTAGTGCTCAGTGTTCTTTACAATGACCTGCTCACTCAGTTATAAATATCAAGATTAGTGCTCAGTGTTCTATACAATGATGCTGCTCACTCAATTATAAAGATCAAGATTAATGCTTAGTGTTCTATACAATGACCTGCTCACTCAATTATAAAGATCAAGATTAGTGCTCAGTGTTCTTCACAATGACGCTGCTCACTCAATTATAAAGTTCAAGATTAGTGTTCAGTGTTATTTACAATGACGCTGCTCACTCAATTATAAAGTTCAAGATTAGTGCTCAGTGTTCTTTACAATGGCGCTGCTCACTCAATTATATGTGATGATCCTTATTTTACTCACATGTAGAAAATACTTACATAACCGCACCATTTCACTAAGAGGGGTGAATTGGGCCCCTAGGTTTGTCTAACTCCGCATTTTTATTTAAGTACCTGTAACAGTACCAAGATAGGAAAGTGAGTAGTTATGTATATATGTGTTAAGGAAATATAATTTACCCACGATGTTTCGTTGGAGTTTGGAACTGTTCCGACAGTGTGTAATTTTTTTTTTTTTTTTTTTTTTTATTGCTTTCTCATATCAAGTAAACATATATAATCACCTTTATTTAAAGAAAAAATACAAATAAATTTCTTCTAATCAGATCATTATAAAACAGAACTTAGAATAGTGATAATTATTATGTTAATCTTATCGTCATACTATCTCATTTCCTTCCTCAATGTTCTTGCTTTATATATTTGTAGGAAGTATGCGACGCATCACGTATGCAAATTTGTCTATAGTCTGTTTGTCATGTAAATCCAATTAGACTATCTACATAATTGTTTCTCGTTTAAAGGTTAACAACTGACTAACGTTCGCACTGACAGTTTTGTTTGTTAAGCCATTGTCTTTAAGGTAAATGCAATCCAGTACTACACAGATATGTCACGTATACATATAAGTGCACTCATTCTAGTCCTGATGGGGGGATGTTTGTATGTTTGTATGTTTGTATGTTTGTTTTGGGTTTTTCTTCTATATTTTATTATTTACACAGATTATGTTATAAGCGTACAAGTTAACTTTGACTTAGTGTATTAGTACGTATTTATTATTTACACAGATTATGTTATAAGCGTACAAGTTAACTTTGACTTAGTGTATTAGTACGTATTTATTATTTACACAGATTATGTTATAAGCGTACAAGTTAACTTTGACTTAGTGTATTAGTACGTATTTATTATTTACACAGATTATGTTATAAGCGTACAAGTTAACTTTGACTTAGTGTATTAGTACGTATTTATTATTTACACAGATTATGTTATAAGCGTACAAGTTAACTTTGACTTAGTGTATTAGTACGTATTTATTATTTACACAGATTATGTTATAAGCGTACAAGTTAACTTTGACTTAGTGTATTAGTACGTATTTTAGATTGTCTTATTATATTAGGTAAAACTGTTTCATTAAGAACTGCTGATATCCATTAGATATTAAATCTTTGTCATCGTGGTATCGATTATACATATCGATGAATGGAAGTATGATCGTCGTCAGTAAAATTAGATTATGTTTTTATTGTCTAACGAAGTTTTTACAATGTCTGAGTGCGCTAACGAAGTTTTTAGCTGCTTTTACATGTGTTTTGGATATTGCATTGTTTTAATAGTAATACAACAGTAGATATCTAATTTAGTGCGCACAATGCGTTTCTGGAATAACCTTCATCAGGTGTGCTCAAGGTCAAACGATTGGAAAGCCAAATAATTTTAAAATCTTTGGAAGGAAGAACATCAAAGGGAGGAGTTTTACAAAATATCATTATTTAGGAACTGTAAATGTCAATGATTAATATATCTAATAATCCATGTCAGCTCCTTAACTGTGACTACTTGGTAGATCATACCCTCCGGAAATAATAGTCCACTAGTATGAAGGTATCCACAAACAAAGAAAACCTTTTAGCTAACAAGAAAGGTGAACATGAATATGAAAGATGTCTGCAGTTACTCATCGATTCATGTCGATCTATCGTCTATGCAAATCATTATATGTTCACGAATGACGAACAGATTGGCTCCAAGTACACCACAAAGTATGTCTTAGCGCAATATTCTCAATCAATGAATTATGAAAATTACTTAATATAAATTGGAGACATACCTTGTCTTTTAATCTATGAACACCAAACAATGTACAAACACTTGAAGTAGGCAAAAACAACTAAACATATGGATATAAATCCAAGTAAGAAAAACAATTTTGACCTAAAAAAATGTTTAAATATACCAAAGAGGTAATCAAGAAGTCGTAAATAGAGGATAGACAATAAAATGGCCAAATAATAAAAGAACAACAGATAAATGATTGTCCACAAAGAACTATACAGAAAAAATCTCAACAACAAGAACCCCACTAAAAACTGAGAGTGAACTCACTCAGATGTTCGTGAATGGTAAGCAGAGTGAACTCACTCAGATGTTCGTGAATGGTAAGCAGAGAGTGAACTCACTCAGATGTTCGTGAATGGTAAGCAGTTTCACAAGTGAAACCCGTCGTGAAAACGTAAATGAAAAGCACTTTTTTATTTCTGTTCAATATCGGACAATGATGCCGTCCGTTAGTGAGCCTGATACCATCCCACATTACTAGTGATACCATTTCACTGTCATTACAGTGATATAATATGTCAGTCCATGACCGGTCTTATTTCAATTTAACACTTCTTATGTCCTAAAGATATTAGCCATTGGGATTGGGCACATATTATTAGATCATTTATAAGCAAGTGCTCCACAATATACTTCACAGTACAATCAAAGATGTGGGACAAAGAAAAAATCGCCATATAAGACAGGTGACCTCTTAAAAGAGGTTCAATTCATGTGAAATTTTCTGTGACAGGACAAGAAAAAGGCGACCTTTTGGTACAGGTTACTGCTCTATAGAGGTGACCGCATGGGAAGATTTGACTGTATATACATGTCAGCAACCATTCAGTAATAGTTCAATTTACATAAATAGGCATTCAGAATACAAGAGGTGATAGATAAACAGTCAGCACGTACAAATACAGTGTGAAAACGTGTACGCCTGCACGTTTAGCTAAATATATTGCTACTGTTTATAGAATTCCGCACCTAAGATATCTTTGTTTTGATCATTTTCATTTAGAAGTCAAATAATATGTCAGTCTCTTCACATTTATTGCTAAAAATACAAATAGATTTCTTCTAATATCATCATAAAGAGAACATTACAAAAATAGTACTAACTAAAGTGTTACTCGTGACGTTATTCTATCTCATTACCGTCATCAAACTTGTTAATTATAAAAGAAATATGCGAAGCATCACGTGTGTGAATTGCTTATAGTCTATTTGGCACGTGAATCCAATTAGAGCATTTACATAATTGTTTCTCATTAAAAGGTTAAGAACTGACGAAAGTTTGTATCAACAGTTTGACAAGAAAGATGAAACTGGGTATGAAAGAAAGTCAATGTGAGATGTCCTTATAATATAGAATTCAAGAAACAAGACCCTATTGCTGTTATTCATCTCGTATTGTTTGGTGTCTAAGTCGATAGAGAGTCTATAATAATCACTAATTGTTTACGAATGACGAATAGTCTTACCCTTCTTGAAATTCCGGTAATAACAAAGGTAAATGAACAGCACTTTAATGTTTTTTCTTAATCTCAACGTGGTGACATCTGTCAGTTACCATGGTAGTATCTGTAAGTACCCGTCATGTCATCCGTCAGTTACGTTTTACCATATGTCAGCTACTGCTATACCATTTAACAGTTAGCGTGATACCATCTTACAGTTATTACGGTGATACCATCTGTCAGTCCATGGCTGGTCGTATGACAAGTAATCACACGGTGATACCATCTGTCAGTCCATGGCTAGTCGTATGTCAATTAAGCACACGGTGATACTATCTGTCAGTCCATGGTTGGTCGTATGTCAATTAACCACACGGTGATACCATCTGTCAGTCCATGGCTGGTCGTATGTTAATTAACCACACGGTGATACCATCTGTCAGTCCATGGCTGGTCGTATGTCAATTAACCACACGGTGATACCATCTGTCAGTTCATGGCTGGTCGTATGTCAATTAACCACACGGTGATACCATCTGTCAGTCCATGGCTGGTCGTATGTCAATTAACCACACGGTGATACCATATGTCAGTCCATGGCTGGTCGTATGTCAATTAACCACACGGTGATACCATCTGTTAGTCCATGGCTGGTCGTATGTCAGTTAGCCACACGGTAATACCATCTGTCAGTTCATGGCTGGTTGTATGTCAATTAACCACACGGTGATACCATATGTCAGTACATGGCTGGTCGTATGTCAGTTAGCCACACGGTAATACCATCTGTCAGACCATGGCTGATCGTATATCTATTAACCAAACGGTGATACCATCTGTCAGTCCATGGTTGGTCGTATGTCAATTAACCACACGGTGATACCATCTGTCAGTCCATGGCTGGTCGTATGTCAGTTAGCCAAACGGTGATATCATCTGTCAGTACATGGCTGGTCGCATGTCAGTTAGTCACACGGTAATACCATCTGTCAGACCATGGCTGGTCGTATGTCAATTAACCACACGGTGATACCATCTGTCAGTCCATGGCTGGTCGTATGTCAACTAACCACACGGTGATACCATCTGTCAGTCCATGGTTGGTCGTATGTCAATTAACCACATGGTGATACCATCTGTCAGTCCATGGCTGGTCGTATGTCAACTAACCACACGGTGATACCATCTGTCAGTCCATGGCTGGTCGTATGTCAATTAACCACACGGTGATACCATCTGTCAGTCCATGGCTGGTCGTATGTTAATTAACCACACGGTGATACCATCTGTCAGTCCATGGCTGGTCGTATGTCAGTTAGCCACACGGTAATCCCATATGTCAGTCCATGGCTGGTCGTATGTCAGTTAGCCACACGGTAATCCCATATGTCAGTTCATGGCTGGTCGTATGTCAATTAACCACACGGTGATACCATCTATCAATCCATGGCTGGTCCATTGTTGAAGCCAGCGCTTAACAATCTAAAACATATTATATACATTTCAGCAACTATACATTATAATTTTTGGTCAATTTACATAAAAACGTAGATATTATATTTAGTGCGCATGACGCATCTCTAGAATAACTTTCAAAAATAAAAACAAATTTGAACGCCAAATAACTTTAAATTTTGGGAGCAATAAAACCAAAGAGCCTAAACGGGATAGTCAATAAAACCAAAGGGCCTAAACGGGATAGTCAATAAAACCAAAGGGCCTGAACGGGATAGTCAATAAAACCAAAGGGCCTGAACGGGATAGTCAATAAAACCAAAGGGCCTAAACGGGATAGTCAATAAAACCAAAGGGCCTAAACGGGATAGTCAATAGAACCAAAGGGCCTGAACGGGATAGTCAATAAAACCAAAGGGCCTAAACGGGATAGTCAATAAAACCAAAGGGCCTGAACGGGATAGTCAATAAAACCAAAGGGCCTGAACGGGATAGTCAATAAAACCAAAGGGCCTGAACGGAATAGTCAATAAAACCAAAGGGCCTAAACGGGATAGTCAATAGAACCAAAGGGCCTGAACGGGATAGTCAATAAAACCAAAGGGCCTAAGCGGGATAGTCAATAAAACCAAAGGGCCTAAACGGGATAGTCAATAAAACCAAAGGGCCTGAACGGGATAGTCAATAAAACCAAAGGGCCTGAACGGAATAGTCAATAAAACCAAGGTGCCTAAACGGGATAGTCAATAGAACCAAAGGGCCTGAACGGGATAGTCAATAAAACCAAAGGGCCTAAGCGGGATAGTCAATAAAACCAAAGGGCCTGAACGGGATAGTCAATAAAACCAAAGGGCCTGAACGGGATAGTCAATAAAACCAAAGGGCCTGAACGGGATAGTCAATAAAACCAAAGGGCCTAAACGGGATAGTCAATAAAACCAAAGGGCCTAAACGGAATAGTCAATAGAACCAAAGGGCCTGAACGGGATAGTCAATAAAACCAAAGGGCCTAAACGGGATAGTCAATAAAACCAAAGGGCCTAAACGGGATAGTCAATAAAACCAAAGGGCCTGAACGGAATAGTCAATAAAACCAAAGGGCCTGAACGGGATAGTCAATAAAACCAAAGGGCCTAAACGGGATAGTCAATAAAACCAAAGGGCCTAAACGGGATAGTCAATAGAACCAAAGGGCCTGAACGGGATAGTCAATAAAACCAAAGGGCCTAAGCGGGATAGTCAATAAAACCAAAGGGCCTGAACGGGATAGTCAATAAAACCAAAGGGCCTGAACGGGATAGTCAATAAAACCAAAGGGCCTGAACGGAATAGTCAATAAAACCAAGGGGCCTAAACGGGATAGTCAATAGAACCAAAGGGCCTGAACGGGATAGTCAATAAAACCAAAGGGCCTAAACGGGATAGTCAATAGAACCAAAAGGCCTGAACGGGATAGTCAATAAAACCAAAGGGCCTGAACGGGATAGTCAATAAAACCAAAGGGGCTGAACGGGATAGTCAATAAAACCAAAGGGCCTAAACGGGATAGTCAATAAAACCAAAGGCCCTAAACGGAATAGTCAATAGAACCAAAGGGCCTGAACGGGATAGTCAATAAAACCAAAGGGCCTAAGCGGGATAGTCAATAAAACCAAAGGGCCTGAACGGGATAGTCAATAAAACCAAAGGGCCTGAACGGGATAGTCAATAAAACCAAAGGGCCTGAACGGAATAGTCAATAAAACCAAAGGGCCTAAACGGGATAGTCAATAGAACCAAAGGGCCTGAACGGGATAGTCAATAAAACCAAAGGGCCTAAACGGGATAGTCAATAAAACCAAAGGGCCTAAACGGGATAGTCAATAAAACCAAAGGGCCTGAGCGGGATAGTCAATAAAACCAAAGGGCCTGAACGGGATAGTCAATAAAACCAAAGGGCCTGAACGGAATAGTCAATAAAACCAAGGGGCCTAAACGGGATAGTCAATAGAACCAAAGGGCCTGAACGGGATAGTCAATAAAACCAAAGGGCCTGAACGGGATAGTCAATAAAACCAAAAGGCCTGAACGGGATAGTCAATAAAACCAAAGGGCCTGAACGGGATAGTCAATAAAACCAAAGGGCCTGAACGGAATAGTCAATAAAACCAAAGGGCCTGAACGGGATAGTCAATAAAACCAAAGGGCCTGAGCGGGATAGTCAATAAAACCAAAGGGCCTGAACGGGATAGTCAATAAAACCAAAGGGCCTGAACGGAATAGTCAATAAAACCAAGGGGCCTAAACGGGATAGTCAATAGAACCAAAGGGCCTGAACGGGATAGTCAATAAAACCAAAGGGCCTGAACGGGATAGTCAATAAAACCAAAAGGCCTGAACGGGATAGTCAATAAAACCAAAGGGCCTGAACGGGATAGTCAATAAAACCAAAGGGCCTGAACGGAATAGTCAATAAAACCAAAGGGCCTGAACGGGATAGTCAATAAAACCAAAGGGCCTGAACGGAATAGTCAATAAAACCAAAGGGCCTAAACGGGATAGTCAAAAAGCCTAAGGTCACCTATACCTATATAAAGATATAAATAATTCAAGGGGTAAACATTAAACAGACGTAATAGTGCTAATAAAATCTAGAAATCGTTTACGCCCTCATATTTAGACAAATATATTGGGTTTATTTCTAAAGACGTGTAGTGCACCAAAAATGTTTTTGATCCATTGCATTGTTCATATCAAATAATATGTCAATCTATTCGCCTCTTATTTCTAGAAAAAAGTACAAATAAACTTCTTGTAATAATATTAGTATTATGAAAGAATCTTTAAATTGAATACTGATAATTAATACGTTAAAATGTTTTTGATCCATTGCATTGTTCATATCAAATAATATGTCAATCTATTCGCCTCTTATTTCTAGAAAAAAGTACAAATAAACTTCTTGTAATAATATTAGTATTATGAAAGAATCTTTAAATTGAATACTGATAATTAATACGTTAAAATGTTTTTGATCCATTGCATTGTTCATATCAAATAATATGTCAATCTATTCGCCTCTTATTTCTAGAAAAAAGAACAAATAAACTTCTTGTAATAATATTAGTATTATGAAAGAATCTTTAAATTGAATACTGATAATTAATACGTTAAAATGTTTTTGATCCATTGCATTGTTCATATCAAATAATATGTCAATCTATTCGCCTCTTATTTCTAGAAAAAAGTACAAATAAACTTCTTGTAATAATATTAGTATTAGGAAAGAATCTTTAAATTGAATACTGATAATTAATACGTTAAAATGTTTTTGATCCATTGCATTTTTCATATCAAATAATATGTTAATCTATTCGCCTCTTATTTCTAGAAAAAAAGTACAAATAAACTTCTTGTAATAATATTAGTATTATGAAAGAATCTTTAAATTGAATACTGATAATTAATACGTTATTATCGGTAATTTGTGCCGCATTCAATTGAAGTGTGCCGATAGATAAAGCTAGGGTAGACGTACTAGACCATATCATAAATTTATTGGGTCAGTTCAATATTTGACATGCGCTGACCAACGCGGAAGGATATGTACTGTGACGCAATCGTGCTAGGTCAATGTCGGTCGTCGCTAATGAAAACAATGATGTCACGCTTTTTCGGGAAGTAAATTGTAAAATGCGAAAAAAAACATAAAACATGAACTATGTGCAGATGATCAACTAAAAATATCTAGATGTCTTGATGTTCTATTTGCCATATACACCAGCTACTAAAAAGTACTAAGACTCAACATAAACAAAGTACTATCCAGTAACCAGGAAAATGACAATCTGTTTACGCCTAGACCATTATTTGATGGTATTATGTTTCTCACGGCATGTGATGTTGATTTTATCTTAAAATGTGAATGAATACACATATCCGGTGGAAGTATGTGGAATGTCTACCTGTCGAAAACGAAAGTACACCATGAGATGAGACACAGCATACACAACGTGTGCCGCACATTATCATGTGTACACAGAAAAAAACTGTTTGAATTCTTAAAATATAATAATATATATTCACTTACTGCAATTTTAGATCAATCAATTTCCAAATTATTCGGGTTATCCAAGAAATATGCACAAATTTGAGGAACGGTGAAAATTACGCCCTGTGACGTCACATTCATAGTTCAACTGAAAATGTAGCGCGCGCGGTTTGAATGAATGACGCTTCACAAACTAAAATACCCTAAAAAAAAGTAGCCCCCCAAAAAAATAGTCTTTGCATGGAAATAAATAGAGTTTAGATCCGAAATCTTTTCTGTAACTGCGAAAAAAAAAAATTTCCAACGTTTTAATGATTTTTGTATGTAAATTACCGATAAACAAAATAAAGGGCTATTTGTGTTCGATACTGTCTTTATCAGGACAATCAACATCAGGTTCGCCAGATCATGGTCCTGATAAAGACAGTATCGAAAACAAAATGCCCTTTATTCTATATATCTTGACGTCATTCTCTCTCATTACCGTCGTCAAACCTGTGTGCGAAGCATCACGTATGCACATTTGTTTATAGCATATCTGGCATGTAGATCAGATTAGACCATTTATATAACAGATCTTCATAAAATGTTGAAAACTAGCGAACGTACACATTAACCGTTTAACTTGGTAAGATATTGTCTTCAACATAATTCAGATGTGTAAAATAAACGTTAAAAAACCCCAAAGGGGCAATAAAAATATAAACAATCCAGAGAAACTGTCAACATTAGACACACAAGACACGAGACAAAGACAAAAAAAACACAACAAAAACCCCACCACTATGCACAAGCAAGCACAAATATGGTAAATAAGACATGAGCCCTCCTACAAATAACTGGCGGTAAAGGCGAACCGAACATTGTCTCTACGCGGAAATCGTAACGGATATCACAACATGGAACTAAGAACGTTAAGACACATAATATGACAGCACATAAAACTAAAAAGATGAGCAACACGGACCACACGAAAAAACGGGAGGTGCTCCCAAAGGGTAAGCTTTAGCGTCAGCAGCTGAGCTCTGTCCAGAAAATCACTGTACCTGGCACAAGCTCTAGAATAACGTACGAGTTGTAAAATGTAAACTCCATACAATGGTGATGTTGGAATATTCCTCGTGATGAAGGGGAAGTTGACCATTGGAAAAATGAAGTCATCGCGTTTGTCGTAGATGTTTGTTTTTAAAGTGAAGGTTAAAGTAAGAAGCAGACTTTTGAATATCAGTAGTATCCTTAACTTCAAGCTCATTTGGATCAATACAATGTAGATGATCACAGAATGGAGAATTGTTCAGTGACAGAACATCTATATAGCGGAAGCTGGAAGTAAAGGTCTGGGCGAATTTTCTTCGTATCAACTGCAAATCAATAAATTGCATAGTCGAAAATATTTTAAAAGATCAAGTCAAGTGTCCTCTTGTTACGGCTCACTTCGAAAGATCATGGAAGATAGTTATTTAGTGCTCTTTTATGACTATTATTACTGTTGGTACTATTAAAGGTAAAACATAATTAGTAAACGTTTGAGAAAACCAAAGGGGCAACCAAGAATAGACAATCTAGAAATACAGGGGCAACCAAGAATAGACAATCTAGAAATACAGGGGCAACCAAGAATAGACAATCTAGAAATACAGGGGCAACCAAGAATATACAATCTAGAAACACAAGGGCAGCAACAAATAGACAATATAAAAACACAGGGGCAACCAGGAATAGAAAACCTAGAAACACAGAGGCAACCAAGAATAGACAATCTAGAAACACAAGGGCAACCAGGAATAGACAATCTAGAAACACAGGGACAACCAAGATTAGACAATATAGAAACACAGGGGCAACCAGGAATAGACCATCTAGAAACACAGGGGAAACCAAGAATAGACAATCTAGAAACACAGGGGCAACCAAGAATAGACAATCTAGAAATACAGGGGCTACCAAGAATAGACAATCTAGAAACACAGGGACAACCAAGAATAGACAATCTAGAAACCAGGAATAGACCATCTAGAAACACAGGGCAACCAAGAATAGACAATCTAGAAACACAGGGGCAACCAGGAATATACAATCTAGAAACACATTGGGCAACCAAGAATGGACAATCTAGAAACGCAAGGGCAACCAAGATTAGACAATATAGAAACACAGGGGCAACCAGGAATAGACAATCTAGAAACACAGGGGAAACCAAGAATAGACAATCTAGAAACACAGGGGCAACCAAAAATAGACAATCTAGAAGCACAGGGGCAACCAAGAATAGAAAATCTAGAAACACAGGGGCAACCAAAAATATACAATCTAGAAACAAATTGAGCAACCAAGAATAGACAATCTAGAAACACAAGGGCAACCAGGAATAGACAATCTAGAAACACAAGGGCAACCAAGAATAGACAATCTAGAAACACAAGGGCAATCAGGAATAGACAATCTAGAAACACAAGGGCAACCAAGAATAGACAATCTAGAAACACAGGGGTAACCAAGAAGAGACAATCTAGAAACACAAGGGCAACCAAGAATAGACAATCTAGAAACACAGGGGCAACCAAGAATAGAAAATCTAGAAACACAGAGGCAACCAAGAATAGACAATATAGAAACACATGGGCATCTAGGAATAGACAATCTAGAAACACAGAGGCAACCAGGAATATACAATCTAGAAACACAGGGGCAACCAGGGATAGACAATCTAGAAACACAGGGGCAACCAAGAATAAACAATCTAGAAACACAGCGGCAACCAAGAATAGACAATCTAGAAACACAGGGGAAACCAAGAATAGACAATCTAGAAACACAGGGGCAACCAAAAATAGACAATCTAGAAGCACAGGGGCAACCAAGAATAGAAAATCTAGAAACACAAGGGCAACCAAAAATATACAATCTAGAAACAAATTGAGCAACCAAGAATAGACAATCTAGAAACACAAGGGCAACCAGGAATAGACAATCTAGAAACACAAGGGCAACCAAGAATAGACAATCTAGAAACACAAGGGCAATCAGGAATAGACAATCTAGAAACACAAGGGCAACCAAGAATAGACAATCCAGAAATACAGGGGCAACCAAGAAGAGACAATCTAGAAAAACAGGGGCAACCAAGAATAGACAATCTAGAAACACAGGGGAAACCAAGAATAGAAAATCTAGAAACACACGGGCAACCAAGAATAGACAATATAGAAACACATGGGCATCTAGGAATAGACAATCTAGAAACACAGGGGCAACCAGGAATATACAATCTAGAAACACAAGGGCAACCAGGGATAGACAATCTAGAAACACAGGGGCAACCAAGAATAAACAATCTAGAAACACAGCGGCAACCAAGAATAGACAATCTTGAAACACAGGGGCAACCACGAATAGACAATGTAGAAACACAGGGGCAACCAAGAATAGACAATCTAGAAACCAAGAATAGACAGTCTAGAAATAAAGGGGCAACCAGGAATAGATAATCTAGAAACACAGAGGCAACCAAGAATATTCAATCTAGAAACACAAGGGCAACCAAGAATAGACAATCTAGAAACACAGGGGCAACCAATAATAGACAATCTAGAAACACAGGGGCAACCAGGAATAGACAATCTAGAAACACAGAGGCAACCAAGAATAGACAATCTAGAAACACAAGGGCAACCAAGAATAGACAATCTAGAAACACAAGGGCAGCAACAAATAGACAATATAGAAACACAGGGGCAACCAGGAATAGACAATCTAGAAACACAGAGGCAACCAAGAATAGACAATCTAGAAACACAAGGGCAACCAAGAATATACAATCTAGAAACACAAGGGCAGCAACAAATAGACAATATAGAAACACAGGGGCAACCAGGAATAGACAATCTAGAAACACAGAGGCAACCAAGAATAGACAATCTAGAAAAACAAGGGCAACCAAGAATATACAATATAGAAACACAAGGGCAGCAACAAATAGACAATCTAGAAACACAGGGGCAACCAAGAATATACAATCTAGAAACACAAGGGCAACCAAGAATATACAATCTAGAAACACAAGGGCAACCAAGAATAGACAATCTAGAAACAACATTGGGCAACCAAGAATAGACAATCTAGAAACACAGGGGCAACCAAGAATAGACAATCTAGAATCACAGGGGCAACCAAGAATAGACAATCTAGAAATACAGAGGCAACCAAGAATAGGCAATCTAGAAACACAAGGGCAACCAAGAATAGACAATCTAGAAACACAGGGGCAACCAATAATAGACAATCTAGAAACACAGGGACAACCAGGAATAGATAATCTAGAAACACAGAGGCAACCAAGAATAGACAATCTAGAAACACAAGGGCAACCAAGAATAGAAAATCTAGAAACACAAGGGCAACCAAAAATATACAATCTAGAAACAAATTGAGCAACCAAGAATAGACAATCTAGAAACACAAGGGCAACCAGGAATAGACAATCTAGAAACACAAGGGCAACCAAGAATAGACAATCTAGAAACATAAGGGCAACCAGGAATAGACAATCTAGAAACACAGGGACAACCAAGATTAGACAATATAGAAACACAGGGGCAACCAGGAATAGACCATCTAGAAACACAGGGGAAACCAAGAATAGACAATCTAGAAACACAGGGGCAACCAAGAATAGACAATCTAGAAATACAGGGGCTACCAAGAATAGACAATCTAGAAACACAGGGACAACCAAGAATAGACAATCTAGAAACCAGGAATAGACCATCTAGAAACACAGGGCAACCAAGAATAGACAATCTAGAAACACAGGGGCAACCAGGAATATACAATCTAGAAACACATTGGGCAACCAAGAATGGACAATCTAGAAACACAGGGGCAACCAAGATTAGACAATATAGAAACACAGGGGCAACCAGGAATAGACAATCTAGAAACACAGGGGAAACCAAGAATAGACAATCTAGAAACACAGGAGCAACCAAAAATAGACAATCTAGAAACACAGGGGCAACCAAGAATAGAAAATCTAGAAACACAGGGGCAACCAAAAATATACAATCTAGAAACAAATTGAGCAACCAAGAATAGACAATCTAGAAACACAAGGGCAACCAGGAATAGACAATCTAGAAACACAAGGGCAACCAAGAATAGACAATCTAGAAACACAAGGGCAATCAGGAAGAGACAATCTAGAAACACAAGGGCAGCCAAGAATAGACAATCTAGAAACACAGGGGCAACCAAGAAGAGACAATCTAGAAACACAGGGGCAACCAAGAATAGACAATCTAGAAACACAGGGGCAACCAAGAATAGAAAATCTAGAAACACAGAGGCAACCAAGAATAGACAATATAGAAACACATGGGCATCTAGGAATAGACAATCTATAAACACAGGGGCAACCAGGAATATACAATCTAGAAACACAGGGGCAACCAGGGATAGACAAGCTAGAAACACAGGGGCAACCAAGAATAAACAATCTAGAAACACAGCGGCAACCAAGAATAGACAATCTAGAAACACAGGGGAAACCAGGAATAGACAATCTAGAAACACAGGGGCAACCAAAAATAGACAATCTAGAAGCACAGGGGCAACCAAGAATAGAAAATCTAGAAACACAGGGGCAACCAAAAATATACAATCTAGAAACAAATTGAGCAACCAAGAATAGACAATCTAGAAACACAAGGGCAACCAGGAATAGACAATCTAGAAACACAAGGGCAATCAGGAATAGACAATCTAGAAACACAAGGGCAACCAAGAATAGACAATCTAGAAACACAGGGGCAACCAAGAAGAGACAATCTAGAAACACAGAGGCAACCAAGAATAGACAATCTAGAAACACAGGGGCAACCAAGAATAGAAAATCTAGAAACAGACGGGCACCAAGAATGGACAATATAGAAACACATGGGCATCTAGGAATAGACAATCTATAAACACAGGGGCAACCAGGAATATACAATCTAGAAACACAGGGGCAACCAGGGATAGATAATCTAGAAACACAGGGGCAACCAAGAATAAACAATCTAGAAACACAGCGGCAACCAAGAATAGACAATCTTGAAACACAGGGGCAACCAAGAATAGACAATGTAGAAACACAGGGGCAACCAAGAATAGACAATCTAGAAACCAAGAATAGACAGTCTAGAAATACAGGGGCAACCAGGATTAGATAATCTAGAAACACAGAGGCAACCAAGAATATTCAATCTAGAAACACAAGGGCAACCAAGAATAGACAATCTAGAAACACAGGGGCAACCAATAATAGACAATCTAGAAACACAGGGGCAACCAGGAATAGACAATCTAGAAACACAGAGGCAGCCAAGAATAGACAATCTAGAAACACAAGGGCAACCAAGAATATACAATCTAGAAACACAAGGGCAGCAACAAATAGACAATATAAAAACACAGGGGCAACCAGGAATAGAAAATCTAGAAACACAGAGGCAACCAAGAATAGACAATCTAGAAACACAAGGGCAACCAGGAATAGACAATCTAGAAACACAGGGACAACCAAGATTAGACAATATAGAAACACAGGGGCAACCAGGAATAGACCATCTAGAAACACAGGGGAAACCAAGAATAGACAATCTAGAAACACAGGGGCAACCAAGAATAGACAATCTAGAAATACAGGGTCTACCAAGAATAGACAATCTAGAAACACATGGACAACCAAGAATAGACAATCTAGAAACCAGGAATAGACCATCTAGAAACACAGGGCAACCAATAATAGACAATCTAGAAACACAGGGGCAACCAGGAATAGACAATCTAGAAATACAGAGGCAGCCAAGAATAGACAATCTAGAAACACAAGGGCAACCAAGAATATACAATCTAGAAACACAAGGGCAGCAACAAATAGACAATATAAAAACACAAGGGCAACCAGGAATAGAAAATCTAGAAACACAGAGGCAACCAAGAATAGACAATCTAGAAACACAAGGGCAACCAGGAATAGACAATCTAGAAACACAGGGACAACCAAGATTAGACAATATAGAAACACAGGGGCAACCAGGAATAGACCATCTAGAAACACAGGGGAAACCAAGAATAGACAATCTAGAAACACAGGGGCAACCAAGAATAGACAATCTAGAAATACAGGGGCTACCAAGAATAGATAATCTAGAAACACATGGACAACCAAGAATAGACAATCTAGAAACCAGGAATAGACCATCTAGAAACACAGGGCAACCAAGAATAGACAATCTAGAAACACAGGGGCAACCAGGAATATACAATCTAGAAACACATTGGGCAACCAAGAATGGACAATCTAGAAACACAGGGGCAACCAAGATTAGACAATATAGAAACACAGGGGCAACCAGGAATAGACAATCTAGAAACACAGGGGAAACCAAGAATAGACAATCTAGAAACACAGGGGCAACCAAAAATAGACAATCTAGAAGCACAGGGGCAACCAAGAATAGAAAATCTAGAAACACAGGGGCAACCAAAAATATACAATCTAGAAACAAATTGAGCAACCAAGAATAGACAATCTAGAAACACAAGGGCAACCAGGAATAGACAATCTAGAAACACAAGGGCAACCAAGAATAGACAATCTAGAAACACAAGGGCAATCAGGAATAGACAATCTAGAAACACAAGGGCAACCAAGAATAGACAATCTAGAAACACAGGGGTAACCAAGAAGAGACAATCTAGAAACACAAGGGCAACCAAGAATAGACAATCTAGAAACACAGGGGCAACCAAGAATAGAAAATCTAGAAACACAGAGGCAACCAAGAATAGACAATATAGAAACACATGGGCATCTAGGAATAGACAATCTAGAAACACAGAGGCAACCAGGAATATACAATCTAGAAACACAGGGGCAACCAGGGATAGACAATCTAGAAACCCAGGGGCAACCAAGAATAAACAATCTAGAAACACAGCGGCAACCAAGAATAGACAATCTAGAAACATAGGGGAAACCAAGAATAGACAATCTAGAAACACAGGGGCAACCAAAAATAGACAATCTAGAAGCACAGGGGCAACCAAGAATAGAAAATCTAGAAACACAAGGGTAACCAAAAATATACAATCTAGAAACAAATTGAGCAACCAAGAATAGACAATCTAGAAACACAAGGGCAACCAGGAATAGACAATCTAGAAACACAAGGGCAACCAAGAATAGACAATCTAGAAACACAAGGGCAATCAGGAATAGACAATCTAGAAACACAAGGGCAACCAAGAATAGACAATCCAGAAATACAGGGGCAACCAAGAAGAGACAATCTAGAAACACAGGGGCAACCAAGAATAGACAATCTAGAAACACAGGGGCAACCAAGAATAGAAAATCTAGAAACACACGGGCAACCAAGAATAGACAATATAGAAACACATGGGCATCTAGGAATAGACAATCTATAAACACAGGGGCAACCAGGAATATACAATCTAGAAACACAGGGGCAACCAGGGATAGACAATCTAGAAACACAGGGGCAACCAAGAATAAACAATCTAGAAACACAGCGGCAACCAAGAATAGACAATCTTGAAACACAGGGGCAACCAAAAATAGGCAATGTAGAAACACAGGGGCAACCTAGAATAGACAATCTAGAAACCAAGAATAGACAGTCTAGAAATAAAGGGGCAACCAGGAATAGATAATCTAGAAACACAGAGGCAACCAAGAATATTCAATCTAGAAACACAAAGGCAGCCAAGAATAGACAATCTAGAAACACAAGGGCAACCAATAATAGACAATCTAGAAACACAGGGGCAACCAGGAATAGACAATCTAGAAACACAGAGGCAACCAAGAATAGACAATCTACAAACACAAGGGCAACCAAGAATATACAATCTAGAAACACAAGGGCAGCAACAAATAGACAATATAGAAACACAGGGGCAACCAGGAATAGACAATCTAGAAACACAGAGGCAACCAAGAATAGACAATCTAGAAACACAAAGGCAACCAAGAATATACAATATAGAAACACAAGGGCAGCTACAAATAGACAATCTAGAAACACAGGGGCAACCAGGAATAGACAATCTAGAAACACAGAGGCAACCAAGAATAGACAATCTAGAATCAACATTAGGCAACCAAGAATAGACAATCTAGAAACACAGGGGCAACCAAGAATAGACAATCTAGAAACACAGGGGCAACCAAGAATAGACAATCTAGAATCACAGGGGCAACCAAGAATAGACAATCTAGAAATACAGAGGCAACCAAGAATAGGCAATCTAGAAACACAAGGGCAACCAAGAATAGACAATCTAGAAACACAGGGCAACCAATAATAGACAATCTAGAAACACAGGGGCAACCAGGAATAGATAATCTAGAAACACAGAGGCAACCAAGAATAGACAATCTAGAAACACAAGGGCAACCAAGAATAGAAAATCTAGAAACACAGGGGAAACCAAAAATATACAATCTAGAAACAAATTGAGCAACCAAGAATAGACAATCTAGAAACACAAGGGCAACCAGGAATAGACAATCTAGAAACACAAGGGCAACCAAGAATAGACAATCTAGAAACACAAGGGCAACCAGGAATAGACAATCTAGAAACACAGGGACAACCAAGATTAGACAATATAGAAACACAGGGGCAACCAGGAATAGACCATCTAGAAACACAGGGGAAACCAAGAATAGACAATCTAGAAACACAGGGGCAACCAAGAATAGACAATCTAGAAATACAGGGGCTACCAAGAATAGACAATCTAGAAACACAGGGACAACCAAGAATAGACAATCTAGAAACCAGGAATAGACCATCTAGAAACACAGGGCAACCAAGAATAGACAATCTAGAAACACAGGGGCAACCAGGAATATACAATCTAGAAACACATTGGGCAACCAAGAATGGACAATCTAGAAACACAGGGGCAACCAAGATTAGACAATATAGAAACACAGGGGCAACCAGGAATAGAAAATCTAGAAACACAGGGGCAACCAAAAATATACAATCTAGAAACAAATTGAGCAACCAAGAATAGACAATCTAGAAACACAAGGGCAACCAGGAATAGACAATCTAGAAACACAAGGGCTACCAAGAATAGACAATCTAGAAACACAAGGGCAATTAGGAAGAGACAATCTAGAAACACAAGGGCAGCCAAGAATAGACAATCTAGAAACACAGGGGCAACCAAGAAGAGACAATCTAGAAACACAAGGGCAACCAAGAATAGACAATCTAGAAACACAGGGGCAACCAAGAATAGAAAATCTAGAAACACAGGGGCAACCAAGAATAGACAATATAGAAACACATGGGCATCTAGGAATAGACAAACTATAAACACAGGGGCAACCAGGAATATACAATCTAGAAACACAGGGGCAACCAGGGATAGACAAGCTAGAAACACAGGGGCAACCAAGAATAAACAATCTAGAAACACAGCGGCAACCAAGAATAGACAATCTAGAAACACAGGGGAAACCAGGAATAGACAATCTAGAAACACAGGGGCAACCAAAAATAGACAATCTAGAAACACAGCGGCAACCAGGGATAGATAATCTAGAAACACAGGGGCAACCAAGAATAAACAATCTAGAAACACAGCGGCAACCAAGAATAGACAATCTTGAAACACAGGGGCAACCAAGGATAGACAATGTAGAAACACAGGGGCAACCAAGAATAGACAATCTAGAAACCAAGAATAGACACTCTAGAAATACAGGGGCAACCAGGAATAGATAATCTAGAAACACAGAGGCAACCAAGAATATTCAATCTAGAAACACAAGGGCAACCAAGAATAGACAATCTAGAAACACAGGGGCAACCAATAATAGACAATCTAGAAACACAGGGGCAACCAGGAATAGACAATCTAGAAACACAGAGGCAGCCAAGAATAGACAATCTAGAAACACATGGGCAACCAAGAATATACAATCTAGAAACACAAGGGCAGCAACAAATAGACAATATAAAAACACAGGGGCAACCAGGAATAGACCATCTAGAAACACAGGGGAAACCAAGAATAGACAATCTAGAAACACAGGGGCAACCAAGAATAGACAATCTAGAAATACAGGGGCTACCAAGAATAGACAATCTAGAAACACATGGACAACCAAGAATAGACAATCTAGAAACCAGGAATAGACCATCTAGAAACACAGGGCAACCAAGAATAGACAATCTAGAAACACAGGGGCAACCAGGAATATACAATCTAGAAACACATTGGGCAACCAAGAATGGACAATCTAGAAACACAGGGGCAACCAAGATTAGACAATATAGAAACACAGGGGCAACCAGGAATAGACAATCTAGAAACACAGGGGAAACCAAGAATAGACAATCTAGAAACACAGGGGCAACCAAAAATAGACAATCTAGAAGCACAGGGGCAACCAAGAATAGAAAATCTAGAAACACAGGGGCAACCAAAAATATACAATCTAGAAACAAATTGAGCAACCAAGAATAGACAATCTAGAAACACAAGGGCAACCAGGAATAGACAATCTAGAAACACAAGGGCAACCAAGAATAGACAATCTAGAAACACAAGGGCAATCAGGAATAGACAATCTAGAAACACAAGGGCAACCAAGAATAGACAATCTAGAAACACAGGGGTAACCAAGAAGAGACAATCTAGAAACACAAGGGCAACCAAGAATAGACAATCTAGAAACACAGGGGCAACCAAGAATAGAAAATCTAGAAACACAGAGGCAACCAAGAATAGACAATATAGAAACACATGGGCATCTAGGAATAGACAATCTAGAAACACAGAGGCAACCAGGAATATACAATCTAGAAACACAGGGGCAACCAGGGATAGACAATCTAGAAACCCAGGGGCAACCAAGAATAAACAATCTAGAAACACAGCGGCAACCAAGAATAGACAATCTAGAAACACAGGGGAAACCAAAAATAGACAATCTAGAAACACAGGGGCAACCAAAAATAGACAATCTAGAAGCACAGGGGCAACCAAGAATAGAAAATCTAGAAACACAAGGGCAACCAAAAATATACAATCTAGAAACAAATTGAGCAACCAAGAATAGACAATCTAGAAACACAAGGGCAACCAGGAATAGACAATCTAGAAACACAAGGGCAACCAAGAATAGACAATCTAGAAACACAAGGGCAATCAGGAATAGACAATCTAGAAACACAAGGGCAACCAAGAATAGACAATCCAGAAATACAGGGGCAACCAAGAAGAGACAATCTAGAAACACAGGGGCAACCAAGAATAGACAATCTAGAAACACAGGGGCAACCAAGAATAGAAAATCTAGAAACACACGGGCAACCAAGAATAGACAATATAGAAACACATGGGCATCTAGGAATAGACAATCTATAAACACAGGGGCAACCAGGAATATACAATCTAGAAACACAGGGGCAACCAGGGATAGACAATCTAGAAACACAGGGGCAACCAAGAATAAACAATCTAGAAACACAGCGGCAACCAAGAATAGACAATCTTGAAACACAGGGGCAACCAAAAATAGGCAATGTAGAAACACAGGGGCAACCTAGAATAGACAATCTAGAAACCAAGAATAGACAGTCTAGAAATAAAGGGGCAACCAGGAATAGATAATCTAGAAACACAGAGGCAACCAAGAATATTCAATCTAGAAACACAAAGGCAGCCAAGAATAGACAATCTAGAAACACAGGGGCAACCAATAATAGACAATCTAGAAACACAGGGGCAACCAGGAATAGACAATCTAGAAACACAGAGGCAACCAAGAATAGACAATCTACAAACACAAGGGCAACCAAGAATATACAATCTAGAAACACAAGGGCAGCAACAAATAGACAATATAGAAACACAGGGGCAACCAGGAATAGACAATCTAGAAACACAGAGTCAACCAAGAATAGACAATCTAGAAACACAAAGGCAACCAAGAATATACAATATAGAAACACAAGGGCAGCTACAAATAGACAATCTAGAAACACAGGGGCAACCAGGAATAGACAATCTAGAAACACAGAGGCAACCAAGAATAGACAATCTAGAATCAACATTAGGCAACCAAGAATAGACAATCTAGAAACACAGGGGCAACCAAGAATAGACAATCTAGAACCACAGGGGCAACCAAGAATAGACAATCTAGAATCACAGGGGCAACCAAGAATAGACAATCTAGAAATACAGAGGCAACCAAGAATAGGCAATCTAGAAACACAAGGGCAACCAAGAATAGACAATCTAGAAACACAGGGCAACCAATAATAGACAATCTAGAAACACAGGGGCAACCAGGAATAGATAATCTAGAAACACAGAGGCAACCAAGAATAGACAATCTAGAAACACAAGGGCAACCAAGAATAGAAAATCTAGAAACACAGGGGAAACCAAAAATATACAATCTAGAAACAAATTGAGCAACCAAGAATAGACAATCTAGAAACACAAGGGCAACCAGGAATAGACAATCTAGAAACACAAGGGCAACCAAGAATAGACAATCTAGAAACACAAGGGCAACCAGGAATAGACAATCTAGAAACACAGGGACAACCAAGATTAGACAATATAGAAACACAGGGGCAACCAGGAATAGACCATCTAGAAACACAGGGGAAACCAAGAATAGACAATCTAGAAACACAGGGGCAACCAAGAATAGACAATCTAGAAATACAGGGGCTACCAAGAATAGACAATCTAGAAACACAGGGACAACCAAGAATAGACAATCTAGAAACCAGGAATAGACCATCTAGAAACACAGGGCAACCAAGAATAGACAATCTAGAAACACAGGGGCAACCAGGAATATACAATCTAGAAACACATTGGGCAACCAAGAATGGACAATCTAGAAACACAGGGGCAACCAAGATTAGACAATATAGAAACACAGGGGCAACCAGGAATAGAAAATCTAGAAACACAGGGGCAACCAAAAATATACAATCTAGAAACAAATTGAGCAACCAAGAATAGACAATCTAGAAACACAAGGGCAACCAGGAATAGACAATCTAGAAACACAAGGGCTACCAAGAATAGACAATCTAGAAACACAAGGGCAATCAGGAAGAGACAATCTAGAAACACAAGGGCAGCCAAGAATAGACAATCTAGAAACACAGGGGCAACCAAGAAGAGACAATCTAGAAACACAAGGGCAACCAAGAATAGACAATCTAGAAACACAGGGGCAACCAAGAATAGAAAATCTAGAAACACAGGGGCAACCAAGAATAGACAATATAGAAACACATGGGCATCTAGGAATAGACAAACTATAAACACAGGGGCAACCAGGAATATACAATCTAGAAACACAGGGGCAACCAGGGATAGACAAGCTAGAAACACAGGGGCAACCAAGAATAAACAATCTAGAAACACAGCGGCAACCAAGAATAGACAATCTAGAAACACAGGGGAAACCAGGAATAGACAATCTAGAAACACAGGGGCAACCAAAAATAGACAATCTAGAAACACAGCGGCAACCAGGGATAGATAATCTAGAAACACAGGGGCAACCAAGAATAAACAATCTAGAAACACAGCGGCAACCAAGAATAGACAATCTTGAAACACAGGGGCAACCAAGGATAGACAATGTAGAAACACAGGGGCAACCAAGAATAGACAATCTAGAAACCAAGAATAGACACTCTAGAAATACAGGGGCAACCAGGAATAGATAATCTAGAAACACAGAGGCAACCAAGAATATTCAATCTAGAAACACAAGGGCAACCAAGAATAGACAATCTAGAAACACAGGGGCAACCAATAATAGACAATCTAGAAACACAGGGGCAACCAGGAATAGACAATCTAGAAACACAGAGGCAGCCAAGAATAGACAATCTAGAAACACATGGGCAACCAAGAATATACAATCTAGAAACACAAGGGCAGCAACAAATAGACAATATAAAAACACAGGGGCAACCAGGAATAGACCATCTAGAAACACAGGGGAAACCAAGAATAGACAATCTAGAAACACAGGGGCAACCAAGAATAGACAATCTAGAAATACAGGGGCTACCAAGAATAGACAATCTAGAAACACATGGACAACCAAGAATAGACAATCTAGAAACCAGGAATAGACCATCTAGAAACACAGGGCAACCAAGAATAGACAATCTAGAAACACAGGGGCAACCAGGAATATACAATCTAGAAACACATTGGGCAACCAAGAATGGACAATCTAGAAACACAGGGGCAACCAAGATTAGACAATATAGAAACACAGGGGCAACCAGGAATAGACAATCTAGAAACACAGGGGAAACCAAGAATAGACAATCTAGAAACACAGGGGCAACCAAAAATAGACAATCTAGAAGCACAGGGGCAACCAAGAATAGAAAATCTAGAAACACAGGGGCAACCAAAAATATACAATCTAGAAACAAATTGAGCAACCAAGAATAGACAATCTAGAAACACAAGGGCAACCAGGAATAGACAATCTAGAAACACAAGGGCAACCAAGAATAGACAATCTAGAAACACAAGGGCAATCAGGAATAGACAATCTAGAAACACAAGGGCAACCAAGAATAGACAATCTAGAAACACAGGGGTAACCAAGAAGAGACAATCTAGAAACACAAGGGCAACCAAGAATAGACAATCTAGAAACACAGGGGCAACCAAGAATAGAAAATCTAGAAACACAGAGGCAACCAAGAATAGACAATATAGAAACACATGGGCATCTAGGAATAGACAATCTAGAAACACAGAGGCAACCAGGAATATACAATCTAGAAACACAGGGGCAACCAGGGATAGACAATCTAGAAACCCAGGGGCAACCAAGAATAAACAATCTAGAAACACAGCGGCAACCAAGAATAGACAATCTAGAAACACAGGGGAAACCAAAAATAGACAATCTAGAAACACAGGGGCAACCAAAAATAGACAATCTAGAAGCACAGGGGCAACCAAGAATAGAAAATCTAGAAACACAAGGGCAACCAAAAATATACAATCTAGAAACAAATTGAGCAACCAAGAATAGACAATCTAGAAACACAAGGGCAACCAGGAATAGACAATCTAGAAACACAAGGGCAACCAAGAATAGACAATCTAGAAACACAAGGGCAATCAGGAATAGACAATCTAGAAACACAAGGGCAACCAAGAATAGACAATCCAGAAATACAGGGGCAACCAAGAAGAGACAATCTAGAAACACAGGGGCAACCAAGAATAGACAATCTAGAAACACAGGGGCAACCAAGAATAGAAAATCTAGAAACACACGGGCAACCAAGAATAGACAATATAGAAACACATGGGCATCTAGGAATAGACAATCTATAAACACAGGGGCAACCAGGAATATACAATCTAGAAACACAGGGGCAACCAGGGATAGACAATCTAGAAACACAGGGGCAACCAAGAATAAACAATCTAGAAACACAGCGGCAACCAAGAATAGACAATCTTGAAACACAGGGGCAACCAAGAATAGGCAATGTAGAAACACAGGGGCAACCAAGAATAGACAATCTAGAAACCAAGAATAGACAGTCTAGAAATAAAGGGGCAACCAGGAATAGATAATCTAGAAACACAGAGGCAACCAAGAATATTCAATCTAGAAACACAAGGGCAACCAAGAATAGACAATCTAGAAACACAGGGGCAACCAATAATAGACAATCTAGAAACACAGGGGCAACCAGGAATAGACAATCTAGAAACACAGAGGCAACCAAGAATAGACAATCTAGAAACACAAGGGCAACCAAGAATATACAATCTAGAAACACAAGGGCAGCAACAAATAGACAATATAGAAACACAGGGGCAACCAGGAATAGACAATCTAGAAACACAGAGGCAACCAAGAATAGACAATCTAGAAACACAAGGGCAACCAAGAATATACAATATAGAAACACAAGGGCAGCAACAAATAGACAATCTAGAAACACAGGGGCAACCAGGAATAGACAATCTAGAAACACAGAGGCAACCAAGAATAGACAATCTAGAAACACAGGGGCAACCAAGAATATACAATCTAGAAACACAAGGGCAACCAAGAATAGACAATCTAGAATCAACATTGGGCAACCAAGAATAGACAATCTAGAAACACAGGGGCAACCAAGAATAGACAATCTAGAAACACAGGGGCAACCAAGAATAGACAATCTAGAATCACAGGGGCAACCAAGAATAGACAATCTAGAAATACAGAGACAACCAAGAATAGGCAATCTAGAAACACAAGGGCAACCAAGAATAGACAATCTAGAAACACAGGGGCAACCAATAATAGACAATCTAGAAACACAGGGGCAACCAGGAATAGATAATCTAGAAACACAGAGGCAACCAAGAATAGACAATCTAGAAACACAAGGGCAACCAAGAATAGAAAATCTAGAAACACAGGGGCAACCAAAAATATACAATCTAGAAACAAATTGAGCAACCAAGAATAGACAATCCAGAAACACAAGGGCAACCAGGAATAGACAATCTAGAAACACAAGGGCAACCAAGAATAGACAATCTAGAAACACAAGGGCAACCAGGAATAGACAATCTAGAAACACAGGGACAACCAAGATTAGACAATATAGAAACACAGGGGCAACCAGGAATAGACCATCTAGAAACACAGGGGAAGCCAAGAATAGACAATCTAGAAACACAGGGGCAACCAAGAATAGACAATCTAGAAATACAGGGGCTACCAAGAATAGACAATCTAGAAACACAGGGACAACCAATAATAGACAATCTAGAAACCAGGAATAGACCATCTAGAAACACAGGGCAACCAAGAATAGACAATCTAGAAACACAGGGGCAACCAGGAATATACAATCTAGAAACACATTGGGCAACCAATAATGGACAATCTAGAAACACAGGGGCAACCAAGATTAGACAATATAGAAACACAGGGGCAACCAGGAATAGACAATCTAGAAACACAGGGGAAACCAAGAATAGACAATCTAGAAACACAGGAGCAACCAAAAATAGACAATCTAGAAACACAGGGGCAACCAAGAATAGAAAATCTAGAAACACAGGGGCAACCAAAAATATACAATCTAGAAACAAATTGAGCAACCAAGAATAGACAATCTAGAAACACAAGGGCAACCAGGAATAGACAATCTAGAAACACAAGGGCAACCAAGAATAGACAATCTAGAAACACAAGGGCAATCAGGAAGAGACAATCTAGAAACACAAGGGCAGCCAAGAATAGACAATCTAGAAACACAGGGGCAACCAAGAAGAGACAATCTAGAAACACAGGGGCAACCAAGAATAGACAATCTAGAAACACAGGGGCAACCAAGAATAGAAAATCTAGAAACACAGAGGCAACCAAGAATAGACAATATAGAAACACATGGGCATCTAGGAATAGACAATCTATAAACACAGGGGCAACCAGGAATATACAATCTAGAAACACAGGGGAAACCAGGGATAGACAATCTAGAAACACAGGGGCAACCAAGAATAAACAATCTAGAAACACAGCGGCAACCAAGAATAGACAATCTAGAAACACAGGGGAAACCAGGAATAGACAATCTAGAAACACAGGGGCAACCAAAAATAGACAATCTAGAAGCACAGGGGCAACCAAGAATAGAAAATCTAGAAACACAGGGGCAACCAAAAATATACAATCTAGAAACAAATTGAGCAACCAAGAATAGACAATCTAGAAACACAAGGGCAACCAGGAATAGAAAATCTAGAAACACAAGGGCAACCAAGAATAGACAATCTAGAAACACAAGGGCAACCAAGAATAGACAATCTAGAAACACAGGGGCAACCAAGAAGAGACAATATAGAAACACAGGGACAAACAAGAATAGACAATCTAGAAACACAGGGCAACCAAGAATAGAAAATCTAGAAACACACGGGCACCAAGAATAGACAATATAGAAACACATGGGCATCTAGGAATAGACAATCTATAAACACAGGGGCAACCAGGAATATACAATCTAGAAACACAGGGGCAACCAGGGATAGACAATCTAGAAACACAGGGGCAACCAAGAATAAACAATCTAGAAACACAGCGGCAACCAAGAATAAACAATCTTGAAACACAGGGGCAACCAAGAATAGACAATGTAGAAACACAGGGGCAACCAAGAATAGACAATCTAGAAACCAAGAATAGACAGTCTAGAAATACAGGGGCAACCAGGAATAGATAATCTAGAAACACAGAGGCAACCAAGAATATTCAATCTAGAAACACAAGGGCAACCAAGAATAGACAATCTAGAAACACAGGAGCAACCAATAATAGACAATCTAGAAACACAGGGGTAACCAGGAATAGACAATCTAGAAACACAGAGGCAGCCAAGAATAGACAATCTAGAAACACAAGGGCAACCAAGAATATACAATCTAGAAACACAAGGGCAGCAACAAATAGACAATATAGAAACACAGGGGCAACCAGGAATAGACAATCTAGAAACACAGAGGCAACCAAGAATAGACAATCTAGAAACACAAGGGCAACCAAGAATATACAATATAGAAACACATGGGCAGCAACAAATAGACAATATACAAACACAGGGGCAACCAAGAATAGACAATCTAGAAATACAGAGGCAACCAAGAATAGGCAATCTAGAAACACAAGGGCTACCAAGAATAGACAATCTAGAAACACAGGGGCAACCAATAATAGACAATCTAGAAACACAGGGGCAACCAGGAATAGATAATCTAGAAACACAGAGGCAACCAAGAATAGACAATCTAGAAACACAAGGGCAACCAAGAATATACAATCTAGAAACACAAGGGCAGCAACAAATAGACAATATAGAAACACAGGGGCAACCAGGAATAGACAATCTAGAAACACAGAGGCAACCAAGAATAGACAATCTAGAAACACAAGGGCAACCAAGAATATACAATATAGAAACACATGGGCAGCAACAAATAGACAATATACAAACACAGGGGCAACCAAGAATAGACAATCTAGAAATACAGAGGCAACCAAGAATAGGCAATCTAGAAACACAAGGGCTACCAAGAATAGACAATCTAGAAACACAGGGGCAACCAATAATAGACAATCTAGAAACACAGGGGCAACCAGGAATAGATAATCTAGAAACACAGAGGCAACCAAGAATAGACAATCTAGAAACACAAGGGCAACCAAGAATATACAATCTAGAAACACAAGGGCAGCAACAAATAGACAATATAGAAACACAGGGGCAACCAGGAATAGACAATCTAGAAACACAGAGGCAACCAAGAATAGACAATCTAGAAACGCAAGAGCAACCGAGAATATACAATCTAGAAACACAAGGGCAAGCAAGAATAGACAATCTAGAAACAACATTGGGCAATCAAGAATAGACAATGTAAAAACACAGGGGCAACCAAGAATAGACAATCTAGAAACACAGGGGCAACCAAGAATAGACAATCTAGAAACACAGGGGCAACCAAGAATAGACAATCTAGAAACACAGGGGCAACCAAGAATAGACAATCTAGAAACACAAGGGCAGCAACAAATAGACAATCTAGAAACACAAGGGCAATCAAGAATAGACAATCTAGAAACACAAGGGCAGCAACAAATAGAAAATCTAGAAACACAAGGGCAATCAAGAATAGACAATCTAGAAACACATGCAACATTGGGCAAAAGACACAGAACAAAGACAAACAGAAAACAAAATAAAACATAGTAAAATAAAAAGATGAGCAACATGGAATCCATTTAACAACCGGGTGAACCCAGGTGTTTGTGAATGGTAAGTATTTCCTGCTTCCTATAAGGCACCCGCTATGTTACTCATATAGGCAAGTCGTGTTGGATGTATACGGATTCAATTTTTACAAACGAACCTCAAACAAGGCTACGTTGCTCCTAAGCTATATATATATATATATATATAGGGAGTGGATGTGGTCGAGTGGTCTAGGGCGCTGGACATAAGGCTAAGCGAATAGTGCTGCAGTGTATCAATGGTGTGAGTTCAAATCCCGTCGAGGGAAGAAAAAAAATTTGACACTCAAAAATCTAATTCTAACACTGTTTGGTTTAATTTTCAGACGTATATATATATATATGTGTGTAAATTATTTAGAGACTTTAAATATATATATATATATATATATACGTCTGAAAATTAAACCAAACAGTGTTAGAATTAGATTTTAGAGCTGTCAAATTTTTGTTCTTCCCTCGACGGGATTTGAACCCACACCATTGATACACTGCAGCACCATTCGCTTAGCCTTACGTCCAGCGCCCTAGACCACTCGACCACATCCACTCCCTAAAAAAGGAGCTTCAATAATCCTAGTGTTACCTTTTCTCGTAAGGTAAATCTAGGGATAGACGTAAGACATGTGTATAAGCGTGTGTAGATGGTACATATATACTTAATATTATAATTTGACAGCAATCTAACTCAGCAATTTTTAATATATTGTATAGGATAATGAAGAATTCATTATACAGTCACAGGAAATAAAGTATATTATACAAACGTCTAGAAACAAGTGACAACCATACAATATATCTGTCCCACTGGATCTGAAAGTTACTAAGGATACTAGGTTAATACTAAATATTATATACGTCTGAAAATTAAACCAAACAGTGTTAGAATTAGATTTTAGAGCTGTCAAATTTTTGTTCTTCCCTCTTATATATATATAAAAGAAATTAGTAAAAAAAAAAGAACAAAACGGATTTTTCACAACATTCTTGTACTAACGTTTTCACTGCTGTTGCAGATCTTCAGGTACAATGTTTATATATATATATAGAAGTCTAGAAGATTGTGCAACGATACCGATAAAGATGTTACAAAAAATATATTGACAAAATTATCACCTGGTAAAGTGTGACGCATTTGAGAATCTATCCTAGGATTCTCAAATGCGTCACACTTTACCAGGTGACAATTATACCATCATATCTTTACAGTGAAATGAGGGAGTTAAAGATTTTTAATACGTCACACTTTGTCACCTGACTATTTAGTGAGTGCTAATTATACCATCCTATCTTTACAGTGAAATGAGGAAGTTAAAGATTTTTAATACGTCACACTTTGTCACCTGACTATTTAGTGAGTTGTAATTATACCATCTAATCTTTACACACTCAGTCTAACTTTTGATAGACACTGAGGAAGGGCATTTGTTGATCGAAAATTTTGTCAATATATTTTTTGTAACATCTTTATCGGTATCGTTGCACAATCTTCTAGACTTCTATAATTTATTTTGTTTGTGCTGCATCGTCATGTCTCGACGATCCGTTACTCATTAAGTTCTCTGGTTGTTAGATTTCCTTAGACTTTATATATATATTTATTTCTTGTAACCTTTGTTTATACATTGATATATAGATAACAAATTAAATTACAACAATACATAATAACAAAACAGCTATATCCAATATTTAAGTTGAAGTCATCGCTATATACTGTCGTCATCACAATCTAGTTGACTGAAATATCCATATCTCTAATGACAATGGATCGTTTACTTTGTACGTAGATGTTTTCTTTCCTCTATCGCAACCAAGATAACTACCAGACTTGACTGTATATATGAGTAGCACAGCAGGTGTCTTATAAGAAGTAGGCTTTGCTTACACTCTGAGAGCGCCTCGATTCACTCCCAGTTTTTGGTGGATTTCGTGTTGCTCATCGTTTTCAGTTTTCTGTGTTTTTTTCCGTTTTTTGTTGTTGTTTGTCTTCGTCTTGTGCCTTGTGTACCCATTGTTGCCAGTTTCTCTGGATTGTCCATTCTGTATTGCCCCTTCAGTTTTCAATAACGTTTATTTAAAGAGATATGTGACCCGATGTTGGTTTATCTGAATAGTATATCTAATTGAAGTAATAACATACCAATTAACAATTCCAAACGGAACATACACAACATGATTTCCCCAAAATAAATCTATAATAAAACCAAAGTGCTTCGACAGATTATACTGTTTCTGATACATCCATGATACCCGTCGTGATGTTCCAATTTTCAAATTCCTATGGACAGTGAAGCTAAGGTCAAAGTGTGACATTTGATTTACTGGCGTGTTGTGATACGATATATTACTATCAACCATTGCTATAGATGTTTTTTACTTGACAAATTCTAATTATTACATAATAACGAACCATCATGCGTGTGCGTCATTGAGACATGGAAATAAGGTAATGGTCATGTACTTCATGATGAAAACCAACCCCTTTTTAGTTCAACATTTGCTTGCGTAGTATGCCATAAATAAATAAAGTAGTTTAGTCAGCAGATATATAAGCAGTGATGCATATAGTACAAATAGAAGATGATATATTACCAGTTACAAAATTTCAATACTAAAAGTACAATAATTAGTGTCGTGACCAATAATTTGAGAAGAAAATTGTTCGAATTGTGTCACTTCTGACGTGGGTTTAAAACACCAATGTCTTCAAAGAATCCTATATCTAATATCTGATAACGACTATTGATTGTAAATTATATCTTTTGAGAGACTTTTACAAACATGTACTGATGATTCTCTTTAAGAATGCTATTTACATGTATATGTATAATTACAATAATGCTTTATGCATATCACTTTGCATTCATTGTTATAATAATATGATAATGGCTTATCGTATTTCCATACGATTAATATAGCAGTGAGTGAGTGGTTATTGTTTAACGCCAACTCGGCAATTTCTCAGCTACATCATGGCGAGAACAAGTTAAATTTCAATGAAATGATGATGAGCTCCGCTTGTACTAGACCAACACTCTTAATTGTATTTTTATAGTGCTAGCTCACTGGAATAACAGCCCACGGACAGACATGTCGCACCACTCCGACACATTATCCCGAACCAACCAGTCTTTGCTCTTTCTCCTTAATTCTGCGTTCTTAGCGGAGAAGCAACAGATACCAATTTTATAGTCTTTGGTTCTACCCGATCATGGTTCGAACTCACGATATACCGCACTCGAGGCGAGCACACTAACCATTACACCATAGATGCAGATAAGATAGCAGCGTGTTACCATGTTCTGAATAAGTCGTATATAGTATACGGGCATATCTTTAATGACTCGACATTTGACCCCAATAATATGCTTAATTTTTTTTTATTCTCATATCAAACAAGTGTGGACATGTGCTGTCCAAAAGGCAAGTGTGGATGTCAATATTTCATATTATTAACTTTAAAAAAAAATCCTGGACACAGGGTTCCTGGAATTTTTTTAATAAAAAAATAATCCTGGATTATTATTTTTGCTTAATGTCCGGTCCTGTGTTTTTATTTCAAATTTTCATCATAGCCACCCTCCCCTTCCCAAGGGATATAAAATTGCATCATTAATAATAAATTGATAAATAATAAATTCAGATTTTCTGTTTAAAATAAATCTCATTTACAAAACCACTGATATTTGTTCAATTTTTAACGCTGATTTAAGCTTTAGTCGCAACAAATTTTTATTTTTCTCTTTAAACTGTCGAAACATAACATTTATTTAACTGGAAAATTCACAAATAAAATTCACCCCTTTTTTTCCCTTTTTTCTTGTTTAAATCAATGATCAAAAATTTTCCAGAATTAAACAAATGTATAAATATAACATAGATTTCTTTTACATGCATCTTTTTACCATGCGGAGTCAGTGTGTTTTAAATCGGTCATCCAATCAGGACGCTCATTATTCTTGTCCAAGATACAAATACATCGCTAAAATTACCTGTGGGTGCTTCCCCACTTCAACTTGTAAATTTACATAGAAATCGGAGATATTTCGTTATAAAACTTCACACATGGTTTTTTTCTATCATATTTCTTGCAGACAAACATAAAATGTTATTGCATTTATCAATATTTTATGAGTATCAACAGTTTTTTCAACACCGCATCTGTTTCTCGATACAGCCGTCCGATTACAGTGACCCGTGACCCACTTTAGTACGTTCTACCAGTTTTTTCTTAATAATGTTGTTTAATAAAAACGATATTCTCTTATAGTAATTTATAAATTGCGTCACGCGTATTATTGATGTGTTTCATCACACGGGAAGGTGGTTGATAATTATTCCATACAACGTGGCGGGTTTAGCCCATACACGTCATTTTATATGCGTCAGGCAAGGCATCAAGTCATGGTTTCGAAGGATAGTCTCGAACAATTGACTATTTGTCATCCTATTGGTTTTGAATAAATTATTTTGTTTCTGTAAATTCATATTTACTATATATATATTTTTTTTGTCCACAATATCAATTATATTCTAATCAAACCATTCATCCTAGTTTTCTACAAATCAAACATTATTACTCAAGTAAAGAACATTGATCATTGTCTAACCTTGAATTAGACGATGACGTCATTACCTTTATCGAGTTAACCTATGATTACTATACAGAGAATACCAGCTGTTCGGGACATAGCTGTTATTTTTGTATTAAGTTTTTAATTAGTAATATGAATGTTGTTATGTGATGATGGAAGTCTTAAAACTATTTTATTTATCATATTACATCTGTGTGTTTCACGTGTAATGTCGTGACACTGCAAAAGATTTTCTTTAACAATATCTGAAGAAGAAATAATGTTGTAAAATGATTCATATAGGAAGAGCATCGTCACAGAGTAGCAAAATGTATATAGCATTGTCTGATTTGTACAATATTATATTGATGTTTATAAAAATAACGAAATAGTTCATCCAAAAACATATACAGATCTTAGTTAATAGACATTGTTTGGGTACTCAAGCTTTGAACTTTGCTGTATTACCCGATCGCCACTAAGTATTGACTCATTAAACTACACACACACACACACACACACACACACACACGTTAATATAAACCTCTAGTATATGGTACATGACTCAACTTTTCTTCCGTCTAGTGTGTACCTGTCGAACAACCTATCAAGTTTTGCAATAAAGGCCATGAATACAATGGATTTCAATTTATTCTAATTTCTTTGAAAAGTGTGTGGGGGTTGGGGGGTGAAAATTCCCTTAGTTCAGTTAATTGGTGGTTTGAACCAGCTAATAGCTATGAATTTATTGATAAGCCATGTTCCTCAACTCTGCTTACCTGTGATCTGTGGGGTGTAACACTGTTGACCGGAGTACAGTTAACACTTTCATTTAAAACCACGTATTCTATTAATTCTTTCACAACCATATACAACTTAAAAATTGCATTTAATCAATTCTAATAGGGGGCCGTCGTGGTTGTGATCGTATGATAGTTGGATTTACAGCTACCTATGTAATCAGTGCCTATCACCACTGATGTTGTGAGTTCGAATCTCGATGAGGGCGAGGTGTACATCATTATGTGATCAAGTTTGCCGGTGACTTTCGACGGGTCGGTGGTTTTCTCCTGGTACTCCGGTTTCCTCCACCAATAAAACTGACCGGCACGATATAGCTGAAACACCATCAAACAAATCAAAATACTAATAATTACATTTCATCAAATACAATTAAATATATTATTATTTCTTTTATTTTTCATCATTTTCAACTCAACTATTAATTGTGTAGCTTTTCAACTTTCATGACATTTGACAATAGTTCTCGCATAGGTGGATGGTTGTGGGTTTCATTCAATTCTGAGGACACGTGTAAACATTTTGACCAATCACGCGTGACTTTGAAAAGAAAGAAAACATAATGTAGTAACATATTCATAAGTGTGCAATATCTTGTATTTGATTGAACCTAACATCATCATAACCAAAGCTCCATTGTATAGATAAAAACGTAGATATCTAATTTAGTGAGCACAGCGCGCTTCCTGAATAAACTTCATCAGGTACGCTCACAACGCGCTTCCTGAATAACCTTCATCAGGTGACACTCAAAATCGAAAGATAGGAAAGCCATATAACTAAACATTTTGGGAGCAATAAAACTAAAGGGCCTAAGCAAGATAGCCAAAATCATAAATCTATCCTTTAAGAAATAACATAAAGATAAGATAAATTGTATATTCGCTATAGCTCCAATGTACACATATACTTCAATGAAAACGTCGACATCGAATTTAGTGACGAGTTTCTGGAATAACCTTCATCAGGTACACTCATAATCAAAAGATTGGAAAGCCAAATAATTTAAAAGTGTTTGGCAGGAAATAAGCGAAATGGCATATACGGCATAGCCAAATTCTGTGATCTATGACTGAGGTAGGAGAACCTTAGTTTTATTACATTATTTAGGAACTGTGTATTCTAACAATATATATATCTAACAAACCATGTCAGTGTAGAAACACAACTAACTCCTACCAATCAAGTCAAACAGGAAAGCTATATATGTTTACCGTGATCTAATGTTAAAGAACTAAATGTAAGTCTGATACTACTAAATTGATCACATTCAATTGACACAGAAGGTCGTAATATGATAACAGACAATATGTCTTTGAGACAGGGTGTCTTTCCTACATTCATTGATAATTTGTTTGCTGAACTAGAAAGTATATTTTGCAATTAAAATTTGACTTTTGTAGATAAAGTGTTCTTTGTTTTTTGTACCCATTTAACTGCACCAATTTAGCTCTTACAATTTGATGATATATCAGTGATCTGGTCGTGATCTTTGATGTTAATGGCTCATTGATATAAAAAGAAAACAAATATTAAATCTGTTCGATGCATCAATCATCATCTTTAAAAGAAGGATTTAGAACCTAGACATAAACAGATTCCATACATAAAGCTAGCTTAGTCCCACCACTTCTTACTTATTGAAGTGTCTGTACCAACCAAGGAAAGTCAGCGGTCATACTTTTGTGTGTTAGACGTCATGTATTTGTGTGTTAGAGGTCATACATTTGTGTGTTAGAGGTCATGTATTTGTGTGTTAGAGGTCATACATTTGTGTGTTAGAGGTCATGTATTTGTGTGTTAGAGGTCATACATTTGTGTGTTAGAGGTCATGTATTTGTGTGTTAGAGGTCATGTATTTGTGTGTTAGAGGTCATACATTTGTGTGTTAGAGGTCATGTATTTGTGTGTTAGAGGTCATGTATTTGTGTGTTAGAGGTCATGTATTTGTGTGTTAGAGGTCATGTATTTGTGTGTTAGAGGTCATGTATTTGTGTGTTAGAGGTCATACATTTGTGTGTTAGAGGTCATGTATTTGTGTGTTAGAGGTCATACATTTGTGTGTTAGAGGTCATGTATTTGTGTGTTAGAGGTCATACATTTGTGTGTTAGAGGTCATGTATTTGTGTGTTAGAGGTCATGTATTTGTGTGTTAGAGGTCATACATTTGTGTGTTAGAGGTCATGTATTTGTGTGTTAGAGGTCATACATTTGTGTGTTAGAGGTCATGTATTTGTGTGTTAGAGGTCATACATTTGTGTGTTAGAGGTCATGTATTTGTGTGTTAGAGGTCATACATTTGTGTGTTAGAGGTCATGTATTTGTGTGTTAGAGGTCATGTATTTGTGTGTTAGAGGTCATACATTTGTGTGTTAGAGGTCATGTATTTGTGTGTTAGAGGTCATACATTTGTGTGTTAGAGGTCATACATTTGTGTGTTAGGGATATCGCTTTTGCCTCTTTCTACGATTTTTCCATTCAAATTTAGATCTGTTCCGAGAGTGTGGTATATTTTTGTTTTTCATTTTTTTCCTATTCAGGTGAATAGTAAACTACAAGCAATTCTCGGCGAATGTAATGTTGTTGTAAGTTGAGACGAATTTGCAGAGTGTTTTAATTGTTTATAGTTGTTTAGCTCTTGATGATGTACCTATTAAGAGAGCGTGACCCATTAACTATTTAACAAAGACGAATGCTTGTATACATCCTAATTCAGTATCTAGATTTTCATCTGCCGTTTTCTTGGGAGGTGTGTTTTGTGATTGGTTAAATTTGCTGTTTTGAGTATTACTTTAATGTACAAAATATAAAATACTGATTCAAAAACTGATACTAATTTGTGAAAAGGTAAGTGAGTTTGTTAATAATAGTATCCAAATATATGCTACAGAAATTCTAAATATGTAAATAAATAATAACAAATCTAATACGAACTGGTATCTAAGGTCCATATTACTATTGGTACCAGTAATGAAGAAAAAAGTCGAACACGAACTTGTGGAAGATAAACGTTAGAAAATCAGAACGGGCTCAAGAATGGACAATGTCAAGAATGGACAATGTCAAGAATGAACAATGTCAAGAATGGACAATGTCAAGAATGGACAATGTCAAGAATGAACAATGTCAAGAATGGAAAATGTCAAGAATGAACAATGTCAAGAATGGACAATATGTCAAGAATGGACAATGTCAAGAATGGACAATGTCAAGAATGGACAATGCAGAGACACATGCAACATTAGGCACACGTCACAAGACATACTAAAAAAAACAATGCAGAAAACTAAAAAGATTAGCAACCCGGATTTCACCAAAAATCCCGGTTCCTTAGAATTGTCCCTGTCGTATTACTTAAAGTCTTGTCGGCGAGTATATATTTTGTTAATGTTAAAATTTATGTACACGGGTAAGAGGAGTCAGTCATTGGTCTAACTCAAGATTTGTCCAACCATTTGTTTTCTAAGATGTCCTTCTTTGTTTTGTTTTTCTTTTTCCCTATATTGCTTTCTGTTTACTGTTGATTCGTTTCTGCTTTGACATTTGAACTGCTTGATAAACTATTGAGCTGTCGAAGTAGATTCAAAGGAAATAATTTAAATATCAACTACAAACAATGATGGTGACAACATATTGAATCGCTATGGTAAACTTATAAATATTTGGCAATATAGAAAATATTACAGAAGTGGTTTGCCTGCGAAGATACAATTGTTATTGTCTCTGATATAGTGTTAAAATGTACTAAACAACTGCACATTTCGGACCGTTATACTGTACTATACTATTCCGTGGTTATGATGCAGTGATATAAGAGTTTGTTTGTGATATAATAGTCCATGTTGCCACTCATTTAACATTACAATGTTGCCTCTTCCTACGATTTATCTATTAGATTTAAGGAATGTTGCCACAGTGTGGTGTCTTAAATTTTTATATAAAATTAGTACAATTATATACGATGTATTGTACTTCAAATTGTATTAAATGTTCGTTAAATCTAATTGATGTGTGTACTTTTATTCTAATGTAATTGTTTGTTATAATATGAACATATTGATGAAAGCATTTGTTTGATACGGTTTATTGTATATCGTTGAAACCCCCTGCATGGGGAAATGAGTTTATTCACGATTTTTAATCAAAATAACCATATATAAATAAGAAACAACAATTCACGTTATGTTCATACACTTAAGTGTTTCTCAAGATGAAAAACGAAATTAAGTTTTATGAGTTCAAGAATAAAGCCTTCGATATATGTGATGCGTGTTTATTTGCGTTTACAGTAAATAATCAGGAGTGTATAGCAATTTTCATTGCTGTAAGACAAATTTCATGAATTTGGATAAAGTCATCAGCGAGTAGATAATTTACGTTCTTCGTTCCGTGTTCTGGTGTCTGTTATGATATCCTCATACAAACGATGTTCGGTTCATCTTTACCTCCAGTCGTCTGTAGGAGTACTCATGTTTTATTTACGTTATTTGTGTTTACTTGCGCATAGTGGTGTCCAACACATATTGTGTTATGATTTTGTTTTGTTTTTCGTCGTCTTGTGTACCCTATCTTGCCACTTTCTTTGGATTGTCCATTTGTGATTGCCCCTTCGATATTCTTTACGTTTATTACCGTAAAAAAACACATACACAAAGTAAGATTCTTACGCAGATTATAAAATTAAAGCTCAATTTTACAAAACAAAAATACGGTAGAGAGATGATGTTGTCAAGTGAACGGTCATGCACTTGGAGTATCGATTTCCACTCGGTTTCGACGGTTTTCTGATTGGTTTGTGAACTGCTCTGACGCTGTGAAACTTTGTGTTTTTCATTTGATTAATCTTGCTTACTACTTCCTGAGCCTACATCATGTCCCGTCTTATACCATTTAATACATATAAATGTTAGTATGCTTTCTTTTTAAAACCAAAATTTAATTACCATAGCTGACGTAGATCCTGGTTAAAAAATGTATAAAAAGGCTTAAATTTCCTGAAATCAAACCATTTTAACCATAAATCTTTCTGAACCGAAATAATTGCCAGTGTAAACCGATAATCAATATGAACAGCATATTACGTTAATTAAATTTATCAATTTGGACATGGTTGCAAAATCAATGACGTCATTACATCAATTCCATTGACGTCATTTCCAAAGCTTTAAGAGAATAAAGTGTCATTAATTGCCGTTTTGACTCATGAATATTGACACTAGATGTTTCATTTTTCGATAAAAATACACAGACCAAGAGAACATCAATCAGAACATCAATCTGTAAAACAATATTACTGTTATCTTTATCCTTTTTAAAATTGGGAATTCTGCTTTCGTCCGCCAATACTCAACTTTGATTGATTGTTTCATTTTTTTTCCATACTCTCTAACTAGCATTACAATTCATACTTAAATAAACAAGTTATTTTAAGTGAAGTGAAGCTTAAATGCTATTGTTATCTTAACAACTTCATTGTTTGTCAAATATTTATTTATGTTATAATAGAACTATGTTGGTTCATGGATTATATTTTACAAGGTGAGAATATAAAGGCCATCCATCACGTAGGAAAAATACATATACAATTTACGTACGTTTTCGGAAAATACAAAATGTATTTGTACGAGCTTTCGAAACAGGTAGAAAAGCGAGCATAACATTTGGCGAGCTTTCCAATCTGTTTCGCAGCGAGTGCAAATTAATTTTATACTTAACGACAATGTACGTATATTGTGTTTATCAAAAAGTCAAAAACACCTGCCAAATTGTCTGATAACTGCTGAAACAAGCATCGTTTTAATTGTTTTTAATGGTGGCATCTGTGACGTCAGCGCTTATATTGTGACTGTTTCTTTCTGTCGCTCTACATGAATCAGGTACCAGCAATGCATTACTAGGTCCATGACCTAATAACATTGAAGTTTATTTGATCCCCTTTATTAGTCCTCAAAATCACGCAATTGCAGGATAAAATATAGCATAAAGTTCAAAACATTTCGAAGCATCTGCAAATAGCTATATTATAAGGTACCTAAAATATGTAGAATTCAAGCATCTTATTCTACACTACACACTTTATATGTTGAATAATTTTGATTTATGCAGTAATAACAAGCTTTGTGAATAAGTATACGATGTCTACAATATACTTGACAGTATTTCCACATATACAGCTTACGTGGGTGTTGACATTTCAAATGCTACGTTATTCTAGAACCTGTTATTATTTTCTGGAATTTTCAACGAGGGAATTAATCTTGTCAAATAGATTACCCCACCAACATAACGAGAAACCGAATATACGTCATTGCGTCAGAAGTTATATGGCCGGCATCATGAATTATTCTATATGCATGCTATTCCAGTATCCCAAATAATTGCTGACATGTTTTCATGAAAACCATTATCATTGCTTTCTTCTCTGGCTTTGGTATTTATGATGACATTATTTTATCATTATTTATTGAAATCTGTACATGTCTTAATCAAATACACAAAGTACCGATACCTTATAATTATTGCATTAATGGAAAGCACATAGACACACTCCCTATTTCCGTGGTAGTTCATGTTACCTGGTGTTTGTTGTTTTGGGTTATTTTTCCTTCAATCTATCTTTTTTTATCTGTCTTTCCTTTTTATACTTTTATCTCAGTTTTATTGTTTTGTTGCTTTTTTATTTGTGATATTTTCGTCTTTTTTTTTCCTTTTTTTTCCTTTTTTTTTCTTTTTTTTTTGGGGGGTCTTTTTTGATTTTTCTGTTGTTTCCTTCTCTTTTTTTTTTTTTTACTATTTCTTCTCTTTTTTTGTTTGTATTCTAATTGTTTCTTTACCCTCTAATCCCTGTAGGCTTGGCTACTCAACATTATATGTTTGTGTCGTTAGATCTATTATTATAATTACCCGTTAGTTATCTACCGTAACCATAATTACCATCTAGCTCTACGTACAATACTGTCCATGTTATTTCTTTGATTCTAGTAACATGTTTGTTTGGCAATTAATACTGGTGATGTATAGTTCGTTTATGATTACTTGGCCTCTATAAATTTAGTCAATGAGATCCCAATTATCTTTTATACTATTTTCTACTTTATGGTTTTTTTTAAAGAATTGGCAGTGGGTAATGAGCATGTTCATGTTGGTTGATGTTTTGTATATTATTTTGTCGCTTAACATAGATTATCATAATGTGACTTTAAATTAATCCAACGAAATAAACGTTAAGGACAATTAAGAATGGACAGTCCAGAGATACAGGCAACATTGGGCAAACGATACAGAACAAAGATAAACAAACCAAAAACAAATACATAGACCAAACTAACCACCGATTGGGGGAAAAAATCTTGTCACGATCTAGTACATTTCAATGGTGTTTGATTATATTTCTCACTTCTACTGAAGTTTTCTTAAATATAATATTAGGGACGTAGGATGCTGTATTTGAAGAGTTTCCCATGATTTGACGTGGCAAATGACGCATCAACTCTGCTACTCCTAGTCTTATTAATTGCTAAACTTTTCTTCTGTACTAATAAAATGCTGCGAAAAAGTGTTAATTTGTGGCGGATTAACGTCATATCACACAGGTCAGAGAAAATCGTAAACATCTCACATATGAAATCGTGTGAGTCTTCTTTTCATCTCTGCGAGATATCATTGTCTTGTACCCCCTATACAAGACAAGACACACACACACAGTTCCACCCCAAGCACTTTCGTCGCCTTCTTTATATTTTAGCAACCACATAAAATGATATATAAACACTCATTCTAATACAGTTTTTATATAATAAGTGTTTTTATTGAGTATTATTTACCGTCAGTTTCAGTTGACATGTGGTTACTAAAGGTTCTACTTTAAATGAACCGCTAGCCTCCTTCTCGACGATTAAATCTTACCCTCGTTTAGCTGAGATTTTGTACATATACCGTTGTTAGATTTGATTTTAATTTCCCACATATAAGACAGGAACCATTCGATTTTACAAGTGACAAACGGTCACAGTATTTAATTACTATTGATATCGTTGATCTTAATTATTGGGTACATGTCATGCCCTTTTCTTCGTTCATGTAAATATTTACATCTGATTCAACCCACACTCTGTTATGACGTCTTTTATTAACTCTTGTGTTTACTCTTTCTTTTTTTATATTTATATTGATTTTTTTTCTAATTGTTTAATATTATGGAACGATAAATAATGTTTACGTAGAAAAGGTTGATGCAACATAGATTATAATATAACTTTAATTATAGTGTATAATACGCTTGATCTATTTTCAGACTGTAATGTTATTAAAGCTTCTCTACCAACGCAAAGTATATTTATGGTAATTAGAGGACTATTTAATTTGATTTCTATATTTGGAATATATCCTTCCTGAATTTTCTCCACTGAAATAATTAGTCCATTGGAAATTACTAAATACGATCAAGAGAGAGAGAGTACAATTGTTAACAGGTTAACACAATCGCTTGCGGGTAAATTTGACGATACATGCACCGGCTAGAAATACATATGTAGCTTAATACTAACACCCAACAATGGTTTTCTTGATCGTCTATTGACGTTTAGATTGAAAAAAAAAGAAAATATTCTGCGTTTGTTCTACCTATTGTGTTCTTTATTTTTATGTTTTCTTCACGTGAAAATCGACGTATAGAACGAGGACATACTCTCTCCGCTGTTGGTCGGGTACAATTCTTCCAAAAGTGACATCCACAAGTTGTGTTGAACGAGTTAAATACTGTGTTTCTTTAAAACGAATGACTAACGTGGATACAAATACCTTGTCCTAAGAAAGGACAGATCTCATTTTGTAAAAAACCATTCTGATTCTACCAAAACGTTCTCTGAAACTGATATCATCAACATGCTCGAGTTTTTGATTGACAACATATTTGCTATGTGTGGTGGACGTGTTTTGTCCTTTTGTACCTTTTTCTTTTGGCCATTGCGTTGACTGTTCTTTGATATACGGATTCTGATTGGTATCGTCAAACTCTTCATGTACAACTCACCCTTCCGTTGTGACATTTATGAGTGTCTCGTGTCTGGAGAATTCCAAGCCTGCTCATTGTGAGTAAAATAAAACATACAGCAACTCATAATTAGCAGCAATTTGTTAGATGTGGTCGTTGGTAGCAAAAAATTGCAACTATTTAATTAATATCCTCTTTTTCGTTGAGAATCTAAACTCCCATCCATAGGTCCACCCCATTGCCATACTTTAACTGACATACAGTATTGGTTGGGAACATGGTCTTGTCGTGAATAAGGTGAAATACTGCTAACAAATCACAAAAATCAACTTACATCAATATCAATTTGTCTTATAGATAAACGTTAGAGAATACCGAAGGGTAATCAAAAATGGATAATCTGGGTATCGAAATATGATATAATCTTTCCATTGGGATAAAGCTACTCCACTGGATGTGTGCAACACATCATAAGCTCTACTCGTCTAAAGGACACGACATATATGAGTGCACCGTGCATAGAATATACAACGCTCCATGCACAGAAAAGCAACTTGAAGCAGCCCCGAATGATCTGGTTTGTTAGGAGTGGCCGTTGTGGGACCACTGCAAGTCCTAACTTCAGACGCTATCTCGTATTGGAATAGTGGCAATCAAACCTCCACCAGTATACCCTTCATAGTGCCACATATTACATGATCGTTGAAATGACAAGTTTAAATATAACCATTATCTACGAGAAAATGCTTAGAAAAAATTTAATGGTGCACACGACCTAGTATATATTTCCGTGGTATATGTTTTATTTATCCACTGGCAGTCAAAACTTGTTAGTTCGATTATTCTATCACTCGCTTATTTCTGTACAGCTTTCATATATTATTATCATTGTTTGTCGTCCTGAATATACATGACATATGTGTCACTGGACGCTATACACCCAAACATTGAGCGATAAACATTTATGATTTTGTTACTCAAGAAAAATAATTATAGCATTCCCGTTGTCCACAGCCTTCCCACACTTATACTGGTAATAACGTTATAATAGTCATTTCTGTTCATTATCACACAAACTCCTACACCGTGTACAGGTTAATAATACTAACACTAACTAACCTCACATAACTAGAATATGCATATAAAGAACAAATTATCTACTAGTAGCAAGTCAATGATAACGTTGTTTTGTCTATAAATGTACACATTGTGTGTTAGTAACCAGCAATCATTTGAATGATACATTTACTTTACTTGTACCTGGGCAAATAAGGGTAATAACAAAATTACCGAACTCCGAACAATCTTACAAAGGGAAAGTCAAAACTCATAATTATATAAACAGACAAAATCAGTCAACAACCGGAAAACTGTGAAAACCGTAATGACCCAGACTTGGTACAGGCATTTCTAAGAAATGGTGGGTTGAATCAGATTTTAAAGCGCCAAACCTCCCGCTTTCATTACGGCTCAAAGGTTCCGGCTGTATAGTTCCATCGCTAGTTGTACATTAACTTCACAACGTTTAATAGCAACATCATTTTAACGTGTTATTTTACCTATGTTTATATTGAAAGGTTGTCTGTTTGTCTTTGTCCATTCAAATACTGTTGTTCCTGTACCTGTAAGTGCTCTGTCATTTTTAGATATATATACAGTCAACTGTGAAAGGTGTTTCAGAAATATATTATGACCAAGCATATACTACCACTGATGTTCATACAATTTTCCTCAATACTTAGAATTTTGCTCACTGACACAATTAAGATTACTACAATAGAATTACATGCAGATATTTCCTGACATAGCTTTCAAAATCTAGACCCTTTTGATACATTATGAACTACACACAAACTAAATGAATGAGGACCTGATGATGGGCTCGATACGAGGAGCAGAAAAGGTATATTCTTTCGAACCACTTGTTTTAATTCCCATGGACTTGTGATTGGGAGTTCGTGTTAATCTCGTGTATCTTAAATGTGTGCTGTTATGTACTATAATGTCCATTGTGATTTCCACCTTGAACGGATGTTCAATGTGTCATGGTTTTATTATTTATACTTTATATATATAGTAAGTTAAAACTATGTGTTTAAAAACGATTTGTGTCGTCATTATACACAAGGGGTGTAGCATAAAACAACTTCCGTGCCACTTGGTGTCGCCCGGCATAATGTATGAGACGATGACTCTTTCGTACCACATGATCGCACCCTGCATGAAGCATGGAATGATTACCCTTTCGAGCCACCTGATCTCTCCCTGTATGAAGCATGGAATGATTACCCTTTCGAGCAACCTGATCTCTCCCTGTATGAAGCATGGAATGATTACCCTTTCGAGCCACCTGATCTCTCCCTGTATGAAGCATGAACCATGAACCTTTCCCACCACCTGATCTCAGTTTGCATTAAGCATGAGACGGTGGCCCTTCCCATCACCTGATAGCACCCTGCAATAAGCATGAGACCGTGACTCTCTAGTACCAGGTGGCCAGGTGCACACGACGCGGTTCTGTTCTAACCTTCATCGGATAAGCTCAAAACAGTTTGAAGATACCAAAGGATAATGCTTAATATGTGTGTCAAAACTTGAACGGTTGAATGAATGCAAAAAGTAAGTGGAAGCAGTACAGACTTTAAATGTATATATTATTCTGCACCCAGATGAACTTAATAATTATTGTTTGTGTACAATTCGCTGGAGACATTACGTAGACGAAAATAGCGTCTAGCAAATCTTGTATATGCGGCATAGTTGTACCATTGATAACAAATTCGTCAAGCTACGAAAGTACCATAGACCAATGATGTGCTGCTAAAAACAATTTACAGATTTATTTGAAACTGATGTACCGTGTTCTGTTTTAATAACGATATCAATATCATTGTGGTTTCTTTTAAAGACATTTTAAATTTAAGAAATAATTTATGGAAGGGGTAAGGGTACAATTTGCGCAGATAATGTTACCCATATTAAAACCTCCAACAAACTTACCCCTTCCATAAATTATTTCTATTCTAATAGGGCATATACGGTAAATTTGTAATACACATTCCTTTATAGTGTACCCATATTAAAATCTCCAACAAACTTACCCCTTCCATCAATTATTTCTATAACGTGCTGTTTTGGCTTTGTAAACAAAAGGGTATAATAGAACAGCCAAATACGTCATGATCATCAGCGCGTGTAAGTCATAATAAATCGGGGATTTTTATACCCTTTTGTTTACAAAGCCAAAACAGCACGTCATATTAGAATGTTTTATTATTTTACACATATATAAATTAAACATAGCCAAACACAGAACATCAGGTGAGTCTGTTTCTGAATTTGCTCATTACCATGACACTTCCTTTCCACACATACTGAGTTTTAAATGTCATACAAATCGAATTTCACTATGATAATGCCAAGTGTTAGAAACAAATATATTCTTGTCTGAACACAGACAAATATATACTTGTCGGAACACAGACAAATATATTCTTGTCGGAACACAGATAAATATATTCTTGTCGGAACACAGACTAATATATTCTTGTCGGAACACAGACAAATATATACTTGTCGGAACACAGACAAATATATTCTTGTCGGAACACAGATAAATATATTCTTGTCGGAACACAGACTAATATATTCTTGTCGGAACACAGACAAATATATACTTGTCGGAACACAGACAAATATATTCTTGTCGGAACACAGACAAATATATTCTTGTCGGAACACAGACAAATATATTCTTGTCGGAACACAGATAAATATATTCTTGTCGGAACACAGACAAATATATTCTTGTCGGAACACAGACAAATATATTCTTGTCGGAACACAGATAAATATATTCTTGTCGGAACACAGATAAATATATTCTTGTCGGAACACAGATAAATATATTCTTGTCGGAACACAGATAAATATATTCTTGTCGGAACACAGATAAATATATTCTTGTCGGAACACAGATAAATATATTCTTGTCGGAACACAGATAAATATATTCTTGTCGGAACACAGATAAATATTTTCTGTGTACTGTTTTGTGGACTATTGTTTGTATGTTCGTGTTTTTTCTTTTTCCCATGGTATTGTCTGTTCTTATATAGCTTTTAATTACTCCTTTGGTATCTTCAATTTTGTCTTACAGACGAAAGAAAGGCGTGTAACGCTTAAGAACATTGATTCACTTTACTAGTTGCGTTGCTATATCAAATAGTTATTTAAGAAGTAATAAATATGTATTTGTGGATATTGCAATAAAGTCGATTCATTAAAGACATCAATAGAAGCTCGAAGTAGATTTTTGTATGGCATGAAATGTTTAATGTTATATCTTACTAAACAGTAGGTCATCAAATGTAAAATAAAATCACGATTTGACTGTTGAGTAGTTACCAGCATGCATAGAGTGTTGTATAATAACACGATTTTACCGTAGAGTATTTGCTTAGATGTTTTGAATAGCCCTAGACGGAAAATAAAATCTAGTCACGAACCGTGTTTATCAATGTACTTATTCCCTTGATAAATCAAGCCTCTTCCTTTTTCTCTTTTGTACAAGTTTAATGATTTTATATCAAATTCCCTTTCTATGGTATTTAAGTCCTTTTATTATACCTCATATATTAATAACCATAAATAGATTAATTTGATTGGACAATGGGTAAAAATCACAACACGTGATCACACAGGACAAAATCATATTTCGTGAAATAAATATCATATTCCACCCCTCCGGTATAGTGGTAGCCCATTTGACGCCCAATAGCTTTGAAGGACATCCCTGTTGTATGCATGCCGATTATTTGCCATCTTTGTGCTTCTGATATTCGCCTTCGTACCATGCTTACTGAGAATGAATAACAAAAATTAAACACCAGACTTAAGGGGGTAGGCCTGTGGTATGGGAGATAACTCTATTTTCAGTGTCTTCTCAAATATATGATCATCCGTGCGTTTGAAAATTCCCCCTCAATTCCAAGCTTCTTTGTGACAAAGATTGTTTACATTGGATAGTTAAAAAAAATGACTCCTTTTCCTTTTACCTTTCCATAGCTGTCCTCCTTGCAGAGCTCACCAAACCAGGCGAAGTGGGCGAAATTCTGGCCCTATATCGGCTGAAGTCGCTCTCCCTCGACTACAAAGCGAAATTAAAGTCGCCTTGTTTCTTTTTGCAAGTCACTCTTTTCTTGCAAATAATCTTCGTTTTATGGTAAAGCTGATTGTCAAAACAATTGTAATCAATGGGAAGATACATAAGAATAAGAGGAAAAGGTTTTATTCAAGCCATAAAGAAGGTTTAATTTGTTGATACAAAAGTATCACGGCAAACTTCTGCAAATTTGTACTGACGAAATTCCAGGTGAATATTAAATCCCAAATCTTGAAATATACAAACAGACGCTTCCTTTACCAAATTGGCCGTTGAATTGTGTTATATCCTAATTATTTTCACAAAACCTGAGTTATTTGTAGCTTTTTAAAAACTAAACAATCAACATGTCTAAGCTTTAAACACGGCGATCATGGGGACGTATGAAATCGGGGGAAGGAAATGAACATTTAGATATCATTGACAGATTTCAAGGCAAAACTGAATAAATCTAAAATCAATAAATATAAGATCAATAATAATAATAAAACAAATACAAAACATGAATTTAATGTTAAATATGAAAGATATAAACAAGATATTAGGAAAGACACACTTCAAATGCAAAAAAAAAGTGAAAAAAACCCACATTTTTGCGAAAACATGTCCCTCTGTCATGCCTTCACTTCTCCCTCATGTTCTCTGAGGGAGAAGTCAAGTCTCCCTATTTTTTTGCAAGTGTGGTGAACCCTGGCTCCTTGTATTTTTATATCTTATTGCTGCTTATGCCCGTGTCAGGCAGTGTGCTATTATTATATGCCGGTGCCCACAAAATATCATTGAAATATTTCTTTCCAGAAAAAATGTTCATCGAAAATGCCAGAAATGTATCACAATTTGTGTGACAACCTTTTTCTATTGAATTTCAAGGGTTTGTAAAAAAAAAGAATTAAATATATACACCAGAATCTTAGATATTAGGAAACTATAGAGCAAATTCATTTTATGGTAGTAAAAATAGAAAGCTATTTTGGGAAAAAAAATTGTAATATCTGATCCTCTCTTATACCGCCGCCCCCTTCTTCTAAGACAACTAAAGAATAATCAGAATCAAACGAATACAACTGGAGCACAGAATTTGAAGGAATTTAACAATACAGCTGGGTGGCTGTCTGTGTTTTTTGTGTTTTTTTTTGTAATGAATTAATCAAGTAGAGTCACCCTCAAACCACCCCTCCCCCTCCCCCTCCCCCTCCCCAGCCGACTTGAAAATAAAAAAGACAAATGCAGTCATTTGGTAATTTGGACATCCACTTTGTCAATTATAAGAATTCAAAAGCTTTTTGTTATTGGTAGCTAGTTATTTTTTATCTCACAAACAAAGAAACTAGCAAAGGATGGATGTGTGATAACTTTCCTCGACAATTTCATTTTTTTCTGGGTGCCATCCATGAAAAACATAAATTTAAATATTTTAAAAATCTGACGGTAAAAGTTTGTAAAATTTGGTGCAATGATATCTATATATCTATTCTTCAGTGTGACATTTTTTGGTGGAAATTAATTGACAGGAATTTGTTTAATCCGATTTTTAATACCAAGGTGGTCCTCAGGGCATCCCCCTTTTTGCAGTTTCCACTGTTTTGCACGCGATTATCTCCAAACAGGATATTCAGATATGCTAGATATTTCATATTTATTCAACAACAACACTCTCAAGTGTATTAAAGCCAAAATATTCCCTTTCAATCAGAAATAAATGTGCATATCTATTAGAATCTTCCGAAACTAGTATTACCATCTGGCGTCAAGAATACCCTCAAAATTGCTATATTTAGGATGTGCTATGGAGAAAACGGCACGGTGAAATATTTTGAAACTTTGGCAGATAATGTATTTAGACATAACTATTCCATGATGCAAATTTAAAAACAATTGAATGATGGGAAAATGTTAGGGTAACCCAGGTCTACACCCTTAAATACCCAAATTCGAAGCGTGATCATACTGAATTTTGAGTATTGCGTTAGAGGCATAGTTCACGTGCATGACTAGTCGATATTAGACATAATGGTCACACCTGTGTGAGCACATCTTTTTAATGGAACATTGTTCTTGCTATAATCAATATAGATATTAGAATCTAAACTTAATGTAGCTTATTATGTATTAATATATCAGGGGGTGGCTAACTTTTTCCTTTGTGTATATTGGACGTAGAAAGGTAAAATAATAACAAACTACTTAGCAAAGTGTACTTGAACGAATGTGCATTTTAATGACATGACCCATGGAAGAAAATAGGAACAATATCTAAAATAATAGATATCTTACTGTTGAAAAATGTCGTAGAGAATAAAAAACATGAAAACATTATCTAAAACACAATGAACAACGTCTTCCATGCAGTAAGTGTTTCATGACATCGTTTATTACATTTATTTGTAAGTTTACAGTTCCTAAGTAATGTAATTATTATTAATACTAAAGTTCATCTACCTCAGGTACAGGTGACATTAGACGATTTTGGCTATTCTCTTTAGGCACCTTGTTTTTCTTGTTCACAGAGATTTTGACATTATTTCGGTTTCCAATCTTTTGACTATGAGCGTACCTGATGAATATTTAGTGTGCACTAAATTGCATATCTACTTTGTAACTAAGACAAATGTAATTCACTATCCTATGTTGAATTATTTTCCTAAAGTATATATGCACGTATAATATGCAATGAAGTTCTAGCCCTTCAAATGATAAATATTATAAGGTATGATATGCTCGTTCACCCGGACTTCTATGGATTTGGCTATATCAATGTTATTACGACGAATTGTCTATGTTAAGAAGTATATGACTTAACATCCGCATACAAAATAATTGGATATTTGAATATATATTATGTAAGCATCATATACCTATTCTTAGCTTAAGCATATTATCATGTGCAAAAATATCCCAATGAGGATCCGATACCAGTTATACATTATATACATTCTTAATCAAGTGGCAACCATGTAATATTTCTAACGCACTGGATCCCGAAATAATACTGGGGTGTATTAAATAATTAAAATAAACTTCTGTATATTTAATCTAAAAGGGATTGATGTTTTTGTTGACCATTGTTTTGTTTGCCCCCCCCCCCCCCCCTCTGTAGTATACAAACCCACACTGTTGGTACACTAGCGCACCGATTATCATATCACAATGATTAACCATCCACTACCTAAAATATTACCTCACTAACCGAGCAATCTAACTCGGTATTTTAAATCATAAATTGAATAGGATAATTTTTAGTATGAAACAGTCACAGGAAATAAATTTTACAATTGACCAATGGAAAGAACAGCCATATAATGTGTCTACCCCACACTGAACTCATTGATGCTTGTTTGTTTGCTTGATGGTGTTTAACGCCACTTTCAACAATATTTCAGTTATATCGTGGTGGTCAGTTTTATTGGTGGGGGAAACCAGAAGACCCGGAGAAAGCCACCAACCTGTCACAAGTCATTGACAAACTTATCACATAATGTTGTACACCTCTCCCTGATCGAAATTCGAACTCACAACATCAGTGGTCTTAGGCACTGATTGCATATCAGTAGATCGGACTACCATACGATCACGGCCACGACGGTCTCCTGAACTTCTTGAGGACTACGGGCTATATTAAATATTGTTATATTATCAGCTAATAAAGCTGTTTCTAAAACTATTGGGTTGAATGTTCAGTCGTTTATGAATATACTAAAATAACAAGGGGATCTTTTTATATTATTTAACCTTTATATTTATCAATTCAGTATGAACAAAGCACGCACTTCCTGCATCCTTAAATATCTTTGGGATTTAATGATATTTTAAACAATCGAGACATTTCTGTAAGCGCGTCGATAAAATGTCAGTTTGAGACCGACCTTCCGGTCATTGTTCGACCAATTTTATTTTCCGACAAAGAAAACGTCATCCGTGTTCTTTATAAATACAGATTCTAATAAAAGGTAAATTTCCAGTGTTTTTGTATTCAACAACTACATTGTATACATCATATAAAGCAATACAGTGCACACATTATTTCCGGTGCCTTTATATTGGTATGCCTGTACATTGGAATTCTTTATAACGAGGAATACAATTTGATTCATGATCAACGCTGTACTACAATCATACTTGGTCATAGCAAACCCAGTCTTTGCATGACCCCCCCCCCCCCCCCCCCCCCCCCCCCCCCCCCCCCCCGACCTTTTAGACATATTGGATAACCAGTAAATCTTAAAATACAACCGTTCATTCTTGTAAATAGTTAAGTAGCAATCAAAAACGAAGTAGACCTTTAAGTATCAGTAGTAATCGTTATTACTGGTGTAGGTTCACAGGACTCAGAGCTGTGAATGGTTGATTTTGGGGATGGGGTCAGTCTGTAATGCGGAAGGCAAGAAGTACTGTATTTAGATAGTAACCTGCTATTTGCACGTTTAAGACCCTTTTCATTGTTACCTATAGAAAAGACTATTGTTTGTCCATAACCAAGTCCCTACCTGTCTCAGTCCTCCCTCATTTCTTTATAATTGTTCAACGTGTTCTCGTCCCGAATTATACATAAAATGTTTTCCACTGGACACGAACAAGCGAACAGCCAATAAATTAATTTAGAAAGTAAGTCACAAAAACATCATCAAAAGGTTTAAAGCTTTCGATTACATGTAGTTTGTTCTGATCTATTATTTGATGGTTTTGAATAATGTGAATAACCAAAAATACCTATTATTTTTGTGCCAGTCCCAAGCCAGGAACTGGATCCCATTAACCACTGTAGCCCGTGCTACAGCTTTGTGCCAGTCCCAAGTCAGGACCTGGATCCCATTAACCACTGTAGCCCGTGCTACAGTTTTGTGCCAGTCTCAAACCAGGACCTGGATCCCATTAACCACTGTAGCCCGTGCTACAGTTTTGTGCCAGTCCCAAGTCAGGACCTGGATCCCATTAACCACTGTAGCCCGTGCTACAGTTTTGTGCCAGTCCCAAGTCAGGACCTGGATCCCGTTAACCACTCTTGCCCGTGCTACAGTTTTGTGCCACTCCCAAGTCAGGACCTGGATCCCATTAACCACTGTAGCCCGTGCTACAGTTTTGTGCCCGTCCCAAGTCAGGACCTGGATCCCATTAACCACTGTAGACCGTGCTACAGTTTTGTGCCAGTCCCAAGTCAGGACCTGGATCCCATTAACCACTGTAGACCGTGCTACAGTGTTGTGCCAGTCCCAAGTCAGGACCTGGATCCCATTAACCACTGTAGACCGTGCAACAGTTTTGTGCCAGTCCCAAGTCAGGACCTGGATCCCATTAACAACTGTAGACCGTGCTACAGTTTTGTGCCAGTCTCAAACCAGGACCTGGATCCCATTAACCACTGTAGCCCGTGCTACAGTTTTGTGCCAGTCCCAAGTCAGGACCTGGATCCCATTAACCACTGTAGCCCGTGCTACAGTTTTGTGCCAGTCCCAAGTCAGGACCTGGATCCCGTTAACCACTCTTGCCCGTGCTACACTTTTGTGCCAGTCCCAAGCCAGGACCTGGATCCCATTAACCACTGTAGCCCGTGCTACAGTTTTGTGCCAGTCCCAAGTCAGAACCTGGATCCCATTAACCACTGTAGCCCGTACTACAGTTTTGTGCCACTCCCAAGTCAGGACCTGGATCCCATTAACCACTGTAGCCCGTGCTACAGTTTTGTGCCAGTCCCAAGTCAGGACCTGGATCCCATTAACCACTGTAGACCGTGCTACAGTTTTGTGCCAGTCCCAAGTCAGGACCTGGATCCCATTAACCACTGTAGCCCGTGCTACAGTTTTGTGCCAGTCCCAAGTCAGGACCTGGATCCCATTAACCACTGTAGACCGTGCTACAGTTTTGTGCCAGTCCCAAGTCAGGACCTGGATCCCATTAACCACTGTAGACCGTGCTACAGTTTTGTGCCAGTCCCAAGTCAGGACCTGGATCCCATTAACCACTGTAGACCGTGCTACAGTTTTGTGCCAGTCCCAAGTCAGGACATCCAATGTCTTATGTCGTGGTCTTTATGTGTTCAGTGAGTGAAGGTGAGAGATGATTGTTCTGTTTTGTTGATATATTGGTGGAATTATTGACCATTAGTGTTTAAACTTTCTTTTCATAATATTGTTACCAAATTTGTTTTATGTATTTAATTTAGTAATGTTTTTGTGATTTCTACTGACAACAGTAACATTGATCCTTTTAAGGCAAGTAGTTACATTGACAAATGTATGTAGAAGTTGGTGGTGTCCGATCTTTTATTTAATTTATATGTTTTGCGTTGTTCCTGGGGATCGACCATTAAATTTTGTCTCAAAGGCAACGAAAATTAATTTTTTATTGGCCATGAAAATCATTAATTTTTCTTCATTTTGTTGTAGAAAACTGCCGGGCCACATTATTTTTTTTTCTGTGCGTCTTTCAGGTAAATTATTCCTCTAAAAATGGGCGACAGATTTTGTTCAATAAAAAGATGTATCCCCCTATATGTTAAACGGCCATTCGACTTAATTAATGTGCTAGTATTGTGGTATTGTTTACTACACTCTAATGTGTGCGTTGCGTTTATTTTAAAAGAGTGTTAATGCCATATTTACATCAATTCATACGTATATTGGTGTTAAAAACATATGATTGATAGGTACTACCCTGTTAATGATACATATGAATGGTTAATAAACTGACAAAACAGATGTCAGTGACGTAGATCAACACAAAAATGACATTTTAAAAATTTCAAATAAAAACACAGAAGAAAGAAATGGTGGATAAAATAAGATACAAAGTAAATAGTTCTTTCAGTTACCATGGAAATATCCTGAGATAATAAACATTTAAATTGAATATAGCTTTTCCTACCGTTGTTGATGGTAGAACCCATCTTAATTCAAGCGCATTGTATGATCTTAGGAAAAGTTTGAAGATATCAAATGAGTAATCAGAAGCCGCTAATCGATGAAGGACAAACACAGAAATGGCCAAAGAAACCAACCAATGATCTACAAAACACTACATAGCAAACAAAAGATTGAGGAAACCACTAACACCGATGATGAACACAGGAGCTTCGGACGAGTAAGTAATTCCTGCTCCACTAGTCCCACCCGCTGTTTCAGGTTTTATGACATCTTAAGCTAAAAATTCAACAATATCGAAAATTAAAATCTTAACCAAATGCACTTGAATTAAACAAAGAAAAATGGGTTGTGACTTTATCTATAATATGGAGTAGGCATTGCCTAGATGCGAGCACAGCATTTCTGTCTGGCCAGTGTGTATATATTTGAGTGAAAGTTGAATATCACAACATAATATGAGTAGGCATGGCCTATAGAGAGGACATTAGTATTTGAAATTAAATGATATCCTCTTTGACATCCATTGGAAAGTTAAATGAAGTAGAATAGAAAAGTATGAGAAAAAAGTATGGAATCTTTTATTGCTGGACTAGGGACAGTGCAAACATTGAAGACTAACTAGTACTAGTACGCGGGTGGTATCAACCATTATAAAGCCTAAAGGTGGTAGTAGACGCCGGTGTCTGTAAAATGAAAGTATGGTCTTTTAAGTCATAAGAAAAGAGTTTCATTACGAAAATATCAATTAATGCAACCAACATACATAAGCAATATTGGCCTATACCATGCTATGTACAGCCGATATATATTCATGAAGTGTAAATGATGAATGACGTACGGTCAGGGCCGTCTTGTCAGCAATATAGGCCCCGGGCAAAGCAGTGCACTGAGGCCCATATCTATACAAACACTCGCAGAAATAAAATTATATATGGTCGATAAAATTAAACATATATTTCTTGTATTGATACTTCCAACAAAATCAGTGTTTAAAAATTAAAAATTATGCCGTATACAACATACATAGATTAGCATGGGGTTCATTTGCTTTTGGGACCACCATTGTGCCCATACATAAGACCGCACTGCGTACGGTTACTTTAATACTGATAATGTTCATTTCGACATTTTAAAGTATGTGTATTTGGGCCAATATTATGCTATCTCCAAGTGAACAAAATAGTTTTTAATTTGAAAAGAATTATATAGGTACCGCTTTCATCAGACATGTCTCTGCTTTCACATACAAAATATTTATCAATATTCAATATTTTTTTATTGGAAAAAGCACAGTAGAGGCGTGATATATATATTAAGGCAATATTCAGTATCGAAATCATACTCTTTAAAATTATCTGTGACAAGATTATACAGGCATATATTCCTTCTTGTGTAATGTTATTACCTTTTAAAGTTTCAACAACAAGCTGGTTAATAATTTTATAGCATTTATTTTAGAAAGACTGAGTTTAATAAATAATAACAGATATGCATATAGTATGAACGGCATAATTAATAGTTAAATAAATAAAATTCATTGTGTCTTACTATTCTAAACCATTGTCGGCAGATGTTGGTAGTTTTCAAATATTTTGTAGGATCAGACTGACGGAAAATTTAAGATGAATAAACAAATGGGTACTGATAGAAATAATTAACACTAACAGAAATAAGGAAAAAGTCACGCGTTCCTTGTTCCTTGCAAGCACGTCATGGTTAGAAAATGTTTGTTACTTAGCCAAAGAAATAATAAATGCAAAAATTGTATGAAAATGAAAAATGTTAATGTTCACCACAAAATGAAAAATGTTAATGTTCACCACTATCTTTTCTTATCAGAGACATATGAGCCGGTGGTAAGGGACATGCCCTCTCCCCTCCCACGCCCCCCCCCCCCCCCTTTGGCAAAATTGTAAAAAGCTGGATTTTTAGTATACTTTAGGAGTTTTGTGATATTTATTTGGAATTACCATTATTCAACACAACTAAACCGTAGGAAAAGTAGGAATTAAGTATATATATGAACAGGTGTCATCCCTTGTGATATTTTAGTACCTCACATTGATAGTAGGGTTAACATTATTGATAACGAAAGGCCGGGAGCAGGAACCTGTGATCTGCTCCTAGTTATTGTACGTGTACTATAGATGGCATTAAAAAATATTGATGACATTGTCATCTTTGCGTGTCAGTTGTGACCCAAATACGATTTCAATGCTGACCTTTACTTGTTGCAACGTAAAATATGACGTGATAAAAAAAATATTAACATGACGATGAATGGTGGCCAGATTCGTTTTTATTTACGCATTTATTGTAGAACTTTAGGAATATTGTGGTACATGTACAAATAATCTTGGAGACAGGAATTGTGTTTGGATTTCTTTTAAACTGGTAAGTCATATATACAGTAACGAAATGTCAATATAAATCTGGAGTTCGACAGTGCAATGCAGTTGGGCGTGACATGAAATGTCCATACGTCAAAAAATGACCAGATTCGTGTTGTCTTTTAAAGAGTCATTCACAGTGATAAAAAAATGAACAGTTGTTGTCCTTAACCTGATAGTCCATGTTAACATACAGTCCTTTCAGTACGCCAGTGTTGTATTAATCAAAGTTTTGATTGATCCGAGTAAATATTTAGACCACCCGCGTAGATTCTGCAAAAAATAAAACAAAACTAAAACACACCAAGGCGAGTTTTTCTACATCGGCTGCAAATGGTCCAAAAAATAAATTTGATATTTTCTGAAAATATTGTAGTTCAAAATTAAGTCAAATTTATTCTATAATTATCTTTTACTAATCCGTAACTAGAAAGGTTTTTATCTAATAATCTGGACACGCTTGAAAAAAGTGCTTTGTTTGTTTACATGTCGTCACGATTTACGGAATTGACGCAGTTGCAAATGAAATAGATGTCGTTTTGAAATTTTTTGACTCGAGAATGAAAATACAAGATTTTAATTAAAATTCCGGGAAATGTTGTTGACGACTTTGGCCTATGTCTATGAATAACATGACGTCATGAATTTGATAGCGAGATGTTATTCTGATTAATTTAACAATGTAAGCACCTTTTATTGTCTTTTGTTACTTAAATAGCATTTTTTAGAAGTTCATGATATCATTTTAGTTTTAAAATCATTTATTGGAGACTTTTTTTTTATATTTTTGGCATTCTCTCCGGGGCTGCCAATTTTTATCAATTTCCGGACGAAAGGATTTCAATCTCATCATAAGGAAGATTGTGTATTCAATGCGCATGTCCATGTTGCTGTAGAGCTCTCTGTGCTCGCTATAAATTTATAAAGTGATATCAACAAATGGAAAAATTGAACTAATAGGATAAAATAATACTAGAATTTAATGAAATTGTTAAAACGCTATACAAGTTTTTCTATTATTATACAAATTATTAATTAAAAACGAATCTTATCTCATCTTTTTGTGCCTTTTCTTTTGGCCATTGTATTGTCTGTCCTTCGTAAATTCATAGCTTCTGATTACCTCTTTGGTATTTATAAAGTTTACTGTCTGTAATAGTCGTGGGATATCACAAACATCTACATAGTTACCTTAAACATGTTCTATGATATAAAAGGAATTGAATAGAATGTATTCTGGTCGCTGTTCGTTTACAATATTGGTTTGGTTTTAGTTTTATGATGCTTAACGCAACTTTCAACAACATTTCACTTATATCGTGGCGACTTACAATAAAACTATGTGTCATTCAAATATGATTTCTACGACAACGTGTCAAAAATAACCTGTTCTCTAATGATTTTGTCATAGAACCAAATAATTTGACTAGCTATATACTGAGTGTCATGTAATTCATCACAGTGTGGCAGGTGCAAACTAACCTGACAGTTAACATCCATACAGGGGATATAACGGTTAGAGCACTTTTCGCTTCCTGTGTCACGAATGTGCTCCGTAGACACCTGTGTATTTAGGAATCCAGGGATATTTCCTCCCCATTCCCCTTTAGCCACGATGTACATCTTTGTAAATTTCGATAATAATAGAAATAATGGAAACATATTTCTCTAATAAGTTTGAAAATCTGCATACAACTTGACACTGAGGAGAGAAAACAAAATGATTCGACTTTGATATTCTACATTTTTACATTACAAAATGACAAAGGACTAAAGGTAAGATAATTTTAGTTTTGATTGGCTAAATTAGTATAAATTATAATATTTTTGTAATAGAGATGATTTTCATAAAACGCAATTGCAATTTATCCAAATGTATTCCTACGACAAATTTACTGTATACATATAGTGTTAACGAGCCTGCTAATTGTGGTGATTGAAGTGATAATTATGTGTTAGATTCCATGGCTAAACAATTTAATCTATCATAAAAAGTAATTAACTGTACCACAGAAAAATAACGTGGTAAGTTATTATTGTGAAAATAATTGATTTTAATATGTAGAGAGCAACCTTTAGTTTGTCATATGAAAGTAAGAACACGTGAGTTTAGCTTATTGTGTACAAAAGTCGATTTTACTTACTTTTTTCACGGACACTTACTTACAATTAAGGAATAACAGTACTGTATTCGAAGAGTTGGAGGTGTCAATTGTGGATTTGATGGTCGCAAATGCCGTTTTACTGGCGACGGATATTTGCGACCGTCAAATCCACAAATGACAGCTCCAACTCTTCAAATACAGTACTGTTATTCCTATTCTTATGAAATTCTCCAAACGTGTACACACTAGTCTGAAAACATACAAATAAATAACAAAATATATGCACTTTTCAAATTCCTTACGCTAAAAAAAATCCTTCAACAAGTGATTTAAAAAAACAACTATTTTGAATCTAACAAATTTTATATTTGTAACATAGTATCCTCAAAAATATATAAATCACATAAGAATTACTATTATTTGAGTATTTTGTAAATAAATGTTGTTTACAAACAAGTGCATTCGACGGAGGAATATAGCATTCCTTCAGGCATGTCAACTGCAGATTTGACAGCTCTCGATGGCCAATGAAAATACGCGTTACATTATAATTGCATTAAAATTCCTATTAATCTTAGCGACCGTCATGGCCGTGATCGTATGGTAGTTGGAATTGCAAGTACCTATGCAATCAGTGCCTATGACAACTGATACTGGGAGTTCGAACCTCGGTCATACAAGTATTTTAGTGTAACAAAGCTACGATGGTTTAGGATGGCTGGCCAAGTAATATTTAACCAAGAACAAAGACAAACAAGCAATAAAAACAAACCAACAATGAAATATGCAAAGCCTCGGAATAGCACAATTGGTCGTTGATAGTAAAGGCGATTTAATAAACAAATTTTGTTGACGAATTAATCATTTCTATTTCCATTTACGGCTTCTGATTATCCCTTTGGTATCTTCAAAACTTTTCTAAGATAGTGTGTTGAAATTTGTCGAAATCCGAAAAAAAACATACACGCATATAAGAAAATGTAAAATACAGTCCATGGTATACTCCCAAAAGAAAAAAACCAATATCAATTATAGTTAAGAATTAATTGTTACTTCAAACATTACCTTAAGATAAATATAATATTCTATACTTGGCTAGTTCAAGCGAACAATTATTTACTTCATCCAACATTATGACGTTGGATTATTTAAAGACTGTCATTTTAATTTGCAATTGACGTCACAATGGATGGACACAAATTAAAGATTTCACATGGATTCAATTTGTGATCAAATATAGAATTGAATATATATAAGTGTAATCAACAGTATTTTATATTAGAATAATTTGAAAAAGCAAAAAAATAAAATACCACACTGTCAGAACAGTTTCAAAATCCAATCAAAAAATCATAGAAAGAGAGAAAATGGGTAATGAGTAGTATATGGGAACAGCTCAAACAACATTTGCGGAGGTGGAACTACCGGAAGTGACATGACCGGAAGTGACGTGATTGGAAGAAGCCCTGACCGGAAGTATGTTCTACGCATGCCCGGCTTTTCCCCGCGCTTTTTTCTTACTATAGTAGTAGTACAACTACCATAGGTTCCCTTGGGAGTGAGCATGCTCAATATCCTCCCTAGTGGGGCCTTTTGAACGGAAGTGACGTCGTAGTCACCGATGGTCCCATGACCCTTTCGGAGTTCCCTTGGATGCGCGCATGCGTGATCGGAAGTGCCCTTGGTGTGTTCTCTAGGACGTCTGCGTCTATCATTTTCTAGCCCTGGTTATCTGCCCCTTTCCCGCCATTTTATTTTAATGGGGAGCGCCTTCAATAATTACATTTCTTACAAAAGTTTGTTGCTTTCGGATATGTTCGCTATGTACTCCAAGTAGTCTATCACGTTCTCACTGTGGTATTTCTACTAAATAACATCAGAGTCAAATGAATGAAATTGTAAATTTGTTCCCTAATTGCATAGTCTCTAGCAAAAAAAAACTATTCCAGGATGATTCTTCTCAATTCTGAAAAACAATGTATATATAAAATGTACATGTATAGAGGGCGTCTGTTAGCGGTGGTGGCGGCGGCGGTGGTGGTGGCTGCAGCGGCGGCTGCTGCTTTCTTCCATATTTTTAATATTTTTCACATTTCAACTTACATTTCTACCATATTTTCCATATCTTTTCACTATTCAACTTACTTTTCTTCCATATTTTCCATATCATTTCACTATTCAACTTGCCTTTCTTCCATATTTTCCATATCTTTTCACTATTCAACTTACTTTTCCTTCATATTTTCCAAACTTTTCACTATTCAACTTACTTTTCTTCCATAATTTCCATATCTTTTCACTATTCAACTTTCTTTTTGTCCGTATTTTCCATATCTTTTCACTATTCAACTTGGGTTTCGTCCGTATTTTCCCTATCTTTTCTCTATTTTCTTCTGTATTTTCCATATCATTTCACAATTCAACCTACTTTTCTTCCATAATTTCCATATCTTATCACTATTCAACTTGGCTTTCTTCCATATTTTACATATCATTTAACATTTCAACTTACCTTTCTTTCATATTGTCCATATCTTATCACTATTCAACTTGCCTTTCTTCCATATTTTCCATATCATTTCGCTATTCAACTTGCCTTTTTTCCATATTTTCCCTATCTTTTAACTATTCAACTTATCTTTCTTTCATATTTTCCACATCATTTCACAATTCAACCTACTTGTCTTCCGCATGTTCCATATCTTTTCACTATTGAACTTACTTTTCCACCATATTTTCCATATCATTTCACTATTCAACTTACGTTTTTTTCCACAATATTCATATCTTTTCACTATTCAACTTACTTTTCGTCCGTATTTTCCTTATCTTTTCACAATTTAACTTGGGTTTCGTCCATATTTTCCCTATCTTTTCACTATTTTCTTCTGTATTTTCCATATCATTTCACAATTCAACCTACTTTTCTTCCATAATTTCCATATCATATCACTATTCAACTTGGCTTTCTTCCATATTTTCCATATCATTTCACATTTCAACCTACTTTGATTCCATATTGTCCATATCTTATCACTTTTTAACTTGCCTTTCTTCCATATTTTCCATATCTTTTCACTATTCAACTAACTTTTCCTCAATATTTTCCAAATCTTTTCACTATTCAACTTACGTTTTTTCCATAATATTCATATCTTTTCACTATTCAACTTACTTTTCGTCCGTATTTTCCTTATCTTTTCACAATTTAGCTTGCGTTTCGTCCATGTTTTCCCTATCTTTTCACTATTTTCTTCTGTATTTTCCATGTCATTTCACAATTCAACCTACTTTTCTTCAATAATTTCCATATCTTATCACTATTCAACTTGGCTTTCTTCCATATTTTCCATATCATTTCACATTTCAACCTACCTTTCTTCCATATTGTCCATATCTTATCACTTTTCAACTTGCCTTTCTTCCATATTTTCCCTATCTTTTCAATATTCAACTTACTTTTCTTCCATATTGTTCGTATCATTTCACATTTGAACTTACCTTTCTTCCATATTTTCCATGTCATTTCGCAACTCATCTTGGGTTTCTTCTGTATTTTCCATATCTTTTCACTATTCAACTTACTTTTCTTCCATAATGTCCATATCTTTTCACTATTCAACTTATTTTTTGTCCGTATTTTCCATATCTGTTCACTATTCAACTTTGGTTTCGTCAGTATTTCCCCTTTCTTTTCACTATTTTCTTTTGTATTTTCCATATCATTTCACAATTCAACCTACCTTTCTTCCATAATTTCCATATCTTATCACTGTTCAACTTGGCTTTCTTCCATATTTTCCATATCTTTTCACATTTCAACTTACCTTTATTCCATATTGTCCATATCTTATCACAATTCAACTTGCCTTTCTTCCATATTCTACCTATCATTTCACTATTCAACTTACTTTTCTTCCATATTTTCCATATCATTTCACAATTCAACCTACTTTTCTTCCACATTTTCCACATCTTTTCACTATTCAGCTTACTTTTCCTCCATGTTTTCCTTATCATTTCGCATTTCAACCTACCTTTCTTCCATATTTTCCATATCTTTTCACTATTCAACTTACTTTTCCTCAATATTTTCCAGATCTTTTCACAATTCAACTTAACTTTTTTCCATAATATCCATATCTTTTCGCTATTCAACTTACTTTTCGTTCGTATTTTCCCTATCTTGTCACAATTTAACTTGAGTTTTGTCCATATTTTCCCTATCTTTTCACTAATTTCTTCCGTATTTTCCATATCATTCCACAATTCAACCTACTTTTCTTCCATAATTTCCATATCTTATCACTATTCAACTTGGCTTTCTTCCATATTTTCCATATCATTTCACATTTCAACTTACCTTTCTTCCATATTGTCCATATCTTATTACTTTTCAACTTGCTTTTCTTCCATATTTTCCCTATCTTTTCAATATTCAACTTACATTTCTTCCATATTTTCCATATCATTTCACAATTCAACCTACTTTACTTCCGCATTTTCCATGTCTTTTTACTATTCAACTTACTTTTCTTCCATATTGTTGGTATCATTTCACATTTCAACTTACCTTTCTTCCATATTTTCCATGTCATTTCACAACTCAACTTGGGTTTCTTCTGTATTTTCCAAATCTTTTCACTATTCAACTTACTTTTCTTCCATAATGTCCATATCTTTCCACTATTCAGCATACATTTAGCCCGTATTTTCCATATCTTTTCACTAATCAACTTGGATTTCGTTCGTATTTCCTATCTTTTCACTATTTTCTTTTGTATTTTCCATATCATTTCACAATTCAACCTACTTTTCTTCCATATTTTCCATATCATTTCACATTTCAGCTTACCTTTATTCCATATTGTCCATATCATTTCACAATTCAACCTACCTTTCATCCGCATTTTCCATATATTTTCACTATTCAACTTACTTTTCTTCCATATTTTCCACATCATTTCATAATTCAACCTACTTTTCTTCCACATTTTCCATATTTTTCACTATTCAACTTACTTTTCTTCCATATTTTCCATATCATTTCACAACTCAACTTGGGTTTCTTCTGTATTTTCCATATCTTTTCACTATTCAACCTACTGTTCTTCCATATTTTCCATATCTTTCCACTATTCAACTTACCTTTCTACAATATTTTTCATATCGTTTCACAATTCAACCTACTTTTCTGCTGCATTTTCGATATCTTTTCACTATTCAACTTACTTTTCCTCAATATTTTCCAAATCTTTTCACTATTCAACTTACTTTTCTTCCATAATTTCCATATCTTTTCACAATTCAACTTACTTTTCACTATTTTCTTCTATATTTTCCATATCATTTCACAATTCAACCTACTTTTCTTCCATAATTTCCATATCTTATCACATTTCAACTTTGCTTTCTTCCATATTTTTCATATCATTTCACATTTCAACTTACCTTTCTTCCATATTGTCCATATCTTATCACTATTCAACTTGCCTTTCTTCCATATTTTCCCTATCTTTTCAATATTCAACTTACTTTTCTTCCATATTTTCCATATCATTTCACAATTCAACCTACTTTTCTTCCGCATTTTCCATATCTTTTCGCTATTCAACTTACTTTTCTTCCATATTTTCAATATCATTTCACAGCTCAACTTGGGTTTCTTCTGTATTTTACATATCTTTTCACTATTCAACCTACTTTTTTTTTCATATTTTCCATATCTTTCCGCTATTCAACTTACCTTTCTTCCATATTTTCTATATCATTTCACAATTCAACCTGCTTTTCTTCTGCATTTTCCATATCTTTTCACTATTGAACTTATCTTTCTTTCTTAATTTCCATATCTTTTCACTATTTTCTTCTGTATTTTCCATATCTTTTCAATATTTTATTCTGTATTTTCCATATCTTTTCACTATTCAACCTGGGTTTCTTCCACATTTTTCATATCTGTTCACTATTCGACTGGCCTTTCTTCCATATTCTCCATATCATTTCACAATTTTCTTCTGTATTTGCCAAACCTTATCACTATTCAGCTTGGGTTTCTTCCATATTTTTCATATCTTTTCACTATTCAACTTATCTTTCCTCCATATTTTCCCTATCTTTTCACTATTCAACTTACTTTTCTTCTGTATTTTCCAAATCTTTTCACTATTCAACTTACTTTTCTTCCATATTTTCCATATCATTTCACAATTCATTCTACTTTTCTTCCGCTGATATTACCAACATAATTAAGTTTTAAAATTCTCCTGTAATTTAAATTTATTTCAAATAATACCCATTGCTCTAAAATATATTGTGTTCGCCAGCTATTTGAAAAAAGTATTGGGCAATGTTTTCCAGTTATCAGAAACAAGCATTAACAGTTATGATATCTCCTTTATGTACAAACTGACATGATATAGCTGTAATATTGTTGAATATGGCATTAAACACCATAAACCTAACCTTTTATTTACAATGGCATATACCTACCTACCTATATCTATCTACATTTTATCAGAATTATAGATTGTATTCAATTTTTGCTAGTTATTTTCCTATCTTGATGAGTTTCAAATTTCCACAATCAAATTGATTTTACATAACAGCCTGACACAGTGTTCTATTTTTAGAGCTGTAAGAAAACTTACTTCCTGAAAAGGGTTTTAGTATATATTTACCTGCCAAAGGCAAGCAAATATCTGTATATAAGTTTAAATATATCTATTTTCTTGCCAAGGGCAAGTAACTCTCTGTATATAAGTGTAACAATCGATTTCCAAATAACCATTTCTTGATGCGTATTATATAGTATTTCTCTTTCTGCACAGATATATCTCCAAATACAGAGTGATTACACCCCCCTTTATCCTCCACATAAAGAATTATGCTCCTACTACAGTGTTATTCCTCCACATACAGGGTTATGTCCCCTACTGCAGTGTTAAACCTCCACATAAAGAGTTATTCCCCCTACTGTAGTATTATCCTTGCACATACAGAGTTGTAACTTATTCCTCCACACAAAGAGTTATGTCCCCTACAGCCGTGGTAAACCTCCACATAAAGAGTTATTCCCCCTGCTTTAATATTATCCTTGCACATACAGAGTTGTAGCTTATTCCCCACATCAAGAGTTATGTCCCCTATTACAGAGTTATCCCTTCAGAGACAGAGTTATTCCCCCTTACTGTAGGGCATAATGTCGTAGAGAACACCACAAGGGCACTTTCGATCACGCATGCGCGCACCCAAGGGAACCCCGAAGGGCTCACGGTACATGCAGTCACTACGGGTGACGTTTCATAACGTCACTTCGGTCAAAAGGCCCCACTTGGGAGGACATTTCACAACTTCCGGATGCGCATGTGCACACCCAAGGGAACCCCGAGGGGCCACGTGACCTTTGGCACTTCCGGTAGCTATGTTACTTGTACTACCACCATAGTAAGGGGGGAAAAGCGCGGGAAACGCCGGGCATGAGCAGAACATACTTCCGGTCACTTCAAGTCAGGGTCTCTTCCGACCACGTGACGTATGGTTACGTCACTTCCGGTCAGGGCCTCTTCCGGTCACGTGACTGACGTCACTTCCGGTCACGTCACTTTCGGTCACGTCACTTCCGGTAGCTCCACCTCGCTCCATCTCCGCAAATGTTGTTTGAGCTGTGTCCATATACTACTGATTACCCATTTTGTCTCCTTCTATGATTTTTTGAGTGGATTTTGAAACTGTTCTGACAGTGTGGTATTTTATTTTTTTGTTTTTCCAAATTATTCTAATATAAAATACTGTTGATTACACTTATATATATTCAATTCTATAGTTGATCACAAATTGAATCCATATGAAATCTTTAATTTGTGTCCATCGATTGTGACGTCAATTGTAAATTAAAATGACAGTCTTTAAATAACCCAACGTCATAATGTTGGATGAAGAAAATAATTGTTCGTTTGAACTAGCCAAGTATAAAATATTATATTTATCTTATGGTAATGTTTGAAGTAGCAATTAATTCTTAATTATAATTGATATTAGTTTTTTTCTTTTGGGAGTATACCATGGACTGTATTTTACATTTTCTTATATACGTGTATGGTTTTTTTCGGATTTCGACAAATTTCAACACACTATCTTAGAAAAGTTTTGAAGATACCAAAGGGATAATCAGAAGCCGTAAATGGAAAGAGAACTTATTAATTCGTCAACAAAATTTGTTTATTAAATCGCCTTTACTATCAACGACCAATTGTGCTATTCCGAGGCTTTGCATATTTCATTGTTGGTTTGTTTTTATTGCTTGTTTGTCTTTGTTCTTGGTTAAATATTACTTGGCCAGCCATCCCAAACCATCGTAACTTTGTAACACTAAAATACTTTTATGCTTCTTTCCTTATAAATGATGTTGGGACATGGTACTCACTAAAGGTATATGAATGATGGTGTAAATGTTCTCAATAAAGCTAGTTATGTACATTTGATGACTAATAACAATAAATTCTTTCATGAAGTGTAAATTGCAATGAAAAAATATATTTTATAAATCATATCAGTGTCGAACCACTAACGTCTGGGTGATGATACCCTCGGGAGCTATAGCTCAGCAGCAGAGGTATCAACCAAAAGATAGCAATGAAACTGCAGGTATCTAATCAAATTTGCATGACATAATAGTATAGCCATCAGATAAGTTCAAAGTAAAAAATTGGAAAGCCAATTCATGAAAAAAGTCTTTGACAGCAAGCATAATGGTATAAAGAGGAGAGCCCATATCGATTAAGGTTGCTTATTTCTGAGGTAGATGAATCTTAGTTTTTGTAATAACTTATGGATTTCTTTGTTTGATGGTGTTTAATGCCACTTTCAACAATATTTCAGTTATATCGTGACGGTCAGTTTTATTTGTGGAGTAAACCGGAGAACACGGAGAAAACCACAGACATGCCACTAGTCACTGACAAACTTTATCACATAATATTGTACACCTCGCCCTGACCGAGGTTCGAACTCCCAGTATCAGTTGTCATAGGCACTGATTGCATAGGTACTTGCAATTCCAACTACCATACGATCACTGCCACGACGGTCCCTAAAGTTATTAGGAATTATATTGCAATTATAATGTAACGCGTATTTTCATTGGTCATCGAGAGCTGTCAAATCTGCAGTTGACATGCCTGAAGGAATGCTATATTCCTACGCCGAATGCACTTGTTTGTAAACAACATTTATTTACAAAATACTCAAATAATAGTAATTCTTATGTGATTTATATTTTTTTGAGGATACTATGTTACATATATAAAATTTGTTAGATTCAAAATAGTTGTTTTTTTTAAATCACTTATTGAAGGATTTTTTCTTGGCGGAAGGAATTTGAAAAGTGCATATATTTCGTCAGTTATTTGTATGTTTTCAAACTAGTGTGTACATGTTGGGAGATTTTCATAAGAATAAGGGTAATAACAAAAAAAAAAGTTTTGACTTTCCCTTTGTAAGATTGTTCGGAGTTCGGTAATTTTGTTATTACCCTTAATTAGCATATAGGGGGATACATCTTTTTATTGAGAAAAAATTTGTCGCCTAATGTTAGAGGAAATAAATTTACCTGAAAGACGCACAGTTTTCTACAACAAAATGAGGAAAAATTAATGATCTGCATGGCCAATAAAGAAATAATTTTCGTTTCGTTTGAGACAAAATTTAATGGTCGATCCCCAGGAACAACGCAGAACATATAAATTAAATAAAAGATCGGACACCACCAACTTCTACATACATTTGTCAATGTAACTACTTGCCTTAAAAGGATCAATGTTACTGTTGTCAGTAGAAATCAAAAAAATATTACTAAATTAAATACATGAAACAAATTTGGCAATAATATTATGAAAAGAAAGTTTAAACACTAATGGTCAATAATTCCACCAATATATCAACAAAACAGAACAATCATCTCTCACCTTCACTCACTGAACACATAAAGACCACGACATAAGACATTGGATGTCCTGATTTGGGACTGGCACAAAACTGTAGCACGGGCTACAGTGATGAATGGGATCCAGGTCCTGACTTGGGACTGGCACAAAACTGTAGTACGGTCTACAGTGGTTAATGGGATCCAGGTCCTGACTTGGGACTGGCACAAAACTGTAGCACGGGCTACAGTGGTTAATGACATCCAAGTCCTGACTTGGGACTGGCACCAAACTGTAGCACGGGCTACAGTGGTTAATGGCATCCAGGTCCTGGCTTGGGGCTGGCACAACACTGTAGCACGGGCTACAGTGGTTAATGGGATCCAGGTCATGGCTTGTGACTGGCACAAAACTAGCACGGGCAATAGTGGTTAATCGGATCGAGGTCCTGGCTTGGGACTGGCACAAAACTGTTGCACGGGCTACAGTGGTTAATGGGATCCAGGTCCTGACTTGGGACTAGCACAAACATAATTGGTATTTTTGGTTATTCACATTATTCAAAACCATCAATTAATAGATCAGAACAAACTACATATAATCGAAAGCTTTAAACCTTTTGATGATGTTTTTGTGACTTACTTCTAAATTAATTTATTGGCTGTTCGTTTGTTCGTTTCCAGTGGGAAACATTTTATGCATAATTCAGGACGAGAACACGTTGAACAATTATAAAGAAATGAGGGAGGACTGAGACAGCTAGGGATTTGGTTATGGACAAACAATAGTCTTTTCTATAGGTAACAATGAAAAGGGTCTTAAACGTGCAAATAGCAGGTTATTATCTAAATACAGTACTTCTTGCTTTCCGCATTATAGACTGAACCCATCCCCAAAATCAACCATTCACAGCTCTGAGTCCTGTGAACCTACACCAGTAATAGCGATTACTACTGATACTTAAAGGTCTACTTCGTTTTTGATTGATACTTAGCTATTAACAAGAATGAACAGTTGTATTTTAAGGTTTACTGGTTATCCAATATGTCTAAAAGATCGGGGAGGGGGGGGGGGGGGGTCATGCATAGACTGCTTTTGCTATGACCAAGTATGATTGTAGTACAGCGTTGATCATAAATCAAATTGTATTCCTCGTTATAAAGAATTCCAATGTACAGGCAAACCAATATAAAGGCACCGGAAATAATGTGTGCACTGTATTGCTTTATATGATGTATACAATGTAGTTGTTGAATACAAAAACACTGGACATTTACCTTTCATAAGAATCTGTATTTATGAAGAACACGGATGACCTTTTTATTGTCGGAAAATAAAATTTGTCGAACAGTGACCGGAAGGTCGGTCTCAAACTGACATTGTATCGACGCGTTTACTGAAATGTCTCGATTGTTTAAAATATCATTAAATCCCAAAGATATTTTAGGATGCAGGAAGTGCGTGCTTTGTTCATACTGAATTGATAAATATAAAGGTTAAATAATATAAAAAGATCCCCTTGTTATTTTAGTATATTCATAAACGACTGAACATTCAACCCAATAGTTTTAGAAACAGCTTTATTAGCTGATAATATAACAATATTTAATATAGCCCGTAGTCCTCAGGAAGTTCAGGAGACCGTCGTGGCCGTGATCGTATGGTAGTCTGATCTACTGCTATGCAATCAGTGCCTATGACCACTGATGTTGTGAGTTGGAATCTTGATCAGGGAGAGGTGTACAACATTATGTGATAAGTTTGTCAATGACTTGTGACAGGTTGGTGGCTTTCTCCGGGTCTTCTGGTTTCCTCCACCAATAAAACTGACCACAACGATATAACTGAAATATTGTTGAAAGTGGCGTTAAACACCATCAAGCAAAAAAACAAGCATCAAGGAGTTCAGTGTGGGATAGACACATTATATGGCTGTTCTATCCTTTAGTCAATTGTAAAATGTATTTCCTGTGACTGTTTCATACTAAAAATTATCCTATTCAATGTATGATTTAAAATACTGAGTTAGATTGCTCGGTTAGTGAGGTAATATTTTAGGTAGTGGATTTGGGCTATAAAGCTGAATGGTTAATCATTGTGATAATATAATCTGTGCGTTAGTGTACCAACAGTGTGTGCTTGCATACCACAGAGGGGGTGGGGACAAACAAAACAGTGGTCAACAAAAACTTCAAACCCTTTTAGATTAAATATATTACAGAAGTTTATATAAAATATTTGATACACTCCAGTATCATTTCGGGATCCAGTGCGTTAGAAATATTACATGGTTGCCACTTGATTAAGAATGCAGATAACGTGAAACTGGTATCTGATCCTCATTGGGATATTTTTGCACATGATAATATGCGTAAGCTAAGGATAGGTATATGATGCTTACATAATATACATTCAAATATTCAATTAATTTGTATGGGGATGTTAAGTCATATACTTCTTAACATAGACAATTCGTCGTAATAACATTGATATAACTAAATTCAAAGAAATCTGGGTGAACGAGCATAGTATACCTTATAATATTTATCATTTGAAGGGCTAGAACCTCCTTGCATAGTATATGCACATGTTGTATATACTTTTGAAAAATAATTCAACATAGGATAGTGAATTACATTTGTCTTAGTTAAAAAGCAGATATGCAATTTAGTGCACACTAAATATTCATCAGGTACGCTCATAGTCAAAAGATTGGAAACCGAAATAATATCAACATCTCTGTGAACAAGAAAAACAAGGTGCCTAAAGAGAATAGCCAAAATCGTCTAATATCACCTGTACCTGAGGGAGATGAACTTTAGTATTAATAATAATTACATTACTTAGGAACTGTAAACTTTACTATCAAATACATCTAATAAACCATGTCAGTGATGAAACACTTACTGCATGGAAGAAGTTGTTGATAGTTTAGAATCTAATATTTATATTGATAATAGCAAGAACAATGCTCCATTAAAAAGATATGCTCACACAGGTGTGACCACTATGTCTAATATCGACTAGTCATGCACGTGAACCATGCCTCTCACGCAGTACTCAAAATTCAGTATGATCACCCTTCGAATTTGGGTATTTAAGTACGGTGTTTTAAACAATTTATTCATTCTCAGTAAGCATGGTACGAAGGCGAATATCAGAAGCACAAAGATGGCAAATAATCGGCATGCATACAACAGGAATGTCCTTCAAAGCTATTGGGCGTCAGATGGGCTACCACTATGCTGTAGTTAGTCGACTGGTGAGAAAACACACACAAACCAACAATGTGAAAGACTTGCCAAGATCCGGCAGACCACGGGTAACATCTGATCGTGACGACAGGGCATTGTAGCGTTTGGTTAGACGAATGTCATTCGCAACCAGTCTCGTACTCAAACAACACTGGCTGCCCAATAGACGTCTGTCAACAAGAACAGTTAGAAACCGTCTGAAATCAGCGGGGCTTAAGTCAAGGAGAGTCATTAAACGTCCACTGTTGGTAGACCGATATCAACGATCACGTTTGGCATTTTGTTTAGCACGATGTGGTTGGAATTTAAGGACATGGCGCAAGATCCATTGGTCAGACGAGAGCCGGTTTCTGCTTCATGTAACCGACGGCCGGATGAGGGTTTGGAGACACAAAGATACAGCCTATACCCCCAGGAACATCCAACCAACTGTACCTAACGGTGGAGGCTCAGTAATGGTTTGGGGGTGTATTTCTCATGACTGCAAGCTGGAATTAGTCACCATACAAGGCAACCTAACTCGTTATCAGTACATCAGAGACGTCTTGCAACCAGTTGTTGTCCACCATTTCGACAACCACCCACTAGTTACAAGGCCTGTGTATATGGATGACAACGCCAGGCCTCATCGTTCAAGAGCAGTAACCGCCTAACTACAAAGCGAAGCCGTGACTTCTGTTCCGTGGCCAGCCATAAGCCTGGATTTGAATCCCATAGAGCTTATTTGGGACATGTTAGGCCGTCGTATACAGGCTCGGAAACCTCCTGTGCAAACCATTCGTCAGTTGGAAGCAGCATTGCATCGGGAATGGCAGCAGCTATCACAACAGGACATCCGACGTCTAACTGGAGGGATGAGACGCAGGGTTGAGGCCGTCATCCAAGCACGTGGGGGTTACACCTGGTACTGAACTTTGAACAATAGATGTCGTCAAGTGATTCATAAGTGACGTTTTTGAAAGTGAAATGACAATCTTATCGTGCTTTTTGATATTGTGATTAAATATTCATTAAATTAACATTTTTTTTGATTTTTTTGTCGTTTCTTACAGCCAAGGTAATGTCCCAACAGGTCACCATTGCGTTCTTGAGACTATCTGGTCAGTAATCTCGTGATACCTGTCGTATCATTTGTCATTTCCAAAAAACATGGGTATGCTTAACTTTTTTCTTTGTGTATATATAGAAAATGATACTTAATCACTCTTTTAAATGGAATGCACTGGAACCTGAAAATTACATACAAATTATCAGTTATTAAATAATTAGCATAATACAGCTTCGTAAGCAAAAAACGTATTCCCTGATTCTTAATCATTATCGTCATAATGTATTTTTATTTTAGTGAGGTCATTTAATATGAGACCATTTTACACATTCTTGAGTTCATATGTAGCAATTAGACAATTTAATAAATTTAATATACTGGGAAAATCTTTAATCTAAGCCTATTGGAACGGATGTTATTCCTTGTACTATTTCGGCTTGTTGATGGGTTCTTTCTTTATGGTATTCCCATATTTTCAGAATTTCTAAATGCAGTGTTTTGGAAAAGGGATACCAGGGTTATGTCTTTGCTTTGATAAGAACAACAATCTATTTGCAATTTTGTGGAGGAGGTATTCTGAACTTAAGACTCAAGAAGACTCAAGAAGAAGAAAATCTTTAGATAGAATTATGTTGTGTTAATACATTGTATTCTATCTGAATGGATAATATGCATTCTGGGACAAACATATGGACTGCTCTGTTCTAAGAAAACTATTTTCGGGTTTTTGTTTTGAGCAATTATGACAGAGCAATAAATGACACTCAAATTCTTCATTTATATACAAAATTATAATGTAGTTGATTAATATTCTTGGTTTGTGATATTCACGGTATCAATTCCACGGTGGGAAAATCATGAGATATTTTTAGCTGATTACCGCTTACGTCATCTTGTCAATAATGTGGCAATGCCCATCTATGCACATGATTACATTAGAATGGAGATAGCTGTATTGTATTTGACAATTTCACGGCATCAATTGGAGATTTGATAGTCGCAAATTGAGTTTACTGGCGACCCGTTAAATAACATACTTTCTAAATATATGGTTTTATCTTTGTAATGTTTCTTTTTATGTGTACATATAATCCGATTGTTTTATAGACAAGTTTGCTTTATTTTATTAATAATACAATTTGTTCACGCCACGATGTCACTGGAGTATTGCTGGGGTTGGCGTTGAGCAGCAATCAATTAATCAATAAATACACTCAAAATCCTTGTGAGATGCATGACTGCATGATTATTTATTATAAAATATACACATTGCACAAGACCCTCAGTTTTTATTTTGTTTTATTATATTCGTTGATCTTTTGTGCCCACACGACACTATAATGCGCTTACAATAAGCTTCAGAAAAGGTTGAAGAAACCAATGGGGTAAAGAAGCAGTAAATCTGAGAAGAACAAACACTACAATCAATGGGGTAATCAGAAGTAAATCTGAGAAGAACGGACACTGCAACCAATGGGGTAATCAGAAGTAAATCTGAGAAGAACAGAAACTACAATCAATGGGGTAATCAGAAGTAAATCTGAGAAGAACAGACACTGCAATCAATGGGGTAATCAGAAGCAGTAGTTCTGAGAGGAACAGACACTACAATCAACGGGGTAATCAGAAGCAGTAAATCTGAGAAGAACAGAAACTACAATTAATGGGGTAATCAGAAGTAAATCTGAGAAGAACAGACACTACAATCAATGGGGTAATCAGAAGTAAATCTGAGAAGAACAGACACTACAATCAATGGGGTAAAGAAGCAGTAAATCTGAGAAGAACAAACACTACAATCAATGGGGTAATCAGAAGTAAATCTGAGAAGAACGGACACTGCAACCAATGGGGTAATCAGAAGTAAATCTGAGAAGAACAGACACTACAATCAATGGGGTAATCAGAAGCAGTAAATCTGAGAAGAACAGACACTACAATCAACGGGGTATTCAGAAGCAGTAAATCTGAGAAGAATTGACACTGCAATCAATGGGGTAATCAGAAGCAGTAAATCTGAAAAAAACAGAAACTGCAATCAATGGGGTAATCAGAAGCAGTAAATCTGAGAAGAACAGACACTACAATCAATGGGGTAATCAGAAGCAGTAAATCTTAAAAGAACAGACACTGCAATCAATGGGGTAATCAGAAGCCGTAAATCTGAGAAGAATTGACACTGCAAGCAATGGGGTAATCAGAAGCCGTAAATCTGAGAAGAACAGACACAAACAATGGGGTAATCAGAAGCAGTAAATCTGTGAAGAACAGACACTACAATCAATGGGGTAATCAGAGGTAAATCTGAGAAGAACAGACACTACAATCAATGGGGTAATCAGAAGCAGTAAATCTGAGAAGAACAGACACTACAATCAATGGGGTAATCAGAAGCCGTAAATCTGAGAAGAACAGACACTACAATCAATGGGGTAATCAGAGTAAATCTGAGAAGAACAGACACTACAATCAATGGGGTAATCAGAGTAAATCTGAGAAGAACAGACACTACAATCAATGGGGTAATCAGAAGCAGTAAATCTGAGAAGAACAGACTCTACAATCAATGGGGTAATCAGAAGCCGTAAATCTGAGAAGAACAGACACTACAATCAATGGGGTAATCAGAAGCAGTAAATCTGAGAAGAACAGACACTACAATCAATGGGGTAATCAGAAGTAGTAAATCTGAGAAGAACAGACACTGCAATCAATGAGGTAATCAGAAGCAGTAAATCTGAAAAGAACAGACAATGCAATCAATGGGGTAATCAGAAGTAAATCTGAGAAGAATAGACACTACAATCAATGGGTAATCAGAAGCAGTAAATCTGAGAAGAACAGACAATGCAATCAATGGGGTAATCAGAAGTAAATCTGAGAAGAACAGACACTGCAATCAATGGGGTAATCAGAAGCCGTAAATCTGAGAGGAACAGACACTGCAATCAATGGGGTAATCAGAAGCAGTAATTCTGAGAAGAACAGACACTGCAACCAATGGGGTAATCAGAAGCCGTAAATCTGAGAAGAACAGACACTGCAATCAATGGGGTAATCAGAAGCCGTAAATCTGAGAGGAACAGACACTGCAATCAATGGGGTAATCAGAAGCAGTAATTCTGAGAAGAACAGACACTGCAACCAATGGGGTAATCAGAAGCCGTAAATCTGAGAAGAACAGACACTGCAATCAATGGGGTAATCAGAAGCAGTAAATCTTAGAAGAATAGACACTGCAATTGCCAAATAAAAAGGACAAAAGGATAAACAATGACTTTCCAATCTTTCGATTTGAAACGTAACTAATGAAGGGTATTCCAGAAACGCGTTGTGGGCACTAAATTTGATAACTATGTTTTTATTATCTACAAAACACTTCAGAGAGAAGTAATGATTTAGCAACATGAACCCGACTAAAAACGGGGGGTGGGGTTAATCACGGGAGAAACGGAACGGGTTTTCGATAAAACGTTTCAGCCGTTTTTCGAAACGTTTTAAATATACGTCTGAGCTCGGCATTATATTTGTTCATTATAAATATTGTTCCTATTTTCTTAAGGTCATGTAATTAAATGTACATTCATTAAAGTACATTTTGCTAAGTAGCTTGTTATTCTCGTGTCTTTCTACGTCATAGTTAATCATAGACGTAATACTTAATCATTATTTTAATACGAAAAAACATACAAATTATCAGCTATGGTATAATTAAGGTAATTCATCTTCGTAAGCAAAAAATGTTTTCATTCATGCTTATATTAGGGTGCAAAACACAGACAATCGTATGCGAGTAGGATTTCGTCTAGATCTGGCTAAGCAATCAGTACATATCCCACCATTTCGTTTTCTGAAATCTACTCTCCACATTAGTGAAGTGTACACGTTACAATCTTATATGATAATATGTGTCAGTGACTAGCGTCAGTTCGTTGGCTTTCTCTGGGTTTTCCAGGTTCCTTCATTTTAAAGAAAAGTTTGCAAATACCAAAGGAGTTATCAGAAGCAGTATATAGAAGGACAGATCTCACAATGGCCAAAACAAAAAGGACAAAATGATAAATAAAATAAATTAAAAAAAAAATCTACAAAACATTACACAGAACACTGAAGATAGAGCAGCAAGACCGTCACTAGAACCGGGGTGAACTCAGAAGCACCGGAAGGGTTAGTCGTTCCTGCTCCACATGTGACACCCGTCGTGTTACTGTTAAACGACACGAACATCATTTGATATGGAAATCGTGTTTGACACTAGTATACATAAATAAATACATATACCACAAATTCCCTACAACAAAAATGGGAGTGAAAACGAATCGAACATCGTTTTTACGCTGACATCACAGTGGACATCGTCACACTGAATCTGAAATACATCAAGTAGGTTAATGTAAAGCATAGGTGTTAAATGCCAAAATAAAAATTACAATTTACTTTTATAAAACAATCAATCATGTAGAACACGAACGACTTGCTATTAGCCAGAAAACATTGGTGTCGACTTTCCATTTCTGTTTTTGGCACTATCACTGATCTGCCAATGGATTTATTACTCACTGGAAGTATTATCCGCCCAAAGGTCGGTTCTTCGGAATTGACATGGTTTATTAGATATTAGATATATTTGCTTGGAATCTGCAGTTCATAAATAATATACCTAATTAAAACTAAAGTCAATCGTCCTCAGGCTAAGGTAACCTTATACGAGTTTGGTTTTTCTGGTTATGCCCTTTCGTTTACTTGCTGCCAAAGACTTTTACATTATTTGGCTTTCTATTCCCTTGACTTGATGAAGGTTATTCCATAAACGTGTCGTGTACACTACCTTAGATATCAACGTTTTTGTCATTATTTCTGTCGATGCCTTTCGTGGTAGACTATTAGTCCATAAGGATAGCATCCTCCCAGTAATCCATGTTGACTTGGTTTATTATATGTACTTGCACTTGAAGCTTGCAACGTCAATCACATGTACCTTTAGCCAACTTGGCTATCATGTGTATGCCCTTTGGTTTACTTGTTTCATATTACTTGTGTGTAGACACTCCTACATTATCTGGCTTCCCCATCTTTTGACTATGAGCGTACCTGACGAATGTTATTTCAGACACACGTCGTCCGCACTAAATTAGATATCTACAATTTGGTGACAGATCCCTATTAATACGTCTATTATAATGATAGTATTGAATGAATTGTCATTTGCGACAGCACAATATTTGTGTAGATATGCATCCATAACTCATAAACCATAAACATTTAAAAACACATGAAATTTCAAAATATTAATACTTTTTTTTCTCAAAAACTTTTTGTTTTTGCAATTTCAACACACAAAAACCATGGTTGTTTTAATTGTGGTAATGACATCATAATCATTATAAGCATATGCGTTTATCAGACTGATGCAGAGCGAGAATACCTAAGTCAGAGGAGGTATAGTGTTAGGTTTATTAGTATTTATCGCCATATTCATCAATTGTCATCTATATAGAGGCTGCCAGACTTAGAGGATGACATTCCGGTCAAACAACCGGCCATTGGAAGATGTCTAGAAATAAAGTAAACATATATAATACGACAGCGATACAACAAACAATACAAACTATGACAATGGCAGCTCCAGAAGAACGACTTAGACAACTTCTCTAATAACGTGGTCTTAGATTTCTATCTTAGATAAAGATGTCATTTCTTTCAAGTATGGGGAAACTAGCCTTATTGCATATTGTATATTATACTTTGCAATCTTTATCATTAAAAGGGTTAGAACGTAAGTGGGCATTATAAATATATGCTGCATATACGATTTAGTAATAATTCAATATATCAGATTGAATATCATTTGTCTCAATTGATGGTTTGTTGGGTGAGTGAGTGAGTGGTTGTTGCCTAACGCCAACTCCGCAATTTTTCAGCTATATCGTGGCGAGAACAAGTTAATTTTCAATAAAATGATGATGAGGTCCACTTTGTACTAGACCAAACCGCTTAGTTGGATTTTGATAGTGCTAGCTCACTGAAACAACCGTCCGCGGATAGACATGTCGCCCCACTCGTACACATTACCCTGATTCCGAGCCAACCAGTCTTTGTTCTTTCTCCTTAGTGCTGCGTGCTTAGCGGAGAAGCAACAAATACCAATTTCATAGTCTTTGGTTTGACCCGATCTCTGCTCGAACCCACGATCTATCGCACTGGAGGCGAGCACGCTAACCATTACACCACCGATGTGGTTCGGTTTCCTGGGTGATGTCCTAATGTTCATTAAGATTGGTTCATTATACATATTGTTCCTATTTTCGTCCAGATGACATGACATTTGCACATTCATCTTAGTACACTTTGTTAACTGGTTTGTTGTTATTATCGCTTTCTACGTCAAAAATAATTGTAAAAAATAACACTTAATCACTCTTTTATTAAGGAATGGCATTCGAACCTGCAAAAAAACATACAAATTATCAGCTATTGAATAATTAACACCATGTATCTTCGTCAGCAAAAATTTATTTTCGTACGTTTATTGTACTAAATGATTCGAATCTTGGTGAATTTGGTGATCGCATCTATTCCAATGAGATTAAAATAAAGGATATCACAGATACAGCTAGGTCTGCTTCATATCCTTTTCTATACCTCGAAATTGACAGTGAGGGCCGATTAAAACCGAAGTATGGCGGCAAAAGACACGATTTCATTTTGCCAATGTTTATGCCAAAAGATAAGATATCAATTTTCCCATTGTGAACTTTCCATTTATATGTAGCAAAATTCCAGCAGCACATGCATATGGAGTATATATCTCTCAGTTGATATTATAAAGTTTGTTGTTCCTATCAAGATTTCCTTGATAGAGGGTTGTTTCTAATATAAAAATAGTCTGAAGATACCAAAGGGGCAATCAGAATACGTATATCGAAGAAGAACAGACAACACAATGGCCAAAAGAAAAAGTACAAAAGAACAAACAACGATCAACAAAACATACATATAAAGCTAAAGATCGAGTAACACGAACCCCACTAAAAACCGGGGGTGAACTCAGGTGACACCCGTCGTGTTAATCTAGTTACAAACCCGGTGATAAGTCATGAATGAGGAAAGGACCGGGAAGTGATTACGACAAGTGGAACATATCCATGAATGTTTCTAAATCAGGGATTCCCAATGGTTAAGTGGAAGTCATTTCTTTGAAAGGTTTACGATCGATACCATGACTTTGTTAACCGTTACGGAATATCTGTGTCACAAATCTCAACATATATGTATCGCTTGTCGTAATCACAATTCAGTCTTGTCCCAATTCATGACTTATCACCGGATTTGTAATAAGAGTAACACGATGGATGCCACTTGTGTAACATGTTTTGCTTGCACTTCCGGAGCACCTGTGTTCACCCCCGGTTTTTAGTTGGGCTCGTGTTGCTCAATCTTTGCTCTTCTATGTAGTGTTTGGTAGACCTCGATACCAACAACAATGACAATGACCACGTCACAAGAACGACGTAGAAAGCTTCTGTAATAACACGTGTCTTAGATTTATTTATCAGATAGATATGCCTTTTCTTTTAAGTCTGTGTGAATGAGCCTTATTGCATATTATAGACGGGTTTTTCAAATTATTTTCCTTAGTATTGCACGCCGCCGGAAGGTGACATAATTGTTCCGTCCGCCATTAAGGTCGTAAATGTAGATAAACACGCAGAAACAACAAGCATTACATACTCGCAGAAGTTTACGATTTTTGAAGGAAAATGTTTGTTTGTCTCCTAATCTTAATATGAAACAGGCACGACCATGAATGCTCGCGAATCTGAAAATTATCTGGCAATTTCACTCTCATCCAGTGCATCAACAAGTGTCGAGATGCTTTGGGCCGAGATATATCGAGGACGACTTTTTTTAGGGCCGAATCTAGTCTCATTCAATCGAACTGTCGTTCCTTGCGAAATCTCAAAAGTTAACATCCGCGTAGAAACAAAAATTCTTGTCAGTATGTCAGAAGAGATTCAAAAAATTGATCGGCGACATCGAGTTGGAAAGAAAATGTATTTTCTATTTTCAATAGTTTAACCAAAGTAAATAATATCTCTTTCGTTATCCAGGTATACAACAAAGAGTCGCAATCTGTCACTATACTGCCTTTTGCCGACATCGTACCGGTTTCAGTCATAACTTGAACACTCTTTCCGTCTATGCAAAGTATTTTTTTCTGTGTAAACGTAGTCTGGTTGTCAGTCCATGGTTTCGCGTATGTGTGATCATCTTTTCCTAAAAGGTCTGAATATTTGTATTGTGTCCCGGCGCTAACACTTGACGATTCAAGAACATTAAACTCACAGATAGCTTCTGGAAGGTGTTCCGTTTTATGTCCTGAAGATGTAGAAACAGTATCACCGGAATATATCCCCGCACCGCTTTCTTCCTGTATTAGTTTTCGTTTTTGACTTTCGGGTTCATGTCTCATAAGATTTTGCCGGCCAGGAGTTGTCTTTTTTTCATACCCCAGCATAAATTGGGTTTCTTTCTATCGGCTTTCCGTCCAAAATATTTTCCAAGCAAGCAAATACCTGCTTAGGGAGTGATTTTCTATTTAAAGCATTTGCCCACTGTAATCGCATTGACTCCTTAGAGGACAACGTATGTAGTCTATATGGAATCATACAAGAACAGTCTTCATGTTTTTGTTGATGTAATTCACAAAAAGTTTGCTTCCATTCATTTAATTTACGGCGATTATTTGAAAAACCGTTGACGGCACACGAATTATCACCACTTTTTTTATATTTTACTTTACATATAAATACAAGAAATAATACAAAAAAATCAATGTGAAAAGAAAAGACAGCTAATGTTTACTAATGATATACTATAGATTATTGATGCACGTGTGTTATCTTTCACGAGTGTTATGGCCGACGCAGCAAGTGACCTCTTATTGGCAGCGCACATGGTTTTGAGATAAGCTGTGGATAAACCCGTCTATGCCTTACAATCTATATCACTTTAAGGACTAGAACGTACATGTTTTATGTATGTTTTTCCCAATTCAAATCTTTATTGAAAACTATACATTTGTTAGTGAAAAAACATAAGTACCAGTACCTTATCCTGGCTTCGTTAATATTAGTAGTATGCTATAGAAATAGTGTTAGTCATTTTAGTACAATACAATTAGGATTGATCAATGAACATCATTCGGATTTTGAGAGTTATTTCATAAGTGTTACTATTTCTTTAGAAATGCCTGTACCAAGTCAGAGTCATTACGGTTTTCACAGTTTTCCGGTTGTTGACTGATTTTGTCTGTTTATATACTTATGAGTTTTGACTTTCCCTTTGTAAGATTGCTCGGAGTTCGGTAATTCTGTTATTACCCTTATTTAGCATTGTTTGTTTACGTCCTGTCGTAGCATATACGTATGTACTTTCGTTTTTGACCCACGTGTTGGGAGATATGAAAAATCTAAAATGTCTTTTTTTTTTTGCTTTTTTATTAATCAATATTATATATGGATTATTCATTACAACAGAGATAACATATAAGTTATTTAAGACATTAATATATCTAGAACATATTTGAGTTTTGAAAAAGAGATACTTGAAATCACTCTCAATTTCTATTCAACAATATACAATTGTACAACTTTAACAAGGATAATTAATGAATCAACCTGTAGAATCTTCATCTTCACATTATTGACTGTTAGTATATAGTATTTTAGCAGTTATATCTGACAAGTAAACAAAAAGAGCAAAACAACAAACAAAATAGAGAGAAACGCAGAAATAAGTACAGAAAAAAACATAACAAAACAAAAAGACACACATAAGAGTAAGAGGCAACACATAGTGTGTGACCTTAACATTATTTGTACAACTTATGCTTACACTAACAGGATATTATAAGTATATGATTTGATTTACTGAGTATGATGCTTGCTAACATACAATATATATATGCTTAATAATAATTCAATACCGGTATATCAGAGTGAATTACATTTGATTATATTTATTGTTTGATGAGTGATTTCTGAATGTTCTTAATATTGCTAAAGTTGGTGTTAAACACCAATCAATTAATCAATGCTCTTATGCTCTTCGTCATTTGTCTACAGTAAGATTAGTTCATTATACTTATTGTTCCAATTTTCGTCCAAGCGTCATGTCAGTAAATGCACGTTCATTCATAATCACTTGAAGTCGTTTGTTGCTATTATACCTTTTTACGTCAAAGTTGATCATAGAAATGATACTTAATCACTCTTTTAAAAGGAATGACATTCGAACCTGAAAATTCATACAAATTATCAGCCATTGAATAATTAGTATAATGTATTTTATTTCAATGACGTCATTTCATTTGAGATTATAGTACACGGTCTTTATTTTAGATTTAACAGTTAACCAACTTAATGTTCTAACTTATTAGAACGAATGCTATTCCTTTTAATATCTCGGCTTGATGATGGGTTCTTTCTTTATGGTATTCCCATAGTTTCAGAATTTCTTAATGTAGTGCTTTGGAATATATCTACTTGCTTAACTCCAAAGAGGGACACCAGGGTTATGTCTTTGTGCTTAAAGCAACCATATTCTGTTTGCAATTTTTTCGAGAAAAAACTCACTCTGAACTTAGAACTCAAAACGAAAAAAATCTTTAGATAACATTACATTTTTAAATGCATCTGAATGGAGAATATACATTCTGGGACAAACATTAGGAATGCAATGTCAGCAATTCTGATTTTGTTTTATTGTATTCGTTGCTTTTCACAACTTAAGACTCAAGATGAAAAAAAAATTCTTTAGATGAAATTACGTTGCTTAGATGCATTGTATTCTATCTGAATGGAGAATATACATTCTGGGACAAAAATGTGGACTGATATGTCAGCAATTCTTACAGAGCAATACATTACGCTCCAATTCTTGTAAGATGAATGACTGCATGATTATTTATTATAAAATATACATATTGCATAAGACCCTCAGCTTTGATTTTGTTTTATTATATTCGTTTGCTATTTTGCGCTCACACGGCACTATAATGCACGTAGAATAAGCTTCAGAAAAGGTTGAAGAGACCAAAGGGGTAATCAGAAGCCGTAAATCTAAGAAGAACAGACATTATAATGGCCAAATGAAAAAGATACAAAAGGACAAACAACTATATTCTACAAAACATTACAATGACATCAACAATTCGAGCAACACGAACTACACTGAAAACCAGGAGTGAATTCAGGTGCTCCGGGAGGGTTACCAGTTCCTGCTCCACATGCAACACCCGTCGTGTTACTGTTAAACGACACTATTTGGATATGAAAATCGCATTGGACAGCAGTATACGTAAATAAATAGATATAACATGAATAGAACATGAACTCCCTACAACACAAGTATAGGTGTTGAATGTCAAAATGAAAAAAAATACAATTTAAATTTATTGTAATAATCAATTATGTAGATCACGAACGACTTGTTATTAGCCAGAACAAATTAGATATCTACGTTTTTGTTACTATCACTGGGTCTGCCGATGGATTATTAGTCCCTGAGAGTATCGCCCGTCCAGTGGTCGGTCTTGGGAATTTACATGGTTTATTAGATATTAGATATATTTGCTTGAAATCTACAGATCCTACATAATGTAAATAATGAAAACTAAGGTAAATCTCGCTCCTACAAAGGTAACTATAGATAATGACAAAGGGGTAATCAGAATCCGTAAATCGAACGACTGACAACACACTGGCAAAAGAAAAAGGACAAAAGGATAAACAACGATAATCGGGAGTGAACTCAGGTGCTTCTGAAGAGTACGCAATTCCTGCTCCACTAGTGGCACCCGTCGTGTAACATGCCCCCAGTAGTCAGCGTTGACATGGTTTATTTAAGAAATAAATCATGGAAGTCAGAATGTGTTCGGAGTTTTAACGTGGATTGGCGGATATTAGTGTTTTATCCTGAGCCAGAAGCGAGGGGTAAAATTTACTAATATCCGCCAATCCATGTTAAAACTCAAAACATATTCTGACTTCCATGACTTATTTCGATTCTGATATGTCTAAGAGTACAAACACGGTAGTACACTTTGATTGGAAGACGGTAATTTATATTTACGTTTGCGGAATATGTCACACGCAATTTATGCTGCCAATGGAAAAGTCAGTCACATTCACCGGCGCATGTGCTAATGAGATTATACCGAATGGATAACTCGCTCGTTTGTTAACAAAGCGAAAGAAGGAGGTTATGTTAGAATACATGTACATATGTTTGAAGCTTGCAATAAATAAATGTAATTTATTAAAACTAAGGTTAATCTCATTCCGGTACAGGTACATTTAACCAATGTGGCTATTCTATTTATACAATGTGGTTTACTTGTTCCAAAGAATCCTAAATTATTTGTCTTTCCGATCTTTTTATTATGAGCGTAACTGACGAAGGCTATTCTATGAACACGTAGTGCACACGAAATTAGATATCTATGATTTTGTGACAGATTTGTATGAATACGTCTTTTACAAATAATATTATTGAATGAATCGTCATCTGCGACAACAACATATCTGTGTAGATATGCATCCATAACTCGTAAACCATTTGAATTATAAATAAAAAACATATGAAATTTCAAAATGATAATACTTCATTTCTGTGAAAAACAAATATGCTTAGTAATTTTAACACCAAAAACCTTGTTTTTTTATAGTTGTAATGGAATCATAATCATTATAAACAGGTGTCAAACCAGTAATTCAACCAATCAGAGCTAAGAACATATACAAAAGTAGTCCCTTTTAAAGAAAAAAGTTCCTTTCACTTTGTTGTATTGTGACAAATACTGAATGGAATGGAATAATTAAATTGATAATTGAAGTTAAATGTATCAGGATTATTTTGAGCCCAAATTTGATAGATTTAGTTGTATTTTAATATGGATATGGAGGATTTGATGCATGACCTATAAATAGGGAATTTCTGGGGGAATGACAGAGCTATTTTTAGAGTAGGTATTTTCCATAGCCTGGCATTTCACTGCAAGACTTTAAACATGGCCTGATATTTTGACAGAACGTAGAGGAATCATGGACGTTTCAGAAGATGTGTGGTCTTCGAAAGGTTAAACTTAAGATAAAATGGCCAGGTAGGCTCGAAAAAACACAAATTTAGTTGAAAACCTTAAAAAAATTAATTATAGGTTTCACACCTTAAGTTAAAAAACATCAAATTGAACTGTTGTTGCTATCATGTTCAAATTAACCTAATAATGTCACAACAGACACAGAGTGACATTTTTCATGCAAAAATGTTACAAAATGCATTGTGGTGTCAGATTACATGGTCGAAATGCATGTTATGTAATATTTTGGAATATTGCTCCCAAACACTGGATATATATGGACAGAGGGTATTGCAACTCATTTTATTTTTATTTATGACTTTATAATTATTGGGAATATGTTACTGAATGTGTTTTTGCAGTAGAAGGGCATATAATATTGAAAATATGGTTGATATTAAGAATTTAAAAAATTTCATCATGCAGCAGTTTGTTGACTTCAAATATAGAATAAGGTGATATCATGATTGGATTTTTTTCAATCCTACAAATTTTTCCTGGTAAATTTTGATAGTTTCAGTTAGAATACATGTACAATGTACTTATAAAATAATATAAGGCTATAGAAAGCAGTTTAATTGAAAATTATGTAGTAAAAACCTGGTAATTTAAGTGATCCCAGAAAAATTATTTTGACTGCATAGCATTTTCTGTAAATTTTTCAAATTGTCAATTTGGATTTCATGTTTTAGAGTATTATTTGGCTGTAACAGTACATTTGAACATCCAGCTTACTTAAACAGTGGGGAAAATGATGTGGAAACATATATTTATTGAGTTTTGGGGGAAATATAATTTTGTACCATAAGAAATTCCAAAACTTGAATATCAATAAATCATATTTTTGCATATTTGATGGAATTAGAAGGAATTTCAACTGTAGATCTATATACAAAAACTTATTTTATGCCTTAAACTACATAATTTATGGGGTTAAAGCATGAATTAACAAAATTAAGAATGATGTGAACTCATTTTATGGGAAGAAAAAAAGGGGGGGGCTAAATGCAAACATTTCATAGTATTTAACTATTAGATATACAACTGAGGCATTTATATGTGTAAAAATTGCTTATTATGTTAGAAATTAGCTTAATAACTGTAATATATAAGAGAATAGGTAAGTTTTGGTATATTACACAGTCTGAACTCAACAGCTGTAAATGGAGATGTTTTCATTGAAAATCTTCAAGGGGGTACCTTTGCATTTGAACACTTATACTTGCAAATATTAGACAGCCACATACCTTATGAGGTTTTTGTGGTTGATATTGCATAAGGAATAGAAATAAGGCCAATAAAGGGTTAGAGAAGCAAGTTTTTGTGCTCTTTAGGTGTCAAACCAGTAATTCAACCAATCAGAGCTAAGAACATATACAAAAGTAGTCCCTTTTAAAGAAAAAAGTTCCTTTCACTTTGTTGTATTGTGACAAATACTGAATGGAATGGAATAATTAAATTGATAATTGAAGTTAAATGTATAAGGATTATTTTGAGCCCAAATTTGATTGATTTAGTTGTATTTTAATATGGATATGGAGGATTTGATGCATGACCTATAAATAGGGAATTTCTGGGGGATGACAGAGCTATTTTTAGAGTAGGTATTTTCCATAACCTGGCATTTCACTGCAAGACTTTAAACATGGCCTGATATTTTGACAGAACGTAGAGGAATCATGGACGTTTCAGAAAATGTGTGGTCTTTGAAAGGTTAAACTTAAGATAAAATAGCCAGGTAGGCTCGAAAAAACACAAATTTAGTAGAAAACCTTAAACAAATTAATTATAGGTTTCACACCAACAGAAGTATTTATTAGACTTATGGGCAACTGTCTAGAAATAGAGAACTTCCTAAGCGACAACACCTATACAACACGACCGTCATACAACACAGGATGTAAACAACTATGACATGCCAACTCCACAGGATGTAAACAACTATGACATGCCAACTCCACAGGATGTAAACAACTATGACATGCCAACTCCACAGGATGTAAACAACTATGACATGCCAACTCCACAGGATGTAAACAACTATGACATGCCAACTCCACAGGATGTAAACAACTATGACATGCCAACTCCACAGGATGTAAATAACCATGACATGCCAACTCCACAGGAACGACATAGATGTTTATGCTAGATAGATATGTCTTTTATTTCAAGTGTGTGAGCGCGCAAAATTACATACTTTTCAATATTTATCACTTACAAGACAAAAAATTAATTGTATATTATGCATATATAATTCGATATATGTGAGTCTACTAAATTTGTTTCAATGTTTTACTGGGAAATATCCTAATGTTCGTATTCTCTTCGACATTCTTCTACATTAAAATGTGTTCATTATAAATATTGTTCTTATTTTCGTCCAAGGGTCAAGTCATTAAATGCACGGGTATTAATAATCAATTTACACGTGAATTAATAATCAATTTGCTAAGTAATTTGTTATTATTATACATTTATACATCAATTATAATCATAGAAATGATACTTAATCACTCTTTTAAAAGGAACAAAATTCGATCCCGAAAAAAATCCATGCAAATTATCAGATATGATAATTACCATAATGTATCTTCGTAGACAAAACGATAATCATAGACATAACCCGTAATCAATCTTTTAAAAGGGAATGCCATTCAAACCTGGAAAAAACATACAAATTATCAACTATCGAATAATTAACACAATGTATCTTCGTAAGCAAAAATGTATTTTCTTACGTTTATTTCACTAAATAATTCGCACGTTTGGTGATTTTGGTGATCTCATCTATTCCAATGAGACTTAAATAAAGGATACCACAGATACAGCTATGTCTGTTTCATACCTTGACCTTCACCTCGTAATTAACAGCGTGGGTCGGTTAAGATAGAAATTTTACGACAAAAAAAATACGATTTCGATTTTCCCATTGTGAAATTTCCGTTTATATGTAGCAACATTCCAGCAACACTTGCATATGGAGAATATATCTCTCAGCTGATATGGTATTACATGACTTGTGGTTCCTATCATGCCTTCCTTCATAGAATGCTGCTTCTTATAAGGCAACTGCTGAATCAGGGGTTCCTAGTCATTTCTTTGAAGGTTTTACGGTCGGCACCATGACTTTGCTAACAGTTACGAAATATCGATGTTACAAATGACAATAGATATGTTTCGTTTGTCGTAATCACTGTTCGGTCCTGTCCAAATTCATAACTTATCACCGGGTTTGTTATAAGAGTAACACGATGACAACCGATAGTGCAACAGGAATTACTTACCTTTCCGAAGCACATGAGTTCACCCCCAGTTTTTATTTGGGTTCGTGTTGCTCAATCTTTGGTTTTTCTGTCTAGTGTTTTGTAGACCTCGATACAAACAACAGTGCCAATGACAACTCCACAAGAATGACGTAGACAGCTTCTGTAATAACACGTGTCTTAGATGTATTTGTCAGATAGAGATATGTTTTCTTTCAAGTCTGTGTGAACGAGATTAATTACATATTATACCTTACAATTTATGTCATTTAAAGACTAGAATTTAATAGTTTTATATATGTTTTAATAATAATGCAATGCATCTAACTGAATTACATTTATTTCTATTGATGGCTTGTTCTGCGATTTCGTAATGTTCTTATTCTCTTCGTCATTTGTCTACAGTAAGATTGGTTCATTATGAATATTGTTCCTGTTTTCGTCCAGTGGTCATGACAGTAAATGTCCTTTCATTCACAATCACATTGTTAAGTAGTTTGATGTTATTATATCTCTCTACGTCAACCTTAATGATATAAATGATACTTAATAATGTTGTAAATAGGAATGACATTCGAACCTGAAAATGCACTAAAATTATCAGCTAATGAATAAATAAAGTAATACATCTTAGTCAGCAAAAAGAAATGGAAAAAAAAATACCACACTTTTGGAACAATTCCAAAATACCACACTGTTGGAACAATTCCAAAATCAAATATCCATATCGTAGAAAAAGGAAAAATCCTTAACACACAAGTACATGATCGCTCACTTTCTTGACGTGGTATAGGAACTTCAATAAAACAAATGGCGGGGTTAAACAGTTTTATGGACTCAACCCTCTCCTCTAAGTGGAAAAAGTATTCTGTAACGTTTACTTTAAGGGGCTACGGACAGAAAATGGGATGTGAGATGGATTTCGTCTTTCTAAGCCATTATTGTATAAATTTAAAGATGCCAAATGGGTACTCGAAGGACAGACAACATAAGGGCTAAAGGAAAAAGGACAAAAAAACATTGGCATACAAAACACCACTAAAGAAATGAGGAGTCAAGTGTTTTGGAACTGACATAGTTTATTAAATTTTATTATATTCATTTTATTACTTCTAATATTATTATCCCTCGAGCAACGATACCGTTAGACGATTTTGGCTTTCATGTTTATGTCTTATGATTTTTGAATTATTTGCCTTTTCAATCCTTTGACTATGAACGTACCTGAGGAAGTTTATATATCAGAAATGCGTCGTACGCACTAAATTAAAAATACACGTTTTTATATTAAAAACGTAGATATAAAATTTAGTGCACAAGAATAACATTAATCGAAGTAATAAGTTTGTTTTATAACATTGTTATTGGATGAATCGACAGTTGCATATTATTTGGGCAGATATGCATCAAAATAACTTATAAACACTAACCATGTACTAAAAATATATATGAAATTTCAAAATGTTAGTATTTCATTTCTGATCAAATATATATATTATCAATTTTAATAAGCAAATATCAGGCTTTTTTTTCTTTATTGTATTAAACGAATCATATTATCTGAAAACTTTGAAGATACCAAAGGGTTAATGAGATCTTAAATCAAAGAAGGAGAAACAATACAATAGCTGAAAGAAAAAAGACGGACAAAGAATAATCTACAAATCACTGTATAAAATCAAGCACGAACCCCACTTTTTTAAGATACATGTAAAGATAGTGTATCTCTGTCGCAGGAGATATATGGTTACCTTTATCAGTATACATCGTCATGTTCTCCAATAATCAGATATATGGGGACTACCCAATCTAATTAAAATTACAGTTTTTTGTATCTTTTTCACATTTTTTCTTTGGAGATATTTTAACATCTTACAATATCTCGTTTAGCACCAGGTAATTCTTCATTCATCTTTGACTGTCCAAATATATGACAATTAAATATGTTAACCAATCGGATAACAGCTCTATGTGTGGACTCGGTTTTATAAAAATTGCTCATCTCCGATTGGTCGGTTGAAAATATGAACCCTGATATAACCCTTAACGTGATGTTGCTAGCTGTTAGTCCATAGTCAAAGCCGATATTAAAAAAACGATACAACAAACATCTAATGTTAACTACGTTATGTAACTACCGGTCTTCGTACAAGAGGAAAGTCTGGTAATAAAAACGTAGATATCTAATTTAGTGCACACGACACGTTTCTGGAATAACCTTCATCAGGTACGCTCAAAGTCATAAGATTAGAAAGCTAAATAATTGAAAAGTTTTGAGAGCATGGAAACCAAATTGCCTTAACATGATAGCAAAAACCAGCTAAGGTCACCTATGTCTGAAGGATGTGGTCCTTGGTTTTGATAATAAAAACAATGACGTAAGTGTCTGGAATAGAGAACGTCTTAATCGACAACACGTGCACGATAAAACTGATAATGACAACACCACAAATACAATGGCCCCACGTAGACAGTTTCTATATCTTCAGCGTTATGTGTATGTTTTATAGATCGTTGTTCGTTCTTTTGTACTTTTTCTTTTGACCATTATGTTGCGAGTCCTTCATCGATTTACGGATTCTGATTCTTCAAACTATCCTCTCTAGTAAGGCGTTTCTAATATTGTTGTATGTTAGATAGAAATGTCTTTTCTTTCATGTTCTGTACATTTATATCTGAAATTGTAAAAATCTATATCTCAATTATTAGAACATGATAAAACTAACAGTCTCCTAAAAAGATTATATTTTGAATTATTCTGATATCAGATAGCATTTTACTTTGCAAACTGTTTTGCTACCAACGTGCTACATCATAGGTTCGATCACAGGTCGGACCAAGCACAGAATAAAACAATATTTGTGCTTACTCACCTCAGCACTAACGTTATTTTATCAAGACGTAAAACAAAGAGTCGTGGTAGTGTGTTCGAGATGTGCTACATGCCTGCTTACGTATTATTGTTTCAATTATAAAAATCGGACTTAACGTGTTGCTCAAGTACAGAGCAGATATCATCCTTATTATCATCTCATCAAAGAGTAACTTAATCTCACTCATTCAAATACACATAAATAATAATCCTGATGGTTTTTTTTACAAATTGAGTTATCGGTACTTATTCTTTTAAATAATGATGGGATGATGTCCAAAACCTGACATTGTTAAAATAGGAAAATTTTAAATGTTATTGTAAACTAACATTCTAAAATAACAAAAATATTATCATTTTCAGTATTTTAACACATCTATAGATAGGAATCATGTTGTTGTTGTTGGATATATCTATTCATGTAAGAAGAGTTTGACGATACCAAAGGCGTAATCAGAATCTATAAATAAGGACAGACAACATAATGGTCAAAAGAAAAAGGACAAAAGAACAAACAACGATCTACAAACCTTACACATAAAACTAAAGGTCGAGTAAGATTTAAAAAAGAAAATACCACATCATATACTACTTTCGAAATTAATTGAAAAGTGCTTCGTAAGCCTATGGAGGCTGGCTGTATATAAAACTGAACACATATATTGTATTATTTGTATATGTCAGGTTGCACTATAATAATAAATTTTATTAATTAACTTTTATTTATTAGCCTTTATATGATCAAATCTGCCCATACAATATAAAAACCTTCATTGGGCCAATACGGCAAAAAACAGTCCAATACGGATATTTTCCGTATTGGCCCGATTCCAGTCAGTTCAATAACAGCTAGATCGGAATCCGCTAGACGTTTCGACAATCGCAAGGAAAAGTCCCGAGAGATATTGGACTGGTTAATTAATAAAGGTATCATTACGTGATGTTTTTCATATTGGCCTAATTATAGGTCCTCGGTCTGATGTATTGGCATTCGGCTGCTCCTCAGGCCAATACAGCAGTCCTCGAACCTATAACTAGGCCAATATGAAACACATCACGTAATAATACTATAATATATATACCACCATATTGTGTACATTTGTAAAAGTTTCGATTACATTTGTGGCATATATTGAAATTATGTAAGAATACCACTTGATTTTGTTATCATTGCACACACATGATAAAATACATAGATCTATACAATTGTCAGTTTAAATTAGTTATTTTAAGTACATAATAATTATTCGTCTACTGCTTTGCTAAAATAATGTTGTAGTCATCGTGAAAGATAGTTAGATTGCTATATAAAAGGGCAGAGGTGAATTGTCTTTCAAACATTACTGATTACTTTAAAACATATAATGTAAACATATATAAGGAAAGTTTGAAGATTCCAAAAGGGGTAATCAGAAGACGTAGATCGTAGAAGGACAGACAATACAATTGCCAAAAGAAAGGGGACACAATGACAAATAATGTTCGACAAAATGCACAGAAAACTTCAAATTGAGCAACACGAACCTCATTAAAAAGGGGGTGAACTCAGTTGTTCCGAATGGATAAGCAGTTCCTGCTCCAATAGTGGCACACGTCGTGTTATTCTTGCTAAATATTCGATGATAAGTCATAAATGAGGAAAGGAGGGAATTGTGATTACGACAAATGGAACACATCCGTTGTCATTTGTGACACAGATTATTAGTGAGGACTTCAACTTAACGACGACGGATCTTTGGTTGGTTGCATTGTTTAAAATGTATATTTGCAATAAATATATGAAATATCATATTGTAATCTTTCAATTAAAACCAAAAACAAATTAAAAACCCCAAAAATTACTAATTTGTCAGTATCACACCTTATATATAGCAATGTTTTATTGAAGCATTGATTCATCTCGAGTGAATTAGGGACCGTCGTAGCCGTGATCGTATGGTAGTTGGATTTATAATTACCTATGCAATCAATGTCTATCACCACTAACGTTGTGAGTTCGAATCTCGCGCAGGCGAGGTGTAGTAGTTAAAACATTATGTGATAAAGTTTGTCAATGACTTGCGGCATGTCGATGGTTCTCTCCGTGTAACTCCGGTTTCCCCACCCATAAAACTGACCACCATGATATAACTGAAACATTGTTGAAAGTGGTGTTAATCACCCTAACCCTAACCCTAACCTCACCTAATCAAAGAGAATTATAGCAAACAATGCCACCCTGTCGGAACAATTTCAAAATCAAATATCAAAATCGTATAAAGAAAAAGAGGAAAAATGGATATCCCTTACTCACAAGTACAAACAGGTCGTTAATATTTGTCGGTATAATGTAGTATATATTAACTCTTGAATGGTTACTCATATAGTACCTTTGTTTCTTGTGATATTTCATTAATTAGGAAGGTAATACCATATTTGTGTAAATTAACTATCCGGATAGATTAGCAAAGTAATAACAATAAAAATATAACATCTCGGAAAATATGAACCCAACACTAAAAATAATGATGAGTGTAATATAAGGACAAGTGGTCAGTAGTTAAGTGATTTCCACATATCATAATTAAACAATAATATAGTTGTTGTGGTGTGTTCCCATTTCGTCTTTACTGGAACATACTAACCCACTACCCCTAATCTAGGCCCATATATTTCAAGATATGAGATGCAATATTTGCATAGTTAATTTAACAAAAACTCTCCAAGACTCTAATCTCACATTGTGCAATGCGAACTTAGGGAATATGTTATTATTTCTGTCACTGGCACTAAGTAATATAATAATATCGATAATTGTGATAGTTCTATTAAAACCTTTCAGCATCCTGAACTTTAATTAGTTCCCTTTATTATTTGAGTAAGTGAGTGAGTGATTAATGCTTAACGCCAAGTCAGCAATTTTTCAGTTGTATCATGGCGAGAACAAGTTACATTTAATGAAATGATGATGATGTCCGCTTGGAACTAGACCAACACGCCGAGTTGGATTTTTCATAGTGCTAGCTCACTGAAAAAACAGTCAGTGGGTAGATATGTCGCTCCACCCGGACATCTTATTCTGATTCCGAGCCAACCAGTCTTTGCTTTAACTCCTTAATGTTGTGTGCTTAGCGGAGAAGCAACAAATACCAATAATTTATTTTTTGGTTTGACTCGACTGGGGCTCGAACACACGATCTACCGCACTCGAGGCGAGCACGCTAACCAGTACACCATCTCATCGATTCTTTATTATTTGGTCCGAGGTTTGAACTATATAAAACTTGAAGAAAACATAATAGTGAATTCCTCCTCATCGGTCCGTGGGAAGTATGTGTTGTGGAAAAGCAGTACAATAGTTACAATTTGCAATTAGTACAAGGAAGTCACACAATGAAACAAACAATTCACACATACTCATTAAATTGTTTACGCCAGATAAATTCGCGCTTAATTGAGATCACAACAAAAGCAACAAAACAAGTACAAAATGTGTTAATAATAGTCGGATTACAAAACAATAAACATAATCAAACTGATAAAACAATGACCACATAAATAACCAAAGCACTACCCACTAAAAATGTATGCCGAATTCATGCATGCTTATAATAAATACCAAGTTCATGCACACACTTTGAAGTGACACGAGCTGTCATTGCAGACATTTATTAAATTTTTCAATTGATTTAATGATATTTGAAGTCGAAAGTGATTTGCCAACTCGTTCCAAAACTTAAAAGCGAAAAATCTAAGAGATCTGAGTCCATACCTTGTAGTTTTCACTGCTTAATTTTGACAACTAAAAGAATAATTAGATATCGCGATCATGCAAAAATGATCATATTATATTTAATGTGGGAACCCCGAGTTTAGAAGCTAGAAATATAAGGTTAGTTAATATAATTACATATATTATTGAGGAATCTAAATTAATTTCAGAAAATATGTCGCCAAATGTCATTCATTGTTAAATTTTGTGTCACACGCCACCAGTTTCATGTATTTCAGACATTTTTACATAGACTCTGAAGGCCAAAAAAGGGTTCGTCGCCTCGGATTTTCATTTAGTCCAGGAACCTCGAATATTTAATTGTTTTCATTAATTTTTATTTCATTTAATTCAGCTTGATTCAATGTATCATTTTCAAGTTCAGAAAATGACACACATGCAATTATGAATGATATCGTCTATATAGATCATATGAAAATTGCAGACGTCCCGGCGTCGCCATCTTAGATATGCAAATGAGCAAAGTACCCATCATTTCTGGCTATGATGTTTTTAAGGCTATCAGGAACTGTCCATTGTCGTCTGGTACAGTAATGGCGGAAGTAGTGTGACGAATCGGAAAACCTCGGCCGGAGCGGGTGTTAATTTTTTCCGGTTTGGCAATCTTCGGTCACAGCAGGTGTTAATTTCACACATTATCACATGTTGCTATGTATGGGTGGGATTTACGTCGAAATTATAACATGTTGCTAAGTATGGGTGGGGCATATAGAAATTATGGAAAATTGACGCATGCCGTCTGTCCAATAAAAATACTGGATTATTAAAGAAATTTGCATAAAGTATAATAATATTTTATATCACCTTTTTAAGAACAATTTGCATTCGTTATTTGATAGAATCAGTTAACATGAATTGTACCTGATAATGGTCATTCCAGAAAAAACATCGTGCGTGGTACATTTGATATTCAAACACGATGTATTCTCAAGTAGTAATTGAACAATATAACAATATTAAAACTATTTCTATAACCATTACAATATTCTGTCAATGTTACCTCATCGGAAAAAGAGCGCCCTATAATCAGAAGAGATTCTCGTGCAAAAAAGGCACACAGACTCCGGACGCGACAACAGTACATACAGTAAAGCTAAGCTCGGGATACGAACTCGCATAGCAAAGATTTAGTATGACTAGACAGACAAAAAGGGTTGGCATCTCCTGTGCCATATATGATATATATCAGCTCCGCTATATTCATAGTGGTGTAATGGTTAGCGTGCTCCCCTTGGGTGTGGTAGATCGTAGTTTGAAATTGGCTGTTGTTGCTTCTCCGCTAAACATGCAGTATTAAGGAGTAAGAGCAAAGACTGGGTGGCTCCGAATGTGTCTGAGTGGAGCGGCATATTTACCCGTAGACTGTTGTTTCAATGAGCTAGATCTATAACAATTTAACTAAGCGGACAGAATAAACCTCTCATCGAAATGCAACTTGTTCTCGCCACGATATAGCTGAAAAATTCTTCATTTTCTCGTAAAACAACAATCACTTACTATATCCATTGGTATGGAAATAAAATAAAGTTTAAACAATGCTAGTCACCAATACAAAAAAATTCTTATCGTTTATATATCAAATTCTATTGTTCACATTGGTCGTAACTCCAATGATTAACTTAGTAAGAGTAAAAGTACATTGTATGTCCACAGGACCGGAAAGATCAATCACATCAAATCAAATAATACATATTACCGGATTAAATTCCCGCCCCCATGATGACCTTATAAACAATATAACAAAGCAAGTGGTATTTACATTTAAAATCCACCTGTGATGTAAATCTATTGTCAAAACTCTCCATTATTTTTAAGGAATGGAGAGTTATTGTTCTCTTTGTACTTTAGATACTATACACAGACTTTTTTTTGTTACAAGATTAATAATTAATAAAATTAATAAAGTACAATGGGTGGATTTTAAGTTGGAGAATGTCCTCGTATCTCTCCATTGCTTAAAAATAATGGGCCTCGGCCCCTTCGGAGCCTCGGCTCCATTATTTGTAAGGAATGGAGAGTTACTTGGACATTCTCCTATACATAAACGTTATTAACCGGACATACACAAACAATATTACAGGGATTATGTAACACACAATATAAAATTATTAGAGTTATCCTGTTCAAAACATCCTTCTTTGAATAACAATATCGATATAATATTATTAATCTTGATTGGCAAACTTTCAAAAGACTCAGAAGAAATAAAGATCTGGATATATTATAGCTAGCAGTACCCATTGCTTCATACGACTTTTTGCTTAAATTCATTGTTTACGCTCATTGAAATGATTGTTTGATAACTATTCCTTACTTGTTTTTAGTGCTAACAGTTTTTCATTGTGCAAAAGCGAAGTTTGCACAAGCAATTGTAATACATCTTTTATGTTAACTAATTCCCTTTTGATTTTCTGGTTCTCAAAGATTTTTAAATTATTTGGTTGGTTGATTTATGGTGTTTATCACCACTTTCAACACTATTTTAGTTATATCGTGGCGGTCAGTTTTATTGTTGGAGGAAACCGGAGTACCCGGAGAAAACAACCGATATGTCACAAGTCATTGATAAACTTTATTACATACTGTTGTACCTCGCCCGAGCGGGATATTCAATCTTATGACTTTGAGCGTACCCGATGAAGGTTATTCTAGAAACCACCTCGCGCGAACTAATTCCGATATCTACGTTTTTAATTAAAATAAAAAATAGAAATATGTAATATATTTAAAGGAGCACTGAGATAGACATATGTATACATTGTTGTTATTGTATTATATATATGATGACGTAGGTTGTAAATAAGAACGTATATATAAGACAAACAGTATACGTAAACATATCACTTTACATCTTAACGATATTGACACATAATTTCACAACGATTCATCTCCTTACATAGTACAACGACATCACTCTAAACAATACTTCTGATTATATAAGAGAGTCACAAGTGTTAGACAAAAGGTTAGACATTTTCTCTATTGTATAAACTCTTACATGTAAGTATACCATCCGTGAATAATATAACTTATGTTATATTGTGCAATGAATATTCAATTTCTAAAAGCGTAGATATATACTATGACGCGTTTCTGGAATAACCTTCATCGAGTACGCATGAATAAAGTTTGTGTTTGTCGATTTAATAACATATATATCTTAGTATTGGTTGATTTATTGATAGGTGTTTAAGGCGAACCTCATCAATATTTCAGCTATATCGTGGTAAATATAACGTGTTTTGTTACTTTGTATGGAGTCATCATGGAGGGGGAGATCTTAATCAGATAAATAATCATCCTCTATGTATTATACTATTCGCTTTGATTGGATATACAATTACTCGTTCTACAATTTCTGGGTATGGCAGGATACTATTTTTAGAACGTTATCTACTGCTTTGTGACATTGTAAGACAAACACCAATATACATACTCGGGTAAGACAAACACCAATATACATACTCGGGTAAGAAAAACACCAATATACATACTCGGGTAAGACAAACACCAATATACATACTCGGGTAAGACAAACACCAATATACATACTCGGGTAAGACAAACACCAATATACATACTCGGGTAAGAAAAACACCAATATACATACTCGGGTAAGACAAACACCAATATACATACTCGGGTAAGACAAACACCAATATACATACTCGGGTAAGACAAACACCAATATACATACTCGGGTAAGACAAACACCAATATACATACTCGGGTAAGACAAACACCAATATACATACTCGGGTAAGACAAACACCAATATACATACTCGGGTAAGACAAACATCAATATACATACTCGGGTAAGACAAACACCAATATACATACTCGGGTAAGACAAACACCAATATACATACTCGGGTAAGACAAATACCAATATACATACTCGGGTAAGACAAACACCAATATACATACTCGGGTAAGACAAACACCAATATACATACTCGGGTAAAACAAATACCAATATACATACTCGGGTAAGACAAACACCAATATACATACTCGGGTAAGACAAACACCAATATACATACTCGGGTAAGACAAACACCAATATACATACTCGGGTAAGACAAACACCAATATACATACTCGGGTAAGACAAACACCAATATACATACTCGGGTAAGAAAAACATCAATACACATACTCGGGTAAGACAAACACCAATACACATACTCGGGTAAGACAAACACCAACATACATACTCGGGTAAGACAAACACCAATATACATACTCGGGTAAGACAAACACCAATATACATACTCGTGTAAGACAAACACCAATATACATACTCGGGTAAGACAAACACCAATATACATACTCGGGTAACACAAACATCAATATACATACTCGGGTAAGACAAACACCAATATGCATACTCGGGTAAGACAAACACCAATATACATACTCGGGTAAGACAAACACCAATATACATACTCGGGTAAGACAAACACCAATATACATACTCGGGTAAGACAAACACCAATATACATACTCGGGTAAGACAAACACCAATATACATACTCGGGTAAGACAAACACCAATATACATACTCGGGTAACACAAACATCAATATACATACTCGGGTAAGACAAACACCAATATGCATACTCGGGTAAGACAAACACCAATATACATACTCGGGTAAGACAAACATCAATATACATACTCGGGTAAGACAAACACCAATATGCATACTCGGGTAAGACAAACACCAATATACATACTCGGGTAAGACAAACATCAATATACATACTCGGGTAAGACAAACATCAATATACATACTCGGGTAAGACAAACATCAATATACATACTCGGGTAAGACAAACATCAATATACATACTCGGGTAAGAAAAACACCAATATACATACTCGGGTAAGACAAACACCAATATACATACTCGGGTAAGACAAACACCAATATACATACTCGGGTAAGACAAATACCAATATGCATACTCGGGTAAGACAAACACCAATATACATACTCGGGTAAGACAAACACCAATATACATACTCAGGTAAGACAAACACCAATATACATACTCGTGTAAGTCAAACACCAATATACATACTCGGGTAAGACAAACACCAACATACATACTCGGGTAAGACAAACATCAATATACATACTCGGGTAAGACAAACACCAATATACATACTCGGGTAAGACAAACACCAATATACATACTCGGGTAAGACAAACACCAATATACATACTCGTGTAAGACAAACACCAATATACATACTCGGGTAAGACAAACACCAATATACATACTCGGGTAAGACAAACACCAATATACATACTCGGGTAAGACAAACACCAATATACATACTCGGGTAAGACAAACACCAATATACATACTCGGGTAAGACAAACACCAATATACATACTCGGGTAAGACAAACATCAATATACATACTCGGGTAAGACAAACACCAACATACATACTCGGGTAAGACAAACACCAATATACATACTCGGGTAAGACAAACACCAATATACATACTCGGGTAAGACAAACACCAATATACATACTCGGGTAAGACAAACATCAATATACATACTCGGGTAAGACAAACACCAATATACATACTCGGGTAAGACAAACACCAATATACATACTCGGGTAAGACAAACACCAATATACATACTCGGGTAAGACAAACATCAATATACATACTCGGGTAAGACAAACACCAATATACATACTCGGGTAAGACAAACACCAATATACATACTCGGGTAAGACAAACATCAATATACATACTCGGGTAAGACAAACACCAATATACATACTCGGAAAATATAAATTCATTTGCTGGCCAGAGATCGCTTTTGTACCTGTTTCAAAAACTCGTACAAATACATTTCATGTTTTCCGAGATTTTTCCGTTTGGTCAATTATCTTTGGCAAGGAAACCAAAGCCAATATGTCTTTAATAAATCATATTATTCGACATGCGAGAGGAGTTGCTTACATTATTGAACAGCCTGTGTATGCATTGATACCGTGTCATTTATATACATTGGATCAAACGATTAAAATATATCTTTGTTTGCAATTTGTACCAATTATTCATTTAAATGAGCAAGAATTTATATTATTCTCATTTTCATCAACGAACTCCAGAAATCCAGCAAACCAAATTTTACTCTAATGTCAGGAAGATATCTACTGAAGTCTCCAATTAACCATATAATCCGTAGTACTTCCTCATGCACCCATACATTTGGTCCAAAATACCAGTTGAACTTTATCAGAATATCAAATAATTTGATAGAGTTCTATACACAGACATGAATATCGATCTACAATATGAAATCTAAAGGTTATAAGATAAAGATTCCAATTATTACACACTGATTCAAAGCTACTCGATACAGTATTTTATCACATTTTCGGCAAATATTCACAGACCAAGGCAAATATTTACAAATAAGTATTAAGTAAATGACATCATTTACATTTTCTAAATACTGAGACACTTTTTTCAAAAGACTGCAATCGGAAAAGAGCATAATGTTTATCCCATTAGTCCTCCAACTAAATATGAAAGCAATTATGTTTAAGAATTCGCATAGTGAACACAAGATTTCGTTTTAAGTTTTTTGATGAATAGAAAACATTTTCCTTTCCTCTGACTTTTCTGGTGTTACAGCCAGTTCATCCCACGATACAAATAAAGAAAAGTGAAATGCATTTTCTTCGAAAAAAGCAGGCGTATATACATGTGCCCAAGAAATATATTGTCAGCTGTAGCATATAGAAACCATGATGTTCTCAGAAAAAAAAAATAATGTCGAAAATACTTCCAAAACTGAATCATTTCACTAAAAAGAGAGATTTGGGCCTAAATATTAGTTTAACATCACTATTTTAATTGAAGTGATTGTATCGAGCCAGGATAATGTGCGGTCATGTATATGTGTATAAAGGGTGTCACATTTTCCTGGGTTTCGACGATTTTCTTATTAGATTTTAGAACTGGTCTGAATGTGTGGTATTTTATTTTCATTTTATTTCATTACCAAAACCCCAAGTCTAAACTATAATTGACTTGAGAAACTGAGCATATTTTGGTTAACTATGACACAGATCACCTCAACCCGTTAAACAAGTCATGATGGCAACCGCAAAATTTCGAAGTAACGACTTCAACTTAGCCAATAGAAACCCTGGGGTCGGTAGTATCCTTGGTAGCAGCAACCTCTATCAAGGAACCATACGCTCTGGGATCCGATTTAGACTGTGTTAGACGGTGTAACTACTGCTGATAATTTCTGATACTTGTATTAAGATGTGTGCGGTATTTGTTGTTACATATATATAATATGATGGTGGTTGCTATTTATCCTTACTAATTAGCAATAAAGTTATCATTATCATTTTACTTTTAATTTCATAAGCAACTTTTAATAGTATATCAGTTATATTCATAACGAGAACAATTCAAGCTTACAAGTCATACATCATGAATATGGTGGCGGTTATTTGTCTTGTAACGGGCACCCGACACCACTTCTATCAAACTATTGCTCTGAGAGATGCTGCAAATTGTCTTTTACGTGAAAGTATTGGAGCTTTCTCCATACACCCGACAATACAACTGAAATAATAACACAAACATTGAAACAAATATAGTGATCATGATGTTTGCAGACTAATTGACAGAGTAAACAATTTGAAATGGCCATTAAATAAAACGAAATGTCAGATCATATCATGAAAATCATTATTCAAACGTCTTATTTTAGAAATCAAACATTCAGATCTTCTTGTACTCCTGATATATTGCCCTAATAGTTAGGACCGCCTCGACTCCATACGGTCTATCAGATGTAACAAGACTGTCTTACTACAGTTTAGTGTAGTACTCGTTCTTTTGAAATTCTTTCAATTTAGGGATTAATGTCTTTATTCCTTAGTTGACTTAGTGATAAAGGTTTTGTAGAAGTTCTTTCACTACTCGTTGACGGATCTGTAATCATTTTGCTGTCATCCATCTCAGGGGCGGATCCAGGATTTCAAGTTAGGGGGGGCGCACTTAAAAAAATTGCGCCGAGCGGAGGGAGGCGCGAAAATTTTTGGGGTATTTCGTGTGAAAAATCATGATTTTACGCCAAACAAATCATATTTTTCCAATTTTAGGGGGGGCGCGCGAAATTTTTGGGGTATTTCATGTGAAAAATCAGGATTTTACGCCAAAAAAAATCATATTTTTTCCAATTTTAGGGGGGGCGTGCGCCGGGTGCGCCCCCCCTCCCCCCTGAATCCGCCCCTGCATCTTGCCATATGTTTATATATCTATATGTTGAAAAGAGATCACATTTAGAACTTCTATTTTACATTTAACTTTGAGTTAATTTTTGTGACAAGTACTTCCGTATTTTAATCATTCTCGTGTAGACCAATACTATTACGTTACATGTCGTGAGTTTGTAGTCAAAACAATACGAAGGTAATATATTGACAAGGACTTCTGAGTACAAAAAGGAGATCATCAAAGGTTTTATTGAGTGTTGTGTCCATTAATGACATGTTTACTAGTCTAGAACGATGATAACATTTCCTTCCCGATTTCTGATTGGTTCACTGACTTGTAGTATATAATGTCTCTAAATTTGGCGTTGGGAGCTAAATCCAACACAAGACCCTGACATTTTGTCCTAAGATTCTCGGTGATGATCTGCATGTTAATTCGAGTTATTGATACAGTAATTATATCGGGTAATGAATATACATAGATTTGATAATAGTTTTTGCTAACGATTCCCTACAACAATTGATCAATGCCTTTATTTATTAAAAAGAAATGTTATGATATTTTATTATAATTGCGGAGGCTGTAGTTATTACTAGTAAAGTCAGCATTACTTATTTAAGTGTCAAAAGGTTGAGAAACCAAATTAAGTAATATACTAGTACACAAAAGACACTAACACAGGAACTGCTGAAGCAGTTAAAAACATATTAAGCATGTGATGACTCAATCAGCGAGTCAAAGTTCTTTTTTCTTGAAAATGACATTTGGAATTACAAATACAGTGTAATTCATTTTTCAGAAAATTTGCTCTGTAATAACAAGGATGATGATATATAGTAATAACGAGAAACCACTAATACATGTATAGAGATTTCATGAAATTACATTGAAAAAACGGTATTTCAATAAATTTTCAAAGAGAAAAAACATAGGCAAATATCTCTTATTGACCTTTAACTGTGGATAATAGTGTTTAAATGAAATTTTGCTGCGTCACATTGCAGCGTATGAAGTGAGTTAGCTGTACAATAAATCGAAAAACAAAATATCTGTCTTACAGAAGTTTTATACTTTGAAAACAACACTGAAATAACAAATGTTAGAATATTTTTTCATTCCAATTAATCTAGAAGCAGGTACCATTCTGAAAAAAATTTAAGAGGTGCAGTGTTTATTTTTAAGGCCTTCCCTGTTTGTTAAATTTGAGAATCAAATGTCACATGCCTTATTCTATTAAGCGCGTTTTGAGAATGTCTGTCATATTTCAACGATACTTGGTTCATTTGTAATTAATGTTATTTGCATGTATTTACTGATGATGTTCAACACGATTTTCAGTGGGGGTTTTGTGGCTCAGTCTTTAGCTTTATGTGTATGTTTTGTAGATCATTGTTTGTCCTTTTGTCCTTTTTCTGTTTGTACTTGTATTGTCTGTCCGATTTATAACTTCTGATTACCCTTTTGGTATTTTCAAGTTGAATAAAAAATTATTAACATTAAATCTAGAATATTTAGAAACCCGTCCAGATACGGAAAAGTAAAATAAACTCCCACATGTTGTTGGTCCTCATTTCTGTAAAAGTCGCTTTATGGTCTTTAGACATATTGTCATGAAGCGAATCGGTATAGGTTTTCTATTATTTGTATATTTGTGTTGTATATCTTAGATATTAAAAGGAAAAATGAATGTTGAGATTTCTTTAACCGGTTAAATCCCGCCACGTTAATTTGCTTGTCCAAAGCATGACCTATTTTCCAAGACTTTCTGCCGTTGTCTTCTCAGTGTTTTGAAGTTTGAAAACATTTTTGATATCGTTTTAAGCATGTAAGTATCATCAATAGCAGACTTGTTTAACTAAAAAAATTGAAATGGAGTAAGTTATGCATTGCGCCACTTAATTGTAGACGAGTTTCTAGTAAAGGATAAAATACGAATTCGACAATTATATGATCTGGGTTATAAGAGGGTAAATCATTGTTCTTAGTGCGCAATGGGGTGTGATTTAGAAGATAATGTTGTTTTATACATTTCTACGCAGACGTATGCTGTCGCAATCCTATGACGGGTGCGAGAAATGTTAACTTTTGTGTGAATATTGTAAAACATAGAAATTTACAAAGACTCAAAGTAAAACTACAGTAGTTATTCGTATTATGAAGAGTTTGATCATACCAAAGTAAGTAAAACTGTCTTAACCCTGTCACTCTTTATCGAAGTGCCTGTACCAAGCCCAGAAGGTGAGAGGGTCATGTATTTGCATGTTATGTGTATATTTTGCGATTGGATTTTAGAAATGTTCAGACCATGTGGTATTTGTTTGTTTTTCTTTTCATAGTTGACCTAGTTGTACGTAATTATATACTTCGTGTTCAAACACTTGTTGATAGCTATAATTATTTTAAAATGTATTTAACTATTATGGAAGCTTTGCTAATGCGAAAGAAAAAAATAGTTGAACAATCTCAAAAGCCAATTTACACCATATATTATAAAATAAGAAATAACAAAATAGCTTTTGACTCGCAGTTAAATGTATTTGAGTCCTTGGTATCACCAGTGGGTATCACCAGTGGGTATCACCAGTTGGTATCACCATTTTGTTGTATTAATAGCTGTGAGGTAACGAGATATGGAAATAATGACACCTTAGAGAAGATACATCCACAAATTTTGAAACTAAATATTGCAGGTATAAACTAATACTCCATATATGGTTGTATACGGAGAAACGAGTAGATTTCCATTTCTATTAAATATAAAATACTTTATTTATAATGTTATTGATGTTTTATATATTCTATTAACTCAAGATTACTACATTGAGTTTGGTAATGTTCACCGTTTCGGATCCCGCCAGAATAACACCAACGGGACTGAAATAAGACCTCGCCCTATAGTAGCTCGCTTCTTATACTATAACGATTTGGCTTATGTGCTCGAATGTGCGAAGCGGCTAAGGGGGAAGCCATACGGAATAAACCAGCAATTCCCGGCAGAGATTGAAAACCGTAGACGGTCGTTGTATCCGGTAATGAAAGAGGCAAAACACAGAGGAAAACGGGTAAAACTTGTACGGGAAAGACTTTTTATAAACAATGAGGAATATGTACCCGAAGAAGAGCAAATAACATTGCCAGCAGCAACCAGCATGAACTTTAAACAGGCACGGTCAACCACGCCTGTGGCTCCCCCATCGTGACGGCCGGCCAGAGAAACGTCCTCGTATTGGATCTACCCCCGAGCGACCTACATACTAGGATCACCTAGGAGGTCAAACTGTAAATGTACATCAACAAAATTCTAAAAACTGTTCACTTATTAGTGGTAGTATTGTTAAAGACAATTCTGATAATATATGTGATAATTCGAACTATAACCGTAAATCTTGTGTAAATAAAGGGTTAAATCTTTTGTCATTGAACTGTTGTGGTTTAAAATCGAAACTAAATTATCCAGAATTTCATGTGTTTGTTAATACCTTTGATATTCTTTGCTTTGTTGAATCAAAAACTGACGATTTAGATGAAATTGTTTTACCGGGATTTTTGATAAAGATGAAAAATCGTAAAAGTTTTTCAAATACAAAATCAGGGGGAATTGTATTGGGTTTTAAGGAAGAATATGATAGTTTTATACATCATATTCCTACTGATAGTTCGTATGTATTCTGGTTTAGAATATCTAGAGAGCTACTTGGGTTAGATGAGGATGTTGTTTGTGGTATAGTTTATATTCCACCGGAGTATACGGTTTATTCCTCTGTAGACGCGTTTAGTGAATTAGAAAATGAATATTTGGCTTTGCAGAGGAATTATAAATATATATTTCTAAACGGGGATTTAAATAGCAGAACAGCGAAAGACCCTGATGTCATCTATATTGAAAACAATAATGATAATATAGATTTTTTCGAATTATCAGATGTAAATAGTGTAAATATATTAGAGTCATTAAATATACCTGTAGGTAGGATTAATAAAGATAGTGTCAAAAATCATTATGGTAGTAGATTGTTAGATTTATGTAAAGGTAATGACTTATTTATCATAAATGGAAGGATTGGAAATGACAAAGGTATTGGTAAACTGACTTGTAAGAATAGTAGTGTTGTTGATTATGTTATTTCATCCGTTGATTTTTTGAAACATATTGCAGGGTTTGAAGCTAAGGAAATATTTTAGGGGCCAAGTGGGCCCCCACCAAATTAATTTTGGTAGCCCACACAAATTGTTAGGGGCCCATCAGGTGCGCATAGCTCGCCTGCCACCTCGCTTGCAAGGTGCCCTACGGCGGGGGGTCCGCTGAAGGCCCTGGGATAAATGGTGTAAAATCCTGTATTCTGGCCATTTCCTGGCAGCAAAATTGGCCATTCAGAAACTATAATTTAATAACAGAAGATAACAAATTTCCAAAACATTTTCCTCAAAATAAAATTATTTTACATGCACCAATACACTGACTTCAGAAATTTATAGTTAAAGTCAAATTTCGGGGCGATTTAGAGCTTGACATATGGTGGGGATGTTTGTAGCTTGTACATCCTGTAGTAAATGAATTTTCATTTTTTTTGTTCTTTGCAATATGTATGTTGTGATATGTATCGACTTTAAATAAAACTTTATTTATTTATTTTATTTATTTATTAACAAACCATGCCGGTTTCACTTTCAGTATCAACTAACCATGGACGGTTTTGTTTCCATTCATTTAAAAATTGTCTAGAGCGTTTGGACTTTTCGTAATCTCTAAAATATTGTGTTCTCTGTTCAGTTTGCCTTTTAAGAGGCCCAGAGTTCCCCAAAAAGAACTGACTTAAATCATCTTGGCGAAACATTTCGCCAACCGGATATTTTGAACGAACATGTAAAATTAAAAATCAAAATTAATTTGGTGGGGGCCCACTTGGCCCCTAAAATATTTCCTTAGCTTCAAACCCTGACTATAAAATTCCGTAATATGACTCAACAGAAAACGACATGGTTTGTGCAATATAAAGACAACAGAGAAATCATCGTTGTTAAAAGAATTATTTGTTACCTAAATCCCTTTACAACAACAACTAACTTCTTTATTTCAATCCTTAAATGACGCAAAATTAATGCAAAAATTGATACGGAGGTGTTAAATAGAACAGCCGTAGATCTCCTTAACTGGAGATAGATAAGATTCGCATACATCAAAATATGCTGGTTCCCGGGCTACTACACTTCGTTACTTAGTTCATAAAGCGAAGCGTAATATAAGCGGATATCAGTTTAATATCAAAACAAAACATCGGGGCTTAAAATCGATCGATGGAAATTTCATTATTTTTCGGATTTCGATCTTGGTGAATAGGAATTATTACATATAGATTTACATTATTTTTTTTTTCTAATTTTCACTCGCCAAGTGGACGACTACGATGAGATTGTTAAGGGCCCACACTGAAATTTACTCGCCATTGGCGAGTGGGCGACCGCTAATTTCAAACCCTGTATTGTAAATTTTAGTATTTGTGAATTTAGTAAACTATTTTCCGATGTACATTCACCAATATCGCTGTCATTGACATGTGAAAATAAAGATGAGATAATGGTCACTGAAAATGTAAGTAATAATGCAGAAGCTTGTCGTGAGAAACCTAAAAAATGGGATGAGACATATAAGGTAGATTTTGTAAATAACATTGATGTAGATAGTATACAAAACTTGAAAATACAATTGGAAAACTTAAATATTGAGAACGTTGTACAGTCCGACATAGATACTCTTGTAGGTAAGCTATGAGAAATATTTGTATCATCTGCGAAGGAAACATTTGGAATAGCCAGTAAACCATTTAAGAATAAGAAAAGAAAGGTATGTATTAGCTCAAAACCATGGTTTGGAGCTGATTGCAAATTTGCGAGGCAACATTACCGCAAACTTAAACGGAGAAGTAAAACTAACAATACTGAGGAAACACGAGAATTAATGAAAAAAGCTGAGAAATATTATAAGAAACAAATGGATGTAAGTATAAAAAAACATAGAAAGGAAATGACGAAAAAGATTAAAAATTTAAGATCTAACAACAGCAAGGAGTTTTGGAAGCTGATGAGAAAAGGTACATATCGAAAACAGCCAAATATATCTATCGACACTCTATTTGATTTTTTTAAGACCCTGAATCAAAACCCAACAAATGATGGCGATGGTGCAACTGTACTACCGGAAATAAACGAAAATTTGGTTAACAATCTAAACATAGAAATTAATGGGCATATTACAAGTGAAGAAATACTACATTGTGCTAAAAATTTGAAAAATGAGAAAGCTTGAGGCGATGATATTATTAAAAATGAGTATATTAAATCATCAATTGATGTCTTTTTACCCGTTTATTTAAAGTTGTTCAATTGCATATTTGACTCAGGTATTATCCCTGAGAGCTGGTTAACTGGTAATGTTAAGCCCATTTACAAGAACAAAGGAAATCATTTAGACCCGAAAAATTTTCGTCCGATCACGATTTTGAGCTGTTTTGGCAAATTATTTACAGCAGTATTGCTGACAAGATTAAATGCTTTTCTGAAAAATTTTCTATCTTGAATGAAAACCAGAGTGGTTTCAGGAAGGGTTATTCGACAATTGATAATATTTTTGTTCTATATGCCTTCTTTGAATTGTTAAAATTAAAAAAGAAAAAGTTATTTGTTACATTTGTGGACTTTGAAAAAGCCTTTGATAAGGTATGGAGGGATGGTTTATGGTGTAAATTACTTTTAAATAATATAAATGGGAAGATGTATAAAGTTATTTATAATATGTATCAGAATATAAAATCTAGAATTGTATATAATAACGCAGTGTCAGATTTTTTCGATTGTAATAATGGTGTGCGACAAGGGGAAAATCTTTCCCTTTCCTTTTCTCGATGTATTTAAATGATCTGGAACAGTTTTTAAACGATCGAAATGTCAACGGTCTAACATCTATTACTGAGGATTTTGAAATTGAACTAGATGTATATTTAAAACTTTTTGTACTTTTATATGCCGACGATACTGTTATTATGTCGGAATCAAAAGAAGATATGCAAAACCAGCTAAATGTTTTTAATGATTTTTGCAAAAAATGGAAACTCAAAGTAAATGCTGAAAAGTCGAAAGTTCTTGTGTTTAGTAATGGTAGATTACCTGCAAATTTAAAATTTACTTATAACAATAGAGACTTGGAAATTGTTCCAAATTTTTCTTATCTTGGTATAACATTTTTAAAGTCTGAATCATTCAACGCAGCAAAAAAAGATCTTGTAAATAAAGGTACGAAAGCTATGTATGAAGTATTGAAGAAAGGTAGACTTCATAATTTGTCAATACAATGTCAACTGGATATTTTCGATAAAACAGTAAAACCTATACTATTATATGGTTGTGAAACTTGGGGCTTTGGGAAAAACGATATTATTGAGAGAGTTCATCTAAAATTTTGTAAGCTTCTTTTGCATGTAAAGACATCCACGCCAAATTGTATGGTCTATGGGGAATTGGGTCGATATCCAATTGACATTGACATTAAAGTTCGTATGATTTCATATTGGTCAAAACTCATTTTAGGAAATCAGTCAAAAATTTCATCATTATCATACAAACTATTGTATATAAAAGATTTTCAAAATAAAAATGTTACATGTGCTTGGTTAAATAGAATTCTTTGTATTTTGAATGATTGTGGTATGTCATATATTTGGAACATGCAGAATTGTATTTCTGATAAATGGTTGAAATTAGTAGTTAAAAATAATTTAGTGGATCAATTTAAACAAACATGGACTTCAATGATTGAACATTCATCAAAAGGGGATAATTATAAGTTATTTAAGCATGATTTAAAATTTGAAGATTATTTGGATGTATTAGATGATAAGGACAAATTCTTACTTGTTAAATTTAGGACTTCAAACCATAGGCTACCGATAGAAGTTGGGCGTTGGCGTAATATAAAAAGGGAAAATCGGATTTGTAACCTATGCATCGGAAGAAACTTAGGTGATGAATTTCACTATCTATTTGAATGTCCATCTTTGTCAAATGAACGTAAGAAGTATTTTGAACCACTCTTTATAAATAGACCAAATATACTTAAGTTTTGTAATCTGATGAATTCAAAATCAGTTAGCGTTTTATGTAATATGTGTAAATATATCAGAATTGTAAATATGAGGGTATGTCCTCCAGGTTGATCCACCTTCTATCTTTCTTTAAATGTAATAATATGTGTTATAGCGAGCACAGAGAGCTCTACAGCAACATGGGCATGCGCATTGAATACACAATCTTCCTTATGATGAGATTGAAATCCTTTCGTCCGGAAATTGATAAAAATTGGCAGCCCCGGAGAGAATGCCAAAAATATAAAAAAAAAGTCTCCAATAAATGATTTTAAAACTAAAATGATATCATGAACTTCTAAAAAATGCTATTTAAGTAACAAAAGACAATAAAAGGTGCTTACATTGTTAAATTAATCAGAATGACATCTCGCTATGAAAGTCATGACGTCATGTTATTCATAGACATAGGCCAAAGTCGTCAACAACATTTCCCGGAATTTTAATTAAGATCTTATATTTTCATTCCCGAGTCAAAAAATTTCAAAACGACATCTATTTCAATTGCAACTGCGTCAATTCCGTAAATCGTGACGACATGTAAACAAACAAAGCACTTTTTTCAAGCGTGTCCAGATTATTAGATAAAAACCTTTCTAGTTACGGATTAGTAAAAGATAATTATAGAATAAATTTGACTTAATTTTGAACTACAATATTTTTCAGAAAATATCAAATTTATTTTTTGGACCATTTGCAGCCGATGTAGAAAAACTCGCCTTGGTGTGTTTTAGTTTTGTTTTATTTTTTGCAGAATCTACGCGGGTGGTCTAAATATTTACTCGGATCAATCAAAACTTTGATTAATACAACACTGGCGTACTGAAAGGACTTTATGTTAACATGGACTATCAGGTTAAGGACAACAACTGTTCATTTTTTTATCACTGTGAATGACTCTTAAGACAACACGAATCTGGTCATTTTTTGACGTATGGACATTTCATGTCACGCCCAACTGCATTGCACTGTCGAACTCCAGATTTATATTGACATTTCGTTACTGTATATATGACTTACCAGTTTAAAAGAAATCCAAACACAATTCCTGTCTCCAAGATTATTTGTACATGTACCACAATATTCCTAAAGTTCTACAATAAATGCGTAAATAAAAACGAATCTGGCCACCATTCATCGTCATGTTAATATTTTTTTTATCACGTCATATTTTACGTTGCAACAAGTAAAGGTCAGCATTGAAATCGTATTTGGGTCACAACTGACACGCAAAGATGACAATGTCATCAATATTTTTTAATACGCATCTATAGTACACGTACAATAACTAGGAGGAGATCACAGGGACCTGCTCCCGGCCTTTCGTTATCAATAATTTTAACCCTACTATCAATGTGAGGTACTAAAATATCACAAGGGATGACACCTGTTCATATTTATACTTAATTCCTACCTTTCGTACGGTTTAGTTGTGTTGAATAATGGTAATTCCAAATAAATATCACAAAAATCCTAAAGTATACTAAAAATCCAGCTTTTTACAATTTTGCCAAAGGGGGGGAGGGAGGGCATGTGCCCCTTGCCACCGGCTCATATGTCTCTGATAAGAAAAGATAGTGGTGAACATTAACATTTTTCATTTTGTGGTGAACATTAACATTTTTCTAACCATGATGTGCTTGCAAGGAACAAGGAACGCATGACTTTTTCCTTATTTCTGTTAGTGTTAATTATTTCTATCAGTACCCATTTGTTTATTCATCTTAAATTTTCCGTCAGTCTGATCCTACAAAATATTTGAATACTACCAACATCTACCGACAATGGTTTAGAATAGTAAGACACAATGAATTCTATTTATTTAACTATTAATTATGCCGTTCATACTATATGTATATCTGTTATTATTTATTAAACTCAGTCTTTCTAAAATAAATGCTATAAAATTATTAACCAGCTTGTTGTTGAAACATTAAAAGGTAATAACATTACACAAGAAGGAATATATGTCTGTATAATCTTGTCACAGATAATTTTAAAGAGTATGATTTCGATACTGAATATTGCTCACGCCTCTACTGTGCTTTTTCCAATAAAAAAATATTGAATATTGATAAATATTTTGTATGTGAAAGCAGAGACATGTCTGATGAAAGCGGTACCTATATAATTCTTTTCAAATTAAAAACTATTTTGTTCACTTGGAGATAGCATAATATTGGTCCAAATACACATACTTTAAAATGTCGAAATGAACATTATCAGTATTAAAGTAACCGTACGCAGTACGGTCTTATGTATGGGCACAATGGACAGTTGCCCGGTGGTCCCAAAAGCAAATGAACCCCATGCTAATCTATGTATGTTGTATACGGCATAATTTTTAATTATTAAACACTGATTTTGTTGGAAGTATCAATACAAGAAATATATGTTTAATTTTATCGACCATATATAATTTCATTTCTGTGAGTGTTTGTATAGATATGGGCCTCAGTGCACTGCTTTGACCGGGGCCTATATTGCTGACAAGACGGCCCTGACCGTACGTCATTCATCATTTACACTTCATGAATATATATCGGCTGTACATAGCATGGTATAGGCCAATATTGCTTATGTATGTTGGTTGCATTAATTGATATTTTCGTAAAAAAACTCTTTTCTTATGACTTAAAAGACCATACTTTCATTTTACAGACACCGGCGTCTACTACCCCCTTTAGGCTTTATAATGGTTGACACCCGCGTACTAGTACTAGTTAGTCTTCAATGTTTGCACTGTCCCTAGTCCAACAATAAAAGATTCCATACTTTTTTCTCATACTTTTCTATTCTACTTCATTTAACTTTCCAATGGATGTCATAGGGGATATCATTTAATTTCAAATACTAATGTCCTCTCTATAGGCCATGCCTACTCATATTATGTTGTGATATTCATCTTTCACTCAAATATATACACACTGGCCAGACAGAAATGCTGTGCTCGCATCTAGGCAATGCCTACTCCATATTATTGTTGTTATCTCTGTACCTTTGTAAAATTGGTTATGAGAAATAAAGATATATATATAGTATAAGTTATTTCAAAACAAAAGCAATAGTCAAACTTGAATATAACCGCTTTGGTGGTTTAAGAGTTTAGAATGTTGTTTCACTGCTATTATTGTGCAGCATTAAGGCGTAGGGGCAGCAATTTGGTATCATGATAATGCTTCGAATAAAGCGATGTGTTTATCTGTGGACTGTTTTAGTGCACCTTGCCAAAGACAATGTGAGCTTTTACCATCACTTGGCGCCTTCGTCCGTCGTCCTTCAACTTATCACATTGTAAGCTTCTCCTCTAAAACCGCTTATCAGCCAAATGAACCGAAACTTGGTAAGAAGCATATATGGAAGGTCCTCTATTCAAATTGCTCATTTCGTGCGGATCCGTTAACAAACATGGCCGCTATAGGCAATTCTTGTTTCTGGTTGGTCAATTTCTAAAAATCTCCTCTGAAACCGCTTAGCCAAATGAACCGAAACTTGGTAGGAAGCATCTATGGAAGATCATCTAGTAAGATCCGTTAGCAAACGTGGCCGACATAGGCAATTCTTTTTTCTGGTTGGTCAATCTCTTCTAAAAAGTCTTCTCCTCTAAAAGCGCTTAGCAAAATGAACTGAAACTTGGTAGAAAGCATCTATGGAAGGTCTTCTATTAAGATGCTCATTTCGTCCCGATCGATTAAGAAACATGGCCGCCATATTAAATTATTGATTTTGATTGGTCCATTTCCACCAAATCTTCTCCTCTTAAACAGCTTAGCCAATTGTACCGAAACTTGGTAGGAAGCATCTCTAGAAGGTCCTCTATAAAGATTGCTCATTTCGTCCTGAACCGTTAATAGACCTGGCCGCCATATGTAATTCTTGCTTCTGGTTAGAAAATTTCTAAAATAAATCTTCTCCTCTGAAATCGCTGAGTATGTACAAGATTTCCATGGCCGCCATAGGCAGTTCTTGTTTGTGATTGACCATTTTAAAAAATCCTCTCTAAAACTGTCTGGCCAAATTAATTGAAATTTGGTACAAAGCACCTATGGAATGTTCTGTATACAGTTTCCTCAAAACAGTTTCAATGCACTAGCACTATCAAATTCAAACTCACCGCGTTGGTATAACACAAAGCGTACATTATCATTTCATCTCGCCATGATATATTATATTATGAGTGTTGTTGTTGACAGGTTTCTATTGAGCTTTATTTCACTACTGAGTCGCAAATTAATGTCAGTTTGATCAATGTTCATATTAAACAAAGGTTACAAAAACAAATTATTCATCTAGTGGGCACTTTTACTGATTTATTTATCAAGTTCAAATCTAACATATATATTTTTCTGAGGGACCGTCGTGGACGTGATCGTATGGTAGTTGGATTTAGAACTACTTATGCAATTAGTACCTATCACCACTGATGTTGTATGTTCGAATCTCGATCAGGGCGAGGTGTACAACATTATGTGATCAAGTTTGTCAGTGACTTGCGACAGATCGGTGGGTTTCTCAGGGTCCTCCGGTTTCCTCCAACAATAAAACTGACCGCCACGTTATAGCTGAAATATTGTTGAAAGTGGCGTTAAACACCATCAAGCAAACAAACATAAATTTTTCTGACTAAATTTAGAGTAAGAAGTTTAAAATTCTCTCCCCATAGAAACTGTATGCGGGAAAAAATATATACTATGAGAATAGAATGTGCATATAATATCATACCGGAAAATTGGAGATGAATATCAATATATATTACGAATTTAGTTTGTTACACACATTTTCATTGGTTCTTGAACCCTGAATGTCAGCATATATTCGGAAAACAGACGGGGTATATATGTACGTTTTCAATAACAACACGGTTGACAAAAACAGAAATATTTACGCTTCACTGAATCAATATCATAATACGGAATAATAAATGTATTTTTACCAAATTAAATGCTGTTTTGTCATTAGAATTTATTCAGTCACTGGCAGGAGATATGTAATGAAAAAGGTGGACGAATTAACTAAAAATCGTAGGGAAATGGACAGAGAAAATATTTCTGGGCATATGCCGGAGGATCGTGAAATGCCTGAATATTGTCCAATTAGAAATTTTGAGACCTACCTCCAAAAACTTCACCCTTAGTGCAACAGGCTTTGGCAATTTCCTACAGACAGTTTTAATATTTCCGATGAATGTTGGTTCCAAAAAAGACCGATAGGAAAAGACACATTGGCATCATTTATGTTCACATTAAGTAAAAAAACAGGCCTTTCACAAATCTACACCAACCACTCCATTCGTGCAACGGGTGCAACTATCCTCGGAAGAAACTGTTCAATGACACAAATTATGGCAGTTACCGGACACAAATCTGCTTTGTCAGTTGCAGTATATCAACGTGTTTCATCAAAGGAAAAACAATTTTTGGGAGACATTATCACAAGTTCTGTTCGTGGAGAGCAACCATCTCAACTATCCTCAATAATGCCACCGCACAGTACTTCCCGGTTGCAACTCATGCCGCCGACACAAAACAGTTCAAGTTCAACATCACTTGTTCAAATGAGAGCCAATACACATGTTCCATCGTCGGTTACGGACGTCGTTGACATTTTGGATGTAAATTATGATGATTTATTTTGTGATTATAACACTCTTACAACAGTTAATTCCGTCACAAACACCAGAACAATTCAGCAAACTTCCATGTTCCACGGCTGTACCATTACAAATTTGAACATAACAATCAACAAGTGAAAGTGTGTTAAACTTTCCGCCTTTAAAACTTTCGAGGTCACGGGGCCACACCAAGTTTTTGCTTATTGTTAACATTTTAATTATTGAAATTGTTTCACAAACTCGTTGTTTTGTTATGTAATATATTAATGTTATAATTATAAAGTTTATAAAATTTACTGCATATGAAATTGTGTTGATTTAGAAATATTGAACAGGATTTTCCTTTATGAGACACCTCAGTACATAAAATATCACGTGACAAATATTTGACGTCATTGAACAAAGAATGTCAGAGGTACGAAAAGGGACATCTAGAAATACGGAAAATGAAAATAAAAGACGCAAAATATTTAATAAAGTTTTAAATATGAATTGGGACTATGTACGTGGTATAAAAAAAACCAAAAGGAAAATAAAAATAAACAAACAAAAAGGAAACAAACAAAAAAAAATAAATAAACAAAAATTTAAAAAAAATTTATACGACAGTTTGGTTCTGTATTTAACAAAAAAATGGTTAAATCCGTAATATATTTGTTATTCAGCTATCAGACAGGGTATATAATGTGACATTCCCGGCTTATGATCTATATTCCCTGAGGCGCATATGTAGTAGCTAAATGATCGCTGTTTAACGCTAAATTAGCAATTTTTAGCTATATTATGACGAGAACAAGTTCTATTCGATGAGAGATGATGATGTCCGCTTTATACTAGACCAACACACTTAATTAGATTTTCATAGTGCTGAAGCAATAGTCCGCAGGTAGACATAAGAAGAGTTTGAAGATACCAAAGGGAGGTAATCAGAATCCGTATATCGAAAAAGAACAGACAACACAATGGCCAAAAGAAAAAGCACAATAGGATAAACAACGATCTACAAAGCATACACATAAAACTAGAGATCGAGTAACACGAACCCCACTAAATACCGAGGGTGAGCTCATGTGCTCCGGAAGGGTAAGCAGTTCCTGCTTGACTAGTGACATCCGTCGTGGTAATCTAATTACAAACCCGGTGATAAGTCATGAATTAGGAAAGGGCCGGGAAGTATTTACGACAAGTGGAATATATCCGTGATCATTTGTGACACAGATATTACATAACGGTCAACAAAGTCATGGTGGCGACCGTAAATCTTTCGAAGTGATGACTTAACCTTAACCAAGACGAACCCTTGGTTCAGTAGCTTCCTTGTTAGAAGCAACCGTCTATCAAGGACATCCTGATAGTAACCACAAGCTCTGGAATATCGTCGCTCAACTCGGACACATTGTTATGATTTCGAGTCAACCACGGACACATTGTTATGATTTCGAGTTAACCAGACTTTACTCTTACTCCTTAGTGATGCTTTCTTAGTGGAGAAGCATGAAATAACAATTTGACCCGACAGGTATATGCAACATATATGTATAATGCATAATTACATTCTAACGCTTTTAATGATAAAGATTGTAAAGTATAATATGCAATGCAATATGCAATACACTGCTTCTGATTACCCATTTGATATCTTCAAACTTTTCTTTAAAATGAAGGAACCTGGAACACTCAGAGAAAGTCAACGATCCAACGCTAGTATTTGACACATATTATCACAAGATTGTAACGTGTACACTTCATAAATGCGGCGAGTATGTTTCAGAGAACGAAATGGTGGCATATGTACTGATTGTATAGACAGATCTAGACAAAATCCAACTCACATACGATTGTCTGTGTGCTACACCCTAACATAAGCATCAATGAAAACATTTTTGCTTACCAAGATGTATTACCTTAATTATTCCTTAGCTGATAATGTGTATGTTTTTCTTCAGGCTCGTATTAAAATAATGATTAATTATTACTTCTATGATTAACTACGACGTAGAAAGACATAAGAATAACAAGCTACTTAGCAAAGTGTACTTTAATGAATGTACATTTAATTACATGACCTTTGGACGAAAATAGGAACAATATTTATAATGAACAAATATAATGTCGAGTTCAGACGTATATTTAAAATATTTCGAAAATGTATCAAAATAGTTTCTAAGACGTATTGCACGTTCACACGTCGCCATATTTCTGGTGCGTTTCGAAATCGGTTCGGGTGAAACACTTTATCGAAAACCCGTTCCAGAGCACCCCTCTTCACCCGTTCCGGATCACCCCTCTTCACCCGTTCCGGAGCACCCCTCTTCACCCGTTCCGGAGCACCCCTCTTCGCCCGTTCCAGAGCACCCCTCTTCACCCGTTCCGGAGCACCCTTCTTCACCCGTTCCAGAGCACCCCTCTTCACCCGTTCCGGATCACCCCTCTTCACGCCGGTTTCTAGTGGTGTTCGTGTTGCTAAATTATTGATTTTCTAGATATAGTGTTTTGTAGATAATAAAAACGTAGGTATCAAATGTAGTACGCACGACGCGTCTCTTGAATAATCTTCATCAAGTTCGCTCAATGCAAAGAAATTCAACAGCCAAATAACTTAAAGTATTTAGGAGCCTGAAAACTACGAAAACAGATAATTATAATAGGTTTACTACTGTTGTATATAACTATAGAGAAAACAGATTAAAAGGACATTTGTCCTTAATGTATCTCTGGATAAATGTAGCCACCATAAACTATATTCATTTTGGTACCTGAGTTTATTGACTGTATGCAGCCTGTTTAGAGTCTGCGAAAGTTGCGTTCCTAATGTTGACCTCTATTTTCTGTATTACGTCACAGTTCAATAACAAATTAAATACCCATCAGACATAAATATCTGTTATAATGTAGTTTTAAGTTGTACAAATAAAATCATATTATAATCGTTGATAGAAATGAGTGACAAATTACTTTATTTAAATGTTGACTGTAGAAAATCTATCGGAGAACGACGTTCGATTTCTCTGTATTGTATTTATAGAAGTTGTCTTGAGGTAATTATTACCAATTCGTGACAATATATTCCGGGAGAAGATATATATGGTTTTCTTTCATATATTTAGAATTATTCGGTACAATCATTTTCCGTCTAGTTTTAGAATAAAAATAGTCAATTTTGATATTGTTGTTTAAAATTGTTCTTCTCTCAGCGGAATTGACACACATTTGTTGATACACTGCAGCACGCACTCGCTTAACTTAATGACGAACTATTTAGCCCCTCGGTCAAATTCCCTTTATTTATATTTACTTTTTCTGTCTTTCATGTACTTAATGTCTATTGAAGTGTATTTAGAGTCTAACAACATTATGAATGAAAACGCAAAGTAAAATAATAGTGTGACAGCCCTTTATGATTTTTTTTTATTATCCTATCTCCGTTAAGAAAATACCAATAGCACTCACATATTACAAGCCATTGTTTAATGTTTATTACCAGTCTCGTCATGATAAAGCTATACAATACGTACTTTGCATTAAACAACAACCTCTCAGTCACTCTATCGCCATTCAAACCTCTCAGTCACTCTATCGCCATTCAAACCTCTCAGTCACTCTATCGCCATTCAAACCTCTCAGTCACTCTATCGCCATTCAAACCTCTCAGTCACTCTATCGCCATTCAATTTTAAACATAGAATGTACAATAATTACAGATGAAAGATGTGACAACTCAAATGAATATCGAAAGGATGGGTTTTTTTTACTTTAATTTAGTTATTTTATTGAAAATTAAAAGAATGCCAAATGAAAAGTTTAAATATCATTATAATAAAAGAAGAAAAATGTGATAAACAGAATTTTGAAGATAGAATTAATTTTCAAAACATTGAAATGAAAAAGCAGCATAAATGTCGAAAAGAAAAGTGCAATTTCTGAATGAAAAGTTTGAACATAAAATGAAAACATATAAAATACCGATTTTTCACAAATGGTTTAAATAACATGTAAATAATTTACATACTATAATGGAGATTGAGGATGTTAAAATGGATGTAGTAAAGGAGAATACAAAGATCGTGGTGTGAATGGTAGTAAAGGAGAATACAAAGATCGTGGTGTGAATGGTAGTAAAGGAGAATACAAAGATCGTGGTGTGAATGGTAGTAAAGGAGAATACAAAGATCGTGGTGTGAATGGTACTGATTGATTACTTATACATCTATTGGGTTTATGTAAAGTTTCACATTAACATAAAGTACTTTCGCGGCTAACCTATAACTTTCCTACTGTTATAACATTATACTCCCACTTCTGTGTTTTTCTTCATTTTTTTTTAAATGTGATGATTTAACAGGTTTTAATCAATGATTGGAAAAACGATAAAGCAACAATTTTACAACCTAAAATACAACACTTCCACGGACATGTTCATGTTTTATAAAGAGCTTCTGATTACCTCTTTGGTATCTTCGAACTTATGATCTAACTGACCACAATTGTTTGACAGCACAAAACGAAACCTATGCTATATGAACTGTAGAAAACTTTACAAGTTTTTTAACACTTGTATCTACCGGTAGTCCCTTTGCAGTTAGTTATGGCAATGGAATATGGCTAAACTTAACTAAACCTATACTATTCCATTTCTGCCGTTGTTTACTTTCTGTTTGGTGGAGTTTGAGGCATGCCAGAACTTTGATTGTGCTCGGTGAGAATGTCTGCCTTAAGGTTTTAGCTCACAGGAGTCAGAGGATCGTGTGACGTATTGTCATCACTTTGGACCCGTCATTGTCATCGTTAGCATTTAGTGTTCTATCACTTCCCCTGAAACAAGTATGCCAGTTGGCACCAAACTTTGTAGGAATGCTGTTTGATGCCTTTACGGCAAAATTTTTACCCCTTAAAAAAAGAAAAAAGAAATCAATTAATATATTGATAATGAATTTTATTCAGATGAAATAAGTAATTCAAAAGAACTAATTCCTAACAATATACCTTTACTATTATATATAATTAATGTACAAAACAGCATTTTGTTTGTAACACAAATACTTTTCTATTTTTAAATAACTGTTCGATAAGATTGGGTGACAAATGCTGGTTTTAGATTTTTTTTTTTTATCATATTTCATTAATATCCTTTAGGTATTACATTTCAAAAATATCCAAAATTGATTCCAGATACAAAAAAAAATGTTTTTACATAACATCTTTGCAGTAAAGTTTCTTATGAACATTATATGTGGAATTTATTATGAACTAAACTTATGCACTAGGTATAATATCTGTCTTTGACACAGTGCAGTAAAATTGTAGTAGTTTAGTTATAAGTAAGCGTCATAACTCCCTATATATATTATGAAGATAGCAATTAATGCTGTACTGTCTCTTCGAATTACGACTTCTGATTACCCCTTTGGTATCTTCAAGCTTTTCTTAGTTTAATAATATCTTATTGTACATAACCAATAGGATTGGACACCAATTATACCAACTTATATGAAGCCCTCTCCTAATAAAACATACACATGTAATAATGACAGGAGGACAAAACACTAACAATAGATATTTCATTTAAATGCTGACACTGATAAGAAGAAAGTAAGAAGCATAGGTGAAAAATTACTGACTTAGCTCTAAAATCGCTTAGATTGGTTTATGAATGTTCAAAGATTTTGGAGTAATCATCAGAACTATAGGTCATCGTTCCCACAGAGTGTAGTTCCAATATTTAAATTGATATCGTCGCAATTACTAAGAAGTGGTTTTCTTTCGTTCAGGTATAACGGACATTCTAAAAATAATGAATAGCATCTTCAAAAGAAGCACTGCAATTACATTTATAATTATCTATTATATGTACCTTAACAGATAGGGATTGAGGGAGTTGCATTGATGTCTAAGTCTAATATGTATTCTAACATGACGTCCTTCTTTCGCTTTGTAAACAAACGAGCGATTTATTGATTGGGTATAATCTCATTAGCACATGCGCTGGTGCATGTGACTGACTTTCCCGTCATAAATGTACATGTTGATGAATTATCGTCTGCTCGAAATTGGCAGAATAAATTGTGTGCGACATTGTCCGCAAACGTAAATATAAATTACCGTCTTCTAATCAAAGTATACTACCATATTTGTACTCTTAGACATATCAGAATCGAAATAATTCATGGAAGCCAGAATGTGTTTTGAGCTTTAACATGAGTTGGCGGATACTACTAATATCCGCCAACCCATGCTAAAACTCAAAACACATTATCCGCCAACCCATGTTAAAACTCAAAACACATTCTGGCTTCCATGATTTATTTCTTAGATATTCTTAGCTTCCTTGGACCTTCATTATAATATTCTTAGCTTCCTTGGACCTTCATTATAATATTCTTAGCTTCCTTGGACCTTCATTATAATATTCTTAGCTTCCTTGGACCTTCATTATAATATTCTTAGCTTCCTTGGACCTTCATTATAATATTCTTAGCTTCCTTGGACCTTCATTATAATATTCTTAGCTTCCTTGGACCTTCATTATAATATTCTTAGCTTCCTTGGACCTTCATCATAATATTCTTAGCTTCCTTGGACCTTCATTATAATATTCTTAGCTTCCTTGGACCTTCATTATAATATTCTTAGCTTCCTTGGACCTTCATTATAATATTCTTAGCTTCCTTGGACCTTCATTATAATATTCTTAGCTTCCTTGGACCTTCATTATAATATTCTTAGCTTCCTTGGACCTTCATTATAATATTCTTAGCTTCCTTGGACCTTCATTATAATATTCTTAGCTTCCTTGAACCTTCATTATAATATTCTTAGCTTCCTTGGACCTTCATTATAATATTCTTAGCTTCCTTGGACCTTCATTATAATATTCTTAGCTTCCTTGGACCTTCATTATAATATTCTTAGCTTCCTTGGACCTTCATTATAATATTCTTAGCTTCCTTGGACCTTCATTATAATATTCTTAGCTTCCTTGGACCTTCATTATAATATTCTTAGCTTCCTTGGACCTTCATTATAATATTCTTAGCTTCCTTGGACCTTCATTATAATATTCTTAGCTTCCTTGGACCTTCATTATAATATTCTTAGCTTCCTTGGACCTTCATTATAATATTCTTAGCTTCCTTTGACCTTCATTATAATATTCTTAGCTTCCTTGGACCTTCATTATAATATTCTTAGCTTCCTTGGACCTTCATTATAATATTCTTAGCTTCCTTGGACCTTCATTATAATATTCTTAGCTTCCTTGGACCTTCATTATAATATTCGGGGGTTTTGTAGGTATCATCTTTCATCCTATTTTTAAATAAAGATAATACAAATGTATATGAAAATTTCTTATTGATACATCTAGATTGTTCCAAAGCGAAATGTTAGATAGAATAAATGGACTGAATGTCTCTTGTGTTAAATGATATAATACTTTCTAAATTGTTTGCTTTGTAAATAATATCACGGAAATACCAAACATCTGAAAATTTGGAAAGAAATTTGAAATAAGAGATGCGGAATTCAGTGAAACACTCAGTAGCATGAACATGTAGACAGAATAATGCGCTGAGCAGGTTGCTCTATTTTACTATATAGTGAACTTGATTGTCGTTCTTCTTGCGCTACATTTAAGATTTCATAAATTACAGCAGTTCAAGTTTCATTATAAATCATGTTATAAATATAAGTATTTACATAACATTTCATGATTATGAATTAGGAATGGATTAGTGTTTTATTCTGTTAGTTTGTTTTGGAAAGCTGTAGGGCTATTTTGCTCTAATTAGTTTTTTCCACAAGACGAGCCGATTTCAAAATTTACTGACATGATTAACGATAAAAATATGGAGTAAAAATACTTTTTTGATTAATATATCACATGATCTAGGCAGTTGACATAGAGGGCAAACATTTCTAACAATATATTTTTCCTTTATCTTATTTAGCTGGTAATAAACAGGGAATTCCCCTCCAAAAGAAGGATATCTAACCAAACGGAAGTAATGGTTTTCTGTGTTCCAATATGTCATACAAATAATATACATATAAGAATATATGTTAATATATTGGATTGGTTGGCAATGTCCTTAAGAGCAAAATCTAAGAAATATTTGAAAATACCAATAGGTAATCAGAAGACGTAGATAGAAGAGGAATAGACAATACAATGGCCAAAAGAAAAAAAGTCAAAATGAAAAACAATTGTCTACAAAATATTACACAAAAACAACCAAATGGTTTAGCAACAGGAACGCAACAAAACAGCCGTGGTGCACTCATATGCTCCGGAAGGGTAAGCAGTAAAACAGCCGTGGTGCACTCATATGCTCCGGAAGGGTTAGCAGTAAAACAGCCGTGATGCACTCATATGCTCCGGAAGGGTAAGCAGTAAAACAGCCGTGATGCACTCATATGCTCCGGAAGGGTAAGCGGTAAAACAGCCGTGGTGCACTCATATGCTCCGGAAGGGTTAGCAGTAAAACAGCCGTGATGCACTCATATGCTCCGGAAGGGTAAGCAGTAAAACAGCCGTGATGCAATCATATGCTCCGGAAGGGTTAGCAGTAAAACAGCCGTGATGCACTCATATGCTCCGGAAGGGTAAGCAGTAAAACAGCCGTGATGCACTCATATGCTCCGGAAGGGTTAGCAGTTAAAAACAAGAACACCGTCATGCTGGTCACTTTTAAATTTTTTATAGACTTTGTAAATAATATGGTATGAAAGATGTTGGTAAGTAAATCGGTAGTACGTTCGTCTTATATTACCGTATTGCCTGCATGATTTCAAGTACGAGTTCATACACTGAAATGAAGAAAACTTTTTGCATTTGATTTTAGTTATATTTTTTTATATGTAACTAAAAGAAGATGTGCTAAAAATAAATTAATTACAGAAAGGTAAAAATAGTTTAAGTGCTAGAAATAAGGAAAATGATTCATTGTTCCATATACAGTCAAACCTGTATATAAAGGCCACCCAAGGAAACCTGAAAATGTGGCAAACCTGTATATAAAGGCCACCCAAGGGAGCCTGAAAATGTGGCATTTATATACAGGTTAAAATTATATGCACTATTCATTAATGGGAATAATAAGGCTGTCCTTTAAGGCAGGTTTGACTCTATATTAATTACCTTACGTTGTCTTTGGTTACTGTGATACATGTACATGTCTATAATTAGATGATAAACAGATTATTCTGTGAAATATAAGCCTAGCCTAGATTGCTGAACCATCTAATAATTGATGTCTTGGTCAGGAAATGCTGTGTTTGCATGTATGGCCATTTAAAAAATAGACATCAATAGTGACGAAAGTAATTTAATTTAAACGTATTATATTCAGAAAAGTACTGAAAAGGATTGGATAGCAGGACAAGCCTATGTATATCCTATCCTCGAAAGTACATGTATTATGTCTACAGAGTCTTAATATAGCATCGATTACTAAATAAGCGTTAGAGAATACCGAAGGGAAATCAAAAATGGATAATCCAAAGAAACTGGCAACATTTACTAAATTTTTAAACAAAATATGTGTTTTCAGATGAATTAAGAAAAAAAATAGAAAATATTTTTATGTGTGTATATAATGTCTAGACGGGTAGAATGCATAAGTATTATTTGTAACCTCATATCAACCTTGTTCTGTCAGGTCTGTAATATATAGCATTGAATTTGACATGTCCAAAATGTATTCATATAAAAAGTTTTTTTATTATTTCTAATTAATCAAGAGGCCATCTTGAAATTAATTCACATTATGAAACAATACCCAAGTAGAGATTGAAAGTTAAATATATAAAGTAAATGGTAAAGCAATCTCAATTAAACATCAAGAAATGTATTTAATAAAACAACTGAAGATTAAATTGTCACAGGAAAATGGAGAAATAAACATACTCTGCAAAATATTAATTTGTAATCTACTAAAATTAAAACCACATATTTAATTATCTTAATTACTGATGTAATAAACATACTAAAATTTAAATGATAAAAACGTAGATATCTTTAGTGCACACGACGCGTTTCTGGAATAATCTTCATCAGGTGACGCTCAAAGTCAAATAACATATTATTCACGGAAATGACTTACACCATCCGTTCATGTCTTGACAATATGAGTAACATGGCGAGTGTCTTATAAGAGACAGGAACTGCTTACCAAACACCTGTGTTCACTCCTGATTTTTGGTGTTGCTCATCATTTTAGTTTTCTGTGTTGTGTTGTTGGTGGAGTTCGTGTTGCTCATCATTTTAGTTTTCTGTGTTGTGTTTTTGGTGGAGTTCGTGTTGCTCATCATTTTAGTTTTCTGTGTTGTGTTGTTGGTGGAGTTCGTGTTGCTCATCATTTTAGTTTTCTGTGTTGTGTTTTTGGTGGAGTTCGTGTTGCTCATCATTTTAGTTTTCTGTGTTGTGTTGTTGGTGGAGTTCGTGTTGCTCATCATTTTAGTTTTCTGTGTTGTGTTGTTGGTGGAGTTCGTGTTGCTCATCGTTTTAGTTTTCTGTGTTGTGTTGTTGGTGGAGTTCGTGTTGCTCATCATTTTAGTTTTCTGTGTTGTGTTGTTGGTGGAGTTCGTGTTGCTCATCATTTTAGTTTTCTGTGTTGTGTTGTTGGTGGAGTTCGTGTTGCTCATCATTTTAGTTTTCTGTGTTGTGTTGTTGGTGGAGTTCGTGTTGCTCATCGTTTTAGTTTTCTGTGTTGTGTTTTTGGTGGAGTTCGTGTTGCTCATCATTTTAGTTTTCTGTGTTTTGGTTTTTGTTTTGTTTGTCTTCGTTCTGTGTCTTGTGCACCCAAAGTTGCCAGTGTCGTTGGATTGTCCATTCTTGATTTTCCCTTCGGGTTTCTCTAACGTTTATTACCTTTTTGCTCTTTCCGGGGGTAGCTATTGTTACAAGTTTTATGGTTGCCTCCATGACTTGATTCACCGTTACGGAATATCTGTGTCACAAATGACCATGGATATAGTCCGTTTGTCATAATCACAATCTGATCCTTTCCTCATCTATGACTCATGTATTGTAACAAGAGTAACATGACCGGTGTCACGTGTTGATCAGGAACTACCTACCCTTCTGGAGCACCTGCGGTCATACCCCCTCCACCGGTTTTTATTGCGGTTTATATTTCTCGATCTTTTGTTCTCTCTAGTGTTTCATTGTTTCTCATTTTGTCCTTTTTGTTTTGGCCATTGCACTGTCCGTCCTGCGATTTACGGCTTCTGATTAGCCCTTTAGTATCTTAGATTTACAGCTTCTGATTACCCCTTTGGTATCTTAGATTTACGGCTTCTGATTACCCCTTTGGTATCTTAGATTTACAGCTTCTGATTACCCCTTTGGTATCTTAGAATTACGGCTTCTGATTACCCCTTTGGTATCTTAGATTTATAGCTTCTGAATACCCCTTTGGTATCTTAGATTTACGATTTTTGACTACCCCTTTGGTGTCTTAGATTTACGGCTTCTGATTACCCCTTTGGTATCTTAGATTTACGGCTTCTGATTACCCCTTTGGTATCTTAGATTTACAGCTTCTGATTACCCCTTTGGTATCTTAGATTTACGGCTTCTTATTACCCCTTTGGTATCTTAGATTTACGGCTTCTGATTACCCCTTTGGTATCTTAGATTTACGGCTTCTGATTACCCCTTTGGTATCTTAGATTTACGGCTTCTGATTACCTCTTTGGTATCTTAGATTTACGGCTTCTGATTACCCCTTTGTTATCTTAGATTTACGGCTTCTGATTACCCCTTTGGTATCTTAGATTTACGGCTTCTGATTACCCCTTTGGTATCTTAGATTTACACCTTCTGATTTCCCCTTTGGTATCTTAGATTTACGGCTTCTGATTACCCCTTTGGTATCTTAGATTTACGGCTTCTGATTACCCCTTTGGTATTTTAGATTTACGGCTTCTGATTACCCCTTTGGTATCTTAGATTTACGGCTTCTGATTACCCCTTTGGTATCTTAGATTTACACCTTCTGATTTCCCCTTTGGTATCTTAGATTTACGGCTTCTGATTACCCCTTTGGTATCTTAGATTTACGGCTTCTGATTACCCCTTTGGTATCTTCAAACGTTTCTCACAACTCCGGTGACAAGTCATGAATGAGAACAAAAAACCGGATTATCCGCAGATATTCCATATGGTAAACCAAGTCATGATGACACGATAGAGGGTTGCTACTACCAAGGAATCTACTGAACCAAGGGTTAATTTGAAGTCATCACTTGGAAATTAATCTTGAGTATCGAGGGCTGTTCGTTTTTAGTCATGACAAAATATAAAAGCAATCAGAAATGCAATAAGTTCCCAATGGAATTCAAACAAACTTACGAAATACTTGTTTTGTTTAATTTATTAATTAATTTATTTTCTTTTTATTATTTTATCCTTTTTAACGTTTGTTAAGTTCAGCGATGTGTATCGGTTAAAGATCGTTGTTGTTGTTGATATATTATGTCCCTTTAGTCATGATTTACATAAGCATAGGTTGAATGAACCGTATTGTCTAAGATTAAATAAATACTGCTTACGTCATAAGCATACGTGTCTATTGTAACAAAATATTTTTAAAAACTTGCATAAACAGTTCCGTCCTTTTCCTGGCTAATACAAATCTATTTCGTGGGAATATGATTCTATATAAAATAACATTTATTTGATCCACTCCACTGTTTGTGAGTGACCGAGGTTGATGACGTTTGAACTTTGATATCGAATATTTTTGGAACGCCTCCTAAAGACTGGTTCGCTTAACATTATATCTTTCTGTGCAATTATTTATATCAAAATTATCTATATACATGGAAAAAAATTAATGTAGAAACCGAACACTTGGTTGACTCAGGAGTGGAATGGACAATTGACTGTAATTCACGAAACCAAATTAGCTATATGCAGATATATGATATACAATCAACCAACATATTAGAAAAGCAGAATTGCTCTAATATATGTATTTAAATACTGTTATAGTGACAGCCGGAGCCTTTGAACCGTAATGAGAGCGGTAGGTTTGGCGCTTTAAAATCTGATTCAACCCACCATTTCTTTAGAAATGCCTGTACCAAGTCAGGGTCATTACGGTTTTCACAGTTTTCCGGTTGTTGACTGATTTTGTCTGTTTATATAATTATGAGTTTTGACTTTCCCTTTGTAAGATTGTTCGGAGTTCGGTAATTTTGTTATTACCCTTATATAGTATGGCAATGTTGCTGTCGGTCAGAACAAGAGTAGAAATATCTGCCTACTTAGAAAAATAGGAGACCTAGAAAATATAACTATGGAAGTAAGGCTATTTTATCCTTTTCATAAGCTTTTAAGTTCTAAAATTTTTTTTTATATATTTTCCAAATGTCCTCGTAAGTTCTGGTGTGTATTGTAGTCCTCCCAGCGGCAGTCTCAATAATGTAAAAGGGGACCAACGGGCGATACTCTTCCTCCTCCGGAAGCTATTGTGTTTTAAGATTTCTGATGGTGGCGAACAATAGTAAACAATAATAGAAATTACTGGTTTATAGATTTGTGTCATGACTTAACTTATTTTGTCAAGCACGAAGAAAAAACCAAAAGTGGCTACACAGAAAATGAAGTCATTAAAGGCATACAAGCTGTCAGAATTTAATTTTTTTTTATATTAAAAGTTGTCAATATTCGATCTTTTATACTAATTGCAGTTGAAATTTTTCATAATATCATACGCAAATAGCCTAGAACGAAAGAAATACGTCGCTGTTTGATTCTCTTGCATCCAGTAAAACATTCAATGTTTACCCGCATAATATTCATATATTCATGAATATGATCATATGACCATTGATGACCTACACAGTGACCTCATTCGGTAAAGCGTTTGCGCATGTGCGAAATTGTTTGCTGAAAAAAAGCACATGTTATAAATATAAATATTGACGGATCCTACGCGAAAACGACACAAAGGAGGATTCAGCAAGCTTTGTGTAAAGATAAAAAAAAGACTCCATTTTTCAACACGTAAGCATAATTTAGTATCTGTTTTAGGCTGAATCGTATTTTGACAGAATTGCATCGTAGTTTTTTTATATATTCTTTTTTTCAGGAGAAAACGCTAGGTGATATCTCTTTTTAAATTAGAGACTAAAATAATGAACTTCATGTCGGTATTTTTCTAAAAACAAATATAATCAAGTCAACTCAAGTGTTGTCAATAATATGCAATACAATTTGTTTACAATTTTCCCTTTATCGGGCCCCTTTGCAGAGTTGGGTTTGATTTTATTGATTTCATCACGTATTTTCGATTTTAAGTGTCATTCTTACTAAATACCATTATATAATATTAACTGATTCCCCCGGGATCCAATTTCATAGATATATTTCTTAAATTTTATTAATTCTAACCAATATTTACCTACAACATGCTTTCTGGTTATTTATAGCAGTTATCAGTGTCCGATAAACTTCGGAAAAGAAGCCGACTTATAATTAGGTGTGTTAATGGCGATTTCATCAACAGACATTCGAATTCTTTTCACTAATTACGACATTATAACATATTTTGTAAACCTGACTTCTTGTTCAGAACATTTTATTAGTATAAAACATCGAATATTGGCAACTTTTAATATAAACAAAAAAAAATCAATTCCGACAGCATGTATGCCTTTAATATGATGGAGTTCCTTATCGATAAGAATTTGTCGAGTTCGGAGGACACATTTTCCGAACAATTAAATATGTATACTAAAGTATAAAAAAAAAATAGAACTATTTCCTATGTGTTAGGTGATACGATTCCTCGGCTAAACTTACACTACTAGCATTATTAAGTCTTTATCTGACCAAAAGCGATAGTTTGAACAACCATTGTGAAAAAAAAAGTCCAGACAATATATTTAGTGACCTTAACTTAATAAACACATAGTCATGAATCAATAACTATATGCTAAACGAAATCACTCGGGGTCCTTCGTTTCAAATGTTTTTTACACAATATAGAACAAAAATTGTTACCTTTAAAACACATGGCATGTTAATATTATTATTCTATTTCTTTTTGTTTGTTTACTTTTTGTTGTTATTTTTCACTGCTGTCATTAATCACCTGCTTCATTGTTTAATTATTAGCTAGAACATTGTGTAAACGTATGATTCACGCTCCCTATTTATCAGGTGTTACCATAAATGTAACGTCAAATCTAGATACGTGTATATGCATTTTGGCTATGTGCTAAATATAAGTGGGAAGTAGCTTTAATTAGTTACATGACTCCCATTATTCTTGAAAATCAATTGTTGCCTTAGAATACATAAGAAAAAAATATCGTCTCGGAAATTTTTCCTAAATTCTTTGATTTGCTGATAAATCATATTTAAAATGTTGCTATTCTACAGCAGAGAAAAAAATACTGTACAAAAAACTAAAGACAAGAACCTTGTTAACGAAAAATGCTTAAGAACCATAGTAACTGATAAGACCAAAACACAATGAAAAATACATGATTTTAAACGTTTTATGTTGGTAACGTAGGAAACAAAACTAGTTTTTAATGTTAAAATGTTGATTGTGATTTCTGAGACTAATGATTGATATATCTTTAGTCAATGATGTTACTCTCCAACAACTCTTTCCCCTCCTTAAATGTTTGAGCTCTTGGGTTTTGGTTGCAACTGTAAACAAAATATTTAAATTGGTAAATGAGGATGTCTTTTTTCAGGATTGAAAACTGTATTTCAAAACAAGATAAAACACATTATAGTATATTCATACAAATGAATGGTAACGTTGGAAACGTGTCCTGCGTTACATTGAAAAGTGTGCCATTAATTTCAGATAAGTTCCGGTGTAAATGTCGTTCGCATTCATTTGTACCATCTTAAAACTGTATATTGTTGTTCTTTTTTCTTCTTTGTTAAAAATTAAGTAAATACATGCTTCCAGAAATTATTTATCGATTTATTTTTTATATGACAGTGAACTTACCTTCTCGATGTTAAAAACATTCCATGAATTGTCGTAAATATACGCTGCAGTGACGTTGATGTGACGTCTTGTCAGAGAGAGACCCTCCCCCTGATCAACAAGACAAACCATCAGTGTAACATAGGATACCAAGTAAAAAAATGTGCACTTTCCGCCTGCTTTTAATTTGACGAAGAATAGAAATACAATAATATATAAGTAATTATAATAGTACAATCAGTGTTTATCAGATTTATATATTTAGGCATTATAATAAAGCATAGGGATTACAGATTTATATATTTAGGCATTATAATAAAGCATTGGGATTACAGATTTATATATTTAGGCATTATAATAAAGCATTGGGATTACAGGTTTATATATTTAGGCATTATAATAAAGCATTGGGATTACAGATTTATATATTTAGGTATTATAATAAAGCATTGGGATTACAGATTTATATATTTAGGCATTATAATAAAGCATTGGGATTACAGATTTATATATTTAGGTATTATAATAAAGCATTGGGATTACAGATTTATATATTTAGGTATTATAATAAAGCATTGGGATTACAGATTTATATATTTAGGTATTATAATAAAGCATTGGGATTACAGATTTATATATTTAGGTATTATAATAAAGCATTGGGATTACAGATTTATATATTTAGGCATTATAATAAAGCATTGGGATTACAGATTTATATATTTAGGTATTATAATAAAGCATTGGGATTACAGATTTATATATTTAGGCATTATAATAAAGCATTGGGATTACAGATTTATATATTTAGGCATTATAATAAAGCATTGGGATTACAGATTTATATATTTAGGTATTATAATAAAGCATTGGGATTACATATTTATATATCTAGGCATTATAATAAAGCATTGGGATTACAGATTTATATATTTAGGCATTATAATAAAGCATTGGGATTACATATTTATATATTTAGGTATTATAATAAAGCATTGGGATTACAGTAGCGTAGGAAACTGTCTTGATTATCTTTGCAAGTCGAAATTCAAACTTGCTCGATTTATTCAAAACATTTGACTGAATGTAATCTTACGACTATACATTATTTTCTAACACTCTCTTAATGTTTTTCATGCTTGCTTAAATCCAATGATGGATTTAGTGTGCGCGACTGCAAATGTCAGTAACGTTCATAACTGCTTGAAAACAATTGGCTTTTTTTTTCAAATAAAGTTCATTGAATATCTTTTATTCTCAACTCACAACATGTAGATTTCGTGAAAAACAAGAAGAATTTCGTGTGATGTTAATTGGCGACATATTATTTTCATAGGTGTTTCCACACATTCTCGCTGATCTAAAGTACAACCAAAACATCAAGACCTACTGGACAACGGACGGTCGTGTCTACGCAAAACTTAACGAAAGTAGCAGACGAACGCTCATACGGAACCATGATGACATCAGAAACCTACTTAATGCCTCTGACTATGATATAAATTAAACTTAAAAAACTTAGCTATATATTATTTATTTCAGATTAATAGTTATTGTTTTTGAGTTTTTTTTCCTTGTCATTCATGTACTGAATTGTATGTAAATATTTATCTTCCATCAAATTTGTATCCACTAAAATGGACTATCCTCTTACAATTCCATCCCCCATATAACTTTTATGCAGTAAATCCAGGTCAAACCACATTGTTTTTCTCCATAATGCTAAAAGTCCAGCCTAAATTCACTAAGTTTCATATTTATTGTTCTTCATATCCTATTTTTGTCATAACCCAACTTGTCCACACGCTGTAAGTCATACTATCCAAAACAAGCATTTTTTTTCAACCTAGTTATATATGTGCCCCCTACCATACCCCGTAGGAGAAAGTGGACGTATCAAAGTATTGTCATATTATCGAAAACCCTTTCATAAAAAGTCAAAACGTTTAAAATTAAACAATACAATTCAATTAAATTGATATATCTGCACAGCGTAAATCCCCAATAATTAAAGATTGAGTTTTATTTATTATCTATAGGTATTGCTATACAGAACCCTTAATTTCCCGAGAAAGGGAACGTGTCAAAGTGTTAGCTTATTATCGAAAACTGATTTAAATAAAATCAACTTATAACTCATTCTATGCGCAATCGACTGACAAATTTATCAAATACCTAATACAGTAAAGCAATCTAGTTAAACTGTCACATTAGTTGCGAAATTACGTGGTTGATTTCCGCGATCTATTCTAAAAGGTGTTCTCGAATCATCTGTTGTAATTTAATTTGAAAGCAAAACTGATGATGTCTTCCTGTCTGAACAGATTTTTTTTTCTTTTTCCAACAAATATTAGGCTTCCTAGACGAGATATTTTGTACTTTTACAGAGATCAATCAGATATTTTCCCTCTTCATTAACTGCTTATGGTGTACCATCCCTCCCCAAAGGAGAAATATCATGGTTCTACATTAATTTTGATATATACTAAACCTCCGTATATCGGAATTAATTTCCATATCTTCAAATCTATATACAAAAATGTACATATTATATTCGACCGATTAATAACAACTTGTTTTTTGTTTTTCTTTTTCTCAGTGTACGAAATATCAAAAATAAAATGGTAAAATGATGAAAATACCCTGGAAATTAATACCTATCATGGTCATGTATCCAAATATGTTCATTGTATTCGAGATATCGATAATAATAAATACGCGAGCAAAATAAATGATAATTGTGTATACCATATATGAAGTTATTATTATTTTTTTATTTATTTATTTTTTATGATTACCTTTTTTTTTAATTGATTGGTGATAATGTGTATATGTGTGTAAAGTGATTTTCTTTTGTGTGTCTAAAACTGTATTACCAATATGTAGTGTTTACGATATACAAATGTATAAAATTATCTTTATACATATAATGTAGGAGGAACATTTAAGTCGTAGATATGTGGAGTGATGAATTGTGACAGGAATGATACAACATATCTGTAAATTAATGACATATGGTTCTTTTTTCCCAATGAAGTTTAATATAACCACTAATTTCCCATTTGAAACCCCGCTATATCTCAACATTTCAAATGAACTTACTTTTCATTTTCTTTGCTTGTATATATACATGTATTTATGTTTTGTTAACTTTCTTTACTTTTTCATCATTGTTGCTATTTCTCCCATTTAATTTTGTGTGTGGATGCTGCGGTGTGTGTTTTGATGTGGGAGTGGGACGGGCTTATCTCTGCTCTTTGCTGTCTTCAAACCTAAAGCCCAATGGGTAATAGTTTGGAAGAATACAGAGCGGCTATAGGCATATTCCATTCTCACACTTGCAGATTGTGTGGACCTTTTGTTATTCGGACTGATACTTATTTGAACATATTTAGAACTAACCTCCGATGCTCTCTCTTTTTTGTCTGCCTTCTCTTGCTCCAGGGTCTAAATCCAAATGTAAATGCATTGTTTTTACTTTTTACACTCCATTTTATACTACTTGTCGGAAATATCGAATCTAATCCTGGTCCACACGAATTATCACAGTCAATTTTGGAAAACAATCATACTGATAGATGTATTTCGTTGTGTAATATTAACATCCGCAGTATTAGAAATAAAATGGAGTTCCTTGAAACCTCTTTGAATGATTTCGATATATTAGTTGTAACTGAAACACACCTTGATAACCAAATAAATGATAGCGACATAACTCTCGATTCGTTTCCGAATATTATCCATCGAAAAGACCGTTCAAATAGTGGTGGTGGGCTCCTCATTTATTCGAAAAATGATATCTCTATAAGTAGGAAATCCGAATTAGAAAACAATCTTGACGAAACTATCTGGGTTGAAATACGATCCAAAGGTCAATCTTTTTTACTATGCAACACATATAGATCTCCGTGTACAGATATTGATTACTGGACACGATTAACATACGCAATAGAGTTGGCCCTTCAGGTAAATGAAAACATCATTATCACGGGCGATCTGAATTCAAATCTATTGTGTTCAAATAACAACAAACTTATTGACCTTGTGAATATTTTTAATCTTAAGAATGTGATTGACAAACCTACCAGGATAAGTGGTAATACTAGTACTTTATTAGACCCCATTATTCTAAGCGATACCTTGAACTGTAATTATTCTGATGTACTTAAAATACCAAGACATATAAGCGACCACGATGCAGCAATTGCATTCATTAAATGCCCAAAAGCTACATCGAAGTCATTTACAAGAGAAATCTGGTTGTATGACCAAACTGATTTTGTTAGATTTAATCAGATGCTAACTGATATAAATTGGAATGAAAAACTTTGCAATTTTGATGATGTAGATGATATGTGTGAAGAATTTTCAAAAACTTTCCTTCAAATCTCAAGTGCATGTATCCCTTCAAAAACAATATTGATACGCGAAAAAGACAAACCATGGTTCAGTAACGAAATACGAAAAGAAATCCGCATACGTGACCGGCTTAGGAAACAATTATTAAAATCTCAAAATGAAAACAACATTATTAAATATAAAAAACAAAGAAATAAGGTAAATAATATGAAAAAAATAGCAAAGGAGAAATTTGAAAATAATTTAGACAACTTTTTATTAAATAACTCTTCAAACCCCAAAATGTATTGGAAAATAATGAAGATGTTAATCAAATCTAACAAAGGAAATTATTGTATACCCCCACTCCGAAATTCAATCAATGATCAAAATATTGATGATATTGCTTATGACGATTCGGACAAATGCGAGTTATTGAATAAATATTTTAGCTCAATATCAAAACTGGACGAAGAAAATGTTACTCTCCCACAGTTTGACTCAAAAACAAATAATATTATTCACGAAATACATATAACAGAGAACGAAATTATTGATGTTATTCAAATTCTTGACCCAAACAAAGCAACAGGACCAGACAAAATAAGTAATAAAATGCTTAAAATTTCTCCTGAGAAAATTGCAAAGCCCCTTCTAATAATATTTAATAAATCTTTACAACAGAGCAAATATCCTTCTAATTGGAAGAGTGCTCATGTTGTTGCAATTTTCAAAAAGGGCGACACATCCCTACCCTCCAATTATCGCCCGATATCTTTAATAAGTTGTGTAGGTAAATTAATGGAACGAATAGTTTACAAGCATGTTTACAATCATCTTGTTAATAACAATCTCATATATAAATACCAATCGGGGTTTTTGCCAAAACATTCCACTGTCCATCAACTATTAGAACTATACAATTCGATCCTAAACTCTCTAGAAAAAAAAGAATTTAGCTGCTTCGTCTTTTGCGATTTTTCTAAAGCTTTCGACAAGGTTTGGCATAAAGGTCTTATTCACAAAATGAATTCATACGGAATTCAAGGAAAGTTAATAAAATGGTTCGAAAACTATCTGTTCAAAAGAAGACAAAAAGTAATTAATAAAAACTCTTGGTCAAGTTTCGAACCTGTCTCAGCTGGTGTACCCCAAGGGTCGGTATTGGGTCCCCTCATGTTTCTAATATACATAAATGATATAGGAGAAAAACTTATATCGTTGAGTAGATTATTTGCTGACGACACATCACTCGGATATTCTAGTCAAAGTGTTGATCAAATAAAAACTGTAATCAATCATGATCTACTCGAACTAAATGCCTGGTCTAGTAAATGGCTAATGTCATTCAATCCCGAAAAAACAGAAATCTTGTTTTTCTCCAATACCGGTAACATAGACAACATCGAATTTTCTTTTAATGGCAAAAGTATCCCTTTATCTACTAGCCATAAGCATCTGGGAGTTATCCTCTCTCAAAATGCAAAATGGAATGAACATTTAGAAAATATGATAACAAATATAACCAAACATTTAGGTATATTACGGAAATTAAAATTCAGTCTAAATAGATCCAACTTAGAAAAAATGTATTTAGTCTACATTCGCCCCCTTTTTGAATACGCTTGTGAAGTCTGGGATAATTGCGGAATTGGCTATTCAGACAAATTAGAAAAACTTCAATTAGACGCTGCCAGAATTGTAACAGGTTTACCCATTTTTACAAAATCGGAGTATTTATATGCTGAGACAGGCTGGGAAACACTATCAGAGCGGAGATACCGCAGAAAACTCCAATTATTTTTTAATATAAAATGTGGAATGGCACCTGAATACTTGCGTTATCTAGTTCCCCCAACTATTCAGAGTACTACTATATACCCTTTGCGAAATGGTGATAATTTAATAGTTCCTTTCTGTAGACTCTCTATAACCAATTCGTCATTTATTCCTTCCACAGTTAAAGAATGGAATAAACTTGACATTGCAATCAGAAAATTAGATTCATTATCCAAATTCAAAAACGCTATTCGTCTTAACAGCCAACCAAATAAGATCTCAGTTCCCAAACTTTATTACTATGGCCCTAGAAAGTTAAACGTGATCCTAACACAAATTAGATGTACAGCTTCTTTCCTCAACCACGATCTACATAAGGTTCATATTTTATCTAGCCCAGCGTGTAGCTGCGGTGCCCCCCAAGAAGATGCGAACCACTTCTTTTTTGTTTGTACCAAATATTCTTTAATAAGAAATGAACTGTTTCTCAGCATAAGCGATTTGTCTCAATCGATCAATACTTCACTTCTCACTTCAGGAAGTGAAACCTTAAGCTATGCAGATAATTGCTTTATTTTTTATTCAGTTTTCCGATTCATAAAAAGGTCTAAACGATTTCTAATCGTTTAATGTACTAACCAAACATCATCCAGCATCCATACACACACACACACATACTTTTTCTTCATTTCTTTTTACTCGTTTACTATTTTCAGCTATATTATATGATAAAATTGTATTTTTCTTGTTTTCTTGTGCATTCTCAATATAATGTAATAATGATTGTATATATAGGAGAAGACTCCATAAGTTGGTAAAACTTGTGTCTGATCCTCTTTGTATCATTGATCAAATAAAATAATTATAAACTAAACAAACACATTCTAAAGGGTACTAAGTGTTAATAATAAATCATATTGAATAATGTCATCATTTACATTTTTCTTAAGACATTTATCAAGATATATCTAGAGATGTTAGATATCTATCTCTTATTATTTTCACTGGGTTTATTCCTCTTCTGGTTGACTATTAGTTCCCAGACATATCATCAGCAGAGTAGCCAGTGTTTTGACATTGATAAGGTTTATAAGATGTAATATTTTATTTTAAGTGGCCGTTTTTGAGCGCCACCCTTTTTGTCATAGGCACTTGTTATATCGATCAGGGAGTGTCTCTACTGTTATTGTTTGACATTGCTTTTATATTTTATAAAACACTCCCTGATCATTGTATATAAGTTCTTTTATATTATGAAAAACTTACGTCATTTAATAAATGACATTAAACTGAATACTGTGTTAACTATCGAAAAGTTCTTAAGAAAAACTAGCCGAGCTGTGGCCAGGGGAAAGGTTTGAAGATTTCCATTCTGTGCATTGTATATACCCTTAGTGTGGGTGGAACATAAATATTATTATTGAAATATACAGTACCTAAATAATGTAATTATTATTAAGGTTCATTCCTCCCATGTATTCTTACCTCTACCAAATACTGACGCCTTCAACAGGTTGAATATTATGTCAGATGTTGCACATAACAACAGGTTAGTATTTGATAAAGGAGACAGCAGCCTTGAATGTTTCACCCGAGCGACTCAGATATATGGGTTGTGGTAGTCAGCTCCAGTCTAATATCGTACGGAGGGAAACGATGTTTGTCTTTGTTGAATATTACAAGGAGTGATAATGAAAGATAGAGGAGTAATGTGCCGTGATTGTTGAATTTTTAGTCTAAAGTGCTTTTTATATACATCATGACAAATCTAGCATCTCTGTGCCAGTTCAAGTGATGGTCTACTTAGAGATGTATAGGCTTATTCCTTTACGGAGATCGAATTGATGGCAAGGTTCGACGTAAAAAGACAATCGTTTTATCAACATTATTTACAGAGCTTTTTCATTTAATGTAATGATTGTTAGATCAAGATATTTGGCCTCGTCGAATGACTCGATTTTGTCTTAATGAAATGCCATTTTCCATTTTCCTTCCAATATTGAAAGTTTGCCGAGGTCTTTTTTTACATATTGTGCATCGAAAGTGTATTTTAAAGCCATGTATGCAATGGTGTCGGCTACTTATAGTCGTATATTGAAGTTTAAACCGATTTGAATGTCGCTTATATGATACAGAAATAGAATATGACCTTTTAAACTGACCCTTGGGTTTCATCTTCTATTATCACAGCTCCTGTTTGTTCAACTGCTTTCAATCCAGGAATTTACTTTATTCCCAAATCCCAGTTATTTGTGGTCGAGTGGTCTAGGGCGCTGGACGTAAGGCTAAGTGAAGGGTGCTGCAGTGTATCAATGGTGTGGGTTCAAATCCCGCCGAGGGAAGAACAAAAATTTGACAGCTCTAAAATCTAATTCTAACACTGTTTGGTTTAATTTTCAGACGTATATATATATATATATAAATGTCTAAAATGTTAGCACAACGATATGAAAAAAAGATGTTAAAATGTAACAAAAATAACTATAAGTCTACAAAAAGACTATAATTATAATTAAATCGACGGATATTTCGCTTGACCGACAAGTTTTATCAGCGTCTGTAATCTAATTTGAAAAATTATCACGAGACCATCAGTTATCGTGACGTAAATTACTAAAAATCATAATCTTGAACTTTATACTTTATATTATTCAAGTATATATGTACACTAATTTATAAACAAACTTCATCATCACATTTTCTCATTCTTTTCATATTGTTTATAAATTAGTGTACATATATACTTGGATTACAGAACTCCGTGTTTTACATCCGGACGGTATTAACAGAAAACAATAGTTTTTTATGTATATTTCCTTTCAGTGTTTATAGTTAACGAATATTTTACTACTGTCACAAAGTTAAGGATTTGTGCTCACCACCTTTTATTAACGATTATCCTTAGCATTCTCAAATGCGTCACACTTTACCAGGTGACAATTATACCATCCTATCTTTACAGTGAAATGAAGGAGTTCAAGATTTTTAATACGTCACACTTTGTCACCTGACTATTTAGTGAGTGGTAATTATACCATCTTCTAATATGACGTCCTTCAAACGCTTTGAGTCCAAACCCGTGGTAAAAAAAATATTTATCTATGACCGATTACGTCATAGTCTAGATAGATGTGGTCTGCGCTTTATAAGCGGCTGTTCCATGACAATCCCCTGTAAAAGATACACAATGATAAGTATGCAATACACAAAATAACTAAACATTCGTGTATTGGAAATACACAGGCGATATAGAAAACAGAATTAATATTTTATATCGTTAATCACTTAATTATCAAGAATTTGGTAATGTGACGTCATTATAACGTCATATTAGAAAACAAGATAATACTACGTGCGTCCTTGACAACGCTTAGCGATTAGCGATAATTGGAATCATCTCATGCGCTTACGTGATATGAAATATATCGGTTTTAAAAATCAAAGGGAAAATAAACAAAATAGAGATAAATATATTTATTACATAATACATATTTTCAAGCATTTTCATTGGTTAAGACCCTTTAATTTGTAAAACCATTAATCTTGGTATCCTGCGCCGAAAAGTCATATTGACTCGCTTTTCGCTTGATTAATTTCATATTGGCTCACTTTCACTTTCGTTTTCCAAATGTGAACTATTTTTAAACCCACGTGTTTTCCATTTGTTTTCATCCAATCAGCAAGCACATTCTTTAAAAAAAATATCCAATCAAAATCTTCGTATCATTTTTTTTTAAATTTAAAAATTTCTAAAATTCAAAAATTTCAAATACCAGTATTTCAATAAATTTTAAAATTTCAAAAATTTCAAACAAATTCAAACTTTTCATAAGATTTCAAAATTTTCATAAGATTTCAAAATTTTGAAAAAATTTCAAAAATTTCAGTTTTCATAAAATTTCAAAATTTTAATATTTAATTAATATTACATTGTATTACATAAGGCTCTATTTTACTGTTTTTCTATTGGCCAGAAGATTCCATTTTCTAACATATTGATTAGCAAAAAGCTATTTCTGTGCAATAAAAAATCATATTGCACTCTCGTGCAAAATCAATGTATGAAATTACTTTCTCTAATTCTTTGGCTGTTCTTCGTGTTTTTTTACCGGTGTGAGAAACAAAATTTCCATCACGTGTGATTTGTTTGTTCTCGGTTTCTGATTGGATCTTCGAAAGGTCATGACCCAGACTTTTTAAAGATTTTAGTGCCTTTCAAATACTTTCTTCAATTGTAATTTGTTATTAACTATTGTTTACTTCAAATGAAAAACAGTGTCATTTCAATATTTTGTTTTCTTCAAGCGACATCGTCATGAATAGCGTATTCATATCAACACTAAAATACGTCATCAAATGGAATGTGATGGGTTCCCCACGAGTTATTTAAAGTGCTATATTTTTTAAAACGAAATAATTGACGTATTAAAGAATTAGATAAACAGAATCTTTCTTTGTGAGCAGTTGATTATCGTATTTCTACAGTCTTGATAAATAAACTTTAAAATTTCTCGCCAGGGGCTCGAATTTTAAAGTTTAACTATCTCGACTTTAGTTTTCTAATCTTTTGACTTTAACTATACTTTATAAAGGTTATTTAGTTTTCTAATCTTTGGACTTTGAGTATACTTGATAAATGTTATTTAGTTTTCTAATCTTTTGACTGAGTATACTTTACAAAGGTTATTTAGTTTTCTAATCTTTTGACTGAGTATACCTGATGAAGGTTATTTAGGTTTCTAATCTTTTGACTGAGTATACTTGATAAAGGTTATTTAGTTTTCTAATCTTTTGACTGAGTATACCTGATAAAGGTTATTTAGCTTTCTAATCTTTTGACTGAGTATACTTGATAAAGGTTATTTAGTTTTCTAATCTTTTGACTGAGTATACTTGATAAAGGTTATTTAGGTTTCTAATCTTTTGACTGAGTATATTTGATAAAGGTTATTTAGTTTTCTAATCTTTTGACTGAGTATACCTGATAAAGGTTATTTAGCTTTCTAATCTTTTGACTGAGTATACTTGATAAAGGTTATTTAGGTTTCTAATCTTTTGACTGAGTATACTTGATAAAGGTTATTTAGTTTTCTAATCTTTTGACTGAGTATACCTGATAAAGGTTATTTAGCTTTCTAATCTTTTGACTGAGTATACCTGATAAAGGTTATTTAGCTTTCTAATCTTTTGACTGAGTATACTTGATAAAGGTTATTTAGGTTTCTAATCTTTTGACTGAGTATACTTGATAAAGGTTATTTAGTTTTCTAATCTTTTGACTGAGTATACCTGATAAAGGTTATTTAGCTTTCTAATCTTTTGACTGAGTATACTTGATAAAGGTTATTTAGTTTTCTAATCTTTGGACTTTGAGTATACTTGATAAATGTTATTTAGTTTTCTAATCTTTTGACTGAGTATACTTGATAAAGGTTATTTAGTTTTCTAATCTTTTGACTGAGTATACTTGATAAAGGTTATTTAGTTTTCTAATCTTTTGACTGAGTATACTTGATAAAGGTTATTTAGGTTTCTAATCTTTTGACTGAGTATACTTGATAAAAGTTATTTAGTTTTCTAATCTTTTGACTGAGTATACCTGATAAAGGTTATTTAGCTTTCTAATCTTTTGACTGAGTATACTTGATAAAGGTTATTTAGGTTTCTAATCTTTTGACTGAGTATACTTGATAAAGGTTATTTAGTTTTCTAATCTTTTGACTGAGTATACCTGATAAAGGTTATTTAGCTTTCTAATCTTTTGACTGAGTATACTTGATAAAGGTTATTTAGTTTTCTAATCTTTGGACTTTGAGTATACTTGATAAATGTTATTTAGTTTTCTAATCTTTTGACTGAGTATACTTGATAAAGGTTATTTAGCTTTCTAATCTTTTGACTGAGTATACTTGATAAAGGTTATTTAGTTTTCTAATCTTTTGACTGAGTATACCCGATGAAGGTTATTTATCTTTCTAATCTCTTGACTTTGAGTATGCTTGATAAAGATTATTTAGCTTTCTAATCTTTTGACTGAGTATACTTGATAAAGGTTATTTAGTTTTCTAATATTTTGACTTTGAGTATACTTGATAAAGGTTATTTATCTTTCTAATCTCTTGACTTTGAGTATGCTTGATAAAGGTTATTTAGTTTTCTAATCTTTTGACTGAGTATACTTTACAAAGGTTATTTAGTTTTCTAATCTTTGGACTTTGAGTATACTTGATAAATGTTATTTAGTTTTCTAATCTTTTGACTGAGTATACTTGATAAAGGTTATTTAGCTTTCTAATCTTTTGACTGAGTATACTTGATAAAGGTTATTTAGTTTTCTAATCTTTTGACTGAGTATACCCGATGAAGGTTATTTATCTTTCTAATCTCTTGACTTTGAGTATGCTTGATAAAGATTATTTAGCTTTCTAATCTTTTGACTGAGTATACTTGATAAAGGTTATTTAGTTTTCTAATATTTTGACTTTGAGTATACTTGATAAAGGTTATTTATCTTTCTAATCTCTTGACTTTGAGTATGCTTGATAAAGGTTATTTAGTTTTCTAATCTTTTGACTGAGTATACCTGATGAAGGTTATTTAGCTTTCTAATCTTTTGACTATGAGCGTACCTGATGAAGGTTAGTTAGCTTTCTAATCTTTTGAGTTTAAGCATACTTGATAAAGGTTATTTAGCTTTCTAATCTCTTGACTGAGTATACTTGATAAAGATTATTTAGCTTTCTAATCTTTTGACTGAGTATACTTGATAAAGGTTATTTAGCTTTCTAATCTTTTGACTGAGTATACTTGATAAAGGTTATTTAGTTTTCTAATCTTTTCACTGAGTATAACTGATGAAGGTTATTTAGCTTTCTAATCTTTTGACTATGAGCGTACCTGATGAAGGTTAGTTAGCTTTCTAATCTTTTGACTTTGAGTATACTTGATCAACTTTATTTAGCTTTCTAATCATTTGACTGAGAATACTTGATAAAGGTTATTTAACTTTCTAATATTTTGACTGAGTATACTTTACAAAGGTTATTTAGTTTTCTAATATTTTGACTGAGTATACTTGATAAAGGTTATTTAGTTTTCTAATCTTTTGACTTTGAGTATACTTGATAAAGGTTATTTAGCTTTCTAATCTTTTGACTGAGTATACTTGATAAAGGTTATTTAGTTTTCTAATCTTTTGACTGAGTATACCTAATGAAGGTTATTTAGCTTTCTAAGCTTTTGACTATGAGCGTACCTGATGAAGGTTATTTAGCTTTCTAATCTTTTGAGTTTAAGCATACTTGATAAAGGTTATTTAGCGTTCTAATCTCTTGACTGAGTATACTTGATAAAGATTATTTAGCTTTCTAATCTTTTGACTGAGTATACTTGATAAAGGTTATTTAGCTTTCTAATCTTTTGACTGAGTATACTTGATAAAGGATATCTAGTTTTCTAATCTTTTGACTGAGCATACCTGATGAAGATTATTTAGCTTTCTAATCTTTTCATTATGAGCGTACCTGATGAAGGTTATTTAGCTTTCTAATCTTTTGACTTTGAGTATACTTGATAAAGATTATTTAGCTTTCTAATCATTTGACTGAGTATACTTGATAAAGGTTATTTAACTTTCTAATATTTTGACTTTGAGTATACTTGATAAAGGTTATTTATCTTTCTAGTCTCTTGACTTTGAGTATACTTGATAAAGGTTATTTAGCTTTCTAATCTTTTGATTATGAGCGTACCTGATGAAGGTTATTTAGCTATCTAATATTTTGACTGAGTATACTTGATAAAGGTTATTTAGCTTTCTAATATTTTGACTTTGAGTATACTTGATAAAGGTTATTTATCTTTCTAATCTCTTGACTTTGAGTATGCTTGATAAAGATTATTTAGCTTTCTAATCTTTTGACTGAGTATACTTGATAAAGGTTATCTAGTTTTCTAATCTTTTGACTGAGTATATTTGATGAAGGTTATTTATCTTTCTAATCTTTTCATTATGAGCGTACCTGATGAAAGTTATTTAGCTTTCTAATCTTTTGACTTTGAGTATACTTGATCAACGTTATTTAGCTTTCCAATCTTTTGACTTTGAGTATACTTGATAAAGATTATTTAGCTTTCTAATCTTTTGACTGAGTATACTTGATAAAGGTTATTTAGCTTTCTAATATTTTGACTTTGAGTATACTTGATAAAGGTTATTTATCTTTCTAATCTCTTGACTTTGAGTATACTTGATAAAAGTTATTTAGCTTTCTAATCTTTTGATTATGAGCGTAGCTGATGAAGGTTATTTAGCTTTCTAATCTTTTGACTTTGAGTATGCTTGATAAAGATTATTTAGCTTTCTAATCTTTTGACTGAGTATACTTGATAAAGGTTATTTAGCTTTCTAATCTTAAGACTTTCAGTATACTTGATAAAGGTTATTTATCTTTCTAATCTCTTGACTTTAAGTATACTTGATAAAGGTTATTTAGCTATCTAATCTTTTGATTATGAGCGTACATGATGAAGGTTATTTAGCTTTCTAATCTTTTGACTTTGAGTATATTTGATCAACGTTATTTAGCTTTCCAATCTTTTGACTTTGAGTATGCTTGATACAGATTATTTAGCTTTCTAATCTTTTGACTTTGAGTATACTTGATAAAGGTTATTTAACTTTCTAATATTTTGACTTTGACTATACTTGCTAAAGGTTATTTAGCTTTCTAATCTTTTGACTGAGTATACTTGATAAAGATTATTTATTTTCTAATCTTTTGACTGAGTATACCTGATAAAGGTTATTTAGCTTTCTAATCTTTTGACTATGAGCGTACCTCATGAAGGTTATTTAGTTTTCTAATCTTTTGAGCTTAAGTATACTTGATAACGGTTATTTAGCTTTCTAATCTTTTGACTTTGAGTATACTTGATAAAGGTTATTTAGCGTTGTAATCTTTTGACTTTGAGTATACTTGATAAAGGTTATTTAGTTTTCTAATGTCTTGACTGAGTATACTTGATAAAGATTATTTAGCTTTCTAATCTTTTGACTGAGTATACTTGATAAAGGTTATTAACTTTCTAATCTTTTGACTGAGTATACTTGATAAAAGTTATCTAGTTTTCTAATCTTCTGATTGAGTATACCTGATGAAGGTTATTTAGCTTTCTAATCTTTTGATTATGAGCGTACCTGATGAAGGTTATTTAGCTTTCTAATCTTTTGACTTTGAGTATACTTGATCAACGTTATTTAGCTTTCTAATCTTTTGACTTTGAGTATACCTGATAAAGATTATTTAGCTTTCTAATCATTTGACTGAGTATACTTGATAAAGGTTATTTAACTTTCTAATATTTTGACTTTGATTATACTTGATAAAGGTTATTTATCTTTCTAATCTCTTGACTTTGAGTATACTTGATAAAGGTTATTTAGCTTTCTAATCTTTTGACTTTGAGTATACTTGATCAACGTTATTTAGCTTTCCAATATTTTGACTTTGAGTATGCTTGATAAAGATTATTTAGCTTTCTAATCTTTTGACTGAGTATACTTGAAAAAGGTTATTTAACTTTCTAATATTTTGACTTTGATTATACTTGATAAAGGTTATTTATCTTTCTAATCTCTTGACTTTGAGTATGCTTGATAAAGATTATTTATCTTTCTAATCTCTTGACTTTGAGTATACTTGATAAAGATTATTTAGCTTTCTAATCTTTTGATTATGAGCGTACCTGATTAAGGTTATTTAGCTTTCTAATCTTTTGACTGAGTATACTTGATAAAGGATATCTAGTTTTCTAATCTTTTGACTGAGCATACCTGATGAAGATTATTTAGCTTTCTAATCTTTTCATTATGAGCGTACCTGATGAAGGTTATTTAGCTTTCTAATCTTTTGACTTTGAGTATACTTGATAAAGATTATTTAGCTTTCTAATCATTTGACTGAGTATACTTGATAAAGGTTATTTAACTTTCTAATATTTTGACTTTGAGTATACTTGATAAAGGTTATTTATCTTTCTAGTCTCTTGACTTTGAGTATACTTGATAAAGGTTATTTAGCTTTCTAATCTTTTGATTATGAGCGTACCTGATGAAGGTTATTTAGCTATCTAATATTTTGACTGAGTATACTTGATAAAGGTTATTTAGCTTTCTAATATTTTGACTTTGAGTATACTTGATAAAGGTTATTTATCTTTCTAATCTCTTGACTTTGAGTATGCTTGATAAAGATTATTTAGCTTTCTAATCTTTTGACTGAGTATACTTGATAAAGGTTATCTAGTTTTCTAATCTTTTGACTGAGTATATTTGATGAAGGTTATTTATCTTTCTAATCTTTTCATTATGAGCGTACCTGATGAAAGTTATTTAGCTTTCTAATCTTTTGACTTTGAGTATACTTGATCAACGTTATTTAGCTTTCCAATCTTTTGACTTTGAGTATACTTGATAAAGATTATTTAGCTTTCTAATCTTTTGACTGAGTATACTTGATAAAGGTTATTTAGCTTTCTAATATTTTGACTTTGAGTATACTTGATAAAGGTTATTTATCTTTCTAATCTCTTGACTTTGAGTATACTTGATAAAAGTTATTTAGCTTTCTAATCTTTTGATTATGAGCGTAGCTGATGAAGGTTATTTAGCTTTCTAATCTTTTGACTTTGAGTATGCTTGATAAAGATTATTTAGCTTTCTAATCTTTTGACTGAGTATACTTGATAAAGGTTATTTAGCTTTCTAATCTTAAGACTTTCAGTATACTTGATAAAGGTTATTTATCTTTCTAATCTCTTGACTTTAAGTATACTTGATAAAGGTTATTTAGCTATCTAATCTTTTGATTATGAGCGTACATGATGAAGGTTATTTAGCTTTCTAATCTTTTGACTTTGAGTATATTTGATCAACGTTATTTAGCTTTCCAATCTTTTGACTTTGAGTATGCTTGATACAGATTATTTAGCTTTCTAATCTTTTGACTTTGAGTATACTTGATAAAGGTTATTTAACTTTCTAATATTTTGACTTTGACTATACTTGCTAAAGGTTATTTAGCTTTCTAATCTTTTGACTGAGTATACTTGATAAAGATTATTTATTTTCTAATCTTTTGACTGAGTATACCTGATAAAGGTTATTTAGCTTTCTAATCTTTTGACTATGAGCGTACCTCATGAAGGTTATTTAGTTTTCTAATCTTTTGAGCTTAAGTATACTTGATAACGGTTATTTAGCTTTCTAATCTTTTGACTTTGAGTATACTTGATAAAGGTTATTTAGCGTTGTAATCTTTTGACTTTGAGTATACTTGATAAAGGTTATTTAGTTTTCTAATGTCTTGACTGAGTATACTTGATAAAGATTATTTAGCTTTCTAATCTTTTGACTGAGTATACTTGATAAAGGTTATTAACTTTCTAATCTTTTGACTGAGTATACTTGATAAAAGTTATCTAGTTTTCTAATCTTCTGATTGAGTATACCTGATGAAGGTTATTTAGCTTTCTAATCTTTTGATTATGAGCGTACCTGATGAAGGTTATTTAGCTTTCTAATCTTTTGACTTTGAGTATACTTGATCAACGTTATTTAGCTTTCTAATCTTTTGACTTTGAGTATACCTGATAAAGATTATTTAGCTTTCTAATCATTTGACTGAGTATACTTGATAAAGGTTATTTAACTTTCTAATATTTTGACTTTGATTATACTTGATAAAGGTTATTTATCTTTCTAATCTCTTGACTTTGAGTATACTTGATAAAGGTTATTTAGCTTTCTAATCTTTTGACTTTGAGTATACTTGATCAACGTTATTTAGCTTTCCAATATTTTGACTTTGAGTATGCTTGATAAAGATTATTTAGCTTTCTAATCTTTTGACTGAGTATACTTGAAAAAGGTTATTTAACTTTCTAATATTTTGACTTTGATTATACTTGATAAAGGTTATTTATTTTTCTAATCTCTTGACTTTGAGTATGCTTGATAAAGATTATTTATCTTTCTAATCTCTTGACTTTGAGTATACTTGATAAAGATTATTTAGCTTTCTAATCTTTTGATTATGAGCGTACCTGATTAAGGTTATTTAGCTTTCTAATCTTTTGACTGAGTATACTTGATAAAGGTTATTTAGCTTTCTAATATTTTGACTTTGAGTATACTTGATAAAGGTTATTTATCTTTCTAATCTCTTGACTTTGAGTATGCTTGATAAAGATTATTTAGCTTTCTAATCTTTTGACTGAGTATACTTGATAAAGGTTATTTAGCTTTCTAATCTTTTGACTGAGTATACTTGATAAAGGTTATCTAGTTTTCTAATCTTTTGACTGAGTATATTTGATGAAGGTTATTTATCTTTCTAATCTTTTGATTATGAGCGTACCTGATGAAGGTTATTTAGCTTTCTAATCTTTTGACTTTGAGTATACTTGATCAACGTTATTTAGCTTTCCAATCTTTTGACTTTGAGTATGCTTGATAAAGATTATTTAGCTTTCTAATCATTTGACTGAGTATACTTGATAAAGGTTATTTAACTTTCTAATATTTTGACTTTGAGTATACTTGATAAAGGTTATTTATCTTTCTAATCTCTTGACTTTGAGTATACTTAATAAAGGTTATTTAGTTTTCTAATCTTTTGATTATGAGCGTACCTGATGAAGGTTATTTAGCTTTCTAATCTTTTGACTGAGTATACTTGATAAAGGTTATTTAGCTTTCTAATATTTTGACTTTGAGTATACTTGATAAAGGTTATTTATCTTTCTAATCTCTTGACTTTGAGTATGCTTGATAAAGATGATTTAGCTCTCTAATCTTTTGACTGAGTATACTTGATAAAGGTTATTTAGCTTTCTAATCTTTTGACTGAGTATACTTGATAAAGGTTATCTAGTTTTCTAATCTTTTGACTGAGTTTATTTGATGAAGGTTATTTATCTTTCTAATCTTTTGATTATGAGCGTACCTAATGAAGGTTATTTAGCTTTCTAATCTTTTGACTGAGTATACTTGATAAAGGTTATTTAGCTTTCTAATATTTTGACTTTGAGTATACTTGATTAAAGTTATTTATCTTTCTAATCTCTTGACTTTGAGTATGCTTGATAAAGATTATTTAGCTTTCTAATCTTTTGACTGAGTATACTTGATAAAGGTTATTTAACTTTCTAATCTTTTGACTGAGTATACTTGATAAAGGTTATCTAGTTTTCTAATCTTTTGACTGAGTTTATTTGATGAAGGTTATTTATCTTTCTAATCTTTTGATTATGATCGTACCTGATGAAGGTTATTTAGCTTTCTAATCTTTTGACTGAGTATACTTGATAAAGGTTATTTAGCTTTCTAATATTTTGACTTTGAGTATACTTGATAAAAGTTATTTATCTTTCTAATCTCTTGACTTTGAGTATGCTTGATAAAGATTATTTATCTTTCTAATCTCTTGACTTTGAGTATACTTGATAAAGGTTATTTAGCTCTCTAATCTTTTGATTATGAGCGTACCTGATGAAGGTTATTTAGCTTTCTAATCTTTTGACATTGAGTATACTTGATCAACGTTATTTAGCTTTCCAATCTTTTGACTTTGAGTATGCTTGATAAAGATTATTTAGCTTTCTAATCTTTTGACTGAGTATACTTGATAAAAGTTATTTAGCTTTCTAATCTTTTGACTGAGTATACTTGATAAAGGTTATCTAGTTTTCTAATCTTTTGACTGAGTATACTTGATGAAGGTTATTTATCTTTCTAATCTTTTGATTATGAGCGTACCTGATGAAGGTTATTTAGCTTTCTAATCTTTTGATTATGAGCGTACCTGATGAAGGTTATTTAGCTTTCTAATCTTTTGACTTTGAGTATACCTGATAAAGATTATTTAGCTTTCTAATCATTTGACTGAGTATACTTGATAAAGGTTATTTAACTTTCTAATATTTTGACTTTGATTATACTTGATAAAGGTTATTTATCTTTCTAATCTCTTGACTTTGAGTATACTTGATAAAGGTTATTTAGCTTTCTAATCTTTTGATTATGAGCGTACCTTATGGAGGATATCTAGTTTTCTAATCTTTTGACTGAGTATATTTGATGAAGGTTATTTATCTTTCTAATCTTTTGATTATGAGCGTACCTGATGAAGGTTATTTAACTTTCTAATCTTTTGACTGAGTATACTTGATAAAGGTTATTTAGCTTTCTAATATTTTGACTTTGAGTATGCTTGATAAAGGTTATTTATCTTTCTAATCTCTTGACTTTGAGTATACTTGATAAAAGTTATATAGCTTTCTAATCTTTTGATTATGAGCGTGGCTGATGAAGGTTATTTAGCTTTCTAATCTTTTGATTTGAGTATGCTTGATAAAGATTATTTAGCTTTCTAATCTTTTGACTGAGTATACTTGATAAAGGTTATTTAGCTTTCTAATCTTTTGACTGAGTATACTTGATAAAGGATATCTAGTTTTCTAATCTTTTGACTGAGCATACCTGATGAAGATTATTTAGCTTTCTAATCTTTTCATTATGAGCGTACCTGATGAAGGTTATTTAGCTTTCTAATCTTTTGACTTTGAGTATACTTGATAAAGATTATTTAGCTTTCTAATCATTTGACTGAGTATACTTGATAAAGGTTATTTAACTTTCTAATATTTTGACTTTGAGTATACTTGATAAAGGTTATTTATCTTTCTAGCCTCTTGACTTTGAGTATACTTAATAAAGGTTATTTAGCTTTCTAATCTTTTGATTATGAGCGTACCTGATGAAGGTTATTTAGCTATCTAATATTTTGACTGAGTATACTTGATAAAGGTTATTTAGCTTTCTAATATTTTGACTTTGAGTATACTTGATAAAGGTTATTTATCTTTCTAATCTCTTGACTTTGAGTATGCTTGATAAAGATTATTTAGCTTTCTAATCTTTTGACTGAGTATACTTGATAAAGGTTATCTAGTTTTCTAATCTTTTGACTGAGTATATTTGATGAAGGTTATTTATCTTTCTAATCTTTTCATTATGAGCGTACCTGATGAAAGTTATTTAGCTTTCCAATCTTTTGACTTTGAGTATGCTTGATAAAGATTATTTATCTTTCTAATCTCTTGACTTTGAGTATACTTGATAAAGATTATTTAGCTTTCTAATCTTTTGATTATGAGCGTACCTGATTAAGGTTATTTAGCTTTCTAATCTTTTGACTGAGTATACTTGATAAAGGTTATTTAGCTTTCTAATATTTTGACTTTGAGTATACTTGATAAAGGTTATTTATCTTTCTAATCTCTTGACTTTGAGTATGCTTGATAAAGATTATTTAGCTTTCTAATCTTTTGACTGAGTATACTTGATAAAGGTTATTTAGCTTTCTAATCTTTTGACTGAGTATACTTGATAAAGGTTATCTAGTTTTCTAATCTTTTGACTGAGTATATTTGATGAAGGTTATTTATCTTTCTAATCTTTTGATTATGAGCGTACCTGATGAAGGTTATTTAGCTTTCTAATCTTTTGACTTTGAGTATACTTGATCAACGTTATTTAGCTTTCCAATCTTTTGACTTTGAGTATGCTTGATAAAGATTATTTAGCTTTCTAATCATTTGACTGAGTATACTTGATGAAGGTTATTTAACTTTCTAATATTTTGACTTTGAGTATACTTGATAAAGGTTATTTATCTTTCTAATCTCTTGACTTTGAGTATACTTAATAAAGGTTATTTAGTTTTCTAATCTTTTGATTATGAGCGTACCTGATGAAGGTTATTTAGCTTTCTAATCTTTTGACTGAGTATACTTGATAAAGGTTATTTAGCTTTCTAATATTTTGACTTTGAGTATACTTGATAAAGGTTATTTATCTTTCTAATCTCTTGACTTTGAGTATGCTTGATAAAGATGATTTAGCTCTCTAATCTTTTGACTGAGTATACTTGATAAAGGTTATTTAGCTTTCTAATCTTTTGACTGAGTATACTTGATAAAGGTTATCTAGTTTTCTAATCTTTTGACTGAGTTTATTTGATGAAGGTTATTTATCTTTCTAATCTTTTGATTATGAGCGTACCTGATGAAGGTTATTTAGCTTTCTAATCTTTTGACTGAGTATACTTGATAAAGGTTATTTAGCTTTCTAATATTTTGACTTTGAGTATACTTGATAAAAGTTATTTATCTTTCTAATCTCTTGACTTTGAGTATGCTTGATAAAGATTATTTAGCTTTCTAATCTTTTGACTGAGTATACTTGATAAAGGTTATTTAGCTTTCTAATCTTTTGACTGAGTATACTTGATAAAGGTTATCTAGTTTTCTAATCTTTTGACTGAGTTTATTTGATGAAGGTTATTTATCTTTCTAATCTTTTGATTATGATCGTACCTGATGAAGGTTATTTAGCTTTCTAATCTTTTGACTGAGTATACTTGATAAAGGTTATTTAGCTTTCTAATATTTTGACTTTGAGTATACTTGATAAAAGTTATTTATCTTTCTAATCTCTTGACTTTGAGTATGCTTGATAAAGATTATTTATCTTTCTAATCTCTTGACTTTGAGTATACTTGATAAAGGTTATTTAGCTTTCTAATCTTTTGATTATGAGCGTACCTGATGAAGGTTATTTAGCTTTCTAATCTTTTGACATTGAGTATACTTGATCAACGTTATTTAGCTTTCCAATCTTTTGACTTTGAGTATGCTTGATAAAGATTATTTAGCTTTCTAATCTTTTGACTGAGTATACTTGATAAAAGTTATTTAGCTTTCTAATCTTTTGACTGAGTATACTTGATAAAGGTTATCTAGTTTTCTAATCTTTTGACTGAGTATACTTGATGAAGGTTATTTATCTTTCTAATCTTTTGATTATGAGCGTACCTGATGAAGGTTATTTAGCTTTCTAATCTTTTGATTATGAGCGTACCTGATGAAGGTTATTTAGCTTTCTAATCTTTTGACTTTGAGTATACCTGATAAAGATTATTTAGCTTTCTAATCATTTGACTGAGTATACTTGATAAAGGTTATTTAACTTTCTAATATTTTGACTTTGATTATACTTGATAAAGGTTATTTATCTTTCTAATCTCTTGACTTTGAGTATACTTGATAAAGGTTATTTAGCTTTCTAATCTTTTGATTATGAGCGTACCTTATGGAGGATATCTAGTTTTCTAATCTTTTGACTGAGTATATTTGATGAAGGTTATTTATCTTTCTAATCTTTTGATTATGAGCGTACCTGATGAAGGTTATTTAACTTTCTAATCTTTTGACTGAGTATACTTGATAAAGGTTATTTAGCTTTCTAATATTTTGACTTTGAGTATGCTTGATAAAGGTTATTTATCTTTCTAATCTCTTGACTTTGAGTATACTTGATAAAAGTTATATAGCTTTCTAATCTTTTGATTATGAGCGTGGCTGATGAAGGTTATTTAGCTTTCTAATCTTTTGATTTGAGTATGCTTGATAAAGATTATTTAGCTTTCTAATCTTTTGACTGAGTATACTTGATAAAGGTTATTTAGCTTTCTAATCTTTTGACTGAGTATACTTGATAAAGGATATCTAGTTTTCTAATCTTTTGACTGAGCATACCTGATGAAGATTATTTAGCTTTCTAATCTTTTCATTATGAGCGTACCTGATGAAGGTTATTTAGCTTTCTAATCTTTTGACTTTGAGTATACTTGATAAAGATTATTTAGCTTTCTAATCATTTGACTGAGTATACTTGATAAAGGTTATTTAACTTTCTAATATTTTGACTTTGAGTATACTTGATAAAGGTTATTTATCTTTCTAGTCTCTTGACTTTGAGTATACTTAATAAAGGTTATTTAGCTTTCTAATCTTTTGATTATGAGCGTACCTGATGAAGGTTATTTAGCTATCTAATATTTTGACTGAGTATACTTGATAAAGGTTATTTAGCTTTCTAATATTTTGACTTTGAGTATACTTGATAAAGGTTATTTATCTTTCTAATCTCTTGACTTTGAGTATTCTTGATAAAGATTATTTAGCTTTCTAATCTTTTGACTGAGTATACTTGATAAAGGTTATCTAGTTTTCTAATCTTTTGACTGAGTATATTTGATGAAGGTTATTTATCTTTCTAATCTTTTCATTATGAGCGTACCTGATGAAAGTTATTTAGCTTTCTAATATTTTGACTTTGAGTATACTTGATAAAGGTTATTTATCTTTCTAATCTCTTGACTTTGAGTATTCTTGATAAAGATTATTTAGCTTTCTAATCTTTTGACTGAGTATACTTGATAAAGGTTATTTAGCTTTCTAATATTTTGACTTTGAGTATACTTGATAAAGGTTATTTATCTTTCTAATCTCTTGACTTTGAGTATACTTGATAAAAGTTATTTAGCTTTCTAATCTTTTGATTATGAGCGTAGCTGATGAAGGTTATTTAGCTTTCTAATCTTTTGACTTTGAGTATGCTTGATAAAGATTATTTAGCTTTCTAATCTTTTGACTGAGTATACTTGATAAAGGTTATTTAGCTTTCTAATCTTAAGACTTTCAGTATACTTGATAAAGGTTATTTATCTTTCTAATCTCTTGACTTTAAGTATACTTGATAAAGGTTATTTAGCTATCTAATCTTTTGATTATGAGCGTACATGATGAAGGTTATTTAGCTTTCTAATCTTTTGACTTTGAGTATGCTTGATACAGATTATTTAGCTTTCTAATCTTTTGACTTTGAGTATACTTGATAAAGGTTATTTAACTTTCTAATATTTTGACTTTGACTATACTTGCTAAAGGTTATTTAGCTTTCTAATCTTTTGACTGAGTATACTTGATAAAGATTATTTATTTTCTAATCTTTTGACTGAGTATACCTGATAAAGGTTATTTAGCTTTCTAATCTTTTGACTATGAGCGTACCTCATGAAGGTTATTTAGTTTTCTAATCTTTTGAGCTTAAGTATACTTGATAACGGTTATTTAGCTTTCTAATCTTTTGACTTTGAGTATACTTGATAAAGGCTATTTAGCGTTGTAATCTTTTGACTTTGAGTATACTTGATAAAGGTTATTTAGTTTTCTAATGTCTTGACTGAGTATACTTGATAAAGATTATTTAGCTTTCTAATCTTTTGACTGAGTATACTTGATAAAGGTTATTAACTTTCTAATCTTTTGACTGAGTATACTTGATAAAAGTTATCTAGTTTTCTAATCTTCTGATTGAGTATACCTGATGAAGGTTATTTAGCTTTCTAATCTTTTGATTATGAGCGTACCTGATGAAGGTTATTTAGCTTTCTAATCTTTTGACTTTGAGTATACTTGATCAACGTTATTTAGCTTTCTAATCTTTTGACTTTGAGTATACCTGATAAAGATTATTTAGCTTTCTAATCATTTGACTGAGTATACTTGATAAAGGTTATTAAACTTTCTAATATTTTGACTTTGATTATACTTGATAAAGGTTATTTATCTTTCTAATCTCTTGACTTTGAGTATACTTGATAAAGGTTATTTAGCTTTCTAATCTTTTGACTTTGAGTATACTTGATCAACGTTATTTAGCTTTCCAATATTTTGACCTTGAGTATGCTTGATAAAGATTATTTAGCTTTCTAATCTTTTGACTGAGTATACTTGAAAAAGGTTATTTAACTTTCTAATATTTTGACTTTGATTATACTTGATAAAGGTTATTTATCTTTCTAATCTCTTGACTTTGAGTATGCTTGATAAAGATTATTTATCTTTCTAATCTCTTGACTTTGAGTATGCTTGATAAAGATTATTTAGCTTTCTAATCTTTTGACTGAGTATACTTGATAAAGGTTATTTAGCTTTCTAATCTTTTGACTGAGTATACTTGATAAAGGTTATCTAGTTTTCTAATCTTTTGACTGAGTATATTTGATGAAGGTTATTTATCTTTCTAATCTTTTGATTATGAGCGTACCTGATGAAGGTTATTTAGCTTTCTAATCTTTTGACTTTGAGTATACTTGATCAACGTTATTTAGCTTTCCAATCTTTTGACTTTGAGTATGCTTGATAAAGATTATTTAGCTTTCTAATCATTTGACTGAGTATACTTGATAAAGGTTATTTAACTTTCTAATATTTTGACTTTGAGTATACTTGATAAAGGTTATTTATCTTTCTAATCTCTTGACTTTGAGTATACTTAATAAAGGTTATTTAGTTTTCTAATCTTTTGATTATGAGCGTACCTGATGAAGGTTATTTAGCTTTCTAATCTTTTGACTGAGTATACTTGATAAAGGTTATTTAGCTTTCTAATATTTTGACTTTGAGTATACTTGATAAAGGTTATTTATCTTTCTAATCTCTTGACTTTGAGTGTGCTTGATAAAGATGATTTAGCTCTCTAATCTTTTGACTGAGTATACTTGATAAAGGTTATTTAGCTTTCTAATCTTTTGACTGAGTATACTTGATAAAGATTATTTATTTTCTAATCTTTTGACTGAGTATACCTGATAAAGGTTATTTAGCTTTCTAATCTTTTGACTATGAGCGTACCTCATGAAGGTTATTTAGTTTTCTAATCTTTTGAGCTTAAGTATACTTGATAACGGTTATTTAGCTTTCTAATCTTTTGACTTTGAGTATACTTGATAAAGGCTATTTAGCGTTGTAATCTTTTGACTTTGAGTATACTTGATAAAGGTTATTTAGTTTTCTAATGTCTTGACTGAGTATACTTGATAAAGATTATTTAGCTTTCTAATCTTTTGACTGAGTATACTTGATAAAGGTTATTAACTTTCTAATCTTTTGACTGAGTATACTTGATAAAAGTTATCTAGTTTTCTAATCTTCTGATTGAGTATACCTGATGAAGGTTATTTAGCTTTCTAATCTTTTGATTATGAGCGTACCTGATGAAGGTTATTTAGCTTTCTAATCTTTTGACTTTGAGTATACTTGATCAACGTTATTTAGCTTTCTAATCTTTTGACTTTGAGTATACCTGATAAAGATTATTTAGCTTTCTAATCATTTGACTGAGTATACTTGATAAAGGTTATTTAGCTTTCTAATCTTAAGACTTTCAGTATACTTGATAAAGGTTATTTATCTTTCTAATCTCTTGACTTTAAGTATACTTGATAAAGGTTATTTAGCTATCTAATCTTTTGATTATGAGCGTACATGATGAAGGTTATTTAGCTTTCTAATCTTTTGACTTTGAGTATGCTTGATACAGATTATTTAGCTTTCTAATCTTTTGACTTTGAGTATACTTGATAAAGGTTATTTATCTTTCTAATCTCTTGACTTTGAGTATACTTGATAAAAGTTATTTAGCTTTCTAATCTTTTGATTATGAGCGTAGCTGATGAAGGTTATTTAGCTTTCTAATCTTTTGACTTTGAGTATGCTTGATAAAGATTATTTAGCTTTCTAATCTTTTGACTGAGTATACTTGATAAAGGTTATTTAGCTTTCTAATCTTAAGACTTTCAGTATACTTGATAAAGGTTATTTATCTTTCTAATCTCTTGACTTTAAGTATACTTGATAAAGGTTATTTAGCTATCTAATCTTTTGATTATGAGCGTACATGATGAAGGTTATTTAGCTTTCTAATCTTTTGACTTTGAGTATGCTTGATACAGATTATTTAGCTTTCTAATCTTTTGACTTTGAGTATACTTGATAAAGGTTATTTAACTTTCTAATATTTTGACTTTGACTATACTTGCTAAAGGTTATTTAGCTTTCTAATCTTTTGACTGAGTATACTTGATAAAGATTATTTATTTTCTAATCTTTTGACTGAGTATACCTGATAAAGGTTATTTAGCTTTCTAATCTTTTGACTATGAGCGTACCTCATGAAGGTTATTTAGTTTTCTAATCTTTTGAGCTTAAGTATACTTGATAACGGTTATTTAGCTTTCTAATCTTTTGACTTTGAGTATACTTGATAAAGGCTATTTAGCGTTGTAATCTTTTGACTTTGAGTATACTTGATAAAGGTTATTTAGTTTTCTAATGTCTTGACTGAGTATACTTGATAAAGATTATTTAGCTTTCTAATCTTTTGACTGAGTATACTTGATAAAGGTTATTAACTTTCTAATCTTTTGACTGAGTATACTTGATAAAAGTTATCTAGTTTTCTAATCTTCTGATTGAGTATACCTGATGAAGGTTATTTAGCTTTCTAATCTTTTGATTATGAGCGTACCTGATGAAGGTTATTTAGCTTTCTAATCTTTTGACTTTGAGTATACTTGATCAACGTTATTTAGCTTTCTAATCTTTTGACTTTGAGTATACCTGATAAAGATTATTTAGCTTTCTAATCATTTGACTGAGTATACTTGATAAAGGTTATTTAACTTTCTAATATTTTGACTTTGATTATACTTGATAAAGGTTATTTATCTTTCTAATCTCTTGACTTTGAGTATACTTGATAAAGGTTATTTAGCTTTCTAATCTTTTGACTTTGAGTATACTTGATCAACGTTATTTAGCTTTCCAATATTTTGACCTTGAGTATGCTTGATAAAGATTATTTAGCTTTCTAATCTTTTGACTGAGTATACTTGAAAAAGGTTATTTAACTTTCTAATATTTTGACTTTGATTATACTTGATAAAGGTTATTTATCTTTCTAATCTCTTGACTTTGAGTATGCTTGATAAAGATTATTTATCTTTCTAATCTCTTGACTTTGAGTATACTTGATAAAGGTTATTTAGCTTTCTAATCTTTTGATTATGAGCGTACCTGATTAAGGTTATTTAGCTTTCTAATCTTTTGACTGAGTATACTTGATAAAGGTTATTTAGCTTTCTAATATTTTGACTTTGAGTATACTTGATAAAGGTTATTTATCTTTCTAATCTCTTGACTTTGAGTATGCTTGATAAAGATTATTTAGCTTTCTAATCTTTTGACTGAGTATACTTGATAAAGGTTATTTAGCTTTCTAATCTTTTGACTGAGTATACTTGATAAAGGTTATCTAGTTTTCTAATCTTTTGACTGAGTATATTTGATGAAGGTTATTTATCTTTCTAATCTTTTGATTATGAGCGTACCTGATGAAGGTTATTTAGCTTTCTAATCTTTTGACTTTGAGTATACTTGATCTACGTTATTTAGCTTTCCAATCTTTTGACTTTGAGTATGCTTGATAAAGATTATTTAGCTTTCTAATCATTTGACTGAGTATACTTGATAAAGGTTATTTAACTTTCTAATATTTTGACTTTGAGTATACTTGATAAAGGTTATTTATCTTTCTAATCTCTTGACTTTGAGTATACTTAATAAAGGTTATTTAGTTTTCTAATCTTTTGATTATGAGCGTACCTGATGAAGGTTATTTAGCTTTCTAATCTTTTGACTGAGTATACTTGATAAAGGTTATTTAGCTTTCTAATATTTTGACTTTGAGTATACTTGATAAAGGTTATTTATCTTTCTAATCTCTTGACTTTGAGTGTGCTTGATAAAGATGATTTAGCTCTCTAATCTTTTGACTGAGTATACTTGATAAAGGTTATTTAGCTTTCTAATCTTTTGACTGAGTATATACTTGATAAAGGTTATCTAGTTTTCTAATCTTTTGACTGAGTTTATTTGATGAAGGTTATTTATCTTTCTAATCTTTTGATTATGAGCGTACCTGATGAAGGTTATTTAGCTTTCTAATCTTTTGACTGAGTATACTTGATAAAGGTTATTTAGCTTTCTAATATTTTGACTTTGAGTATACTTGATAAAAGTTATTTATCTTTCTAATCTCTTGACTTTGAGTATGCTTGATAAAGATTATTTAGCTTTCTAATCTTTTGACTGAGTATACTTGATAAAGGTTATTTAGCTTTCTAATCTTTTGACTGAGTATACTTGATAAAGGTTATCTAGTTTTCTAATCTTTTGACTGAGTTTATTTGATGAAGGTTATTTATCTTTCTAATCTTTTGATTATGATCGTACCTGATGAAGGTTATTTAGCTTTCTAATCTTTTGACTGAGTATACTTGATAAAGGTTATTTAGCTTTCTAATATTTTGACTTTGAGTATACTTGATAAAAGTTATTTATCTTTCTATTCTCTTGACTTTGAGTATGCTTGATAAAGATTATTTATCTTTCTAATCTCTTGACTTTGAGTATACTTGATAAAGGTTATTTAGCTTTCTAATCTTTTGATTATGAGCGTACCTGATGAAGGTTATTTAGCTTTCTAATCTTTTGACTGAGTATACTTGATAAAGGTTATTCAGCTTTCTAATATTTTGACTTTGAGTATACTTGATAAAGGTTATTTATCTTTCTAATCTCTTGACTTTGAGTATGCTTGATAAAGATTATTTAGCTTTCTAATCTTTTGACTGAGTATACTTGATAAAGGTTATTTAGCTTTCTAATCTTTTGACTGAGTATACTTGATAAAGGTTATCTAGTTTTCTAATCTTTTGACTGAGTATATTTGATGAAGGTTATTTATCTTTCTAATCTTTTGATTATGAGCGTACCTGATGAAGGTTATTTAGCTTTCTAATCTTTTGACATTGAGTATACTTGTTCAACGTTATTTAGCTTTCCAATCTTTTGACTTTGAGTATGCTTGATAAAGATTATTTAGCTTTCTAATCTTTTGACTGAGTATACTTGATAAAAGTTATTTAGCTTTCTAATCTTTTGACTGAGTATACTTGATAAAGGTTATCTAGTTTTCTAATCTTTTGACTGAGTATATTTGATGAAGGTTATTTATCTTTCTAATATTTTGATTATGAGCGTACCTGATGAAGGTTATTTAGCTTTCTAATCTTTTGACATTGAGTATACTTGATCAACGTTATTTAGCTTTCCAATCTTTTGACTTTGAGTATGCTTGATAAAGATTATTTAGCTTTCTAATCTTTTGACTGAGTATACTTGATAAAAGTTATTTAGCTTTCTAATCTTTTGACTGAGTATACTTGATAAAGGTTATCTAGTTTTCTAATCTTTTGACTGAGTATACTTGATGAAGGTTATTTATCTTTCTAATCTTTTGATTATGAGCGTACCTGATGAAGGTTATTTAGCTTTCTAATCTTTTGATTATGAGCGTACCTGATGAAGGTTATTTAGCTTTCTAATCTTTTGACTTTGAGTATACCTGATAAAGATTATTTAGCTTTCTAATCATTTGACTGAGTATACTTGATAAAGGTTATTTAACTTTCTAATATTTTGACTTTGATTATACTTGATAAAGGTTATTTATCTTTCTAATCTCTTGACTTTGAGTATACTTGATAAAGGTTATTTAGCTTTCTAATCTTTTGATTATGAGCGTACCTTATGGAGGTTATCTAGTTTTCTAATCTTTTGACTGAGTATATTTGATGAAGGTTATTTATCTTTCTAATCTTTTGATTATGAGCGTACCTGATGAAGGTTATTTAACTTTCTAATCTTTTGACTGAGTATACTTGATAAAGGTTATTTAGCTTTCTAATATTTTGACTTTGAGTATGCTTGATAAAGGTTATTTATCTTTCTAATCTCTTGACTTTGAGTATACTTGATAAAAGTTATATAGCTTTCTAATCTTTTGATTATGAGCGTGGCTGATGAAGGTTATTTAGCTTTCTAATCTTTTGACTTTGAGTATGCTTGATAAAGATTATTTAGCTTTCTAATCTTTTGACTGAGTATACTTGATAAAGGTTATTTAGCTTTCTAATCTTTAGACTTTGAGTATACTTGATAAAGGTTATTTAGCTTTCTAATATTTTGACTTTGACTATACTTGCTAAAGGTTATTTGGCTTTCTAATATTTTGACTGAGTATACTTGATAAAGGTTATTTAGCTTTCTAATATTTTGACTTTGAGTATACTTGATAAAGGTTATTTATCTTTCTAATCTCTTGACTTTGAGTATACTTGATAAAGGTTATTTATCTTTCTAATCTCTTGACTTTGAGTATACTTGATAAAGGTTATTTAGCTTTCTAATCTTTTGACTTTGAGTATATTTGATCAACGTTATTTAGCTTTCCAATCTTTTGACTTTGAGTATGCTTGATACAGATTATTTAGCTTTCTAATCTTTTGACTTTGAGTATACTTGATAAAGGTTATTTAGCTTTCTAATATTTTGACTTTGACTATACTTGCTAAAGGTTATTTAGCTTTCTAATATTTTGACTTTGACTATACTTGCTAAAGATTATTTATCTTTCTAATCTTTTGACTGAGTATACTTGATAAAGGTTATTTAGTTTTCCAATCTTTTGACTGAGTATACCTGATGAAGGTTATTTAGCTTTCTAATCTTTTGACTTTGAGTATGCTTGATAAAGATTATTTAGCTTTCTAATCTTTTGACTGAGTATACTTGATAAAGGTTATCTAGTTTTCTAATCTTTTGACTGAGTATACTTGATGAAGGTTATTTAGCTTTCTAATCTTTTGATTATGAGCGTACCTGATGAAGGTTATTTAGCTTTCTAATCTTTTGACTTTGAGTATACTTGATCAACTTTATTTAGCTTTCCAATCTTTTGACTTTGAGTATGCTTGATAAAGATTATTTAGCTTTCTAATCATTTGACTGAGTATACTTGATAAAGGTTATTTAACTTTCTAATATTTTGACTTTTAGTATACTTGATAAAGGTTATTTATCTTTCTAATCTCTTGACTTTGAATATACTTGATAAAGGTTATTTAACTTTCTAATCTTTTGATTAATAGCGTACCTGATGAAGGTTATTTAGCTTTTTAATCTTTTGACTGAGTATACTTGATAAAGGTTATTTATTTTTCTAATCTCTTGACTTTGAGTATGCTTGATAAAGATTATTTAGCTTTCTAATCTTTTGACTGAGTACACTTGAAAAAGGTTATTTAGCTTTCTAATCTTTTGACTGAGTATACTTGATAAAGGTTAACTAGTTTTCTAATCTTTTGACTGTGTATATTTGATGAAGGTTATTTAGCTTTCTAATCTTTTGACTTTGAGTATACTTGATCAACGTTATTTAGCTTTCCAATGTTTTGACTTTGAGTATGCTTGATAAAGATTATTTAGCTTTCTAATCTTTTGACTGAGTGTACTTGATAAAGGTTATTTATCTTTCTAATCTCTTGACTTTGAGTATGCTTGATAAAGATTATTTAGCTTTCTAATCTTTTGACTGAGTATACTTGATAAAGGTTATTTAGCTTTCTAATCTTTTGACTGAGTATACTTGATAAAGGTTATCTAGTTTTCTAATCTTTTGACTGAGTATATTTGATGAAGGTTATTTATCTTTCTAATCTTTTGATTATGAGCGTACCTGATGAAGGTTATTTAGCTTTCTAATCTTTTGACATTGAGTATACTTGATCAACGTTATTTAGCTTTCCAATCTTTTGACTTTGAGTATGCTTGATAAAGATTATTTAGCTTTCTAATCTTTTGACTGAGTATACTTGATAAAAGTTATTTAGCTTTCTAATCTTTTGACTGAGTATACTTGATAAAGGTTATCTAGTTTTCTAATCTTTTGACTGAGTATACTTGATGAAGGTTATTTATCTTTCTAATCTTTTGATTATGAGCGTACCTGATGAAGGTTATTTAGCTTTCTAATCTTTTGATTATGAGCGTACCTGATGAAGGTTATTTAGCTTTCTAATATTTTGACTTTGATTATACTTGATAAAGGTTATTTATCTTTCTAATCTCTTGACTTTGAGTATACTTGATAAAGGTTATTTAGCTTTCTAATCTTTTGATTATGAGCGTACCTGATGGAGGTTATCTAGTTTTCTAATCTTTTGACTGAGTATATTTGATGAAGGTTATTTATCTTTCTAATCTTTTGATTATGAGCGTACCTGATGAAGGTTATTTAACTTTCTAATCTTTTGACTGAGTATACTTGATAAAGGTTATTTAGCTTTCTAATATTTTGACTTTGAGTATGCTTGATAAAGGTTATTTATCTTTCTAATCTCTTGACTTTGAGTATACTTGATAAAGGTTATTTAGTTTTCCAATCTTTTGACTGAGTATACCTGATGAAGGTTATTTAGCTTTCTAATCTTTTGACTTTGAGTATGCTTGATAAAGATTATTTAGCTTTCTAATCTTTTGACTGAGTATACTTGATAAAGGTTATTTAGCTTTCTAATCTTTTGACTGAGTATACTTGATAAAGGTTATCTAGTTTTCTAATCTTTTGACTGAGTATACTTGATGAAGGTTATTTAGCTTTCTAATCTTTTGATTATGAGCGTACCTGATGAAGGTTATTTAGCTTTTTAATCTTTTGACTGAGTATACTTGATAAAGGTTATTTATCTTTCTAATCTCTTGACTTTGAATATACTTGATAAAGGTTATTTAACTTTCTAATCTTTTGATTAATAGCGTACCTGATGAAGGTTATTTAGCTTTTTAATCTTTTGACTGAGTATACTTGATAAAGGTTATTTATTTTTCTAATCTCTTGACTTTGAGTATGCTTGATAAAGATTATTTAGCTTTCTAATCTTTTGACTGAGTACACTTGATAAAGGTTATTTAGCTTTCTAATCTTTTGACTGAGTATACTTGATAAAGGTTAACTAGTTTTCTAATCTTTTGACTGTGTATATTTGATGAAGGTTATTTAGCTTTCTAATCTTTTGACTTTGAGTATACTTGATCAACGTTATTTATCTTTCCAATGTTTTGACTTTGAGTATGCTTGATAAAGATTATTTAGCTTTCTAATCTTTTGACTGAGTGTACTTGATAAAGGTTATTTATCTTTCTAATCTCTTGACTTTGAGTATGCTTGATAAAGATTATTTAGCTTTCTAATCTTTTGACTGAGTATACTTGATAAAGGTTATTTAGCTTTCTAATCTTTTGACTGAGTATACTTGATAAAGGTTATCTAGTTTTCTAATCTTTTGACTGAGTATATTTGATGAAGGTTATTTATCTTTCTAATCTTTTGATTATGAGCGTACCTGATGAAGGTTATTTAGCTTTCTAATCTTTTGACATTGAGTATACTTGATCAACGTTATTTAGCTTTCCAATCTTTTGACTTTGAGTATGCTTGATAAAGATTATTTAGCTTTCTAATCTTTTGACTGAGTATACTTGATAAAAGTTATTTAGCTTTCTAATCTTTTGACTGAGTATACTTGATAAAGGTTATCTAGTTTTCTAATCTTTTGACTGAGTATACTTGATGAAGGTTATTTATCTTTCTAATCTTTTGATTATGAGCGTACCTGATGAAGGTTATTTAGCTTTCTAATCTTTTGATTATGAGCGTACCTGATGAAGGTTATTTAGCTTTCTAATCTTTTGACTTTGAGTATACCTGATAAAGATTATTTAGCTTTCTAATCATTTGACTGAGTATACTTGATAAAGGTTATTTAACTTTCTAATATTTTGACTTTGATTATACTTGATAAAGGTTATTTATCTTTCTAATCTCTTGACTTTGAGTATACTTGATAAAGGTTATTTAGCTTTCTAATCTTTTGAATATGAGCGTACCTTATGGAGGTTATCTAGTTTTCTAATCTTTTGACTGAGTATATTTGATGAAGGTTATTTATCTTTCTAATCTTTTGATTATGAGCGTACCTGATGAAGGTTATTTAACTTTCTAATCTTTTGACTGAGTATACTTGATAAAGGTTATTTAGCTTTCTAATATTTTGACTTTGAGTATGCTTGATAAAGGTTATTTATCTTTCTAATCTCTTGACTTTGAGTATACTTGATAAAAGTTATAAAGCTTTCTAATCTTTTGATTATGAGCGTGGCTGATGAAGGTTATTTAGCTTTCTAATCTTTTGACTTTGAGTATGCTTGATAAAGATTATTTAGCTTTCTAATCTTTTGACTGAGTATACTTGATAAAGGTTATTTAGCTTTCTAATCTTTAGACTTTGAGTATACTTGATAAAGGTTATTTAGCTTTCTAATATTTTGACTTTGACTATACTTGCTAAAGGTTATTTGGCTTTCTAATATTTTGACTGAGTATACTTGATAAAGGTTATTTAGCTTTCTAATATTTTGACTTTGAGTATACTTGATAAAGGTTATTTATCTTTCTAATCTCTTGACTTTGAGTATACTTGATAAAGGTTATTTATCTTTCTAATCTCTTGACTTTGAGTATACTTGATAAAGGTTATTTAGCTTTCTAATCTTTTGACTTTGAGTATATTTGATCAACGTTATTTAGCTTTCCAATCTTTTGACTTTGAGTATGCTTGATACAGATTATTTAGCTTTCTAATCTTTTGACTTTGAGTATACTTGATAAAGGTTATTTAGCTTTCTAATATTTTGACTTTGACTATACTTGCTAAAGGTTATTTAGCTTTCTAATATTTTGACTTTGACTATACTTGCCAAAGGTTATTTATCTTTCTAATCTTTTGACTGAGTATACTTGATAAAGGTTATTTAGTTTTCCAATCTTTTGACTGAGTATACCTGATGAAGGTTATTTAGCTTTCTAATCTTTTGACTTTGAGTATGCTTGATAAAGATTATTTAGCTTTCTAATCTTTTGACTGAGTATACTTGATAAAGGTTATTTAGCTTTCTAATCATTTGACTGAGTATACTTGATAAAGGTTATCTAGTTTTCTAATCTTTTGACTGAGTATACTTGATGAAGGTTATTTAGCTTTCTAATCTTTTGATTATGAGCGTACCTGATGAAGGTTATTTAGCTTTCTAATCTTTTGACTTTGAGTATACTTGATCAACTTTATTTAGCTTTCCAATCTTTTGACTTTGAGTATGCTTGATAAAGATTATTTAGCTTTCTAATCATTTGACTGAGTATACTTGATAAAGGTTATTTAACTTTCTAATATTTTGACTTTGAGTATACTTGATAAAGGTTATTTATCTTTCTAATCTCTTGACTTTGAATATACTTGATAAAGGTTATTTAACTTTCTAATCTTTTGATTAATAGCGTACCTGATGAAGGTTATTTAGCTTTCTAATCTTTTGACTGAGTATACTTGATAAAGGTTATTTATTTTTCTAATCTCATGACTTTGAGTATGCTTGATAAAGATTATTTAGCTTTCTAATCTTTTGACTGAGTACACTTGATAAAGGTTAACTAGTTTTCTAATCTTTTGACTGTGTATATTTGATGAAGGTTATTTAGCTTTCTAATCTTTTGACTTTGAGTATACTTGATCAACGTTATTTAGCTTTCCAATGTTTTGACTTTGAGTATGCTTGATAAAGATTATTTAGCTTTCTAATCTTTTGACTGAGTGTACTTGATAAAGGTTATTTATCTTTCTAATCTCTTGACTTTGAGTATACTTGATAAAGGTTATTTAGCTTTCTAATCTTTTGATTATGAGCGTACCATATGGAGGTTATTTAGCTTTCTAATCTTTTGACTTTGAGTATACTTGATAAAGGTTATTTAGCTTTCTAATATTTTGACTTTGACTATACTTGCTAAAGGTTATTTAGCTTTCTAATATTTTGACTTTGACTATACTTGCCAAAGGTTATTTATCTTTCTAATCTTTTGACTGAGTATACTTGATAAAGGTTATTTAGTTTTCCAATCTTTTGACTGAGTATACCTGATGAAGGTTATTTAGCTTTCTAATCTTTTGACTTTGAGTATGCTTGATAAAGATTATTTAGCTTTCTAATCTTTTGACTGAGTATACTTGATAAAGGTTATTTAGCTTTCTAATCATTTGACTGAGTATACTTGATAAAGGTTATCTAGTTTTCTAATCTTTTGACTGAGTATACTTGATGAAGGTTATTTAGCTTTCTAATCTTTTGATTATGAGCGTACCTGATGAAGGTTATTTAGCTTTCTAATCTTTTGACTTTGAGTATACTTGATCAACTTTATTTAGCTTTCCAATCTTTTGACTTTGAGTATGCTTGATAAAGATTATTTAGCTTTCTAATCATTTGACTGAGTATACTTGATAAAGGTTATTTAACTTTCTAATATTTTGACTTTGAGTATACTTGATAAAGGTTATTTATCTTTCTAATCTCTTGACTTTGAATATACTTGATAAAGGTTATTTAACTTTCTAATCTTTTGATTAATAGCGTACCTGATGAAGGTTATTTAGCTTTCTAATCTTTTGACTGAGTATACTTGATAAAGGTTATTTATTTTTCTAATCTCATGACTTTGAGTATGCTTGATAAAGATTATTTAGCTTTCTAATCTTTTGACTGAGTACACTTGATAAAGGTTAACTAGTTTTCTAATCTTTTGACTGTGTATATTTGATGAAGGTTATTTAGCTTTCTAATCTTTTGACTTTGAGTATACTTGATCAACGTTATTTAGCTTTCCAATGTTTTGACTTTGAGTATGCTTGATAAAGATTATTTAGCTTTCTAATCTTTTGACTGAGTGTACTTGATAAAGGTTATTTATCTTTCTAATCTCTTGACTTTGAGTATACTTGATAAAGGTTATTTAGCTTTCTAATCTTTTGATTATGAGCGTACCTTATGGAGGTTATTTAGCTTTCTAATCTTTTAACTGAGTATACTTGATAAAGGTTATTTAGCTTTCTAATATTTTGACTTTGAGTATACTTGATAAAGGTTATTTATCTTTCTAATCTCTTGACTTTGAGTATGCTTGATAAAGATTATTTAGCTTTCTAATCATTTGACTGAGTATACTTGATAAAGGTTATTTAACTTTCTAATATTTTGACTTTGAGTATACTTGATAAAGGTTATTTATCTTTCTAATCTCTTGACTTTGAATATACTTGATAAAGGTTATTTAACTTTCTAATCTTTTGATTAATAGCGTACCTGATGAAGGTTATTTAGCTTTTTAATCTTTTGACTGAGTATACTTGATAAAGGTTATTTATTTTTCTAATCTCTTGACTTTGAGTATGCTTGATAAAGATTATTTAGCTTTCTAATCTTTTGACTGAGTACACTTGATAAAGGTTATTTAGCTTTCTAATCTTTTGACTGAGTATACTTGATAAAGGTTAACTAGTTTTCTAATCTTTTGACTGTGTATATTTGATGAAGGTTATTTAGCTTTCTAATCTTTTGACTTTGAGTATACTTGATCAACGTTATTTATCTTTCCAATGTTTTGACTTTGAGTATGCTTGATAAAGATTATTTAGCTTTCTAATCTTTTGACTGAGTGTACTTGATAAAGGTTATTTATCTTTCTAATCTCTTGACTTTGAGTATGCTTGATAAAGATTATTTAGCTTTCTAATCTTTTGACTGAGTATACTTGATAAAGGTTATTTAGCTTTCTAATCTTTTGACTGAGTATACTTGATAAAGGTTATCTAGTTTTCTAATCTTTTGACTGAGTATATTTGATGAAGGTTATTTATCTTTCTAATCTTTTGATTATGAGCGTACCTGATGAAGGTTATTTAGCTTTCTAATCTTTTGACATTGAGTATACTTGATCAACGTTATTTAGCTTTCCAATCTTTTGACTTTGAGTATGCTTGATAAAGATTATTTAGCTTTCTAATCTTTTGACTGAGTATACTTGATAAAAGTTATTTAGCTTTCTAATCTTTTGACTGAGTATACTTGATAAAGGTTATCTAGTTTTCTAATCTTTTGACTGAGTATACTTGATGAAGGTTATTTATCTTTCTAATCTTTTGATTATGAGCGTACCTGATGAAGGTTATTTAGCTTTCTAATCTTTTGATTATGAGCGTACCTGATGAAGGTTATTTAGCTTTCTAATCTTTTGACTTTGAGTATACCTGATAAAGATTATTTAGCTTTCTAATCATTTGACTGAGTATACTTGATAAAGGTTATTTAACTTTCTAATATTTTGACTTTGATTATACTTGATAAAGGTTATTTATCTTTCTAATCTCTTGACTTTGAGTATACTTGATAAAGGTTATTTAGCTTTCTAATCTTTTGAATATGAGCGTACCTTATGGAGGTTATCTAGTTTTCTAATCTTTTGACTGAGTATATTTGATGAAGGTTATTTATCTTTCTAATCTTTTGATTATGAGCGTACCTGATGAAGGTTATTTAACTTTCTAATCTTTTGACTGAGTATACTTGATAAAGGTTATTTAGCTTTCTAATATTTTGACTTTGAGTATGCTTGATAAAGGTTATTTATCTTTCTAATCTCTTGACTTTGAGTATACTTGATAAAAGTTATAAAGCTTTCTAATCTTTTGATTATGAGCGTGGCTGATGAAGGTTATTTAGCTTTCTAATCTTTTGACTTTGAGTATGCTTGATAAAGATTATTTAGCTTTCTAATCTTTTGACTGAGTATACTTGATAAAGGTTATTTAGCTTTCTAATCTTTAGACTTTGAGTATACTTGATAAAGGTTATTTAGCTTTCTAATATTTTGACTTTGACTATACTTGCTAAAGGTTATTTGGCTTTCTAATATTTTGACTGAGTATACTTGATAAAGGTTATTTAGCTTTCTAATATTTTGACTTTGAGTATACTTGATAAAGGTTATTTATCTTTCTAATCTCTTGACTTTGAGTATACTTGATAAAGGTTATTTATCTTTCTAATCTCTTGACTTTGAGTATACTTGATAAAGGTTATTTAGCTTTCTAATCTTTTGACTTTGAGTATATTTGATCAACGTTATTTAGCTTTCCAATCTTTTGACTTTGAGTATGCTTGATACAGATTATTTAGCTTTCTAATCTTTTGACTTTGAGTATACTTGATAAAGGTTATTTAGCTTTCTAATATTTTGACTTTGACTATACTTGCTAAAGGTTATTTAGCTTTCTAATATTTTGACTTTGACTATACTTGCCAAAGGTTATTTATCTTTCTAATCTTTTGACTGAGTATACTTGATAAAGGTTATTTAGTTTTCCAATCTTTTGACTGAGTATACCTGATGAAGGTTATTTAGCTTTCTAATCTTTTGACTTTGAGTATGCTTGATAAAGATTATTTAGCTTTCTAATCTTTTGACTGAGTATACTTGATAAAGGTTATTTAGCTTTCTAATCATTTGACTGAGTATACTTGATAAAGGTTATCTAGTTTTCTAATCTTTTGACTGAGTATACTTGATGAAGGTTATTTAGCTTTCTAATCTTTTGATTATGAGCGTACCTGATGAAGGTTATTTAGCTTTCTAATCTTTTGACTTTGAGTATACTTGATCAACTTTATTTAGCTTTCCAATCTTTTGACTTTGAGTATGCTTGATAAAGATTATTTAGCTTTCTAATCATTTGACTGAGTATACTTGATAAAGGTTATTTAACTTTCTAATATTTTGACTTTGAGTATACTTGATAAAGGTTATTTATCTTTCTAATCTCTTGACTTTGAATATACTTGATAAAGGTTATTTAACTTTCTAATCTTTTGATTAATAGCGTACCTGATGAAGGTTATTTAGCTTTCTAATCTTTTGACTGAGTATACTTGATAAAGGTTATTTATTTTTCTAATCTCATGACTTTGAGTATGCTTGATAAAGATTATTTAGCTTTCTAATCTTTTGACTGAGTACACTTGATAAAGGTTAACTAGTTTTCTAATCTTTTGACTGTGTATATTTGATGAAGGTTATTTAGCTTTCTAATCTTTTGACTTTGAGTATACTTGATCAACGTTATTTAGCTTTCCAATGTTTTGACTTTGAGTATGCTTGATAAAGATTATTTAGCTTTCTAATCTTTTGACTGAGTGTACTTGATAAAGGTTATTTATCTTTCTAATCTCTTGACTTTGAGTATACTTGATAAAGGTTATTTAGCTTTCTAATCTTTTGATTATGAGCGTACCTTATGGAGGTTATTTAGCTTTCTAATCTTTTAACTGAGTATACTTGATAAAGGTTATTTAGCTTTCTAATATTTTGACTTTGAGTATACTTGATAAAGGTTATTTATCTTTCTAATCTCTTGACTTTGAGTATGCTTGATAAAGATTATTTAGCTTTCTAATCATTTGACTGAGTATACTTGATAAAGGTTATTTAACTTTCTAATATTTTGACTTTGAGTATACTTGATAAAGGTTATTTATCTTTCTAATCTCTTGACTTTGAATATACTTGATAAAGGTTATTTAACTTTCTAATCTTTTGATTAATAGCGTACCTGATGAAGGTTATTTAGCTTTCTAATCTTTTGACTGAGTATACTTGATAAAGGTTATTTATTTTTCTAATCTCATGACTTTGAGTATGCTTGATAAAGATTATTTAGCTTTCTAATCTTTTGACTGAGTACACTTGATAAAGGTTAACTAGTTTTCTAATCTCTTGACTGTGTATATTTGATGAAGGTTATTTAGCTTTCTAATCTTTTGACTTTGAGTATACTTGATCAACGTTATTTAGCTTTCCAATGTTTTGTCTTTGAGTATGCTTGATAAAGATTATTTAGCTTTCTAATCTTTTGACTGAGTGTACTTGATAAAGGTTATTTATCTTTCTAATCTCTTGACTTTGAGTATACTTGATCAAGGTTATTTAGCTTTCTAATCTTTTGATTATGAGCGTACCTTATGGAGGTTATTTAGCTTTCTAATCTTTTAACTGAGTATACTTGATAAAGGTTATTTAGCTTTCTAATATTTTGACTTTGAGTATACTTGATAAAGGTTATTTATCTTTCTAATCTCTTGACTTTGAGTATACTTGATAAAGATTATTTAGCTTTCTAATCTTTTGACTGAGTATACTTGATAAAGGTTATTTAACTTTCTAATATTTTTACTTTGATTATACTTGATAAAGGTTATTTATCTTTCTAATCTCTTGACTTTGAGTATACTTGATAAAGGTTATTTAGCTTTCTAATCTTTTGACTTTGAGTATACTTGATCAACGTTATTTAGCTTTCCAATATTTTGACTTTGAGTATGCTTGATAAAGATTATTTAGCTTTCTAATCTTTTGACTGAGTATACTTGAAAAAGGTTATTTATCTTTCTAATCTCTTGACTTTGAGTATGCTTGATAAAGATTATTTATCTTTCTAATCTCTTGACTTTGAGTATACTTGATAAAGGTTATTTAGCTTTCTAATCTTTTGATTATGAGCGTACCTGATGAAGGTTATTTAGCTTTCTAATCTTTTGACTGAGTATACTTGATAAAGGTTATTTAGCTTTCTAATATTTTGACTTTGAGTATGCTTGATAAAGGTTATTTATCTTTCTAATCTCTTGACTTTGAGTATACTTGATAAAGGTTATTTAGTTTTCCAATCTTTTGACTGAGTATACCTGATGAAGGTTATTTAGCTTTCTAATCTTTTGACTTTGAGTATGCTTGATAAAGATTATTTAGCTTTCTAATCTTTTGATTATGAGCGTACCTGATGAAGGTTATTTAACTTTCTAATCTTTTGACTGAGTATACTTGATAAAGGTTATTTAGCTTTCTAATATTTTGACTTTGAGTATGCTTGATAAAGGTTATTTATCTTTCTAATCTCTTGACTTTGAGTATACTTGATAAAGGTTATTTAGTTTTCCAATCTTTTGACTGAGTATACCTGATGAAGGTTATTTAGCTTTCTAATCTTTTGACTTTGAGTATGCTTGATAAAGATTATTTAGCTTTCTAATCTTTTGACTGAGTATACTTGATAAAGGTTATTTAGCTTTCTAATCTTTTGACTGAGTATACTTGATAAAGGTTATCTAGTTTTCTAATCTTTTGACTGAGTATACTTGATGAAGGTTATTTAGCTTTCTAATCTTTTGATTATGAGCGTACCTGATGAAGGTTATTTAGCTTTCTAATCTTTTGACTTTGAGTATACTTGATCAACTTTATTTAGCTTTCCAATCTTTTGACTTTGAGTATGCTTGATAAAGATTATTTAGCTTTCTAATCATTTGACTGAGTATACTTGATAAAGGTTATTTAACTTTCTAATATTTTGACTTTGAGTATACTTGATAAAGGTTATTTATCTTTCTAATCTCTTGACTTTGAATATACTTGATAAAGGTTATTTAACTTTCTAATCTTTTGATTAATAGCGTACCTGATGAAGGTTATTTAGCTTTTTAATCTTTTGACTGAGTATACTTGATAAAGGTTATTTATTTTTCTAATCTCTTGACTTTGAGTATGCTTGATAAAGATTATTTAGCTTTCTAATCTTTTGACTGAGTACACTTGATAAAGGTTATTTAGCTTTCTAATCTTTTGACTGAGTATACTTGATAAAGGTTAACTAGTTTTCTAATCTTTTGACTGTGTATATTTGATGAAGGTTATTTAGCTTTCTAATCTTTTGACTTTGAGTATACTTGATCAACGTTATTTAGCTTTCCAATGTTTTGACTTTGAGTATGCTTGATAAAGATTATTTAGCTTTCTAATCTTTTGACTGAGTGTACTTGATAAAGGTTATTTATCTTTCTAATCTCTTGACTTTGAGTATGCTTGATAAAGATTATTTAGCTTTCTAATCTTTTGACTGAGTATACTTGATAAAGGTTATTTAGCTTTCTAATCTTTTGACTGAGTATACTTGATAAAGGTTATCTAGTTTTCTAATCTTTTGACTGAGTATATTTGATGAAGGTTATTTATCTTTCTAATCTTTTGATTATGAGCGTACCTGATGAAGGTTATTTAGCTTTCTAATCTTTTGACATTGAGTTTACTTGATCAACGTTATTTAGCTTTCCAATCTTTTGACTTTGAGTATGCTTGATAAAGATTATTTAGCTTTCTAATCTTTTGACTGAGTATACTTGATAAAAGTTATTTAGCTTTCTAATCTTTTGACTGAGTATACTTGATAAAGGTTATCTAGTTTTCTAATCTTTTGACTGAGTATACTTGATGAAGGTTATTTATCTTTCTAATCTTTTGATTATGAGCGTACCTGATGAAGGTTATTTAGCTTTCTAATCTTTTGATTATGAGCGTACCTGATGAAGGTTATTTAGCTTTCTAATCTTTTGACTTTGAGTATACCTGATAAAGATTATTTAGCTTTCTAATCATTTGACTGAGTATACTTGATAAAGGTTATTTAACTTTCTAATATTTTGACTTTGATTATACTTGATAAAGGTTATTTATCTTTCTAATCTCTTGACTTTGAGTATACTTGATAAAGGTTATTTAGCTTTCTAATCTTTTGATTATGAGCGTACCTGATGGAGGTTATCTAGTTTTCTAATCTTTTGACTGAGTATATTTGATGAAGGTTATTTATCTTTCTAATCTTTTGATTATGAGCGTACCTGATGAAGGTTATTTAACTTTCTAATCTTTTGACTGAGTATACTTGATAAAGGTTATTTAGCTTTCTAATATTTTGACTTTGAGTATGCTTGATAAAGGTTATTTATCTTTCTAATCTCTTGACTTTGAGTATACTTGATAAAGGTTATTTAGTTTTCCAATCTTTTGACTGAGTATACCTGATGAAAGTTATTTAGCTTTCTAATCTTTTGACTTTGAGTATGCTTGATAAAGATTATTTAGCTTTCTAATCTTTTGACTGAGTATACTTGATAAAGGTTATTTAGCTTTCTAATCTTTTGACTGAGTATACTTGATAATGGTTATCTAGTTTTCTAATCTTTTGACTGAGTATACTTGATGAAGGTTATTTAGCTTTCTAATCTTTTGATTATGAGCGTACCTGATGAAGGTTATTTAGCTTTCTAATCTTTTGACTTTGAGTATACTTGATCAACTTTATTTAGCTTTCCAATCTTTTGACTTTGAGTATGCTTGATAAAGATTATTTAGCTTTCTAATCATTTGACTGAGTATACTTGATAAAGGTTATTTAACTTTCTAATATTTTGACTTTGAGTATACTTGATAAAGGTTATTTATCTTTCTAATCTCTTGACTTTGAATATACTTGATAAAGGTTATTTAACTTTCTAATCTTTTGATTAATAGCGTACCTGATGAAGGTTATTTAGCTTTTTAATCTTTTGACTGAGTATACTTGATAAAGGTTATTTATTTTTCTAATCTCTTGACTTTGAGTATGCTTGATAAAGATTATTTAGCTTTCTAATCTTTTGACTGAGTACACTTGATAAAGGTTATTTAGCTTTCTAATCTTTTGACTGAGTATACTTGATAAAGGTTAACTAGTTTTCTAATCTTTTGACTGTGTATACTTGATAAAGGTTATCTAGTTTTCTAATCTTTTGACTGAGTATATTTGATGAAGGTTATTTATCTTTCTAATCTTTTGATTATGAGCGTACCTGATGAAGGTTATTTATCTTTCTAATCTCTTGACTTTGAGTATACTTAATAAAGGTTATTTAGTTTTCTAATCTTTTGATTATGAGCGTACCTGATGAAGGTTATTTAGCTTTCTAATCTTTTGACTGAGTATACTTGATAAAGGTTATTTAGCTTTCTAATATTTTGACTTTGAGTATACTTGATAAAGGTTATTTATCTTTCTAATCTCTTGACTTTGAGTATGCTTGATAAAGATTATTTAGCTCTCTAATCTTTTGACTGAGTATACTTGATAAAGGTTATTTAGCTTTCTAATCTTTTGACTGAGTATACTTGATAAAGGTTATCTAGTTTTCTAATCTTTTGACTGAGTTTATTTGATGAAGGTTATTTATCTTTCTAATCTTTTGATTATGAGCGTACCTGATGAAGGTTATTTAGCTTTCTAATCTTTTGACTCTGAGTATACTTGATCAACTTTATTTAGCTTTCCAATCTTTTGACTTTGAGTATGCTTGATAAAGATTATTTAGCTTTCTAATCTTTTGACTGAGTATACTTGATAAAAGTTATTTAGCTTTCTAATCTTTTGACTGAGTATACTTGATAAAGGTTATCTAGTTTTCTAATCTTTTGACTGAGTATACTTGATGAAGGTTATTTATCTTTCTAATCTTTTGATTATGAGCGTACCTGATGAAGGTTATTTAGCTTTCTAATCTTTTGATTATGAGCGTACCTGATGAAGGTTATTTAGCTTTCTAATCTTTTGACTTTGAGTATACCTGATAAAGATTATTTACCTTTCTAATCATTTGACTGAGTGTACTTGATAAAGGTTATTTAACTTTCTAATATTTTGACTTTGATTATACTTGATAAAGGTTATTTATCTTTCTAATCTCTTGACTTTGAGTATACTTGATAAAGGTTATTTAGCTTTCTAATCTTTTGATTATGAGCGTACCTTATGGAGGTTATTTAGCTTTCTAATCTTTTGACTGAGTATACTTGATAAAGGTTATTTAGCTTTCTAATATTTTGACTTTGAGTATACTTGATAAAAGTTATTTATCTTTCTAATCTCTTGCCTTTGAGTATGCTTGATAAAGATTATTTAGCTTTCTAATCTTTTGACTGAGTATACTTGATAAAGGTTATTTAGCTTTCTAATCATTTGACTGAGTATACTTGATAAAGGTTATCTAGTTTTCTAATCTTTTGACTGAGTATATTTGATGAAGGTTATTTATCTTTCTAATCTTTTGATTATGAGCGTACCTGATGAAGGTTATTTAGCTTTCTAATCTTTTGACTTTGAGTATACTTGATCAACGTTATTTAGCTTTCCAATCTTTTGACCTTGAGTATGCTTGATAAAGATTAGTTAGCTTTCTAATCTTTTGACTGAGTATACTTGATAAAAGTTATTTAGCTTTCTAATCTTTTGACTGAGTATACTTGATAAAGGTTATCTAGTTTTCTAATCTTTTGACTGAGTATACTTGATGAAGGTTATTTATCTTTCTAATATTTTGATTATTAGCGTACCTGATGAAGGTTATTTAGCTTTCTAATCTTTTGATTATGAGCGTACCTGATGAAGGTTATTTAGCTTTCTAATCTTTTGACTTTGAGTATACCTGATAAAGATTATTTAGCTTTCTAATCATTTGACTGAGTATACTTGATAAAGGTTATTTAACTTTCTAATATTTTGACTTTGATTATACTTGATAAAGGTTATTTATCTTTCTAATCTCTTGACTTTGAGTATACTTGATAAAGGTTATTTAGCTTTCTAATCTTTTGATTATGAGCGTACCTTATGGAGGTTATCTAGTTTTCTAATCTTTTGACTGAGTATATTTGATGAAGGTTATTTATCTTTCTAATCTTTTGATTATGAGCGTACCTGATGAAGGTTATTTAACTTTCTAATCTTTTGACTGAGTATACTTGATAAAGGTTATTTAGCTTTCTAATATTTTGACTTTGAGTATACTTGATAAAGGTTATTTATCTTTCTAATCTCTTGACTTTGAGTATACTTGATAAAAGTTATTTAGCTTTCTAATCTTTTGATTATGAGCGTGGCTGATGAAGGTTATTTAGCTTTCTAATCTTTTGACTTTGAGTATGCGTGATAAAGATTATTTAGCTTTCTAATCTTTTGACTGAGGATACTTGATAAAGGTTATTTAGCTTTCTAATCTTTAGACTTTGAGTATACTTGATAAAGGTTATTTAGCTTTCTAATATTTTGACTTTGACTATACTTGCTAAAGGTTATTTGGCTTTCTAATCATTTGACTGAGTATACTTGATAAAGGTTATTTAACTTTCTAATATTTTGACTTTGATTATACTTGATAAAGGTTATTTATCTTTCTAATCTCTTGACTTTGAGTATACTTGATAAAGGTTATTTAGCTTTCTAATCTTTTGATTATGAGCGTACCTTATGGAGGATATCTAGTTTTCTAATCTTTTGACTGAGTATATTTGATGAAGGTTATTTATCTTTCTAATCTTTTGATTATGAGCGTACCTGATGAAGGTTATTTAACTTTCTAATCTTTTGACTGAGTATACTTGATAAAGGTTATTTAGCTTTCTAATATTTTGACTTTGAGTATGCTTGATAAAGGTTATTTATCTTTCTAATCTCTTGACTTTGAGTATACTTGATAAAAGTTATATAGCTTTCTAATCTTTTGATTATGAGCGTGGCTGATGAAGGTTATTTAGCTTTCTAATCTTTTGATTTGAGTATGCTTGATAAAGATTATTTAGCTTTCTAATCTTTTGACTGAGTATACTTGATAAAGGTTATTTAGCTTTCTAATCTTTTGACTGAGTATACTTGATAAATGATATCTAGTTTTCTAATCTTTTGACTGAGCATACCTGATGAAGATTATTTAGCTTTCTAATCTTTTCATTATGAGCGTACCTGATGAAGGTTATTTAGCTTTCTAATCTTTTGACTTTGAGTATACTTGATAAAGATTATTTAGCTTTCTAATCATTTGACTGAGTATACTTGATAAAGGTTATTTAACTTTCTAATATTTTGACTTTGAGTATACTTGATAAAGGTTATTTATCTTTCTAGTCTCTTGACTTTGAGTATACTTAATAAAGGTTATTTAGCTTTCTAATCTTTTGATTATGAGCGTACCTGATGAAGGTTATTTAGCTATCTAATATTTTGACTGAGTATACTTGATAAAGGTTATTTAGCTTTCTAATATTTTGACTTTGAGTATACTTGATAAAGGTTATTTATCTTTCTAATCTCTTGACTTTGAGTATTCTTGATAAAGATTATTTAGCTTTCTAATCTTTTGACTGAGTATACTTGATAAAGGTTATCTAGTTTTCTAATCTTTTGACTGAGTATATTTGATGAAGGTTATTTATCTTTCTAATCTTTTCATTATGAGCGTACCTGATGAAAGTTATTTAGCTTTCTAATATTTTGACTTTGAGTATACTTGATAAAGGTTATTTATCTTTCTAATCTCTTGACTTTGAGTATTCTTGATAAAGATTATTTAGCTTTCTAATCTTTTGACTGAGTATACTTGATAAAGGTTATTTAGCTTTCTAATATTTTGACTTTGAGTATACTTGATAAAGGTTATTTATCTTTCTAATCTCTTGACTTTGAGTATACTTGATAAAAGTTATTTAGCTTTCTAATCTTTTGATTATGAGCGTAGCTGATGAAGGTTATTTAGCTTTCTAATCTTTTGACTTTGAGTATGCTTGATAAAGATTATTTAGCTTTCTAATCTTTTGACTGAGTATACTTGATAAAGGTTATTTAGCTTTCTAATCTTAAGACTTTCAGTATACTTGATAAAGGTTATTTATCTTTCTAATCTCTTGACTTTAAGTATACTTGATAAAGGTTATTTAGCTATCTAATCTTTTGATTATGAGCGTACATGATGAAGGTTATTTAGCTTTCTAATCTTTTGACTTTGAGTATGCTTGATACAGATTATTTAGCTTTCTAATCTTTTGACTTTGAGTATACTTGATAAAGGTTATTTAACTTTCTAATATTTTGACTTTGACTATACTTGCTAAAGGTTATTTAGCTTTCTAATCTTTTGACTGAGTATACTTGATAAAGATTATTTATTTTCTAATCTTTTGACTGAGTATACCTGATAAAGGTTATTTAGCTTTCTAATCTTTTGACTATGAGCGTACCTCATGAAGGTTATTTAGTTTTCTAATCTTTTGAGCTTAAGTATACTTGATAACGGTTATTTAGCTTTCTAATCTTTTGACTTTGAGTATACTTGATAAAGGCTATTTAGCGTTGTAATCTTTTGACTTTGAGTATACTTGATAAAGGTTATTTAGTTTTCTAATGTCTTGACTGAGTATACTTGATAAAGATTATTTAGCTTTCTAATCTTTTGACTGAGTATACTTGATAAAGGTTATTAACTTTCTAATCTTTTGACTGAGTATACTTGATAAAAGTTATCTAGTTTTCTAATCTTCTGATTGAGTATACCTGATGAAGGTTATTTAGCTTTCTAATCTTTTGATTATGAGCGTACCTGATGAAGGTTATTTAGCTTTCTAATCTTTTGACTTTGAGTATACTTGATCAACGTTATTTAGCTTTCTAATCTTTTGACTTTGAGTATACCTGATAAAGATTATTTAGCTTTCTAATCATTTGACTGAGTATACTTGATAAAGGTTATTTAACTTTCTAATATTTTGACTTTGATTATACTTGATAAAGGTTATTTATCTTTCTAATCTCTTGACTTTGAGTATACTTGATAAAGGTTATTTAGCTTTCTAATCTTTTGACTTTGAGTATACTTGATCAACGTTATTTAGCTTTCCAATATTTTGACCTTGAGTATGCTTGATAAAGATTATTTAGCTTTCTAATCTTTTGACTGAGTATACTTGAAAAAGGTTATTTAACTTTCTAATATTTTGACTTTGATTATACTTGATAAAGGTTATTTATCTTTCTAATCTCTTGACTTTGAGTATGCTTGATAAAGATTATTTATCTTTCTAATCTCTTGACTTTGAGTATGCTTGATAAAGATTATTTAGCTTTCTAATCTTTTGACTGAGTATACTTGATAAAGGTTATTTAGCTTTCTAATCTTTTGACTGAGTATACTTGATAAAGGTTATCTAGTTTTCTAATCTTTTGACTGAGTATATTTGATGAAGGTTATTTATCTTTCTAATCTTTTGATTATGAGCGTACCTGATGAAGGTTATTTAGCTTTCTAATCTTTTGACTTTGAGTATACTTGATCAACGTTATTTAGCTTTCCAATCTTTTGACTTTGAGTATGCTTGATAAAGATTATTTAGCTTTCTAATCATTTGACTGAGTATACTTGATAAAGATTATTTATTTTCTAATCTTTTGACTGAGTATACCTGATAAAGGTTATTTAGCTTTCTAATCTTTTGACTATGAGCGTACCTCATGAAGGTTATTTAGTTTTCTAATCTTTTGAGCTTAAGTATACTTGATAACGGTTATTTAGCTTTCTAATCTTTTGACTTTGAGTATACTTGATAAAGGCTATTTAGCGTTGTAATCTTTTGACTTTGAGTATACTTGATAAAGGTTATTTAGTTTTCTAATGTCTTGACTGAGTATACTTGATAAAGATTATTTAGCTTTCTAATCTTTTGACTGAGTATACTTGATAAAGGTTATTAACTTTCTAATCTTTTGACTGAGTATACTTGATAAAAGTTATCTAGTTTTCTAATCTTCTGATTGAGTATACCTGATGAAGGTTATTTAGCTTTCTAATCTTTTGATTATGAGCGTACCTGATGAAGGTTATTTAGCTTTCTAATCTTTTGACTTTGAGTATACTTGATCAACGTTATTTAGCTTTCTAATCTTTTGACTTTGAGTATACCTGATAAAGATTATTTAGCTTTCTAATCATTTGACTGAGTATACTTGATAAAGGTTATTTAGCTTTCTAATCTTAAGACTTTCAGTATACTTGATAAAGGTTATTTATCTTTCTAATCTCTTGACTTTAAGTATACTTGATAAAGGTTATTTAGCTATCTAATCTTTTGATTATGAGCGTACATGATGAAGGTTATTTAGCTTTCTAATCTTTTGACTTTGAGTATGCTTGATACAGATTATTTAGCTTTCTAATCTTTTGACTTTGAGTATACTTGATAAAGGTTATTTATCTTTCTAATCTCTTGACTTTGAGTATACTTGATAAAAGTTATTTAGCTTTCTAATCTTTTGATTATGAGCGTAGCTGATGAAGGTTATTTAGCTTTCTAATCTTTTGACTTTGAGTATGCTTGATAAAGATTATTTAGCTTTCTAATCTTTTGACTGAGTATACTTGATAAAGGTTATTTAGCTTTCTAATCTTAAGACTTTCAGTATACTTGATAAAGGTTATTTATCTTTCTAATCTCTTGACTTTAAGTATACTTGATAAAGGTTATTTAGCTATCTAATCTTTTGATTATGAGCGTACATGATGAAGGTTATTTAGCTTTCTAATCTTTTGACTTTGAGTATGCTTGATACAGATTATTTAGCTTTCTAATCTTTTGACTTTGAGTATACTTGATAAAGGTTATTTAACTTTCTAATATTTTGACTTTGACTATACTTGCTAAAGGTTATTTAGCTTTCTAATCTTTTGACTGAGTATACTTGATAAAGATTATTTATTTTCTAATCTTTTGACTGAGTATACCTGATAAAGGTTATTTAGCTTTCTAATCTTTTGACTATGAGCGTACCTCATGAAGGTTATTTAGTTTTCTAATCTTTTGAGCTTAAGTATACTTGATAACGGTTATTTAGCTTTCTAATCTTTTGACTTTGAGTATACTTGATAAAGGCTATTTAGCGTTGTAATCTTTTGACTTTGAGTATACTTGATAAAGGTTATTTAGTTTTCTAATGTCTTGACTGAGTATACTTGATAAAGATTATTTAGCTTTCTAATCTTTTGACTGAGTATACTTGATAAAGGTTATTAACTTTCTAATCTTTTGACTGAGTATACTTGATAAAAGTTATCTAGTTTTCTAATCTTCTGATTGAGTATACCTGATGAAGGTTATTTAGCTTTCTAATCTTTTGATTATGAGCGTACCTGATGAAGGTTATTTAGCTTTCTAATCTTTTGACTTTGAGTATACTTGATCAACGTTATTTAGCTTTCTAATCTTTTGACTTTGAGTATACCTGATAAAGATTATTTAGCTTTCTAATCATTTGACTGAGTATACTTGATAAAGGTTATTTAACTTTCTAATATTTTGACTTTGATTATACTTGATAAAGGTTATTTATCTTTCTAATCTCTTGACTTTGAGTATACTTGATAAAGGTTATTTAGCTTTCTAATCTTTTGACTTTGAGTATACTTGATCAACGTTATTTAGCTTTCCAATATTTTGACCTTGAGTATGCTTGATAAAGATTATTTAGCTTTCTAATCTTTTGACTGAGTATACTTGAAAAAGGTTATTTAACTTTCTAATATTTTGACTTTGATTATACTTGATAAAGGTTATTTATCTTTCTAATCTCTTGACTTTGAGTATGCTTGATAAAGATTATTTATCTTTCTAATCTCTTGACTTTGAGTATACTTGATAAAGGTTATTTAGCTTTCTAATCTTTTGATTATGAGCGTACCTGATTAAGGTTATTTAGCTTTCTAATCTTTTGACTGAGTATACTTGATAAAGGTTATTTAGCTTTCTAATATTTTGACTTTGAGTATACTTGATAAAGGTTATTTATCTTTCTAATCTCTTGACTTTGAGTATGCTTGATAAAGATTATTTAGCTTTCTAATCTTTTGACTGAGTATACTTGATAAAGGTTATTTAGCTTTCTAATCTTTTGACTGAGTATACTTGATAAAGGTTATCTAGTTTTCTAATCTTTTGACTGAGTATATTTGATGAAGGTTATTTATCTTTCTAATCTTTTGATTATGAGCGTACCTGATGAAGGTTATTTAGCTTTCTAATCTTTTGACTTTGAGTATACTTGATCTACGTTATTTAGCTTTCCAATCTTTTGACTTTGAGTATGCTTGATAAAGATTATTTAGCTTTCTAATCATTTGACTGAGTATACTTGATAAAGGTTATTTAACTTTCTAATATTTTGACTTTGAGTATACTTGATAAAGGTTATTTATCTTTCTAATCTCTTGACTTTGAGTATACTTAATAAAGGTTATTTAGTTTTCTAATCTTTTGATTATGAGCGTACCTGATGAAGGTTATTTAGCTTTCTAATCTTTTGACTGAGTATACTTGATAAAGGTTATTTAGCTTTCTAATATTTTGACTTTGAGTATACTTGATAAAGGTTATTTATCTTTCTAATCTCTTGACTTTGAGTGTGCTTGATAAAGATGATTTAGCTCTCTAATCTTTTGACTGAGTATACTTGATAAAGGTTATTTAGCTTTCTAATCTTTTGACTGAGTATATACTTGATAAAGGTTATCTAGTTTTCTAATCTTTTGACTGAGTTTATTTGATGAAGGTTATTTATCTTTCTAATCTTTTGATTATGAGCGTACCTGATGAAGGTTATTTAGCTTTCTAATCTTTTGACTGAGTATACTTGATAAAGGTTATTTAGCTTTCTAATATTTTGACTTTGAGTATACTTGATAAAAGTTATTTATCTTTCTAATCTCTTGACTTTGAGTATGCTTGATAAAGATTATTTAGCTTTCTAATCTTTTGACTGAGTATACTTGATAAAGGTTATTTAGCTTTCTAATCTTTTGACTGAGTATACTTGATAAAGGTTATCTAGTTTTCTAATCTTTTGACTGAGTTTATTTGATGAAGGTTATTTATCTTTCTAATCTTTTGATTATGATCGTACCTGATGAAGGTTATTTAGCTTTCTAATCTTTTGACTGAGTATACTTGATAAAGGTTATTTAGCTTTCTAATATTTTGACTTTGAGTATACTTGATAAAAGTTATTTATCTTTCTATTCTCTTGACTTTGAGTATGCTTGATAAAGATTATTTATCTTTCTAATCTCTTGACTTTGAGTATACTTGATAAAGGTTATTTAGCTTTCTAATCTTTTGATTATGAGCGTACCTGATGAAGGTTATTTAGCTTTCTAATCTTTTGACTGAGTATACTTGATAAAGGTTATTCAGCTTTCTAATATTTTGACTTTGAGTATACTTGATAAAGGTTATTTATCTTTCTAATCTCTTGACTTTGAGTATGCTTGATAAAGATTATTTAGCTTTCTAATCTTTTGACTGAGTATACTTGATAAAGGTTATTTAGCTTTCTAATCTTTTGACTGAGTATACTTGATAAAGGTTATCTAGTTTTCTAATCTTTTGACTGAGTATATTTGATGAAGGTTATTTATCTTTCTAATCTTTTGATTATGAGCGTACCTGATGAAGGTTATTTAGCTTTCTAATCTTTTGACATTGAGTATACTTGTTCAACGTTATTTAGCTTTCCAATCTTTTGACTTTGAGTATGCTTGATAAAGATTATTTAGCTTTCTAATCTTTTGACTGAGTATACTTGATAAAAGTTATTTAGCTTTCTAATCTTTTGACTGAGTATACTTGATAAAGGTTATCTAGTTTTCTAATCTTTTGACTGAGTATATTTGATGAAGGTTATTTATCTTTCTAATATTTTGATTATGAGCGTACCTGATGAAGGTTATTTAGCTTTCTAATCTTTTGACATTGAGTATACTTGATCAACGTTATTTAGCTTTCCAATCTTTTGACTTTGAGTATGCTTGATAAAGATTATTTAGCTTTCTAATCTTTTGACTGAGTATACTTGATAAAAGTTATTTAGCTTTCTAATCTTTTGACTGAGTATACTTGATAAAGGTTATCTAGTTTTCTAATCTTTTGACTGAGTATACTTGATGAAGGTTATTTATCTTTCTAATCTTTTGATTATGAGCGTACCTGATGAAGGTTATTTAGCTTTCTAATCTTTTGATTATGAGCGTACCTGATGAAGGTTATTTAGCTTTCTAATCTTTTGACTTTGAGTATACCTGATAAAGATTATTTAGCTTTCTAATCATTTGACTGAGTATACTTGATAAAGGTTATTTAACTTTCTAATATTTTGACTTTGATTATACTTGATAAAGGTTATTTATCTTTCTAATCTCTTGACTTTGAGTATACTTGATAAAGGTTATTTAGCTTTCTAATCTTTTGATTATGAGCGTACCTTATGGAGGTTATCTAGTTTTCTAATCTTTTGACTGAGTATATTTGATGAAGGTTATTTATCTTTCTAATCTTTTGATTATGAGCGTACCTGATGAAGGTTATTTAACTTTCTAATCTTTTGACTGAGTATACTTGATAAAGGTTATTTAGCTTTCTAATATTTTGACTTTGAGTATGCTTGATAAAGGTTATTTATCTTTCTAATCTCTTGACTTTGAGTATACTTGATAAAAGTTATATAGCTTTCTAATCTTTTGATTATGAGCGTGGCTGATGAAGGTTATTTAGCTTTCTAATCTTTTGACTTTGAGTATGCTTGATAAAGATTATTTAGCTTTCTAATCTTTTGACTGAGTATACTTGATAAAGGTTATTTAGCTTTCTAATCTTTAGACTTTGAGTATACTTGATAAAGGTTATTTAGCTTTCTAATATTTTGACTTTGACTATACTTGCTAAAGGTTATTTGGCTTTCTAATATTTTGACTGAGTATACTTGATAAAGGTTATTTAGCTTTCTAATATTTTGACTTTGAGTATACTTGATAAAGGTTATTTATCTTTCTAATCTCTTGACTTTGAGTATACTTGATAAAGGTTATTTATCTTTCTAATCTCTTGACTTTGAGTATACTTGATAAAGGTTATTTAGCTTTCTAATCTTTTGACTTTGAGTATATTTGATCAACGTTATTTAGCTTTCCAATCTTTTGACTTTGAGTATGCTTGATACAGATTATTTAGCTTTCTAATCTTTTGACTTTGAGTATACTTGATAAAGGTTATTTAGCTTTCTAATATTTTGACTTTGACTATACTTGCTAAAGGTTATTTAGCTTTCTAATATTTTGACTTTGACTATACTTGCTAAAGATTATTTATCTTTCTAATCTTTTGACTGAGTATACTTGATAAAGGTTATTTAGTTTTCCAATCTTTTGACTGAGTATACCTGATGAAGGTTATTTAGCTTTCTAATCTTTTGACTTTGAGTATGCTTGATAAAGATTATTTAGCTTTCTAATCTTTTGACTGAGTATACTTGATAAAGGTTATCTAGTTTTCTAATCTTTTGACTGAGTATACTTGATGAAGGTTATTTAGCTTTCTAATCTTTTGATTATGAGCGTACCTGATGAAGGTTATTTAGCTTTCTAATCTTTTGACTTTGAGTATACTTGATCAACTTTATTTAGCTTTCCAATCTTTTGACTTTGAGTATGCTTGATAAAGATTATTTAGCTTTCTAATCATTTGACTGAGTATACTTGATAAAGGTTATTTAACTTTCTAATATTTTGACTTTTAGTATACTTGATAAAGGTTATTTATCTTTCTAATCTCTTGACTTTGAATATACTTGATAAAGGTTATTTAACTTTCTAATCTTTTGATTAATAGCGTACCTGATGAAGGTTATTTAGCTTTTTAATCTTTTGACTGAGTATACTTGATAAAGGTTATTTATTTTTCTAATCTCTTGACTTTGAGTATGCTTGATAAAGATTATTTAGCTTTCTAATCTTTTGACTGAGTACACTTGAAAAAGGTTATTTAGCTTTCTAATCTTTTGACTGAGTATACTTGATAAAGGTTAACTAGTTTTCTAATCTTTTGACTGTGTATATTTGATGAAGGTTATTTAGCTTTCTAATCTTTTGACTTTGAGTATACTTGATCAACGTTATTTAGCTTTCCAATGTTTTGACTTTGAGTATGCTTGATAAAGATTATTTAGCTTTCTAATCTTTTGACTGAGTGTACTTGATAAAGGTTATTTATCTTTCTAATCTCTTGACTTTGAGTATGCTTGATAAAGATTATTTAGCTTTCTAATCTTTTGACTGAGTATACTTGATAAAGGTTATTTAGCTTTCTAATCTTTTGACTGAGTATACTTGATAAAGGTTATCTAGTTTTCTAATCTTTTGACTGAGTATATTTGATGAAGGTTATTTATCTTTCTAATCTTTTGATTATGAGCGTACCTGATGAAGGTTATTTAGCTTTCTAATCTTTTGACATTGAGTATACTTGATCAACGTTATTTAGCTTTCCAATCTTTTGACTTTGAGTATGCTTGATAAAGATTATTTAGCTTTCTAATCTTTTGACTGAGTATACTTGATAAAAGTTATTTAGCTTTCTAATCTTTTGACTGAGTATACTTGATAAAGGTTATCTAGTTTTCTAATCTTTTGACTGAGTATACTTGATGAAGGTTATTTATCTTTCTAATCTTTTGATTATGAGCGTACCTGATGAAGGTTATTTAGCTTTCTAATCTTTTGATTATGAGCGTACCTGATGAAGGTTATTTAGCTTTCTAATATTTTGACTTTGATTATACTTGATAAAGGTTATTTATCTTTCTAATCTCTTGACTTTGAGTATACTTGATAAAGGTTATTTAGCTTTCTAATCTTTTGATTATGAGCGTACCTGATGGAGGTTATCTAGTTTTCTAATCTTTTGACTGAGTATATTTGATGAAGGTTATTTATCTTTCTAATCTTTTGATTATGAGCGTACCTGATGAAGGTTATTTAACTTTCTAATCTTTTGACTGAGTATACTTGATAAAGGTTATTTAGCTTTCTAATATTTTGACTTTGAGTATGCTTGATAAAGGTTATTTATCTTTCTAATCTCTTGACTTTGAGTATACTTGATAAAGGTTATTTAGTTTTCCAATCTTTTGACTGAGTATACCTGATGAAGGTTATTTAGCTTTCTAATCTTTTGACTTTGAGTATGCTTGATAAAGATTATTTAGCTTTCTAATCTTTTGACTGAGTATACTTGATAAAGGTTATTTAGCTTTCTAATCTTTTGACTGAGTATACTTGATAAAGGTTATCTAGTTTTCTAATCTTTTGACTGAGTATACTTGATGAAGGTTATTTAGCTTTCTAATCTTTTGATTATGAGCGTACCTGATGAAGGTTATTTAGCTTTTTAATCTTTTGACTGAGTATACTTGATAAAGGTTATTTATCTTTCTAATCTCTTGACTTTGAATATACTTGATAAAGGTTATTTAACTTTCTAATCTTTTGATTAATAGCGTACCTGATGAAGGTTATTTAGCTTTTTAATCTTTTGACTGAGTATACTTGATAAAGGTTATTTATTTTTCTAATCTCTTGACTTTGAGTATGCTTGATAAAGATTATTTAGCTTTCTAATCTTTTGACTGAGTACACTTGATAAAGGTTATTTAGCTTTCTAATCTTTTGACTGAGTATACTTGATAAAGGTTAACTAGTTTTCTAATCTTTTGACTGTGTATATTTGATGAAGGTTATTTAGCTTTCTAATCTTTTGACTTTGAGTATACTTGATCAACGTTATTTATCTTTCCAATGTTTTGACTTTGAGTATGCTTGATAAAGATTATTTAGCTTTCTAATCTTTTGACTGAGTGTACTTGATAAAGGTTATTTATCTTTCTAATCTCTTGACTTTGAGTATGCTTGATAAAGATTATTTAGCTTTCTAATCTTTTGACTGAGTATACTTGATAAAGGTTATTTAGCTTTCTAATCTTTTGACTGAGTATACTTGATAAAGGTTATCTAGTTTTCTAATCTTTTGACTGAGTATATTTGATGAAGGTTATTTATCTTTCTAATCTTTTGATTATGAGCGTACCTGATGAAGGTTATTTAGCTTTCTAATCTTTTGACATTGAGTATACTTGATCAACGTTATTTAGCTTTCCAATCTTTTGACTTTGAGTATGCTTGATAAAGATTATTTAGCTTTCTAATCTTTTGACTGAGTATACTTGATAAAAGTTATTTAGCTTTCTAATCTTTTGACTGAGTATACTTGATAAAGGTTATCTAGTTTTCTAATCTTTTGACTGAGTATACTTGATGAAGGTTATTTATCTTTCTAATCTTTTGATTATGAGCGTACCTGATGAAGGTTATTTAGCTTTCTAATCTTTTGATTATGAGCGTACCTGATGAAGGTTATTTAGCTTTCTAATCTTTTGACTTTGAGTATACCTGATAAAGATTATTTAGCTTTCTAATCATTTGACTGAGTATACTTGATAAAGGTTATTTAACTTTCTAATATTTTGACTTTGATTATACTTGATAAAGGTTATTTATCTTTCTAATCTCTTGACTTTGAGTATACTTGATAAAGGTTATTTAGCTTTCTAATCTTTTGAATATGAGCGTACCTTATGGAGGTTATCTAGTTTTCTAATCTTTTGACTGAGTATATTTGATGAAGGTTATTTATCTTTCTAATCTTTTGATTATGAGCGTACCTGATGAAGGTTATTTAACTTTCTAATCTTTTGACTGAGTATACTTGATAAAGGTTATTTAGCTTTCTAATATTTTGACTTTGAGTATGCTTGATAAAGGTTATTTATCTTTCTAATCTCTTGACTTTGAGTATACTTGATAAAAGTTATAAAGCTTTCTAATCTTTTGATTATGAGCGTGGCTGATGAAGGTTATTTAGCTTTCTAATCTTTTGACTTTGAGTATGCTTGATAAAGATTATTTAGCTTTCTAATCTTTTGACTGAGTATACTTGATAAAGGTTATTTAGCTTTCTAATCTTTAGACTTTGAGTATACTTGATAAAGGTTATTTAGCTTTCTAATATTTTGACTTTGACTATACTTGCTAAAGGTTATTTGGCTTTCTAATATTTTGACTGAGTATACTTGATAAAGGTTATTTAGCTTTCTAATATTTTGACTTTGAGTATACTTGATAAAGGTTATTTATCTTTCTAATCTCTTGACTTTGAGTATACTTGATAAAGGTTATTTATCTTTCTAATCTCTTGACTTTGAGTATACTTGATAAAGGTTATTTAGCTTTCTAATCTTTTGACTTTGAGTATATTTGATCAACGTTATTTAGCTTTCCAATCTTTTGACTTTGAGTATGCTTGATACAGATTATTTAGCTTTCTAATCTTTTGACTTTGAGTATACTTGATAAAGGTTATTTAGCTTTCTAATATTTTGACTTTGACTATACTTGCTAAAGGTTATTTAGCTTTCTAATATTTTGACTTTGACTATACTTGCCAAAGGTTATTTATCTTTCTAATCTTTTGACTGAGTATACTTGATAAAGGTTATTTAGTTTTCCAATCTTTTGACTGAGTATACCTGATGAAGGTTATTTAGCTTTCTAATCTTTTGACTTTGAGTATGCTTGATAAAGATTATTTAGCTTTCTAATCTTTTGACTGAGTATACTTGATAAAGGTTATTTAGCTTTCTAATCATTTGACTGAGTATACTTGATAAAGGTTATCTAGTTTTCTAATCTTTTGACTGAGTATACTTGATGAAGGTTATTTAGCTTTCTAATCTTTTGATTATGAGCGTACCTGATGAAGGTTATTTAGCTTTCTAATCTTTTGACTTTGAGTATACTTGATCAACTTTATTTAGCTTTCCAATCTTTTGACTTTGAGTATGCTTGATAAAGATTATTTAGCTTTCTAATCATTTGACTGAGTATACTTGATAAAGGTTATTTAACTTTCTAATATTTTGACTTTGAGTATACTTGATAAAGGTTATTTATCTTTCTAATCTCTTGACTTTGAATATACTTGATAAAGGTTATTTAACTTTCTAATCTTTTGATTAATAGCGTACCTGATGAAGGTTATTTAGCTTTCTAATCTTTTGACTGAGTATACTTGATAAAGGTTATTTATTTTTCTAATCTCATGACTTTGAGTATGCTTGATAAAGATTATTTAGCTTTCTAATCTTTTGACTGAGTACACTTGATAAAGGTTAACTAGTTTTCTAATCTTTTGACTGTGTATATTTGATGAAGGTTATTTAGCTTTCTAATCTTTTGACTTTGAGTATACTTGATCAACGTTATTTAGCTTTCCAATGTTTTGACTTTGAGTATGCTTGATAAAGATTATTTAGCTTTCTAATCTTTTGACTGAGTGTACTTGATAAAGGTTATTTATCTTTCTAATCTCTTGACTTTGAGTATACTTGATAAAGGTTATTTAGCTTTCTAATCTTTTGATTATGAGCGTACCATATGGAGGTTATTTAGCTTTCTAATCTTTTGACTTTGAGTATACTTGATAAAGGTTATTTAGCTTTCTAATATTTTGACTTTGACTATACTTGCTAAAGGTTATTTAGCTTTCTAATATTTTGACTTTGACTATACTTGCCAAAGGTTATTTATCTTTCTAATCTTTTGACTGAGTATACTTGATAAAGGTTATTTAGTTTTCCAATCTTTTGACTGAGTATACCTGATGAAGGTTATTTAGCTTTCTAATCTTTTGACTTTGAGTATGCTTGATAAAGATTATTTAGCTTTCTAATCTTTTGACTGAGTATACTTGATAAAGGTTATTTAGCTTTCTAATCATTTGACTGAGTATACTTGATAAAGGTTATCTAGTTTTCTAATCTTTTGACTGAGTATACTTGATGAAGGTTATTTAGATTTCTAATCTTTTGATTATGAGCGTACCTGATGAAGGTTATTTAGCTTTCTAATCTTTTGACTTTGAGTATACTTGATCAACTTTATTTAGCTTTCCAATCTTTTGACTTTGAGTATGCTTGATAAAGATTATTTAGCTTTCTAATCATTTGACTGAGTATACTTGATAAAGGTTATTTAACTTTCTAATATTTTGACTTTGAGTATACTTGATAAAGGTTATTTATCTTTCTAATCTCTTGACTTTGAATATACTTGATAAAGGTTATTTAACTTTCTAATCTTTTGATTAATAGCGTACCTGATGAAGGTTATTTAGCTTTCTAATCTTTTGACTGAGTATACTTGATAAAGGTTATTTATTTTTCTAATCTCATGACTTTGAGTATGCTTGATAAAGATTATTTAGCTTTCTAATCTTTTGACTGAGTACACTTGATAAAGGTTAACTAGTTTTCTAATCTTTTGACTGTGTATATTTGATGAAGGTTATTTAGCTTTCTAATCTTTTGACTTTGAGTATACTTGATCAACGTTATTTAGCTTTCCAATGTTTTGACTTTGAGTATGCTTGATAAAGATTATTTAGCTTTCTAATCTTTTGACTGAGTGTACTTGATAAAGGTTATTTATCTTTCTAATCTCTTGACTTTGAGTATACTTGATAAAGGTTATTTAGCTTTCTAATCTTTTGATTATGAGCGTACCTTATGGAGGTTATTTAGCTTTCTAATCTTTTAACTGAGTATACTTGATAAAGGTTATTTAGCTTTCTAATATTTTGACTTTGAGTATACTTGATAAAGGTTATTTATCTTTCTAATCTCTTGACTTTGAGTATGCTTGATAAAGATTATTTAGCTTTCTAATCATTTGACTGAGTATACTTGATAAAGGTTATTTAACTTTCTAATATTTTGACTTTGAGTATACTTGATAAAGGTTATTTATCTTTCTAATCTCTTGACTTTGAATATACTTGATAAAGGTTATTTAACTTTCTAATCTTTTGATTAATAGCGTACCTGATGAAGGTTATTTAGCTTTTTAATCTTTTGACTGAGTATACTTGATAAAGGTTATTTATTTTTCTAATCTCTTGACTTTGAGTATGCTTGATAAAGATTATTTAGCTTTCTAATCTTTTGACTGAGTACACTTGATAAAGGTTATTTAGCTTTCTAATCTTTTGACTGAGTATACTTGATAAAGGTTAACTAGTTTTCTAATCTTTTGACTGTGTATATTTGATGAAGGTTATTTAGCTTTCTAATCTTTTGACTTTGAGTATACTTGATCAACGTTATTTATCTTTCCAATGTTTTGACTTTGAGTATGCTTGATAAAGATTATTTAGCTTTCTAATCTTTTGACTGAGTGTACTTGATAAAGGTTATTTATCTTTCTAATCTCTTGACTTTGAGTATGCTTGATAAAGATTATTTAGCTTTCTAATCTTTTGACTGAGTATACTTGATAAAGGTTATTTAGCTTTCTAATCTTTTGACTGAGTATACTTGATAAAGGTTATCTAGTTTTCTAATCTTTTGACTGAGTATATTTGATGAAGGTTATTTATCTTTCTAATCTTTTGATTATGAGCGTACCTGATGAAGGTTATTTAGCTTTCTAATCTTTTGACATTGAGTATACTTGATCAACGTTATTTAGCTTTCCAATCTTTTGACTTTGAGTATGCTTGATAAAGATTATTTAGCTTTCTAATCTTTTGACTGAGTATACTTGATAAAAGTTATTTAGCTTTCTAATCTTTTGACTGAGTATACTTGATAAAGGTTATCTAGTTTTCTAATCTTTTGACTGAGTATACTTGATGAAGGTTATTTATCTTTCTAATCTTTTGATTATGAGCGTACCTGATGAAGGTTATTTAGCTTTCTAATCTTTTGATTATGAGCGTACCTGATGAAGGTTATTTAGCTTTCTAATCTTTTGACTTTGAGTATACCTGATAAAGATTATTTAGCTTTCTAATCATTTGACTGAGTATACTTGATAAAGGTTATTTAACTTTCTAATATTTTGACTTTGATTATACTTGATAAAGGTTATTTATCTTTCTAATCTCTTGACTTTGAGTATACTTGATAAAGGTTATTTAGCTTTCTAATCTTTTGAATATGAGCGTACCTTATGGAGGTTATCTAGTTTTCTAATCTTTTGACTGAGTATATTTGATGAAGGTTATTTATCTTTCTAATCTTTTGATTATGAGCGTACCTGATGAAGGTTATTTAACTTTCTAATCTTTTGACTGAGTATACTTGATAAAGGTTATTTAGCTTTCTAATATTTTGACTTTGAGTATGCTTGATAAAGGTTATTTATCTTTCTAATCTCTTGACTTTGAGTATACTTGATAAAAGTTATAAAGCTTTCTAATCTTTTGATTATGAGCGTGGCTGATGAAGGTTATTTAGCTTTCTAATCTTTTGACTTTGAGTATGCTTGATAAAGATTATTTAGCTTTCTAATCTTTTGACTGAGTATACTTGATAAAGGTTATTTAGCTTTCTAATCTTTAGACTTTGAGTATACTTGATAAAGGTTATTTAGCTTTCTAATATTTTGACTTTGACTATACTTGCTAAAGGTTATTTGGCTTTCTAATATTTTGACTGAGTATACTTGATAAAGGTTATTTAGCTTTCTAATATTTTGACTTTGAGTATACTTGATAAAGGTTATTTATCTTTCTAATCTCTTGACTTTGAGTATACTTGATAAAGGTTATTTATCTTTCTAATCTCTTGACTTTGAGTATACTTGATAAAGGTTATTTAGCTTTCTAATCTTTTGACTTTGAGTATATTTGATCAACGTTATTTAGCTTTCCAATCTTTTGACTTTGAGTATGCTTGATACAGATTATTTAGCTTTCTAATCTTTTGACTTTGAGTATACTTGATAAAGGTTATTTAGCTTTCTAATATTTTGACTTTGACTATACTTGCTAAAGGTTATTTAGCTTTCTAATATTTTGACTTTGACTATACTTGCCAAAGGTTATTTATCTTTCTAATCTTTTGACTGAGTATACTTGATAAAGGTTATTTAGTTTTCCAATCTTTTGACTGAGTATACCTGATGAAGGTTATTTAGCTTTCTAATCTTTTGACTTTGAGTATGCTTGATAAAGATTATTTAGCTTTCTAATCTTTTGACTGAGTATACTTGATAAAGGTTATTTAGCTTTCTAATCATTTGACTGAGTATACTTGATAAAGGTTATCTAGTTTTCTAATCTTTTGACTGAGTATACTTGATGAAGGTTATTTAGCTTTCTAATCTTTTGATTATGAGCGTACCTGATGAAGGTTATTTAGCTTTCTAATCTTTTGACTTTGAGTATACTTGATCAACTTTATTTAGCTTTCCAATCTTTTGACTTTGAGTATGCTTGATAAAGATTATTTAGCTTTCTAATCATTTGACTGAGTATACTTGATAAAGGTTATTTAACTTTCTAATATTTTGACTTTGAGTATACTTGATAAAGGTTATTTATCTTTCTAATCTCTTGACTTTGAATATACTTGATAAAGGTTATTTAACTTTCTAATCTTTTGATTAATAGCGTACCTGATGAAGGTTATTTAGCTTTCTAATCTTTTGACTGAGTATACTTGATAAAGGTTATTTATTTTTCTAATCTCATGACTTTGAGTATGCTTGATAAAGATTATTTAGCTTTCTAATCTTTTGACTGAGTACACTTGATAAAGGTTAACTAGTTTTCTAATCTTTTGACTGTGTATATTTGATGAAGGTTATTTAGCTTTCTAATCTTTTGACTTTGAGTATACTTGATCAACGTTATTTAGCTTTCCAATGTTTTGACTTTGAGTATGCTTGATAAAGATTATTTAGCTTTCTAATCTTTTGACTGAGTGTACTTGATAAAGGTTATTTATCTTTCTAATCTCTTGACTTTGAGTATACTTGATAAAGGTTATTTAGCTTTCTAATCTTTTGATTATGAGCGTACCTTATGGAGGTTATTTAGCTTTCTAATCTTTTGACTTTGAGTATACTTGATAAAGGTTATTTAGCTTTCTAATATTTTGACTTTGACTATACTTGCTAAAGGTTATTTAGCTTTCTAATATTTTGACTTTGACTATACTTGCCAAAGGTTATTTATCTTTCTAATCTTTTGACTGAGTATACTTGATAAAGGTTATTTAGTTTTCCAATCTTTTGACTGAGTATACCTGATGAAGGTTATTTAGCTTTCTAATCTTTTGACTTTGAGTATGCTTGATAAAGATTATTTAGCTTTCTAATCTTTTGACTGAGTATACTTGATAAAGGTTATTTAGCTTTCTAATCATTTGACTGAGTATACTTGATAAAGGTTATCTAGTTTTCTAATCTTTTGACTGAGTATACTTGATGAAGGTTATTTAGCTTTCTAATCTTTTGATTATGAGCGTACCTGATGAAGGTTATTTAGCTTTCTAATCTTTTGACTTTGAGTATACTTGATCAACTTTATTTAGCTTTCCAATCTTTTGACTTTGAGTATGCTTGATAAAGATTATTTAGCTTTCTAATCATTTGACTGAGTATACTTGATAAAGGTTATTTAACTTTCTAATATTTTGACTTTGAGTATACTTGATAAAGGTTATTTATCTTTCTAATCTCTTGACTTTGAATATACTTGATAAAGGTTATTTAACTTTCTAATCTTTTGATTAATAGCGTACCTGATGAAGGTTATTTAGCTTTCTAATCTTTTGACTGAGTATACTTGATAAAGGTTATTTATTTTTCTAATCTCATGACTTTGAGTATGCTTGATAAAGATTATTTAGCTTTCTAATCTTTTGACTGAGTACACTTGATAAAGGTTAACTAGTTTTCTAATCTTTTGACTGTGTATATTTGATGAAGGTTATTTAGCTTTCTAATCTTTTGACTTTGAGTATACTTGATCAACGTTATTTAGCTTTCCAATGTTTTGACTTTGAGTATGCTTGATAAAGATTATTTAGCTTTCTAATCTTTTGACTGAGTGTACTTGATAAAGGTTATTTATCTTTCTAATCTCTTGACTTTGAGTATACTTGATAAAGGTTATTTAGCTTTCTAATCTTTTGATTATGAGCGTACCTTATGGAGGTTATTTAGCTTTCTAATCTTTTAACTGAGTATACTTGATAAAGGTTATTTAGCTTTCTAATATTTTGACTTTGAGTATACTTGATAAAGGTTATTTATCTTTCTAATCTCTTGACTTTGAGTATGCTTGATAAAGATTATTTAGCTTTCTAATCATTTGACTGAGTATACTTGATAAAGGTTATTTAACTTTCTAATATTTTGACTTTGAGTATACTTGATAAAGGTTATTTATCTTTCTAATCTCTTGACTTTGAATATACTTGATAAAGGTTATTTAACTTTCTAATCTTTTGATTAATAGCGTACCTGATGAAGGTTATTTAGCTTTCTAATCTTTTGACTGAGTATACTTGATAAAGGTTATTTATTTTTCTAATCTCATGACTTTGAGTATGCTTGATAAAGATTATTTAGCTTTCTAATCTTTTGACTGAGTACACTTGATAAAGGTTAACTAGTTTTCTAATCTCTTGACTGTGTATATTTGATGAAGGTTATTTAGCTTTCTAATCTTTTGACTTTGAGTATACTTGATCAACGTTATTTAGCTTTCCAATGTTTTGTCTTTGAGTATGCTTGATAAAGATTATTTAGCTTTCTAATCTTTTGACTGAGTGTACTTGATAAAGGTTATTTATCTTTCTAATCTCTTGACTTTGAGTATACTTGATCAAGGTTATTTAGCTTTCTAATCTTTTGATTATGAGCGTACCTTATGGAGGTTATTTAGCTTTCTAATCTTTTAACTGAGTATACTTGATAAAGGTTATTTAGCTTTCTAATATTTTGACTTTGAGTATACTTGATAAAGGTTATTTATCTTTCTAATCTCTTGACTTTGAGTATACTTGATAAAGATTATTTAGCTTTCTAATCTTTTGACTGAGTATACTTGATAAAGGTTATTTAACTTTCTAATATTTTTACTTTGATTATACTTGATAAAGGTTATTTATCTTTCTAATCTCTTGACTTTGAGTATACTTGATAAAGGTTATTTAGCTTTCTAATCTTTTGACTTTGAGTATACTTGATCAACGTTATTTAGCTTTCCAATATTTTGACTTTGAGTATGCTTGATAAAGATTATTTAGCTTTCTAATCTTTTGACTGAGTATACTTGAAAAAGGTTATTTATCTTTCTAATCTCTTGACTTTGAGTATGCTTGATAAAGATTATTTATCTTTCTAATCTCTTGACTTTGAGTATACTTGATAAAGGTTATTTAGCTTTCTAATCTTTTGATTATGAGCGTACCTGATGAAGGTTATTTAGCTTTCTAATCTTTTGACTGAGTATACTTGATAAAGGTTATTTAGCTTTCTAATATTTTGACTTTGAGTATGCTTGATAAAGGTTATTTATCTTTCTAATCTCTTGACTTTGAGTATACTTGATAAAGGTTATTTAGTTTTCCAATCTTTTGACTGAGTATACCTGATGAAGGTTATTTAGCTTTCTAATCTTTTGACTTTGAGTATGCTTGATAAAGATTATTTAGCTTTCTAATCTTTTGATTATGAGCGTACCTGATGAAGGTTATTTAACTTTCTAATCTTTTGACTGAGTATACTTGATAAAGGTTATTTAGCTTTCTAATATTTTGACTTTGAGTATGCTTGATAAAGGTTATTTATCTTTCTAATCTCTTGACTTTGAGTATACTTGATAAAGGTTATTTAGTTTTCCAATCTTTTGACTGAGTATACCTGATGAAGGTTATTTAGCTTTCTAATCTTTTGACTTTGAGTATGCTTGATAAAGATTATTTAGCTTTCTAATCTTTTGACTGAGTATACTTGATAAAGGTTATTTAGCTTTCTAATCTTTTGACTGAGTATACTTGATAAAGGTTATCTAGTTTTCTAATCTTTTGACTGAGTATACTTGATGAAGGTTATTTAGCTTTCTAATCTTTTGATTATGAGCGTACCTGATGAAGGTTATTTAGCTTTCTAATCTTTTGACTTTGAGTATACTTGATCAACTTTATTTAGCTTTCCAATCTTTTGACTTTGAGTATGCTTGATAAAGATTATTTAGCTTTCTAATCATTTGACTGAGTATACTTGATAAAGGTTATTTAACTTTCTAATATTTTGACTTTGAGTATACTTGATAAAGGTTATTTATCTTTCTAATCTCTTGACTTTGAATATACTTGATAAAGGTTATTTAACTTTCTAATCTTTTGATTAATAGCGTACCTGATGAAGGTTATTTAGCTTTTTAATCTTTTGACTGAGTATACTTGATAAAGGTTATTTATTTTTCTAATCTCTTGACTTTGAGTATGCTTGATAAAGATTATTTAGCTTTCTAATCTTTTGACTGAGTACACTTGATAAAGGTTATTTAGCTTTCTAATCTTTTGACTGAGTATACTTGATAAAGGTTAACTAGTTTTCTAATCTTTTGACTGTGTATATTTGATGAAGGTTATTTAGCTTTCTAATCTTTTGACTTTGAGTATACTTGATCAACGTTATTTAGCTTTCCAATGTTTTGACTTTGAGTATGCTTGATAAAGATTATTTAGCTTTCTAATCTTTTGACTGAGTGTACTTGATAAAGGTTATTTATCTTTCTAATCTCTTGACTTTGAGTATGCTTGATAAAGATTATTTAGCTTTCTAATCTTTTGACTGAGTATACTTGATAAAGGTTATTTAGCTTTCTAATCTTTTGACTGAGTATACTTGATAAAGGTTATCTAGTTTTCTAATCTTTTGACTGAGTATATTTGATGAAGGTTATTTATCTTTCTAATCTTTTGATTATGAGCGTACCTGATGAAGGTTATTTAGCTTTCTAATCTTTTGACATTGAGTTTACTTGATCAACGTTATTTAGCTTTCCAATCTTTTGACTTTGAGTATGCTTGATAAAGATTATTTAGCTTTCTAATCTTTTGACTGAGTATACTTGATAAAAGTTATTTAGCTTTCTAATCTTTTGACTGAGTATACTTGATAAAGGTTATCTAGTTTTCTAATCTTTTGACTGAGTATACTTGATGAAGGTTATTTATCTTTCTAATCTTTTGATTATGAGCGTACCTGATGAAGGTTATTTAGCTTTCTAATCTTTTGATTATGAGCGTACCTGATGAAGGTTATTTAGCTTTCTAATCTTTTGACTTTGAGTATACCTGATAAAGATTATTTAGCTTTCTAATCATTTGACTGAGTATACTTGATAAAGGTTATTTAACTTTCTAATATTTTGACTTTGATTATACTTGATAAAGGTTATTTATCTTTCTAATCTCTTGACTTTGAGTATACTTGATAAAGGTTATTTAGCTTTCTAATCTTTTGATTATGAGCGTACCTGATGGAGGTTATCTAGTTTTCTAATCTTTTGACTGAGTATATTTGATGAAGGTTATTTATCTTTCTAATCTTTTGATTATGAGCGTACCTGATGAAGGTTATTTAACTTTCTAATCTTTTGACTGAGTATACTTGATAAAGGTTATTTAGCTTTCTAATATTTTGACTTTGAGTATGCTTGATAAAGGTTATTTATCTTTCTAATCTCTTGACTTTGAGTATACTTGATAAAGGTTATTTAGTTTTCCAATCTTTTGACTGAGTATACCTGATGAAAGTTATTTAGCTTTCTAATCTTTTGACTTTGAGTATGCTTGATAAAGATTATTTAGCTTTCTAATCTTTTGACTGAGTATACTTGATAAAGGTTATTTAGCTTTCTAATCTTTTGACTGAGTATACTTGATAATGGTTATCTAGTTTTCTAATCTTTTGACTGAGTATACTTGATGAAGGTTATTTAGCTTTCTAATCTTTTGATTATGAGCGTACCTGATGAAGGTTATTTAGCTTTCTAATCTTTTGACTTTGAGTATACTTGATCAACTTTATTTAGCTTTCCAATCTTTTGACTTTGAGTATGCTTGATAAAGATTATTTAGCTTTCTAATCATTTGACTGAGTATACTTGATAAAGGTTATTTAACTTTCTAATATTTTGACTTTGAGTATACTTGATAAAGGTTATTTATCTTTCTAATCTCTTGACTTTGAATATACTTGATAAAGGTTATTTAACTTTCTAATCTTTTGATTAATAGCGTACCTGATGAAGGTTATTTAGCTTTTTAATCTTTTGACTGAGTATACTTGATAAAGGTTATTTATTTTTCTAATCTCTTGACTTTGAGTATGCTTGATAAAGATTATTTAGCTTTCTAATCTTTTGACTGAGTACACTTGATAAAGGTTATTTAGCTTTCTAATCTTTTGACTGAGTATACTTGATAAAGGTTAACTAGTTTTCTAATCTTTTGACTGTGTATACTTGATAAAGGTTATCTAGTTTTCTAATCTTTTGACTGAGTATATTTGATGAAGGTTATTTATCTTTCTAATCTTTTGATTATGAGCGTACCTGATGAAGGTTATTTATCTTTCTAATCTCTTGACTTTGAGTATACTTAATAAAGGTTATTTAGTTTTCTAATCTTTTGATTATGAGCGTACCTGATGAAGGTTATTTAGCTTTCTAATCTTTTGACTGAGTATACTTGATAAAGGTTATTTAGCTTTCTAATATTTTGACTTTGAGTATACTTGATAAAGGTTATTTATCTTTCTAATCTCTTGACTTTGAGTATGCTTGATAAAGATTATTTAGCTCTCTAATCTTTTGACTGAGTATACTTGATAAAGGTTATTTAGCTTTCTAATCTTTTGACTGAGTATACTTGATAAAGGTTATCTAGTTTTCTAATCTTTTGACTGAGTTTATTTGATGAAGGTTATTTATCTTTCTAATCTTTTGATTATGAGCGTACCTGATGAAGGTTATTTAGCTTTCTAATCTTTTGACTCTGAGTATACTTGATCAACTTTATTTAGCTTTCCAATCTTTTGACTTTGAGTATGCTTGATAAAGATTATTTAGCTTTCTAATCTTTTGACTGAGTATACTTGATAAAAGTTATTTAGCTTTCTAATCTTTTGACTGAGTATACTTGATAAAGGTTATCTAGTTTTCTAATCTTTTGACTGAGTATACTTGATGAAGGTTATTTATCTTTCTAATCTTTTGATTATGAGCGTACCTGATGAAGGTTATTTAGCTTTCTAATCTTTTGATTATGAGCGTACCTGATGAAGGTTATTTAGCTTTCTAATCTTTTGACTTTGAGTATACCTGATAAAGATTATTTACCTTTCTAATCATTTGACTGAGTGTACTTGATAAAGGTTATTTAACTTTCTAATATTTTGACTTTGATTATACTTGATAAAGGTTATTTATCTTTCTAATCTCTTGACTTTGAGTATACTTGATAAAGGTTATTTAGCTTTCTAATCTTTTGATTATGAGCGTACCTTATGGAGGTTATTTAGCTTTCTAATCTTTTGACTGAGTATACTTGATAAAGGTTATTTAGCTTTCTAATATTTTGACTTTGAGTATACTTGATAAAAGTTATTTATCTTTCTAATCTCTTGCCTTTGAGTATGCTTGATAAAGATTATTTAGCTTTCTAATCTTTTGACTGAGTATACTTGATAAAGGTTATTTAGCTTTCTAATCATTTGACTGAGTATACTTGATAAAGGTTATCTAGTTTTCTAATCTTTTGACTGAGTATATTTGATGAAGGTTATTTATCTTTCTAATCTTTTGATTATGAGCGTACCTGATGAAGGTTATTTAGCTTTCTAATCTTTTGACTTTGAGTATACTTGATCAACGTTATTTAGCTTTCCAATCTTTTGACCTTGAGTATGCTTGATAAAGATTAGTTAGCTTTCTAATCTTTTGACTGAGTATACTTGATAAAAGTTATTTAGCTTTCTAATCTTTTGACTGAGTATACTTGATAAAGGTTATCTAGTTTTCTAATCTTTTGACTGAGTATACTTGATGAAGGTTATTTATCTTTCTAATATTTTGATTATTAGCGTACCTGATGAAGGTTATTTAGCTTTCTAATCTTTTGATTATGAGCGTACCTGATGAAGGTTATTTAGCTTTCTAATCTTTTGACTTTGAGTATACCTGATAAAGATTATTTAGCTTTCTAATCATTTGACTGAGTATACTTGATAAAGGTTATTTAACTTTCTAATATTTTGACTTTGATTATACTTGATAAAGGTTATTTATCTTTCTAATCTCTTGACTTTGAGTATACTTGATAAAGGTTATTTAGCTTTCTAATCTTTTGATTATGAGCGTACCTTATGGAGGTTATCTAGTTTTCTAATCTTTTGACTGAGTATATTTGATGAAGGTTATTTATCTTTCTAATCTTTTGATTATGAGCGTACCTGATGAAGGTTATTTAACTTTCTAATCTTTTGACTGAGTATACTTGATAAAGGTTATTTAGCTTTCTAATATTTTGACTTTGAGTATACTTGATAAAGGTTATTTATCTTTCTAATCTCTTGACTTTGAGTATACTTGATAAAAGTTATTTAGCTTTCTAATCTTTTGATTATGAGCGTGGCTGATGAAGGTTATTTAGCTTTCTAATCTTTTGACTTTGAGTATGCGTGATAAAGATTATTTAGCTTTCTAATCTTTTGACTGAGGATACTTGATAAAGGTTATTTAGCTTTCTAATCTTTAGACTTTGAGTATACTTGATAAAGGTTATTTAGCTTTCTAATATTTTGACTTTGACTATACTTGCTAAAGGTTATTTGGCTTTCTAATATTTTGACTGAGTATACTTGATAAAGGTTATTTATCTTTCTAATCTCTTGACTTTGAGTATACTTGATAAAGGTTATTTATCTTTCTAATCTCTTGACTTTGAGTATACTTGATAAAGGTTATTTAGCTTTCTAATATTATGACTTTGAGTATATTTGATCAACGTTATTTAGCTTTCTAATCTTTTGACTTTGAGTATGCTTGATACAGATTATTTAGCTTTCTAATCTTTTGACTTTGAGTATACTTGATAAAGGTTATTTAGCTTTCTAATATTTTGACTTTGACTATACTTGCTAAAGGTTATTTAGCTTTCTAATATTTTGACTTTGACTATACTTGCTAAAGGTTATTTGGCTTTCTAATATTTTGACTGAGTATACTTGATAAAGGTTATTTATCTTTCTAATCTCTTGACTTTGAGTATACTTGATAAAGGTTATTTATCTTTCTAATCTCTTGACTTTGAGTATACTTGATAAAGGTTATTTAGCTTTCTAATATTATGACTTTGAGTATATTTGATCAACGTTATTTAGCTTTCTAATCTTTTGACTTTGAGTATGCTTGATACAGATTATTTAGCTTTCTAATCTTTTGACTTTGAGTATACTTGATAAAGGTTATTTAGCTTTCTAATATTTTGACTTTGACTATACTTGCTAAAGGTTATTTAGCTTTCTAATATTTTGACTTTGACTATACTTGCTAAACGTTATTTATCTTTCTAATCTTTTGACTGAGTATACTTGATAAAGGTTATTTAGTTTTCTAATCTTTTGACTGAGTATACCTGATGAAGGTTATTTAGCTTTCTAATCTTTTGACTTTGAGTATGCTTGATAAAGATTATTTAGCTTTCTAATCTTTTGACTGAGTATACTTGATAAAGGTTATTTAGCTTTCTAATCTTTTGACTGAGTATACTTGATAAAGGTTATGTAGTTTTCTAATCTTTTGACTGAGTATACTTGATGAAGGTTATTTAGCTTTCTAATCTTTTGATTATGAGCGTACCTGATGAAGGTTATTTAGCTTTCTAATCTTTTGACTTTGAGTATACTTGATAAAGGTTATTTAGCTTTCTAATATTTTGACTTTGAGTATACTTGATAAAGGTTATTTATCTTTCTAATCTCTTGACTTTGAGTATACTTGATAAAAGTTATTTAGCTTTCTAATCTTTTGATTATGAGCGTAGCTGATGAAGGTTATTTAGCTTTCTAATCTTTTGACTTTGAGTATGCTTGATGAAGATTATTTAGCTTTCTAATCTTTTGACTGAGTATACTTGATAAAGGTTATTTAGCTTTCTAATCTTTAGACTTTGAGTATACTTGATAAAGGTTATTTAGCTTTCTAATATTTTGACTTTGACTATACTTGCTAAAGGTTATTTGGCTTTCTAATATTTTGACTGAGTATACTTGATAAAGGTTATTTAGCTTTCTAATATTTTGACTTTGAGTATACTTGATAAAGGTTATTTATCTTTCTAATCTCTTGACTTTGAGTATACTTGATAAAGGTTATTTATCTTTCTAATCTTTTGATTATGAGCGTACATGATGAAGGTTATTTAGCTTTCTAATCTTTTGACTTTGAGTATATTTGATCAACGTTATTTAGCTTTCCAATCTTTTGACTTTGAGTATGCTTGATACAGATTATTTAGCTTTCTAATCTTTTGACTTTGAGTATACTTGATAAAGGTTATTTAGCTTTCTAATATTTTGACTTTGACTATACTTGCTAAAGGTTATTTAGCTTTCTAACATTTTGACTTTGACTATACTTGCTAAAGGTTATTTATCTTTCTAATCTTTTGACTGAGTATACTTGATAAAGGTTATTTAGTTTTCTAATCTTTTGACTGAGTATACCTGATGAAGGTTATTTAGCTTTCTAATCTTTTGACTTTGAGTATGCCTGATAAAGATTATTTAGCTTTCTAATCTTTTGACTGAGTATACTTGATAAAGGTTATTTAGCTTTCTAATCTTTTGACTGAGTATACTTGATAAAGGTTATCTAGTTTTCTAATCTTTTGACTGAGTATACTTGATGAAGGTTATTTAGCTTTCTAATCTTTTGATTATGAGCGTACCTGATGAAGGTTATTTAGCTTTCTAATCTTTGGACTTTGAGTATACTTGATCAACCTTATTTAGCTTTCCAATCTTTTGACTTTGAGTATGCTTGATAAAGATTATTTAGCTTTCTAATCATTTGACTGAGTATACTTGATAAAGGTTATTTAACTTTCTAATCTCTTGACTTTGAATATACTTGATAAAGGTTATTTAACTTTCTAATCTTTTGATTAATAGCGTACCTGATGAAGGTTATTTAGCTTTCTAATCTTTTGATTATGAGCGTAGCTGATGAAGGTTATTTAGCTTTCTAATCTTTTGACTTTGAGTATGCTTGATAAAGATTATTTAGCTTTCTAATCTTTTGACTGAGTATACTTGATAAAGGTTATTTAGCTTTCTAATCTTTAGACTTTGAGTATACTTGATAAAGATTATTTAGCTTTCTAATATTTTGACTTTGACTATACTTGCTAAAGGTTATTTGGCTTTCTAATATTTTGACTGAGTATACTTGATAAAGGTTATTTTGCTTTCTAATATTTTGACTTTGAGTATACTTGATAAAGGTTATTTATCTTTCTAATCTCTTGACTTTGAATATACTTGATAAAGGTTATTTAACTTTCTAATCTTTTGATTAATAGCGTACCTGATGAAGGTTATTTAGCTTTCTAATCTTTTGACTGATTATACTTGATAAAGGTTATTTATCTTTCTAATCTCTTGACTTTGAGTATGCTTGATAAAGATTATTTAGCTTTCTAATCTTTTGACTGAGTATACTTGATAAAGGTCATTTAGCTTTCTAATCTTTTGACTGAGTATACTTGATAAAGGTTATATAGTTTTCTAATCTTTTGACTGAGTATATTTGATGAAGGTTATTTATCTTTCTAATCTTTTGATTATGAGCGTACCTGATGAAGGTTATTTAGCTTTCTAATCTTTTGACTGAGTATACTTGATAAAGGTTATTTAGTTTTCTAATCTTTTGACTGAGTATATTTGATGAAGGTCATTTAGCTTTCTAATCTTTTGATTATGAGCGTACCTGATGAAGGTTATATATCTTTCTAATCTCTTGACTTTGAGTATACTTGATAAAGGTTATTTAGCTTTCTAATCTTTTGACTTTGAGTATACTTGATAAAAGTTATTTAGTTTTCTAATCTTTTGACTTTGAGTATACTTGGTAAAGGTTATTTAGCTTTCTAATCTTTTGACTTTGAGTATACTTGATAAAGGTTATTTAGCCTTCTAATCTTTTGACTTTGAGTATACTTGATAAAGGTTATTTAGCTTTCTAAGCTTTTGACTTTGAGTATACTTGATAAAGGTTATTTAGCTTTCTAATCTTTTGACTGAATATACTTGATAAAGGGTATTTAGTTTTCTAATCTTTTGACTGAGTATACCTGATGAAGGTTATTTAGCTTTCTAATCTTTTGACTATGAGTTTACCTGATGAAGGTTATTTAGCTTTCTAATCTTTTTCGTTTATGTATATTTGATAAAGGTTATTTAGCTTTCTAATCTTTGAACTTTGAGTATACTTGATAAAGGTTATTTAGCTTTCTAATCTTTTGACTTTGAGTATACTTGATACAGGTTATTTAGTTTTCTAATCTCTTGACTGAGTATACTTGATAAAGAATATTTAGCTTTCTAATCTTTTGATTGAGTATTCTTGATAAAGGTTATCTAATTTTCTAATCTTTTGACTGAGTATACCTGATGAAGGTTATTTAGCTTTCTAATCTTTTGATTATGAGCGTACCTAATGAAGGTTATTTAGCTTTCTAATCTTTTGACTTTGAGTATACTTGATCAACTTATTTAGCTTTCCAATCTTTTGACTTTGAATATGCTTGATAAAGAATATTTAACTTTCTAATCTTTTGACTGAGTATACTTGATAAAGGTTATTTAGCTTTCTAATATTTTGACTTTGAGTATTCTTGATAAAGGTTATTTATCTTTCTAATCTCTTGACTTTGAGTATACTTGATAAAGGTTATTTAGCTTTCTAATCTTTTGACTGAGTATAATTGATAAAGGTTATTAACCTTCTAATGTTTTGAGTGATTATACTTGATAAAGGTTATCTAGCTTTCTAATCTTTTGACTGAGTATACTTGATGAAGGTTATTTAGTTTTCTAATCCTTGGACTTTGAGTATACATGATAAAGGTTATTTAGTTTTCTAATCTTTTGACTTTGAGTATACTTGATAAAGGTTATTTAGCTTTCTAATCTTTTGACTTTGAGTATACTTGATAAAGGTTATTTAGTTTTCTAATCTTTTGACGGAGTATACTTGATAAAGGTTATTTAACTTTCTAATCTTTTGACTTTGAGTATACTTGATAAAGGTTATTTAGCTTTCTAATCTTTTGACTGAGTATACTTGATAAAGGTTATTTAGCTTTCTAATCTGATGACGTTGAGTATACTTGATAAAGGTTATATAGTTTTCTAATCTTTTGACTTTGAGTATACCTGATGAAGGTTATTTAGCTTTCTAATCTCTTGACTTTGAGTATACTTGGTAAAGGTTATTTAACTTTCTAATCTTTTGACTGAGTATACTTGATAAAGGTTATTTAGTTTTCTAATATTGTGACTGAGTACACTTGATAAAGGTTATTTAGTTTTCTAATCTCTTGACTGAGTATACTTGATGAAGGTTATTTAGCTTTCTAATCTCTTGACTTTGAGTATACTTGGTAAAGGTTATTTAACTTTCTAATCTTTTGACTGAGTATACTTGATAAAGGTTATTTAGTTTTCTAATATTGTGACTGAGTACACTTGATAAAGGTTATTTAGTTTTCTAATCTCTTGACTGAGTATACTTGATAAAGAATATTTAGCTTTACAATCTTTTGATTGAGTATTCTTGATAAAAGTTATCTAATTTTCTAATCTTTTGACTGAGTATACCTGATGAAGGTTATTTAGCTTTCTAATCTTTTGTATATGAGCGTACCTAATGAAGGTTATTTAGCTTTCTAATCTTTTGACTTTGAGTATACTTGATCAACGTTTTTTAGCTTTCCAATCTTTTGACTTTGAATATGCTTGATAAAGAATATTTAACTTTCTAATCTTTTGACTGAGTATACTTGATACAGGTTATTTAGCTTTCTAATATTTTGACTTTGAGTATTCTTGATAAAGGTTATTTATCTTTCTAATCTCTTGACTTTGAGTATACTTGATAAAGGTTATTTAGCTTTCTAATCTTTTGACTGAGTATAATTGATAAAGGTTATTAACTTTCTAATGTTTTGAGTGATTATACTTGATAAAGGTTATCTAGCTTTCTAATCTTTTGACTGAGTATACTTGATGAAGGTTATTTAGTTTTCTAATCCTTGGACTTTGAGTATACTTGATAAAGGTTATTTAGTTTTCTAATCTTTTGACTTTGAGTATACTTGATAAAGGTTATTTAGCTTTCTAATCTTTTGACTGAGTATACTTGATAAAGGTTATTTAGCTTTCTAATCTGATGACGTTGAGTATACTTGATAAAGGTTATACAGTTTTCTAATCTTTTGACTTTGAGTATACTTGATGAAGGTTATTTAGCTTTCTAATCTCTTGACTTTGAGTATACTTGGTAAAGGTTATTTAGCTTTCTAATCTTTTGACTGAGTATACTTGATAAAGGTTATTTAGTTTTCTAATATTGTGACTGAGTACACTTGATAAAGGTTATTTAGCTTTCTAATCTTTTGACTGAGCATACCTGATGAAGGTTATTTAGCTTTCTAATCTCTTGACTTTGATTATACTTGGTAACGGTTATTTAGCTTTCTAATCTTTTGACTTTGAGAATACCTGATGAAGGTTATTTAGCTTTCTAATCTTTTGATTATGAGCGTACCTAATGAAGGTTATTTAGCTTTCTAATCTTTTGACTTTGAGTATACTTGATCAACGTTATTTAGCTTTCCAATCTTTTGACTTTGAATATGCTTGATAAAGAATATTTAACTTTCTAATCTTTTGACTGAGTATACTTGATAAAGGTTATTTAGCTTTCTAATATTTTGACTTTGAGTATTCCTGATAAAGGTTATTTATCTTTCTAATCTCTTGACTTTGAGTATACTTGGTAAAGGTTATTTAGCTTTCTAATCTTTTGACTGAGTATAATTGATAAAGGTTATTAACTTTCTAATGTTTTGAGTGATTATACTTGATAAAGGTTATCTAGCTTTCTAATCTTTTGACTGAGTATACTTGATGAAGGTTATTTAGTTTTCTAATCCTTGGACTTTGAGTATACTTGATAAAGGTTATTTAGTTTTCTAATCTTTTGACTTTGAGTATACTTGATAAAGGTTATTTAGCTTTCTAATCTTTTCACTGAGTATACTTGATAAAGGTTATTTAGCTTTCTAATCTGATGACGTTGAGTATACTTGATAAAGGTTATACAGTTTTCTAATCTTTTGACTTTGAGTATACCTGATGAAGGTTGTTTAGCTTTCTAATCTCTTGACTTTGAGTATACTTGGTAAAGGTTATTTAGCTTTCTAATCTTTTGACTGAGTATACTTGATAAAGGTTATTTAGTTTTCTAATATTGTGACTGAGTACACTTGATAAAGGTTATTTAGCTTTCTAATCTTTTGACTGAGCATACCTGATGAAGGTTATTTAGTTTTCTAATCTCTTGACTTTGATTATACTTGGTAAAGGTTATTTAGCTTTCTAATCTTTTGACTTTGAGTATACCTGATGAAGGTTATTTAGCTTTCTAATCTCTTGACTTTGAGTATACTTGGTAAAGATTATTTAGCTTTCTAATCTTTTGATTGAGTATACTTGATAAAGGTTATTAACTTTCTAATCTTTTGAGTGATTATACTTGATAAAGGTTATCTAGCTTTCTAATCTTTTGACTGAGTATACTTGATAAAGGTTATTTAGTTTTCTAATCTTTGGACTTTGAGTATACTTGATAAAGTTTATTTAGTTTTCTAATCTTTTGACTTTGAGTATGCTTGATAAAGGTTATTTAGCTTTCTAATCTTTTGACTTTGAGTATACTTGATAAAGGTTATTTAGCTTTCTAATCTTTTGATTGAGTATACTTGATAAAGGTTATTTAGCTTTCTAATCTCTTGACTTTGAGTATACTTGATAAAGGTTATTTAGCTTTCTAATCTTTTGACGTTGAGTATACTTGATAAAGGTTATTTAGTTTTCTAATCTTTTGACTTTGAGTATACCTGATGAAGGTTATTTAGTTTTCTAATCTCTTGACTATGAGTATACTTGGTAAAGGTTTCTTTGCCTTCTAATCTTTTGACTGAGTATACTTGATAAAGGTTATTTAGTTTTCTAATATTTTGACTGAGTACACTTGATAAAGGTTATTTAGCTTTCTAATCTTTTGACTGAGCATACCTGATGAAGGTTATTTAGCTTTCCAATCTTTTGTCTTTGAATATGCTTGATAAAGAATATTTAACTTTCTAATCTTTTGACTGAGTATACTTGATAAAGGTTATTTAGCTTTCTAATATTTTGGCTTTGAGTATTCTTGATAAAGGTTATTTATCTTTCTAATCTCTTGACTTTGAGTATACTTGATAAAGGTTATTTAGCTTTCTAATCTTTTGACTGAGTATAATTGATAAAGGTTATTAACTTTCTAATGTTTTGAGTGATTATACTTGATAAAGGTTATCTAGCTTTCTAATCTTTTGACTGAGTATACTTGATGAAGGTTATTTAGTTTTCTAATCCTTGGACTTTGAGTATACTTGATAAAGGTTATTTAGTTTTCTAATTTTTAGACTTTGAGTATACTTGATAAAGGTTATTTAGCTTTCTAATCTTTTGACTGAGTATACTTGATAAAGGTTATTTAGCTTTCTAATCTGATGACGTTGAGTATACTTGATAAAGGTTATACAGTTTTCTAATCTTTTGACTTTGAGTATACCTGATGAAGGTTATTTAGCTTTCTAATCTCTTGACTTTGAGTATACTTGGTAAAGGTTATTTAGCTTTCTAATCTTTTGACTGAGTATACTTGATAAAGGTTATTTAGTTTTCTAATATTGTGACTGAGTACACTTGATAAAGGTTATTTAGATTTCTAATCTTTTGACTGAGCATACCTGATGAAGGTTATTTAGCTTTCTAATCTCTTGACTTTGATTATACTTGGTAACGGTTATTTAGCTTTCTAATCTTTTGACTTTGAGTATACCTGATGAAGGTTATTTAGCTTTCTAATCTTTTGATTATTAGCGTACCTAATGAAGGTTATTTAGCTTTCTAATCTTTTGACTTTGAGTATACTTGATCAACGTTATTTAGCTTTCCAATCTTTTGACTTTGAATATGCTTGATAAAGAATATTTAACTTTCTAATCTTTTGACTGAGTATACTTGATAAAGGTTATTTAGCTTTCTAATATTTTGACTTTGAGTATTCTTGATAAAGTTTATTTATCTTTCTAATCTCTTGACTTTGAGTATACTTGGTAAAGGTTATTTAGCTTTCTAATCTTTTGACTGAGTATAATTGATAAAGGCTATTAACTTTCTAATGTTTTGAGTGATTATACTTGATAAAGGTTATCTAGCTTTCTAATCTTTTGACTGAGTATACTTGATGAAGGTTATTTAGTTTTCTAATCCTTGGACTTTGAGTATACTTGATAAAGGTTATTTAGTTTTCTAATCTTTTGACTTTGAGTATACTTGATAAAGGTTATTTAGCTTTCTAATCTTTTGACTGAGTATACTTGATAAAGGTTATTTAGCTTTCTAATCTGATGACGTTGAGTATACTTGATAAAGGTTATACAGTTTTCTAATCTTTTGACTTTGAGTATACCTGATGAAGGTTATTTAGCTTTCTAATCTCTTGACTTTGAGTATACTTGGTAAAGGTTATTTAGCTTTCTAATCTTTTGACTGAGTATACTTGATAAAGGTTATTTAGTTTTCTAATATTGTGACTGAGTACACTTGATAAAGGTTATTTAGCTTTCTAATCTTTTGACTGAGCATACCTGATGAAGGTTATTTAGTTTTCTAATCTCTTGACTTTGATTATACTTGGTAAAGGTTATTTAGCTTTCTAATCTTTTGACTTTGAGTATACCTGATGAAGGTTATTTAGCTTTCTAATCTCTTGACTTTGAGTATACTTGGTAAAGATTATTTAGCTTTCTAATCTTTTGATTGAGTATACTTGATAAAGGTTATTAACTTTCTAATCTTTTGAGTGATTATACTTGATAAAGGTTATCTAGCTTTCTAATCTTTTGACTGAGTATACTTGATAAAGGTTATTTTGTTTTCTAATCTTTGGACTTTGAGTATACTTGATAAAGTTTATTTAGTTTTCTAATCTTTTGACTTTGAGTATGCTTGATAAAGGTTATTTAGCTTTCTAATCTTTTGACTTTGAGTATACTTGATAAAGGTTATTTAGCTTTCTAATCTTTTGATTGAGTATACTTGATAAAGGTTATTTAGCTTTCTAATCTTTTGATTGAGTATACTTGATAAAGGTTATTTAGCTTTCTAATCTTTTGACGTTGAGTATAATTGATAAAGGTTATTTAGTTTTCTAATCTTTTGACTTTGAGTATACCTGATGAAGGTTATTTAGCTTTCTAATCTCTTGACTATGAGTATACTTGGTAAAGGTTTCTTAGCCTTCTAATCTTTTGACTTAGTATACTTGATAAAGGTTATTTAGTTTTCTAATATTTTGACTGAGTACACTTGATAAAGGTTATTTAGCTTTCTAATCTTTTGACTGAGCATACCTGATGAAGGTTATTTAGCTTTCTAATCTTTTGACTTCGAGTATACCTGATAAAGGTAATTTAGCTTTCTAATCTCTTGACTTTGAGTATACTTGATAAAGATTATTTAGCTTTCTAATATTTTGACTTTGAGTATACTTGATAAAGGTTACTTAGCTTTCTAATCTTTTGATTGAGTATACTTGATAACGGTTATTTTGTTATTTAGATTTCTAATCTATTGACTGATTATACTTGATAAAGAATATTTAGCTTTCTAATCTTTTGACTGAGTATACTTGATAAAGGTTATTTAGTTTTCTAATCTGTTGACTTTGTGTATACTTGATAAAGGTTGTATAGCTTTCTAATCTTTTGACTTTGAATATTCTTGATAAAGGTTATTTAGCTTTCTAATCTTTTGACTTTAATAAAGGTTGTTTATCTTTCTAATCTCTTGACTTTGAGTAAACTTGATAAAGATTATTTAGCTTTCTAATCTTTTGACTGAGTATACTTGATAAAGGTTATTAACTTACTAATCTTTTGAGTGATTATACTTGATAAAGTTTATTTAGTATTCTAATCTTTTGACTTTAAGTATACTTGATAAAAGTTATGTAGTCTTCTAATCCTTTGACTTTGAGTATACTTGATAAAGGTTATTTAGTTTTCTAATCTTTTGACTGAGTATACTTGATAAAGGTTATTTAGCTTTCCAATCTTTTGACTTTGAGTATACTTGATAAAGGTTATTTAGCTTTCTAATCTTTTGACTGAGTATACTTGATAAAGGTTATTTAGTTTTCTAATCTTTTGACTGAGCATACTTGATAAAGGTTATTTATCTTTCTAATCTTTTGACTTTGAGTATACTTGATAAAGATTATTTAACTTTCCAATCATTTGACTTTGAGTATACTTGATAAAAGGTTATTTAGCTTTCTAATCTTTTGACTTTGAGTATACTTGATAAAGGTTATTTAGTTTTCTAATCTTTTGACTTTGAGTATACCTGATGAAGGTTATTTTGTTTTCTAATCTTTTGAGTTTGAGTATACCTGATGAAGGTTATTTAGCTTTCTAACCTTTTGACTTTAAGTATACTTGATTAAGGTTATTTATCTTTCTAATGTTTTGACTTTGAGTATACTTGATAAAGGTTATTTATCTTTCTAGTCTTTTGACTTTGAGTATACTTGATAAAGGTGATTTAGCTTTCTAATCTTTTGACTTTGAATATACTTGATAAAGGTTATTTATCTTTCTAATCTTTTGACTTTGAGTATACTTGATAAAGGTTATTTAGCTTTCTAATCTTTTGACTTTGAGTATACTTGATAAAGGTTATTTAGCTTTCTATTCTTTTCACTGAGTATACTTGATAAATGTTATATAGCTTTCTAATCTTTTGACTTTGAGTATACTTGATAAAGGTTATCTAGTTTTCTAATCTTTTGACTTTGAGTATACTTGATAAAGGTCGTTACATGAATGCCCCGTGATTAGATTTAGATATCTACAGGAACTGCTTATCCTTCGCGATCACTTAGGTTCACTCAAGGTTTTTGGTCCGTGTTACTCATCTTTTTATTTTTTCTGTGTTGTTTTTGTGTTTTGCTTATCTTCCTCCTATGTCTTGTGTGCCCAATGTTACCAATGCCTCTCCTGTTTTCTACGTCATATGTCTTGTGTGCCCAATGTTACCAATGCCTCTCCTGTTTTCTACGTCCTATGTCTTGTGTGCCCAATGTTACCAATGCCTCTCCTGTTTTCTACGTCCTATGTCTTGTGTGCCCAATGTTACCAATGCCTCTCCTGTTTTCTACGTCCTATGTCTTGTGTGCCCAATGTTACCAATGCCTCTCCTGTTTTCTACGTCATATGTCTTGTGTGCCCAATGTTACCAATGCCTCTCCTGTTTTCTACGTCCTATGTCTTGTGTGCCCAATGTTACCAATGCCTCTCCTGTTTTCTACGTCCTATGTCTTGTGTGCCCAATGTTACCAATGCCTCTCCTGTTTTCTACGTCCTATGTCTTGTGTGCCCAATGTTACCAATGCCTCTCCTGTTTTCTACGTCATATGTCTTGTGTGCCCAATGTTACCAATGCCTCTCCTGTTTTCTACGTCCTATGTCTTGTGTGCCCAATGTTACCAATGCCTCTCCTGTTTTCTACGTCCTATGTCTTGTGTGCCCAATGTTACCAATGCCTCTCCTGTTTTTTACGTCCTATGTCTTGTGTGCCCAATGTTACCAATGCCTCTCCTGTTTACTTCGTCCTATGTCTTGTGTGCCCAATGTTACCAATGCCTCTCCTGTTTTCTTCGTCCTATGTCTTGTGTGCCCAATGTTACCAATGCCTCTCCTGTTTTCTACGTCCTATGTCTTGTGTGCCTAATGTTACCAATGCCTCTTCAGTTATCTCTTTGGTTTATTTTCAACTTGGAGAAAACAGATGTGAAGAAACAAAGTGATAGTAATCTCGATTTTAAGAGAAGACACAGTCGGTGTCTGGCTAGCAACATTTAATTTAATTAGTCACATTTATTATCAGTAGGAGTGGTGCAGGTGATGGTCTCCAACTACAGAAAACGTCATAGCCATTGTCGATAAAACGGAGTGGTAAGGCCTTCGCTCTAATTCAACAAGATATGGGATCATCCTTGACAAGGAATTGTTCTAGTTCTCAACCGCAAAACATGGGTTATCCTCACTCTCATCTGACAATGATGACCTCCGATGTCCGTCGTCTGTTTTGTTATGGTGCCTTTACCAATGCAGTTTGTATGTTCTCAAACTAATGACTCCAATGTGAGGAAAGCAATTACTTATATTGGCATTGGCAGCCGTAGACATCATTCGTATACCTCTAGTCTATGTAACATGTAAAACTGGTCACCGAAGAATTGGTCTATGATACATGTTAATAGAAGATCCTGCTGTAGCATTGACTATCTGTAGTAGTTTTTAGTACCCTTCTTCCCGTGTAAAAAAAAATGAATTCTTGGGTCCAAAAGTTATATTTATATAGGCTAGCGAGGGCATAATACCGGTATTCATGTTTCTGCCATCACTTTGTGTCAAGATATCATAACTTTTGATAGCATTATCTTCTCCTATGAAACTACAGAGCAATTTTAAAACAAACGTAATGTGAAAGATCAACCTCAATGTGATAATGGAAAACGAACCCCTTCCACACAAATTGTTTTATTATATTTTAATTAGAAAAAAGCACATTCTAGCCTCACTGGACAAAAAATTGTAATAGTATTGTAATGTTTACAAGGTGTTTTGTAAACAAAATCATAAGGCAAATAAGGGTAATAACAAAATTACCGAACTCCGAACAATCTTACAAAGGGAAAGTCAAAACTCATAATTATATAAACAGACAAAATCAGTCAACAACCGGAAAACTGTGAAAACCGTAGCGACCCTGACTTGGTACAGGCATTTCTAAAGAAATGGTGGGTTGAATCAGATTTTAAGGCGCCAAACCTCCCGCTCTCATTACGGTTCAAAGGTTCCGGCTGTCACTATAACAGTATTTAGATACAGGAACAAAATAGGTAAAATAGTTGTCAAAGCAGTACCATATTCGGTGACGTAAATGTCAAAAATATTTTTTCGTCACACATTGATAACAAAATATCCTTGACATTTTTCTTCAGAATTAAACCTGTCATAGAGATGTAACTATTATTGTAAACAATATGCAGAGTAACCAAAGCCTGGCTGATCTCTAGCCACGATTTATTAATAGATCCTGTGCATTTCGCATGTAACTAGATTTACCGGTTCTATGTATTATAATATTTGACCATTCCGAACTGTTACTTTTTTGAAAACATTAAGGAAGCCAGTGGAGGAAGCAGTTCGTGCTGCCAAATTATATTTAGAACTCTCAATCTCTTGTAGGGGCCCGGGTGTCTCAATGAGTTCGGTAGTTGGATTACCAAACAACTCGTACAAGCCTATCACCAATAGCGCGTGGGTTCGCGCCCGGCTTTGTAAATTACAAAAAGGGTGCACTCGACTTGCAGCCACACGTGATCAAGTTTACCAGTTGCTTGCCCATGGTCGTGGTTCTCTCCGGGTACTCAATCTCTTGTAAGAAAAAAATACAAATGCTGATTTAAACGTAGTATTCTCTGGAATTCAATTTAGATACCAAGAACTTGCTAGAATCCATAATTTTGCGCCAATGACCACAGCATCTATAGGTCTTGAGCGACCCAAGACCACAGCCATAGGACTATCTCACGTCGTGCAGTAGCAGACTAGCTTCCAATGTCTATTGATCCCCTCCTTGGAAAATCCTGCTTGTGGGGTCGGATTACCAGTTACATCTTCTTAGGGCTAATTACCAAGAGTTTCCGCGAGGTTGAGAGGTGGACAATATAAAAATAACAATAAAATTAAATATTAATTAATTTACTTGAATTTATGTCTAAGTGTAATGTTAAAATAGTCGGTCACAATGAAGACGGTATTTGTAAGATTGCTTCACCCGTGTTTTGTTTTCTTGTTGAAAGCCCCACATCTGGGGTATTAAATAATATACACCAAGTAACCTCAGAAAGACAAAGATGCCCAGATGTAGTGCTTATCGGCAGATGTAAAGAGTGCCGCTCAACTGGAGGGGGCGTTTCACAGTCATCTTAGGGTATGAGTTTTACTCATTGTTGAAGACCCTACTGTGACTGAAACGTAGAACAGAAATAAAAGCGTTGTTCCTTTACTTGAATGTATGTCTATGTGTTATGTGGAATAGTCTCTCATATTCATTTACATCCATATCTTTTCTTACTAATTAATGGTGTTCATAGTTAACAAAACGATGCTACTTGTAAAACATTAGATTAGGATGCATATTATCCATTAGAATTTGCCAACAGAGTTCTTCAATAAATAAATGTTTAATAGTTGTTAGTTAGGGACTTTATTTGTCATAATATTTTTAACAATTTCTTCTATATCCCCAAATGTGCAATTAGTACATATTCTTTCATCAATAGGAATTTTAAAAAAAACTACCAACTTCTATTTTTAATATGTGTGAGGAAATTCTTAATTTGCATAAAGATTTTCTATGGTCAGCATTTTAACAACAGCCAAGTAGTTTTCAATTCCAGAGTTTTGTTTAATTTTAACATAAGTTCTTAACTTTCCTTTTTCAGATTTTTCTTCGATTTCAATAACAATTTGTTACATAATTTCCATGTACAATCTTTTGGGGGTTCTTAAATTCCTGTTTTATTTTAAACAATTCTAACAATTTAGCTACAAATGAACACCAAGAATCTGTGTTGTTATAATAAAGATATATACTACATTGATATGCATCTTTTCGTATTGGAAACTATGTTGATCAATTGTCAAGCCTATACCAATATTTGCTTAGGGGTTTAACAATGTCAACATGTATAGGGAATCAACACAGCTCTGGTAATACTGCAAAGTTAGAACTCTTTCCATGAATATCAAAAATATACTTAGAAAATTTAGGATGCAGTTTATCGCACAAAACACCTTCATAACAATCATTTGATATTAAAGTATTGGATTTTAGTAGTATTGTGTTGTGACTATTACTTTGATTTTAACAACATTTGCTTTTAAGCGCCAATCAGAACAGTAATTTACATGCTGCACATGTCTTTCCTGCAGGCCAGATGCAGTTGAAGAAAAAATAACAATATCATTAGCATACAATGATACATTAAGCAATTTATAATAAGTGTGTGTCGTGAAATATAATCTAAGCATTAATCCAGATAAGATGGGAAATCGTTAATAAATGCTTTAAATACAGAAGGATCCAAATTATCCCCTGGACGTTCACCAAATGTGATCTGGAATTGGTTTGTGAAAAAATCTCCAATTTTAAAACAGGTTTGACTCTTTATATGCATATCATTTACAATATTGTAAAACAACATACAAAGATCGATATGTCATATGTTTTAAAGCAGAATGAATAACACTATCAAAAGCCCAAACTTTTTCACAACAATATCTATCAACTAAACATTTTAAAATAAGCACATGGTCAGAAATTATTGCATGCTTTGTGAACGCCACTTGTGATGGATGAACTATGGTTATTATTTTTTTAAATATTTATCCAATCTGTTATTTAATATTATTAAAAGGTTTCCCCAAAAGTATTAGCAATAGCTATCAGGGGCGGATCCAGGATTTTAAGTTAGGGGGGGGGGGGCGCACTTAAAAAAATTGAGCCGAGCGGAGGGAGGCGCGAAAATAGTTGGGGTAATTCGTGTGAAAAATCACGATTTTACGCAAAAAAAAATCATATTTTTTTCCAATTTTAGGGGGGGCGCGCGCCGGGTGCGCCCCCCCTCCCCCCCCCCCCCCTGGATCCGCCCCTGGCTATCTCAATATAATTAGAAGGGTTATTTTTGTCATCATTCTTAAACAATAGTGTGATGTAACCATCATCCCATTTTTGAGAGAGTAAAATCCATTGATTAAACATTTGTGCACACATGGAAGCGAAGCAAAAAAAGGTATACTATGCTTCAGTATTCCGTTAGAAGTAAGGTAAAGTCCTTTTTCTCTCCTGATTTCAGACTGGCTATAGTATCTGTTATATTTATTGATAAGATAAAGTACAATCCAGCTTGCTAGTTTTTGAGTTTTTTCTTTCTTTCTCAGAACCGGTTCGCGTTCTTTTACCTTGTTTGAATTATATTATTATCTACTGAAGAATGAAGATGCTGAGAATGTTAAGTAAGTGCATGTTTCCGAGTTGATATTGAATGAGCAATGTGTTTTATGACTTGTGAGCCTCCGGTACTATTGTGAATCACTAGTCTGAAGTGCATCAAGCTGATTAAATAAATTATTTTTAAATTGTCTATGTTTAAATTTCCTACATTTCTGTAAAGATTGTAATATCTACCTTCAATACTCGACTCTTTGAAAATCTACTATAAACCTTCCCTTTAGAAATGAACCTATTCCGCAATAGGCTTAAATCTTTTGATTGGTATGATTCCCTTTTTTATTTGACTAAGGTTTGTGTAACGAAATTTTCATGAATATAAAATTATATCACTAAACTCGTCAGTCTTATAATTAACACCTTTCTCTGAAGGGTAAAAATATAGATCAACAAAATATTGGAATTTATTTTGAATTTCAACTGACGAAGGCTTGTTGAAATTTGACAGCTGATCATATTGGAGCCAGAAAAGATTCTTCTATGGCACAAAAATCCTTATATCTGGTCAACACATCACAAGAAATTTTACAATGGCAACCTGAGAGAGTTGAAAAAAATTCAGAAACCTTAAAATGGATAAACATACTTCACAATTTTTCGCCAACAATGAAATAGTCTATACAGTGAATCATAACATATGTATTCACCATATAAGTCACTCATACATCTACCATTGACAATACCTAACATTACTTATGCAGAGGTCAAACAGCTCATTTGCTCTTTAGTAAGTAAGTACTGACTTTATTTCAAGAGGGTAACTCAGTTAGCAACAACAAGTTAATTTTCCCTGTGGTCCTCAAAACAATAATAATATTTCATCGAGTATTGGTATTTATGCTTCTCTCGGATAACTTGAGCAGTCTGACATTAAGGAGAAAGAGCAAAGACTGGTTGGCGCGGAATCAGGATTATATGTCGGCGAGTTGGGCGACATGTCTATACCCGTGGACTGTTGTTTCGGGGAGCCAGCACCAGTGTCTGAAATGAGGGCCAGCCTTTGGCTGGCCCAAAAAAAATTTTGGGCCAGTAAAATATTAGAGTCACTCGTCCAAATGGTATAATGGTGGCCCAAACATTTTGTGACATTTTTTTTATGAAAAAAAGACATCAGATATCAATATATAAACAGTTTTCAGATTAAATGTTTTTTTTATCAATATCATTAAAATTCATTCTTTCACTAGTCTCACGGGGGTTGGGGAGTTTGCTCTTCAAGGTAATTTTGGTAGGTACAGGTGTGCAGCTGAAATTGCGAAAACATCCCAATGTAAATATTGCTATCAAATGAAACCTGAATTTACTTGTTATAACCTTTTTGACAACCTTGACGCCATTGGCTAGGGTGGTCTTAAGAAACGATGCTAGTCCATCGGATGGGGACAATAAAAGGCTGGTTTGTGTAAGGGGAGATCAATGCCAATTCAACACATTGAAGTTTAGAAGTATCCCCTCCTGTAGATGTAGATCACATTAAAGACATCCGGAAAAGAGTGGACTAATGCCACTACAAGGACCGCTCTTCAACTCCCCAGAGTGAAGAGTGACATCACTTGTTTCAATCCACTATGAAGAAGTGATTTTAAAGTAAAATAACTTCTCAGTTCGGGGTAATGTCAGTTGGTTATTCATTCCAAACAAGTATTTCACTTTGTTGAAATAACAAACGGTGCTGTCATTTTCTGTTATATAAACAACTGTTAACTTTTCCTGTTATTTTTTAATTTGTAAACAAAAGTTCTGGTTCCAAAAAAGAAAACCACTCCCAATTGTCATTAAATGTAGCCGTGTACATGAACTATGAAAAGTTTAAAAGAAGTGACAGGCCAGATCGTTTCCGTAGTTTGACATTACTGTCAGCGATTTTCTCTCCGTTGTTGGGGGAAAGTTTTTCAATGATTACCTAAGGATTGACACAAAAAGGTTTCCGATTTCTGTAAAATGAAAATCGTACATGTAGTGTACATTTTGCAGCAGATTTGAATGAATAAATTTCCGAACCGTGGAAGATATCAGATTGCAAACATTATAAGTTGACAGAATTCTCTTTATTGTTCACAACTTTCCACTTCGTCCGTGATTTTTAACAATTTTAATAATTAAATCATAAAGAAACAAAAAAACACGTTTCTTTTCTAATATTTAGTGAATACTTGTGTATTACATGAAAACGTGTAGGAAACGTGTAGTGATTGGGTCGATAGAAATACATAATTGGGGAGAACAGTAAATTACATTAGCTGTGTATTCATTGGCTACAAAAATGTATTTGAACCAATCGATGTGCTCGTAACAAACAGTTTTCGACTACAACAGAAGAGTTATCTACCGTTGAAATTACAGTTTATGTCCGGTTTCGGTAAAACAACAATTTTTAACGGTCTTTTAGGCAATCGCCCAAACGTTTTTTGTTGGGCCAGTGACTACCTAATTTGGAGCAGCTTTTGGTCGCCCGAATAAGATATTAGTCGCATTTGGCGACTGGGCGACCGTCCATCTCAGGCACTGCAGCACTATAAAAATCCAACTAAGCGTATTGGTCTAGTACAAAGCGGACCTCATCATCATTTCATTGAAAATTAACATGTTTTAGCCATGATATAGCTGAAAAACTGCTGAGTTGGGGTTAAACAACAATCACTTGCTCACTCAAATCATGGTTTCTACAGAGTTTAATGCATTAATTTGAAAATCAATTTTATAGGAATCAAAAAGTGGAAGCTATATCCTGTCACGTTTATTTAACCATCCTCCGAGGCAGTCGGTGCATTCATATCACAACTAATCATGACCTCACCTTTTTGTTTACAGGAGATAATCTCCTTTTCGGATCAGGTCAATTATGCTATAATTCATTTTATTATTATTATATATATTTTTTTTTATTATTTAAGGAATATTTAAAATTGTTGAACAGGTTATACGATATATATAAAGCCCGCTGGTTTGGGTCAGTTTACGCTTAATAAACAGCGAAGCGTTTTATGAAAAGCGTAAACTGACCCAAACCAGGTTATGCAAGTATAACCTGTTCAACAATTTCAAACATTCCTTATAATTAAATTTTTACAACAAAATTTAATGATTTCTCGATTTTAATTACGATTATTTCAAGTGACTATTTGAATTTGTCGTTGGCGGATGAACACGTTGGTGACGTCACAATACCAACCCAGGTTATTGAGTATAACCAAAATTTTCACCACGCGGATTAGTCAATCGGATTGAAATATTCAAATCAGATTAAATTATATATAAATAATTTGGAGAATGGATGTATACAAATCGTGCTTGACATTTAAAAAAAACCTCCCCATCAAATTCAAATTTGATCCACAGAAAAACTTTATAGACTTTATAGGAATTAGGCAAACATTTATGTGTTCATTAACCCATTTTTTTTTACACATACCTCATCCATTATTTCGTCCACTAGACAAATCTCTACACAAGGAAATGTATATAAAACCTTTAATGTTTAAACTAGTATTATAAACGACATTTACATGAGTTCCAACCAGTATTATTCAGTCATAGTTTTGTACTTTATTTTAAAATGATTTATCTTCTAGTTTATTAATCCTTTTGTGTGTAAAAATATCTCCCTACATTCCAATAGCATATTTTGATACTATTTTTATGAGTTAGTATTTATTTAAGAAAGTCAGTAAATACAAGTTGACGGGCGATTGAGGCATGGAATCACCCCTCCCACTTTTTATAACTTTCTACTTACATATTTATTTTCAATAAAATATCATTATTATTTCATCTTTTTACTTTATTCAACATACTCGAGTCCATATTCATAGACCTACAATCTTATTGTACAAAATCTAATCTAGCAAGATGTTATCATCATAAAAATCCAGCATAAAATTAAATATGAAAATTTATTGTGTTATAGACCCTAATCATGTTTTGATTATAGATCCTCATTGATTTCCATGCAATTTAATTAACAGCATCCACCGTCTAGTATGCGATTTCTTATTTTCAAGTGACTATTCATTGATACCGTGATTCATCTCGTGATTCAATACGTCATCCGAAGAAGCTACCTTAGCAACAATGGATACGAAACTATCGTTCAAAGAAAACCGGTCAATATCCAACCAGATTTACGTCAGAGTGTACGTCACAGACCCGGTCTCGCACTTATTACCGCCATGCGAGTTAAAGAAGGACTGTACAAGGTTTATGAAATACAGGATAACATATCGAATGCACATGAAAACCTCAAGGAATTTAAAAATCAAACTTAAAAGATGGTCATGGCGGAGAGACCCAAGGGACAAATACGGGTGGGGTTTTACGACATCGAAAAAACGATCGGAAAGGGAAACTTCGCTGTTGTGAAACTAGGAAGACATAGGATTACAAAAAGTGAGGTAAGTCATTAAGTGTCTTAACTATTGTGTAAAATGGATACAGATCAATGCATGCACAGATTTCAATCGAAAATATTGCATGTCATTGCATTTGCAAACAAAGAGTGAAAGACTCCATAATCTTGCTGGAGAAGTTTACCATTTCTGCTTACTGCTGACACAGAGAAGCTATGACGTCATAAATGTCAACTGGTCGAAATTCTTCCCGATGAAATAAAAATAAAGAAATAGATAAAATGGAATGATGACAATGGAATTAAAAGAATATGGTTCAAAAATATGCATAAGAAATGATTTGAGATACCCGTTTGTTTATTTTGAAAAGGAGTGTACATTTTGTACCTGTTTGTTTATTTTATTTAAAAAGGGGGCACCTGTTTATTTTTCAAAAGGATAAATCAATCGGAGTAGAAATGACAATATTTATGCTGGCTGGCATTCCGTCACTTTTGATGTTGGTACCTAATCTTGCCACCAGTGAAAGTCATTCAGACATGATTTAAGAATCTGTATTTCTTGTATATGGGCTGCTGTGGCCGTTGGGTGTTATCATGATCGTATGGCAAATAGATTCACTAACGACCTATGCAATCAGTGCATGTCGCCACTAAACTTGTGAGTTTGATTTTCTGTCCATGAGTGTAGGGTGGTCAAGCCAAAAATTGAAATGCTAATAAATCATCCAATTATAGTTTAATATGACAGTATACTCCCTTCCTATGGTACCGTGGGTTCTATGATACCACGGTATTTATTTTGTCTGTTCCTATGCACTGCAGCGCCATCTGCCGTTGTTTCTATTTATATATTCATAAACACAAGTCACATTTATCGGAACGTCTGGTCATTCTGTCCAAATGTCTGGAATTTTTGTAAGAACACGTATTTTTATCTTTTCCTTAGAAATAGCGGACATTTTTATTTTACCCTGATACCATGCTTTGTAAAATGTCCAATAATTAAACCATGGTTGTCATAATTCGTCTGCTATTTTTTAGAAATGTCGTCCGTTTGTTTACGTTTCATTTCAACCCGATTAGGGATTTTTGGTGCTATTTTTAGTTACTTTCTAGACCGACAAAGTTGATGGAAAAATTAAGCTATGAAAACAATTAACCAACATAAGTTTTTAACGTTACTTCAAATTGACTCAACTTCGTTACATTTGTTATTTCAAAGACACTTTACTTTATTAAATGTGATAAATTATCAAGATTTTCTTTATGGTATAAGTTTGCCAGATATTCACCTTGATTTAGTATTTATAAGCGATGTCATGATTTGTCAAACATAATACATTGTGTCATTAATTTTGCAATTACCGCGATATCATAGGAAACCATTTCTGAGAGGTACATCGGCGTTGTCATAGGGAAAAGTGGCGACATATTTTTTAAACAAATTCAAAGAATAAAATGAATTGTGGGGGAAAATAGGTTTCTTTACCAGGGAATAAGATATAACATTTTTGGATTAATTCCGAAAACTAGTTACGTTACACAGACGTTAAACATTAAGTACCGCATACAAAATGGGAAATTTTGGTACAAAAATTATTAAAATCGGTTGAGCTGTTCAAAAGTTATGGCCTTTTCGGTGAGCCAAAAGTGGTCGATTTTCTGTTTTTTTGGGGGGAAAATGTTAAAAAAATGACATTTTTGGACCAAAATATATTATTTTCACTACCTAATAGGTTATCATGCTTTCTTCTATAGTAATGTATCCTCCTTATGCTTCAAAAAGAGGTATTGTACACATTTGTAGGTGTTATATGAAAATAATGTCACAGAATTTAAAACATTGAAATAGCCTTTGGACTTAGTTTTTTTAATTTATGTGTCGGCCGTCTGCTTGTTCAAACTACCAGGTTTGTGGTCAAATATCTTCAAAAACCTTTAACTTGCAAGGCTGAAACTTGCAGCACTGTCCACAAAGTGCCCAGTCTCTAGGTAAAAATATCAAGAATATCATTTATTCAATTAATATATATATCTTTTTAATATTATTTCCTTTGCGCAGGCCTCCATAATTTTAACGTCAAATTTTATTCGAAAAATCTAGTTTTTGGTCATAAAAAATGTGAAAAAAGTACCAGAATTTTTCTGAATACTGATTTTGGTAGGGAAAAGAACCCTCCAACAGGGAACACCTATATTTATCAGCAAAAAAAATTCTCAAAGTCTGTAGCGCCAGAATTATAAACTCTGCAGCTTAATATTTTGAGTTCCGTAAAGTGTAAAAATAAGTTATTTTAGGGAATTAATTATATTTTGTATGTTCAAATTGATATTTTTATGGTAAACAACCTCAATATCCATACATCAATGAAGTTATTATTACAGTTTGTGTAAAAACTGCCATTTTTTCCATTGAAAAGGTCAAATTTCTTTGTTCAATCAAAATTTCAGATAATTCCCGAAATTGATACAATTTCAATAATTGTCGAATATTATAATATTAAATGTTCAAGTGTTTGGTATTATTTTGATCCTATAACTGTATACTACAAGAAGAAAACTATCAGCAACCCCAATTCTGACACTGGTATGAACTATGTCCTGTAGCCCTTTTCACAAAAATTCTTACGATAAAAAATTGTCGCAAGTGTAAAACTAAGATTAAAAAGAGTTTCACAAAAATACTTACGATAATCTTAAGTGTAAAAATAGTCCTAACTTTACGTGTAAAACTACCCTGTCCTAAGTGTAAAATTTTGATCGTAAGAGAAATTTTTGTCTTATCTTTTATCTTAAGTGAAAAAAAGATGGACGATGTATGACAAACCTATTTAAACATATTGATAAATGTTTATTGAAATGAATATGGTTTAATACAAACAGACGCTACAAATGGCATTGTTGTTTACTCCTTTTTCTGGCGTGACTAATAACATAGTCTGTCTATAACGATGCATTCCGTACATTTACCTTTTCAATGCAGCAGTGTATCGTTTACATGACCAAAAAAATCAGGATAATTCTCATTAATTTTAAATTTCAAATTGGGAACGATCGACAATCGAAAAGACTACTTGCAAACTTGGGGAGAATTCTTTTTTTCATTTTTTTTTTTTTTTTTTTTGATAAAAACAGGAATACAGGATTTTCTTCTAGAATCTACTTCGCTTACAAAGGTTTTGTATGAACAGCCGCTTTAGGACTGGAATTTTCTGGATCCAATGATATCGTTTTGATTTTTGCCTTTATATTAGTAATATAATTTATTAATTTCTGACAACTTCGATGATCATCGGACAACCTGGCAATACATAAACTTGTGTACATTCTTCTGTTATATTAACATTAATATATAACAGGGATATTTATTCGTCTTCATGATTGATAGATGATAAACACATCTTAATTTGGGTTATCTCAGAAAAATCGGGATAAATTTTCATCAGTAAAAGAACAAGCGTTTAATTTTATGTGGGATGGGATTAATTGGAAAAAAGGGGTAAATATTTTGCTGACAAATAACCGATAAAATGAATTATATGAATAGGTTTTTTTTCACACTTCAGATGCACTCCCTTAAAAAATACTTCTACCAAAAGTAACCACGCGTGGATGATGACGCAAAACTCCAAGTAATGATAATTATTATAGATCATTTTAATTTACATGCATTAGAAATGTTCCTGTATACGAAAATCATACCCGTTCATATTTTGTGCAGTTATTGGTGACCGATTCATATACATTGTTTTGTATTAGATAAAAATTCAATATAAACATACAAACACATCATAGCATAAAAACTGCTTATAAATTAGTGCCGGGGATATTTTATAGAATAATTTTATTAAAAAAAATGCTTTGTTGTGCTGTGGAAATGAAACTAGGTTGCTAAGGAAGATGGTTTATGGTGTTTAACGCCCCTTTCAACAATATATCGGTCAGTTTTATTCGTGGAGAAAACTGGAGTACTCGGAGAAAACCATTGACCTGTCGCAAATCACTGACAAACTTTATCACATAATTTTGTATCGAGTACACCTAAGGAAGAATTTTTTTATCGTAAGTGTAATTTAAGTCGTAAGATTAAAATTTGTCGTAAGATAATCTTAAGTGAAAAAGTTAGGACTATAGTTACGAATTTTTGTGAAAAGGGCTACTGGTTCATTAGCCCTCTACCTGGAAATTTAGTAAAAATAATATTTCAACTATGGCCCCGTATTCCATGAAAAGTATTATTTGGATTATCAGATATGTTCTCTGTACAATTTATAAGCCAGCCTTGAAGTTATTTTATCACATTTTATACATGATTTTCATTTTTTTTGTCTGGGAAAAACCTCAAATTTGACAATTTTAGCTGATTTAAGTGAACAGTTCATGCGATTAAAAAGTCCCAAATTTTCAAAGTTATCATTTTTATTGTCACAAATCAATAAACTGTTATCTTCTACTATTATTTATAATCTTAATTCATAAGTCTTCAATGTCACTCTCTTTTCCTTTATATACTATAATTTTACATTTGACGACTACAAATAGTGCTGTGTCCCAGTTCATGACCAATTTATTCCATATGAAATCTTTGTGATTTCTTTAAATTGTGTGTTTTGTGATCCTATGCATATTTGATTAACTGAATCATAATCAACAGCATCAACTTTCAGAAGTGTCATTTTAATGATTTAAAACTCTTAATGATCTACTGAGATGCCACGATCACACCTGTAAAATAAAAATAAACATTTAAAATATGTTAGTCCAAAAAAAAAAATATGTGTGTTTACGGTCACCCGACCTACCCTAATATTTGCTAGTGACCCTATGCATTTTTATACAGAATTCGGATAACCATTTTTGTTGTTTAACCAGCAGCAATGTTTTATTTATTCAACTGCTAGCTTTTTGTCGAAATTGAGAGCAAAGAAGGTAGAAAAACTGCATAATTCGTCATTTTACCGGAATTTTCGAAAATTAAATACCGGAACCGGGAACGACTATTTCCGGTTTTGTCGATAATAATCCAAAAAAAAAATTTAATCCCGACCGACCGACCCTAGACAGTAAACACACATATATTTTTTTTTGGCCTTATACAGAATAAAAATAAAGAACTAAAAATAATTTATCTTTTCCAGAAATAGTTTATCATACATGTACAAATGAAAAAAGCTTTAATACAATGCACTCTTTGACTAAAAATTATCTTTATGCATATATGCTTGGTGGCAAATAGATTCTATATGAAAAATAGCATTATTCCAGAAATGTTTGCTGCATGCATCATAAATGTTCTGTCATACCAAACAAGTTTGCACACAGTAATGGTGTAATGGAAAAAATGTAATTAATTACACTTAGCATATCACATGCACTGCCACTGATTACATTGTATATAGCCAGAATGTTAATACATTCACATACTGTAATGTATGCATTAAGCATATATTTCATAAAGCTTCCCTAATAGCACTGAAACATAATAATTATGTTTTATAACAATTTAAATAAATTGTTTCAAAAATTTTGCATGGAAATTCATGTTACTATTTAAAAACCATTGTCCTATGTTTTGCTACAATATACACTAGGAACTTAATGAGAAATGCATAAAAGTTTTCATGTAGACAAATTTCATTTAAAACCAAAAAATCTAAAAAATCTTGAACATTTCACAAAAGATCCCCCTTTTCTAAAAATATCAAAGAATACCGGAACAACTCCTTTATATAAATGTATTAATAAATCCCGATAGTTTCCGAACAGCCATGATTACGTCACCAAAGCTCTGCTTGGATAAAGTTATTTATAGATTGGGAGAATTTGACAACTTTATATTGATGCCTGGCGTTTTCACCATTTTTCGAGTAAAATAATAAAATCTTGAATTAAATCCTATCTCTTTTTCATTTATCGAAGCAAAGATATATATTTATTCAGTTCGTGTAAAGTTTCTGTGCGATTTTTGTGCATCTTTTGTTTTCAAAATTAACCCCCATTTGATCCGGTTGAAAACGATATTTCTTTTGAGAATAAAACTATATTTTAGAAGAAGGTTTGTTACTTACCGTGCATGATTGACCTCCGTGGTCTGAATACATCAATGCTAGATAATTATTGTATCAATTGGTAGAACAATACGTCGGTAAATTCCATTTTTCTTTGGTACAACTCTGAAATTGTCCTGGCCAAGATGGTGGAAGACATACATCCTGGTCATGTGCCACACAACGTCCGATAACTCTTCCCGCTCAACTCTGATTGCAAAGTCAGAAAATATCGACCGAACATCCGGGAGCTATTACTGCTTATCCATTGAAATCTTCTTTTTTTTTCTTTTCTTTTTTTTAACAACAATAATATTTTATTCAAACGCTTGTTACAACCAGCTTCATAAGCCCAAGCTTCTTATGAAGCAATATATATATATATATAATATAAATATAGAGAAATTTGTGACACAATGATATTAAAATAATTCATATTCAAATAGTTTACAAATAATTCTTTAGTCTTTTCAGAAATGAACTTTTCTGAATTATTTCATTTCCTCTATATATTTGAAGGTATTCCCTAACAAACAATGAGTAAACATCAAGCCTTTTAGTTTTTTTGCTCTGAAATGTAATATGCCTTATATATTGAAAATCCGATGATTGTAAGAAAATAATTGAAGTCATAATAGCTTTTATCGAATATTTTATAACCGAATACAAGATGATATAAAGTTATATCATTTTCTATTCCACTTTTTTTTAACAATTCTTTTATTTTCCCCCAAAAATCTTTGAAAAAAATACAAGTCCTAAAGTAGTGACTATAGTCTTCCACTAAATTACATAAATTGCATAAACTATTTTTCATGATTTTCCATTTTAAAAGTAGCTTTTTGGTAGGAATAATGAAATGTAATAATTTCCATCTGAAAACCTTCAACTTATTTTCACTTAAATAATTAAATATAAAATAACATACTGTTTCACATTTCGGTAGTTCTTTTTGTAAATAGGTATTCCATTGAAATCTTGGCGACATATCTTTAGAGGAAGGTGCAGATTATTGATATCTGACTGTTAACTTTTTGCGGAAAAGCGGTAAGCGAGTTTAAAACACTGTTTTGTAAACTTTTATATTTTACGTTACGATTTTGACTTTTAAAAAATTCTTAAAAGTCGGATTTGTAAAATTGAAGACTTTCTGCAAATTTTAAGCCATGCATGGAGAATATTGGTCCAGGGATAGCTCCCGGAATTATTTTTGAAAATGGGCTGTTCGTTGACACATAAATCAAGATGGCGTCCGATTTTCTCGCAACGACTTCACTTTGGACGTTCAGTAGTAGTACCCAATCATATTTTTAATGCTTATAACTACCAAATTAATAAAGTTCTAGTTTTCAAGTTTTATCTGATATATTTTTTATCACGAAATAATAAATTTTAGGTGTTTTTCTAATGAAATGAAAAAGGTGAAAATTCGGGTTTTTCTACTCTGACAGAAAATAATAACGCTATCGACGACTACGTTTGCCCTCCCTAGGGCATGACTGTGTACTCGACACTTTATGAAAATTGTGTCAGACATTCAGTCTGCCACCAACATATTGACTGTCAGTCTTTGAAAATTCTACCCTAATGTCGGGTCTCTCCGACTGATTCAACCCATAAAAATATAAAACTAACCGCCACGATATAACTGAATTATTGTTGAAAGTTGCATTACACCATAACCCCCCCCCTAAGCACACAACATATAGGCGTAAGAGCAATACTGATTGGGTCAGCATTAGAATAATGTGTCAAGAGTGGAGCGACATGTCTATCTGCAGACTGTTGTTTCAGTGAGGTAGCACTATAAAGATCCAACCAGGCATGTGTTCTAGTACAATGTGAACATCATCATCTTATAGTATATGCAGTGTTCTAGCTAGGATTTCAAAAAGGGCAGGGTGCTACTTCTGAAAAGGGCACTTTTATGTGTAAACGTTGGCTGAAAAAGGGCACTTTAATGTGCAAAGATTGACTTGAAAAGGGCACTTCTCTTCAGTAAATAGAAATCAATAAGTAATGTATTTTATTATTTAATTATGTATTTTCTACCTCTACTTCTTACAATTGCATATTTCCACAACTGTAATATAGTTATACTTCAAACTTCTTCTTTTTTTATATTAGTATAACTATAGGTAACTTTGTTGAAAGACATTCATATTAATATAATCTCCATCCAAACACTGTGGAAATGCATACTGCAAAGTATTTTTGGATTGTTTTTACAATTAAATTGAAAAGAAACAACCTTCGTCAGAGTTGAAAAAATATATGTTAAAACGAGCTTTAGTATATATCCCTTTAAATATTTCCGTCCTTTGTGGGTGAAATTAAAAAAAGCTATTGTTATCTTAATTGTCATCGTAATTAGAATTAATCATTTTGATTAGAAGAATGAAATTTCCTGAAAATTCAACTTCAATCACTCGCCGAAATATTTACCTTGATCTGTTACCGTGCATTTAACGAATGTTGACAGAAATATATGCTGGGAACCAGTACTTCATAATTCAATAATTTTCAAAATCACGATTATTTATTTATAAAATTGAAAGATTAAAACGGTATTTTCTATAGTAAGCAATTTAAAATATTTAATATAAATAAGAAATAAACCAAAACAACAATAATAAATCGTCACGTGAACAACTTACCTGTAAAAAAAAAATGGCGGTCTTACACAATAACGCTAATCGTGACTTTATGCATTTGATATGAAAAATCTATTATTATGAACTAGTAGTAGTAATAGGTATGGAAAAAGACATCCACGTTAGTCACAAAGGGCAGGGCGCTGCTACAAATAGAGAAAAAGGGCAGGGCATCACTCAGACAAGGGCGGGCGCTGCGCCCTGTAAAAACGGGCTAGCGAGAACACTGTGTATGTAAATTGTTCTTGCCATGATAATGATATACATGTAGCTGAAGAATTGCCCATTTGGTGTTGAACAACAATCACTCACTCGCTATATTAAATTTATCCAATTAGAATAGTTACATTCTCAGATTTTGAATTCAAAGGCTTTTGATATATTAGTCATTGCAAAAAGAAGAGCATGTGTTTTCCGAATTGTTTAACAGCCAAAAATAAAGGTAAATTGCATAATTCTGTTTTAGGACTAAACCAATACTAATCTATAGATACATTTTGGCTTAGTTCAGTTTATGATTTGATACGTTTGTTGAATTTTTATTCTGTATGCACTGGAAAAAATGTGTATAACATGTTAGGAGCCCCGAGAACTAAATTTGACAATCTGCTATAATAGGACAGATTTTATTCATGCTGACACTCAGTGTTAGTATTGTATAAAAGCCTTAGAATAGACGAAATTATCATCATGGATGCTGCATGCCCACGTTTTGTCAAAACTGACATTAAGAAAGATGTTTTATTTTAGAAAATTTGATTGGTTGACAGTCGAAAGTGCAATAAGATATCCATCAAACTACAGGTTAAAAACATTGAATACAGAACCAAAAGAATATAATGTAGCACTTCTAAACCATGGTAAATCTCTTCTCCCTCGCCCCGCTCAGTGAAGATGTCATACAGGTACATTTGTTGTACGTGTAGATGTATATTAATTCTCAATTATTACATAGAACAACAAAATTTCACAATGTTGAAGAATTTTAAGGTCATAATATATAACCAAATTTTCCACCGAATGATAACAATTAGTTTTAAGCATTACACATGCATTGATCATTATCTGGTTTGATCACGTATACATGTGTCAAGAAATGTATACAATGCTGAATGGTTGTAAAGAATTAAGGAACTATAAATATTACATTGTTTCTTGATTGTCTGTTTTAAATATTCTCTTATCAAAAACTGGCAAATAGTAACTGATTTGTGAGATTACAATAAAGTTGTACTCATTTCAAGCTACACTAGTTATGTTTGGAAGTAGATAGAGTGAAATGTGCTGTAATTTAATCAAATTTTCCCTCTATTAGGCCAGACTTAAAAATATCTTTGTTTGCTGTTGGCCTACCCATACTTGGAAGGGGAGGGTAAGTAGGTAGGCTTTTTTTTTTTTTTTTTTTTTTTTTGAGAATAAATATGCATATAAGGCCAAAAAAAAATATGTGTGTTTCCGGTCGACCGACCCTAACATTTTTTATGCCAAAAAAAAAGAGATCGGCAAAATCCGGAAATTCGTCTCCGTTTCCGACTTCAACAATTTTCTTCATTTTCTTGTACATTTGATCGATGTTTGGAACCAAAAACATTGTACTACATGTCAAATAATTAATAAGCTGTAGTAAGAAAGAAAGAAACAAGTTTGTGTGATTTTAGAGGAAGGAGCATACTTGTAGGTTTCAAAAAAAAAAACGACCTACCCAGAGATGCAGCTAACCGTCGGCCCTGTCGGACCTAGGGGGCAGAATTTTAGAGGGTCCGGCAAATGACGTCTTTGTGTCAGACCTAATGACCGGCAAACATTTTTACTGCTTGGGGCTGTCAAAAATCAAATTTCTGTCGGTCCTGGTTACCTCTTAGACCCCTAAGCGAAGGATCTTTGATTATCGTTAATAAAGTCAAAAGTCGTAAACAAATCGGTAAAAATTTCTGTTCCTTTCTGTTTATGCTAAACTTCGGGAACCAGTTCCCATTCCGGATTTTATTTCGTATCCTATCGGTAATCGTTTTAAATTGTAATTTTATCATTTCCGTTATGGCTGCATGGCCAATTAAGTTTACGGAGGGGTCTAAATCTGGAAAAAAGCACCCACTACCTATCGATTTATCTAGAGAATAAAAAAGCCAAAAGGTCGGCATATGAAAAGGAGAGGCGACCGGCGCGGTCCTTTAATCGAAAATGGAAGGAGAAAATGAACAAACAAATGATGACTTGATATCAAAATTAAAGTTTGTTTTTGCCCGCAAAAACGTATGTCTCCCCCCGTCCCACAAACTGTAGTCATAGGTAAAAAATCTATTTGGGTAACAAATAAAATTAATCTTCAATGAATAACAAAAAAAACCTGTTTTTAATCCATGAAACACAAAAAAAAATTGATCAAAAGTGCTAAAGCAAGGGTTACAGGTACTATTCCATATTGCCATGGCAAAGTTCCCCATTCCAGAAAATTGCTCAGCCCATGTTCCAATGATTTTAAAGGAGTTTTGTTCTTCTAAAATCAATGGATTGGTGATGAAAACTTTTTCAGGGAAATAGTGACATTATGCGAGACTCTTGTACATATATATATACATGTACAAGTTTCAGTAAGGGATATTACACTAGAGTGTTTGCAAATAACTTCCACAAAATTTAGCGGATCAACATTTCCTGGTAATATTCACAACTACATATGGTGTCCTTACTACCTACCAAGTTTCATGAAATTCCGTTCAGTAGTTTCAGAGGAGTTGTGCTGACAAGCTGCTTTAGAAATATATTTCGGGAAATTTTAAGTTCAAAGGGACATAACTCCCACACAATTTAGGGGATCAACATTTCCTGGTAATATGCACAACTACATATGGTGTCCTTACTACCTACCAAGTTTCATGAAATTCTGTTCAGTAGTTTCAGAGGAGTTGCGCTGACAAGCTGCTTCAGTAGTAAAATTTCGGGAAATTTCCAATTTCAAAGGGGCATAACTCCCACAAAATTCAGGAGATCAAAATTTCCTGGTAATATGTACAACTACATATGGTGTCCTTACTACCTACCAAGTTTCATGAAATTCTGTTCAGTAGTTTCAGAGGAGTTGTGCTGACAAGCTACTTCAGAAGTATATTTCGGGAAATTTCAAGTTCAAAGGGGCATAACTCCCACAAAATTTAGGGGATCAACATTTCCTGGTAATATGCACAACTACATATGGTGTCCTTATTACCTACCAAGTTTCATGAAATTCTGTTTAGTAGTTTCAGAGGAGTTGTGCTGACAAGCTGCTTCAGAAGTATATTTGGGAAAATTTTGAAGTTCAAAGGGGCATAACTCCCACAAAATTTAGGGGATCAAAATTTCCTGGTAATATGCACAACTACATATGTTGTCCTTACTACCTACCAAGTTTCATGAAATTCTGTTCAGTAGTTTCAGAGGAGTTGCGCCGACAAACTGTGACGGACAGGACAAAAACAATATGTCTCTCCACAAAAGTGGGGGGAGACATAATACTCATTAGAGGAATAATAAAATCTTACTAATATGAAGTATTGATTATTCGATGTTGCAGGGCTATCTAAATTGAATGTGGTCTCAGTCACTAACTCCTCTTTGGCAATATCCTTAATCTGATTCTGGTCGTAGTAGTCGTTAGCTGTGTCAAGGCTTTAAGATTGTCCCTTTAATCATACTGTATTGAAAGTGAAATATTAAAAAATTTCTAAAAAAAAAAGCAGGTCTGGCAAAAAGTTGATAGGTCTGGCAAAACTCTCTTACTTGCAGGACCCAATGTCTGACAGGAATTTTTTTTTATCTGCAACTCTGCCTACCGACCCTAATTTTGAAGACCATGCAATCGGAAACACACATATTTTATTTTTTTGGCCTAATAATGTATGTCGAAACTGTTATGGTTCATGAAATCACAATTTTCAGTGTTTCTATTACAATTCAAAGAAGTTATCACTTTATGGCTTTGCTATTGTTCATTCTTTAATTTGTAGATTTTACATTTTAGGTGTCTTATATACCAAAGTGTTTAATATATGAAGACTGTCATGGATGTTTTCGACATAGTAAATTATAAATATAAAACTAGAACTTGTCAACAAATAAAAATATCAGATATCAATTATCAGGATTTTAAGAAATTGGAGCACAGGCACTTGTTTCTATCAATGGGGGGAGGGGGGCACCTTACTCCCTCTTTCTTTCAAAGTGTGAAAGGAAGATGGAGGAAGGGGTCCCCCATTGATAGAAACAAGTGCCTGTGAATTGGAGCCATGTAAATGTGATTTATTCGGATCATTTCAATACTTTTACCTGATAATTGGACTGAATATACGACTACTTCCGAGAATCTAGAACAAGTTCCGGTTACAATAAAATACGGATCAAACCAGAAAAGTACAAATCCGGATTTACCGCAAATGCAAAATGGAAAATTTTTGTTGTTGTCACAACTGCAATAAAAATTTTGGAGGGTCGGTTGGCCAACAGCAAACAAACCTATTTTTATTTTTGGCCTTACATTGACATTTTTTGTATGTAATAACATGCATCACATCCGCCCAGGTCAGCATAGCTAATATTTGAACAGTACAAACCATTGCTGTATATTTTGATTTTTAAGTAATTAAAATTGTGCCGGTACAAGTTTTAATATAAATTATTTATACTGTATATACTGACGTCATTGATATAAATCAATGAATTTCCCCATTAAAAACATTTTGCAATTTATTAGTAACTTTGATGTATATCAATGGTCTGTCAGGTTTTAGTTTACCATTAACCTCCCAGTCAAAACAGTGGTACTTGCAACTCATGTAGGGGAGTCCTGGACTTGTCTGTTTTCACTAAAAATAACAAAAGAATGAATCAGTGGAACTTGTGACTTTTCAGTTAGGTCTAATAACAGTGATTTGTATGACAAATAATTTTGATTGACACTGCCTGGTATGGTTGTTTTGGATGCAAATTCGAAAACTGTTTGTTGTTGGGCATATGTTTGACCTTGGCCATTAAAGCGGCTAGCCAAACAATATTCTTTTAATGACTCCTTAATACTACAACTGCCCCTCAGTTATAGTGTATATTATTATTTTTTGATTTTCACATATTTAACTACAATGTATAAATCTGTCCATTTAATGTTGAAGTACCATCATTTAATTTTCAGGATTTACCAAACCAGGCGAAGTGGGCTAAAGTCTCACGTTGTTTTGGTTAAAGTCACCCTCCCTTAGCGACAAAGCTTTTCCACTTTCACAAAGTTGGGGACTGTGGCGACCTATAGCGCTAAGACGCCAAGTATTTTATGTATCAATTAGATTTGGACTAAAATACATGTATGACTACAGTGTGGGAAAACATTTTTTAAAGTTACTTGCCAATCTGGCTAGTAACTATTGAAATCTACTTGCCAAAATTAAATTCCACTAGCCAATTATGGTGAGAGTCCCTCATTTGAACTCTCCATATCTTCCATAACACTAAGTGTCCAATTTTCCTCATATAGCCGAGGAAACGCCCCCATTCCCTTGTTCGCATCAGGCATCAACCATTTGCCCACTAATTTCCATTTAGGGATAAATTTTCTCACTATCTTTTGGCTAACATCTTTTTCAGGTGAAGGATGTCCTTTTGGCTTAAAATTACTTTAAAAATTTTCATGTTGGGTTTAGTTTCATTCCTAATTCAAATTTGCCGCCAAGGTCAACATTTAGAACTTTAAGGATATTAACAAAATAAGCGTACCATTTCCGATCAATGGTGTACGATTATTTCAGTAAATAATTATCAACTTCCGCTAAAATTTGGGCTACATGTTTGAAATAACAAAACATCTGTTTTTAAGGGTATTTCATAGCTATCTCATTCACGATTTCTAATCGGAAACGATAAGAAAATAACAACCAAGGTCGGGACAATCGCGTAATTTTTTAGTGTTTCCATAAAAACTGTGATGGCGTCCGCAACAAAAAATGAGTGACAATTTTGATAAAAACTTATGTTTCGGTACTATTTTATCAAAGCACACAAGTAAATCACGTTCAATCAATCCATTCAATCGATTGTTGACTATTTATTTTGTTACATCAACTGTCGAGCAGTAAATTATCGTATTTCAGACAGACATGCCAACTCGCCAAAGTCATTTCACACTCACATTTGGCGAGTTGGCGAGCGGTAGTTTCCCACACTGTGACTACGTCACTAGGGCAACCTAACATTATTCTTAATTTGAAACAATTTATATTGTATTGAAATATACAGTTAAATTGGAATTTGTTTTCTTGTTTATTCTCAATACTTTTCCAATTTAACTTCCTCTTTATATTTTTATTATAGATAATAGTAGATTGTATATGCAATTTGAGACCTTAATTGATTTTATCATTGCTGTAATATATACAGTTTGGTAGCACTATATCCTTACAGTATACAACCAGTAGAACTTTTGATTGGGTTGTCATGTTCAGAACAAAGTTCTACATGCATATAAACCATACTATTCAGGGTATTCAATAAGATTGTATTGAACAGGCTGAATTGAAACTTGAATTGGGTACATGATGAAAAGGGGGGGGGGGCCTGAATTTTTTCTCTCACTTATATTCAAAATGGTGCATTCTGAGACATTTTAAGGTAGTTTACAAGTGCATGAAAAAGAAGGTTTCATCGAAATGATTTTTTTTTAAATTTTAGCAAGCAATCGGACCATTTCAAGATGACCGTGGAGCTTTTATTTTCTGGCGAGAATGGAGTAGAAAAGTTCATTTTTGTTTGATTGTTCCCGACGTCATTCAGTGGGAAAGCGTGTGTTTCCCCTTCATCCAGTTCACTGGAAAATAACAGCTAGCAGTTGTTGTGAAAGGGTCTAGATATCCCAATTAGTCATATAGGTTATATGTAAATACATAGAATAAAATAATAATAAAGGCGTTAATTACTTGATAATGGCACTTCAAGCTTAACCATTTGGGTATCTCATGAGTTATCCATCGATAACATAATTATCTTTTCGATGTGTCTCTAGATTTTTCAATTGAAATATCTCGAACATTTAAACGTTTAATCGAACATCAAATGATAATAAGTTAAGCGTAGAATTGACACTGATCAATGATAAATTCCAATGATATATTCGTATAAATTCATTTCATTCCCCTAGTATTAGATAACCCCTGACAAATGCATTGTTTTTTTGTATAATAATTGTGGATTTAAAAAATCTTTAAGATGAAAGCATGAATAAATATTGAATATTTTTTTATTTAATGAAGAAATATTTTAGTTTCTAACAGTCGAACAAGCGATTACACTTGTTTGAAGCGGCAACATATCGCCGGGTGCCGGTCCTTATTGAAATCCCTGCTATTAACAATGATTAAACACATTTTTTATATTAATATTATAGTAATAGTTCAACAGTTTGCCAGTATATTTATTTTTATATTTTATAGAATTGTTTTAGCAAACATATTCCCGGTTGTCCAATCGTCAGTGACAACCAAAAACGATTACGGGCGACCTGAATTTGTAACAAAGTTGTCAGAGTGACGACCTGAAATTTTCTTTTACCCAGATGCTGAAATTTATTCTTTTCAAGTTTTGTGAGTAGGTTTTCCTAAATTACCCCTTAAAATGGCTATAAATATAAAACTCTTTAAATAAATGATTATCGGAACTTTGGCATTGTTGATATTTGACCGGAATCTAATACCGATGCCGTTTCCGGTTATTACTCGTATTTTATCAATTTCCGTTTCTCAAACTTGTGGAAGTTTGTGACCGGGGCGAAGGATTTCTTCTTGATTTTCTGGAGAAATTTTGTCCTTATAATAAATTTTTGCACATTTTAATCCAGAGCTTCTGGGTGCCTTGTGACTTGTCAAGCAAAAATTTCAGTAGAAAAAACCTACTATTTGAAGCTGAGATTTATGTGCCAGGATATGCCCAGAATACAGGATTTTGCACCATTTACTCCAGAGCTTCTGGGGGCCTTGGCCATAAGGACCACCTCGCAAGCCAGGTGGGCTTGATTGGTCAACCAAACAATTTTTTGGATAACCTATTTTGATTTAGGTTGTCCAAATGAGTACTAAATATTTTTTGGAGTTTCCAACACTGCCATACTGTACATGTATATTCAATGCACATTTCAGGCCATCAGGGTTCAGATTTGTCATGCAGATAAGTTTGGAGGCTAGCAGTATCAATTTCTGCTATATATATTCAATGCATTGCATGTGTAAAAATCTTGAGGGATTGTGAATTATTTTATTTTTACTTTGTCATATTTGATGTTGTTCAATACATACAGAAAAATGTTAAATGTTTATTATCTTAGCAAATGATATTTTAAAAAAATGATAAATTCAATTTTAAGAATTTTTTTCCCTTTGATTTTATTATAATTTTTCTTGAAATCAAAACTCTCACCCTCTCCCCCTTAAATTAGAGGATTTGTAAATAAGGTAAATTTGTATCCTGTTTCACATCAAGAGGATCATTGTTGTTTTTATTACTTATCTATGATTGATATCAAAGGTAAGAGAAAAATGACAATATGTAATGAACATATAATACATAATTAATGAGATATATATAACAATTGTGTGTACATTCATATACAATATGAAAAAACTATAATAAGACACCTGTGGTTATCACTACAGGAAGAGAGGTGGTTGTCACTAGAGGAAGATATAAACATTGGTCATTAAAACTGACTTAATAAAGGAAATTAGATTACACAATGTAGGTTATTCCAATTCCATTTTAATAACCGTTTCCTGTAAATGATGAAAGCTATAATATTATTATTTATATCAATCGGAGATCCATGTGGGATAAAATTTTGACAAGTCGCAACCAAAAATTCATGAGTCCCACTAGTGCACTATAATAATCATAAATGTCACATTCTGCAGCAGGAGTTTAGCTGTTTTTACATAATTGAAATGTTGTGATTGTTATATTTTTGTCTTTTTATGTATGACCTCCTCTTCCTCCCCCCACCCCCACCCCCACCCCCCTCCTTTTCCCCCAAAAATAATAAAATCTGTATGATGATCAGCTTCTGTCCACAGACTATTCCAGCATAATTAGGAAATTTGTTAAAGGGATATTGAAGCTTGTTTTAACATATATTTTTTCAATTAATTCAATTAATGGAAAAACTGCAAGATATGACAGAATTATCAACAAATTATATAAATGTCACTTTTACAAAGTTTCATTGATAAGAACCGGGTTAATGTTTCATAAATATCATTTATTGAACCAATTGCAAGTTTTCATGAGATACAAAAAATTACCAAAATGAGCTTTAATATCCCTTTAAGGTTTCATGTTTAATTTTGCTTTCATATTTATTTTGTCCATTTTGAAACATTACATTGTTACACTTATAGTGTTGTTTTTTGTGGGTTTTTTTATTGTTACATTGTTAAAAAGGGGGGGGGGGGGGATTGTGTGTACCGGTATACATTATATCCATATATACTTAATCATTGTAATGATCTTGCCCTTAATGGGTCCTTGATTGGAAATAAACACATTTGTATTTATAGAAGTGATGATTCTGTAACAAAACATATTGGATGCATTGTTGATACTTTTTTTTTTTTACATAAAATTTGCATTGCAGGTGGCAAAGCTAATGCAGATCTGGCTGCTGTCAGATGTTTGTCATTGTTGGAATTATTTTAATTATACTGATTTGTTTCAACAAAGTCATGGACATTGATAAGCATGTAACTTTTAGCCAGTTTTTACATATTTAACAGTCTTCACGAAAAAAATTTCAGATCACAAGCCAACCGGGCCAGTAAACCATCAAAATCCACAAGCCCAAATTTTATTTTGCTGGCCCGAAAAAAATACGTAATTTTTCAAATTTGGGGGCGAGCTTGTTTGTTATTCTTCTTTCATTATTTTTTTTATTATTTCAAACACTATTTATCCCTCTAGCCACACACATTGTGGATACATAAGTTCATGGGCTTTCGGGAAAAGTAAATATCCTGCATGCGCTTTGTTGTCTGACGTCATCACTTGCATGTTTTAACAACTTGAGGATTTCTCTAGTACGCTATAACCTGCAATATGAATCTAGTCATTTCTAGCAGCCCCTGAACGTCAGATTTATTCTTTAATTACCGGTATATGTTTTACAAAATGGCATATTTTTCTTATTCCCTAATTCTTGCAATTTACACCGGCCTGAATATATTTGACCCTAAGCTGCAATCCCAAACTCAAGTGTCGTTTGGCTTCTCCATTTTCTGGTAAACAAAGTGATTGGTCACGTTAATTTCTTGGAAATTCCCGATCAAAATTTAAAAAAAATGAAACACAATGAGTGCCATAATCTTATGCTTTTGGAGTTTTTAAGCAATGTCGAAGAAAATAAAATGTGTAAGTTGGTTTCATGTACACAAGTATATATGAATTGAAGCACTATCTTGAATAAAGAGATAGGGAAGTGTACAATATTAAATTATACAATTATTATAGTTTTAAAAAATGCAATTGCATTATATGTGTATTTCATTTATAGATTCCAGGTATCATTTAAAGCAATATGATCAGTTAAAATGAATGTAAAAAGCTTAAAAAATATACTTATAGTAAATCATAATTTTGTGGTCACCATTGGGCTTCCATACTGCTACTTACCTTTTAAAGTTATTTTTAGAACAAACTATTTCCACGAAATTTTGTGACCTACTTCACAAGTTCTGCTGATTTGTATGCACAAAAACAAAGGTCACAAATATTACTAGTGAATGACAAAGCTCTTATAATCAAAACAACTTTATTATTTTAATGAAGTTTAATAGAAACAATGTAGGCATTGAAGACAATTTCCAGGTTTCTAGTTTTACCGCATTCATGTTGAATAATCGTATGTCCATGAACATGTGTGACACTACCGTAAAAAATCAATCTATCTGTCTGTTTCCTCGTCATGAAATAACCAGGGATGATCCTTCATCCAGCTGGTTTGAAATTTAATAGTCCTTTTGTTAATACTGCCGCACTGGCATCATACATTTCTTCTGCCGATCTCTGTAGCATCTGCAGCTTTTTACCTGGGCGGACACCTTCGGTATATTTTATGGAAAAAGCCATAACCGATGTTTGTCCTAGTTAAAATAATTATTCAATATCAAATCGGATGTTCATATATCAACAAAAAACGCATGTGTCATCAAACGTTTCAAAGACCAAGTAAATATTTCTGAACCTCTCTGTCGGATGACTCGGGACTTACCTGTACAATTCAATAGCATTATGCGGTTCTCCAAAACATGGAGATATTTACGACTGCAAATTTTCCTTTCTCGAGAGGGCAAAATTGTTTATCTTTATTTAAAAAATAATTGAAACAGCAACTTCACAAAACTTTCAACAGCTGAAACAAAAATACTTACCACTTCTCAGACAAAAAATGCACAAGCCAGACGGACTTCTAGTTTTGGGATTTTTACAAGCCCGAGACCGATTTTACTGGCCTCGGGCACCGGACCACCGACTAATTTCGAAGACTGATTTAATTGTTTTAGCAATTGCAAATTTGGTTACCTGGTTGGACTATAGGTATTTATGATGGTATATAAAGTGGTAGTTGCAGCATCGAAATGAAAACCAAGAAAATAAATTGTTATTATATTTTTAGGTTGCTATTAAGATAATAGATAAAACACAATTGGATGAAGTTAACTTGACCAAAGTGTACAGGGAAGTCCAGATTTTAAAAATGGTCAACCACCAAAACATAATCAAACTCTATCAGGTAAGATCATTCTTATAATATACATTGTATTTTATATTGAAATTATTATTATTTTATACCTTGGTTTGACTGAGGAAAAGAGTTGTTCAGTATTTAGGTCATATTTTTTTTTTAAACCTGACATACCGTGTATATTGTAGGTTAATAAGAGATGGTCTTTAATTTCATACTACAATGTACATTGTATTGCAAATCCACCTTAGAAAACAACCATTTAAGTTTTAACTTTTAAGTGGGATGGGCCATGTTGTTGTTTTTTTAACTTCTGTCTCCAGATTTTGTAGAAAAATATGAATTGACCTGAAAGAAAAAGAAAAAAGGAAATAAATAACATGACCCTGCAGTTCTCAACAAGAAATTTTGGTAAGAAAAAAAAAAAATCCTTGTCCAATGACCCCCTCCCCTTTAAAGTTAAATAATATACCCCTTAGGCCTTACTATACAAATTATGAAATTATGACATTTAATATTGTGTACCAAGGCCTAACATGACCATGTGATAGATGAATGCTGATTAGACCAACAAATTGCACGATATTTGAAAATGGGAACTTTTCATTATCAATAGATGTTTTATTCTAGTTGCTTTTTAATGGCTTGTCATAGACACACAACATCTATATAGAGATCAGCAGTTAAATGAAGCACACATTATTAATGGTGTGGATGTGAATGTTAAAAAGCTGTCGGTATCAATACAAATTAAGATCTTCAATAAAAGATTGCTCTTGATCAGTATTGAACCTACCAATATTGTGTCAACATTTGCAACAACAAAAAAGAAGTAAATTTCGATAGAGTATTGTGCTTACTCAGTCCTCAAGATTCGGATCAGTAAATTTGAATTTTCATTTCGAGGACTGCTGACTTTGACTTAGAAAAATTACTTTGGAAACTTTTAAAAAGTAGTGGATCAGACAACAATAATCACAATACAATGTACGTTGTTGTGGATCAGACAACAATAATCACAATACAATGTACGTTGTTGTGGATCAGACAACAATAATCACGATACAATGTATGTTGTTGTGGATCAGACAACAATAATCACAATACAATGTACGTTGTTGTGGATCAGACAACAATAATCACAATACAATGTATGTTGTTGTGGATCAGACAACAATAATCACAATACAATGTACGTTGTTGTGGATCAGACAACAATAATCACAATACAATGTACGTTGTTGTGGATCAGACAACAATAATCACAATACAATGTACGTTGTTGTGGATCAGACAACAATAATCACAATACAATGTACGTTGTTGTATATGTAGGGTGCCCACTGAGTTTTAAAACTGGGGGTACAATGGGGTACAATTGCTGTTTTTTCCTTAACTTTGTACCCCTGCATATAGAAAGTCCCTACAATTTTGGGGGTACAGGGCCTATTTTGGGGGTAAAAACCCTCTGCAGAGGGTAAATGGGCATGTAGATATTAAGACACAAAATAAATGCACAGTCTTTTTTAGCTAAAAGAATTTCATATCTCTTGTCAAATGTTTAGATTGTGTATAATTAGATTTTAGAAGTTACATGAGGATGGTAGGTGTCTGACAAGGGATAAAAGGTTTGACAGATTTAGGGGGCTTAATAAAACATAAATACATGTGCACATGTGTAAATGACAGTTCATTTATAGAATTTATATACAATGTACTGGATTCTTTTATACATGTATTTGTCAGACTGCTATTGCTATTTATAGACATGTATTATACCTCTACTTATCCAGAGGCTATTACATACATGTACCTGTAATTATTATTAGCCTAGAGAAGTTATTTTAAGTAAGAAATCAATAAATTATATTACATAGGATTTACGTATTATATATACCATGGATCTTACGAATTAACTTTTTTAAACCAACGAATCTGAAGGATGAGTTGGTTTAAATAAGTTCATGAGTAAGATCCATGGTATATATGGTTTGTAACAGAAATTACATGATTGACAGATCTATGACATCAGAATCATAGAATAACAGATCTATGACATCAAAATCATGGAATAACATCAAGATCTTCATGTTAGGTTTGTAAAAGTTCACTATTTTTAAGTTGATTGCTGCATAAAAACATCAAAGGAAAAATGTGTATTTATGTTGCAAAGACTTTTTACACCATTAAAAATGAGAACTAATAACTGAGTCACAAATATTATAGTTTTACACAATGTATAATACTGTACAATGTCCTATCTGTACCATTATCACATGACACATCACTTCATGCAAGTCAAGGTAATTGGAAATTGAAAATCATTAGTACATGTATGGTAAAAGTTTCAATATAGATACATGTAGCTACCATATACTTTTACCAGCCTAAAATGGCCTTTGGTATCTCTTAAAGAATGTTGTATCAGATATTCATGAAATTGTTCAAATTTTAAGAAAAAGTGCTGCCTGTAAATAGTGAAGTACTGGTACATTTGAAAGCCCTGTGTGTGGTAAAAGTTTCAATATATTGTACATTTTACAGTTGAGATCTCCTGACAAAATACCTTGTAACACCTTGGCATCTATGCATGTATATTTCACAATTTAAAAATAACCTATTTTTTTTTTACCTATGAACCCACTAAACCAATTTTATTCAATTTAAAAAATGCACCATTAAGTAATTATGATTTTTTTTGATGTGATGAGAACTTTTAAGGCCAGATTTAATTTGTGTCGTGACTAATATTAATTGTCTAATTGAAATAAATAATGTATGTCAATTTTTGTGGTTTTCATTCTTGAACTTTAATTTCCCATAATTGACTGAAGCTAGTGTTTGCTACTTCAGGAATAAAAATTAGTATCAAGTGAGGGTTCACCATATATGTGTGTGTTTTTCAACTGGATGATTAATGTGTTGAAATTATATAAATTAATCACATGTATAAAAAGTACATGTACAATGTACTTATCAAGGATTTGTTGCAATTCATTTAACTTTGTTAAGATACAAGATCAAAATTAAATGAAACTGCTGCAAAACAATGTGAAGAGACGAGAACAAATAAAATAAATATGAATCTATTGTAAAACAAAGCTAATGATGCTTTGAGAGAATGTAGTAGAATTTAAGTAGTCTACTTGTAATTCTTTTCTTCATTTTCCTTTATATCATCAAAAGACCTACAAGATAAAGGGGTTTAGTACATTTTTTTTGTACATGTACATTTTTTGTATATATATATATAAACATTTATACACCTACACTTAAAACATGATTGTCTGTTGGGCAGAAATGTTAGAAACCTGTACTTTTCTACAAAATGAATGATTCATTTATTAATAATAGCATCATTTTTGAGTGTTCTATAATGCCAAAAGTAAAATATTGTTTGTTTACATAAGACCGACTGATCATTTTTATTCCTACCTATAGAAAAGTTGACTGTACATGTCAGAGAATGTTTTATTCACATGTTTAAAAAGAACTATTACAATTACATGCAAGTTATTGTTATCAAATAAACATTTATAAATATGATATGTCTTTTCTACATACCGGGTACCTCCCAATGTCTTAAAGAGTTTGTTTTTCTAGTGTTATAAAAAAAAATGAAAGAAAGATGTCAGTTTCCAGCTAAAATACATGTAAACAGGGCCATAATCTGAGAATGTGAAAGACACTAAAGCCGAAAGTCAAAAATGATGTGTGTATTGTAGTCAAAACCATTGTGTAACTAAAATAGAAACCACAAATTGTAATTTTTCAAATAAGCAAGGGACATAACTCTAGAATCATAAAAGGAATAATAACCATATTCAAACTTGACATTGTAAGAAAAAATTTTGTTTGATAAGTCAAGGGGCATAAATCCAGAATGGAAAAAGTGTTCAAGACAAAACTCAAACGTCACCTGTCTGTTAGGTTCCTGACTTTTTATTTAGATATCAAATGATTTGCTTAAATATCTGACATAGTGTCTGTGATTTGGGTTATTTTTTTCGACATGAATATGTTAACTGGGAATATATTAAAAACATTAAAAAAATATTTTTTTAATTTATAATATAATATCAATCTTTTAAAGATTTATTTTGTGAAAAAATGATTTGAAAATCATTATGTAATCACAATTATATCTTATGGATATTCATTTGATTTGTGAGATGCTTCAATAACTTTCCAATATCCAGATGTACAGTTGTTATTGATATAAAAATGGTGTCGTATGGGAAAATTTACTGTATTCCGCTAGAAAAAGGAACTCAAAAGAGCTATTCTCACGATATAATAAAACAAGAATCAACATAGGGAACGAGCATAAAAGAACTTTCATAGAGTTCAGAGATCAAGAGTTACATACAAGTAAACCCATTCATACCTCTTTGTGTTTTTGGCAGGAAGTTTTCCAAATTAGGTCATCAATATATATGTAGGTCAATAGCAATGTATGTTATGCCTAATTAGCGATAATAGCACAATTTTCGATGGATTTAAATTGTAAAACTTTTAATTTTTGTCTATTCAGTGTTTATATTATCAAATCATACTAACAGAAGAAATTAATTGAAATTGCAGACACTATTCCTTTAAACTGAATTATGGGACGAATGTACTGACATAGAAAAAAACTTCATGACCCTGATGTCTGGCAGCTAGGGAATAAAAATACTGTATTTGAAGCTTGGTAGAAAATGTCAAGACTCAAGTGTATATTTTTTTCTACAGGTTATGGAGACAAAGAATATGTTGTACTTAGTATCAGAATATGCTCCTAATGGAGAGATTTTTGGTAGGTATTGTTTTATAGTTATTGAATCATCTAGATAAATTGTATATGTATGAAGTAATATACCTACCAATACCAGGGGGTGAATGTAGGTCACACTTGGAAGCCATTTTGTGCCACTTGAAGGTAAGTTTTTGCTTATACTTTATAGCATTAATTATTGTAAGGATAACATTAAATGTGAAAGTGCATCAAATGTCTGCTAAACAACGGTGTGTCCATTGTTCAAAAACTTGTTGTTAAGCTCTCAAGCACATCGACAATGTTATTTCCACCTGTTGTGAAAACGTTGTTGACACACCGTTGTTTAGCAGAAAATTAGGGACATTTGACGCACTATCACATTTAATGTTATCCTTACAATAACTAATGCTATAAGTAAAAATTTGCCTTCAAGCGGCACAAGATGTCTTCCATGACGTACATTCACCCCCCTGAATACACCTCATCATCCACATAATATTAATAATCATCTGTCTAGTGAACAGCTTTCGAATCAACATTTTTAGCTGACCTTGCCAAAGGCAATGTGAGCTTTTGCACTTGTCGTCTGTTAACTTTTCGCATTTTAATCTTCTCCTCTGAAACCTCTCGGCCAAATGAACTGAAACTTGGTAGGAAGCATCTATGGAAGGTCCTCTCTAAAGATTGCTCATTTTGTCCCGATCTATTTGCAAACATGGCTGCCACAGGCAATTCTTGTTTCTGATTGGCCGATTTTTAAAAATCTTCTCCTCCGAAACCGCTTGACCAAATGAACCGAAACTTGGTAGGAAGCATCTATGGAAGGTCCTCTATAAAGATTGCTCATATCATCCGGATCCGTTAACAAATTTGGCCGCCACAGGCAATTCTTGTGTCTGATTGGCCGATTGTTAAAAATCTTCTCCTCCGAAACCGCTTGGCCAAATGAACCGAAACTTGGTAGGAAGCATCTATGGAAGGGCCTCTATAAAGATTGCTTATTTCATCCTGATCCGTTAACAAACATGGCTTTCATCTCCATTGTAGTAAACTGTTAAAAGGGAGATAACTCTTGCATTATACTGTTAAGATAAATCTTAACTTTTCACATTTTAATCTTCTCCTCTGAAACTCATTAGCCAAATGAACTGAAACTTAGTAGGAAGCATCTATGGAAGGTCCTCTCTAAAGAGTGCACATTTGTTATGACCTATTACCAAATATGGCTCTCCACAGGCAATTCTTGTTTCTGATTGGCCAATTTTTTAAAATCTCCTCCTCTGAAACCGCTTGGCCAAATTAACCAAAACATGGCAGGAAGCATCTATGGAATGTCCTCTATGAAGATTGCTCATTTCGTCCCGATCGGTTAACAAACATGTCCACCACAGGCAATTCTTGTTTCTGATTGGTCAATATCTAAAAAAATCTTCTCCTCTGAAACTGCCTAGCCAAATGAACCGAAACTTGATAGGAAGCATCTACATGTATGGAAGGTTGTGTATTAAGTTTCCTCAAAGCAGAATGAAAGGTGAGCGACACAGGCTCAGCCCAATGAACCTCTAGTTATATGAATCAACATTTTTATACGACTTCTAAAATTTTGTGGTAGTATGTTGTCATCCTCTGTCAATAGTCATTTGGTTTCTATGCAATTACTTTTGCTCTAGTCAATCTATCCTGATAAAATTTTAAGGTAATGATCCTTGACAGAGAATAAAAATTGGGTTTGATTTTGGTTACTAGTACAGTTTTTGGACATAAAAGGGGACCATTTCAAAATTTGAACTTTTATAGATTTATTTTTCATTCAATTTTAATATGATTTTCTTCTTTTTTTTTGCAAAATGGTCATCTTTATGCATTATTGTTGGGCCATTAAAATATAGAGCTTTTTATTTCAAAAAGGGGTCTAATAGGGGCACAAATTCCAACATTTCACATATTTGGAAGATATATAGAATTTTTATTTTTCATCCAATTTTGATGTAGTTTTTTTCTTGCCTGTGCTGAGTGCTGTCGTTGGCATTTCGACATATTTCTTTATCTATTACTGTTTCTTAGGCAAACTTAACGAAAAAGGACCAAAAGTACCCATTTCAAACATTTGAATTTGAAAAATTGCAATAATTTTGCATTGAGAAAAATGGCATGCATATGAAACACAAACAGAAAAATGTTATAAGAATGCATTGTCATTACCTTAAAGGACATGACTTAGCAAATATATGGTGACTTTAAAAGATAACCTGTGAAATATATGCTAGTTGATTCTTATTACATTTATTTGAATTGTCAGATAGACCATTGTGTTTACACAACCTCATATAATCCTTAAATTTAAAGTTGCCCTTTTAGATAACAAAAAATCAGGTGCATTTTATATGAAAATCTATTTAGACATGGTTGTATGCATGACAACCTGAATAAATTGACACAACATTTATAAACCTTGATTTTTATCATACAAGAGCACCTTCTATCCCTCATACAATATCTGACTAGAAACATTAAAATAAATTATATAAGTAATACATGTATTTTGGTTTTAATATCCATCTGCAAATGTAATTGATTAAGCATCTTTACACATTAGAACTCATACAATACCAGTAAAATTAATTATATATTATATTGTAGAAAACGTTGCCAAGGAAACTTCAACATTTTGGTTTATATTATGATTTAGTTAATTAGTAATTTTAATTCTTTGTAGATTTCATAGCTCAACATGGACGTTTGTCGGAGCGGGACGCTAGAAAAAAATTCTGGCAGATAATATTAGCTGTAGAATATTGCCATACTCGCCATGTAGTACACAGAGATCTCAAGGTTAGTTATGGTGCAAAGTCCCTACTTCTATTTAGACAGACAATCCTGCTAAGGTCTTGATGTAAACCATGTGAATGTAATGTGGTACCCAGAGATCTCAAGGTTAGTTATGGATGGTACTTCTAGTCTAGTTAGACAGTTCATATATAAATATCTTGAGAACCTGTGAATGTTTTCATTAAATCTTACCTGACTTGCCATGTGATACACAGATCTCAAGGTGAGTTATTATACCAAGTCCCTACTTCTAGTTAGACAAACAATTCTGCTATTATTTAACCTTTACAAAGTCTGTAATGAGAACCCTGTGAATGCTGGGTTTTTTTTTTTCATTTTGTGTGTTGTATCTGTATATATAATGTCTGATAACTGTGTTTGTAAGATTACTTGCCATTAGTTCGTTTTTTGTACTACTCCTACAACATCCCCCCATATGTGAGGTATAAAACACAGATGTATCGTTTATTGGTCAAGTGTACTACACATCTTCAGGCCAAGGACAATTATTTTAAGTTTGTGTTAACTGAGACGGAGGACCATCATTATTGCAGATCTTACATTTCTGAGATGAAGAAGAGTTTTATTAACTTTTTCTTTCTTTCACGTTTCTGCATCCTTTCATGTTAAACTAGTTACCCAAAAAATTAGATTTCGATTTGGTTTAACTTTTATTTCTCAGAAAGAAAGCACTAATGACTGTTTCAATATATTTGAATTTTCATTGGTTAAAGGAAAACGCCATGGTCTTATCAAGTTAGCGTGACAATTTAAACAGGCATAGAAATTAACTTTTTTAACCACAAGCAAAACATACGTTTCGGCATTTTTGTGGTTTATCAATTCCATCCTGGAACTTAGTCCTTAAATAATACTTTGATCGGCTTTGGTCCCAAACAAGCCATAACAACTCAATCCGAGATGAATTCATTGCACGTTTGATCGAAATAAGAATGTTGTCTGACTCCTGTTTGCACAACGGTTTATAACTATTTTTAATTGCCGCTATCACACTTCTAATCATCTAAGCGTGTGCCACAAATCCACTTCCTTATCCCCAATTAACTGTCAATCAGTGGATAATTGTTGTATAATCATCAACACCTTAATTAATCACCATGACCCAATTTACCTGTAAAGGTTTCAAACAGATCAATATTCGGATATCATTTAAATATGACATTCACCTTTACCATTTGTATCTGTCAGCGTTTTTCGTCAGTGCGGGAGTTCCAAATGGGGAATTTCCAGAAATATTGATTGCAAAGACGGGAGGGACGGAAGGGACCCTCAAAATCGGGAGAACCATTTTTTGTTGGGGGGAGATTAATATCTCCTGTGCAGGAGACCCAGTCCATGCAGGAGATAAGGCTCTTACGTGGGAGACTCCCGCACAAAGGGGGAGGGTTAACAGGTATGATTATACAGGTTTTTCATTATTTTTGTCTAAGTTTGTTTGCCGGTTGACCTACATCGGTACTTTCATTTCATGTTTATTTTTAGGTGAAAAATACTTTAAAAGCATGTTTTGCTTACATATTAATATACGTCAGCAGTGAGTCAAGGTTAACCCCTTCGGGATTTTCTAGACTTTTCATAAGATAGTACGTCAAACATTAGAACACATATTATCTGAACCACTGGTTCCCAATCCTGAACAAAACTACAATGGTTGAGAACTTACGACACTAACAAACCTGAGTGCATTGAATTGTAACCACCAGCAGCGTAGGATATAAATAGACTACGTTTTTAAATTTATTCTAAAATTAAAAACAGAAAACACGCATTTCGGAACAGGGCAAAGGTAGAAAGGTACAATTTTTGTACACTTGCTGAAATATGCACACGCATTTTTTGTCGTTTACATGACAATTTTGAGACGCAATATGAAAAAAACAGACGCATTTACCATTTAGCATGCGTCTTTGCGTCTGGTAATTTCGAGCCATGATTTAAATGACAGTAAATAAAAGACATCTATGTTAATGAATGTTAAAAATAGTATAGGTAGAATTTGGTCATTGAAGTTGCATGTAGCACCAAATAATGAGGATCGCCATTTTTCAGAACTCTTCAATGTGAGGAGACAAAAGGCATAATCCATTCTCGGATTATACCTGCAATTAAAGCTCTTCCGAAAGAGTCGTGATGTCACGGTGTCAGTATCGTCTATTATATCAGCATTGATCAGTTGCAATTTTATCATTAAAAATTATGTAAATCGTAAAATAAAGTCATATATTTATCTTTTGATATTTACAAAATCATTATGACTTCATGTCAAACACTTTATTGCACTAACGAAAAGGGAAAGTGTGAGAAGAATTTTTTTTTGTAATTACCGATCAGGACTACCCTTATCAACACATCGACCGCGAAAAACACAGGAAAGTACGACAGCATTGGCGACAAAAAAGAAAAAAAAACATGTGTGCGCATAAAACGAATTAAAAGTGACAGTTATTTAACCTACAGTCAATCATGGAATTATACATAGATACCCCCCCAATAAAAAATACCAATAAACTCATTTGTTTTATGAAAATGTAACATGGGATGGGAATATTAAGAAAAATGTTAGGACAATATACATATTGTTAACATTGTATTGCAGTTGATCTGATATTAAAACATAACCAAAAGGGCTCGATGTTGGGAAGAGTCGGATACATTATTTATTCAACTACATGTAACATGATCCGTCTCCGTGACGTCACATGAAGAGTGTCATCGCCGGTTACACTACGACCGGAAATTCCAAATATTCCTATTTCTAATTGGGTATATTAAAGTAAATAAATGTGTTTTTTGTTTAATAATTAGTTATTTATGAATAAAAAGTTACAATATATTGAATTATAACAATTGTGCAACTGACTGGAGTTTTCCTTTAATGAAATCACATTGATATATTTTATGACTATGTAAATATTAAGGCCTTTTATCTTTTTAATCTTTTTTTATCTTAGTTACATTCAATGACCTAAAGATAGGCACCAGTATTTGTACAAAGATTTCCTCATTGTGTTACAAATTACATGTACTAGGACAGAAAATGACACACATTTAGGACAAAGTTTACATCATGTCTTTTTCATGAACATGTGTTAAAATTTACAAAATCTTTTTAATTGGTAGCAGGTATAAATAAATAGAGGAACAAGTGTATATAAATATAAGACACGATTCATTATGAAGACATAAAAGATAAACATAGGTTGAGAAGACTTGGAGATATTTCAATAAAAAGTCTTAAATTGTTATTACTGATGACTTCTGACGTAGTTACCTTTACTCCCCAATTGTACCTCAAGCCCAGTAGGATTTAAGGTCACGAATGACGTCAATATAGCTAGTTATATTGTGCTGTAAACAAGAAAATGTAATGTAATTGTCAATCAGGTTTTTACCCATCATATTAGTGGTGGTTATTAAGTTGTGCTTTAATTAAGACAAAATCTAAAATGGAGCGTAAGCTATTTAAGGGAGGAAGAAGGAAATTAAGAGTCTTATATTTATGTTGTAATAGCAAATTAAAGCAAAATAAGACACCATACTTCTTAAATAAGTCCATTAAATTTTCTATAAGGAAAGATAACATAGGACAAAGATGGATTTAGAAAAATAATAAATATTGACTTTCTGTTAACTTTGTTTTAAAAGTAAACGTTGGGAAAGAAATAAACAGTTTTCAGTATTGAGATAGTAATATATGATTATATTATAGATAGGAATTAATGATGTGTAGTCACATGTTTATAGGAAAGTATTCGTGCTTTTGTACACCCTGCACAGAGCTTTAAAGATTTAAACTTTTGAGTGGATTAAATTCTTATTACGTGTACGGGTTTATGCTCTTTCATTATTTTATTTAAATACAATTTTCATATAGCACAAATATGAGAAAACACAATTTGTGCATGACATATGAAAAACAATGGGAGTCAAAAACAAGTACCCCCTGGTAGTTTAAATATTTTCCTTATTGATAGAATATAAGGGACAACAAGGGAAAATTTGTCTAAAATTAATTTGATGTGTTAATTAACAAGAATAATACAAACTTAGAACACCCTTTTTTTTTCTTGTAGATCAATGAAAAGGCAACACTATTTTTTTTTTACGTTTAAATAAAGACATTTTTTAAAAATTTATATATTTTGACACATATTATATAAAAATAACCATCTGGTATAGTAAATACATGGCATGATTGAATATAATGCATTCTTCCTTGTAAAATATGGTGTGTTTTTTAATGTTGTGTTTAAATGATCTCATGTGTAAAGATTTAAAAGGTAGAACAACTTCAAATAAAGAGGTCTTTCTAAAATTCAAAGAATTCTGTTCCTATACATATACAGTACAACCTGTATTTAGAGGTGGTCACCTTGGGGACATGGAAAAAGGTGGTCGATTAAGGCGAGTTATCTCTTAAAAGAGGTTCCATTCATATGAAATGTCCTATGAGAGGACAAGAAAAGGGTGACTGGTTAATTGAGGTGTCAACATCTTAAAAAAAAAAAAATATAACTGAAATATTGTTGAAAGTGGCATTAAATACCATAACCCTAACCCCAAAAACAAAAATAAAAAGGGGTAGTGTATAAGTTATGAACCTACATATATGTATAAGTTATGAACCTACATATATGTATAAGTTATGAACCTACATATGTGTATAAGTTATGAACCTACATATGTGTATAAGTTATGAACCTACATATATGTATAAGTTATGAACCTACATATATGTATAAGTTATGAACCTACATATGTGTATAAGTTATGAACCTACATATATGTATAAGTTATGAACCTACATATATGTATAAGTTATGAACCTACATATATGTATAAGTTATGAACCTACATATATGTATAAGTTATGAACCTACATATATGTATAAGTTATGAACCTACATATGTGTATAAGTTATGAACCTACATATATGTATAAGCTATGAACCTACATATATGTATAAGTTATGAACCTACATATATGTATAAGTTATGAACCTACATATATGTATAAGTTATGAACCTACATATATGTATAAGTTATGAACCTACATATATGTATAAGTTATGAACCTACATATATGTATAAGTTATGAACCTACATATATGTATAAGCTATGAACCTACATATATGTATAAGCTATGGACCTACATATATGTATAAGCTATGAACCTACATATATGTATAAGCTATGAACCTACATATATGTATAAGCTATGCACCTACATATATGTATAAGTTATGAACCTACATATATGTATAAGTTATGAACCTACATATATGTATAAGTTATGAACCTACATATATGTATAAGTTATGAACCTACATATGTGTATAAGTTATGAACCTACATATGTGTATAAGTTATGAACCTACATATATGTATAAGTTATGAACCTACATATATGTATAAGTTATGAACCTACATATATGTATAAGTTATGAACCTACATATATGTATAAGCTATGAACCTACATATATGTATCAGAACAAGAACGTCTTTCCATAGATGTACATTCATATTATCTTTGTATAACATTTAGATAAGAGGATATTACTAAAATAAACATCCGCACTGATTAAAGATTTAAGAATTTCAAATCCATTGAAATATATATATATATATATATTAAAAAGTCAAATGAAATCCGTAAGCTGGTACATATAAAAGAAATTAGTAAAAAAAAAAAAAAAAAAAAGAACAAGACAGATTTTTCAGAACATTCTTGTACTGACGTTCACACATACAACTTTACTATACATTTCTACTTGTTTAGTTTCTAATACAGTGAAACCTGTCTAAACTGAACCCTGTGTAAACCAAACACCTGTCTAAACTGAACAAATTCTTCAGTCCCAAAGGGGTTAGGTTTAAACAGGTTATACTGTATTATTTTATTTTATCCTTTTAATTTAATTTAACCAATTTATATTTTTTTACATAAATAATGTCTTTAATTGTTCATTTCTATCAAAGTTTTACCAGTACAGTGTTTATTTTTTAAATAAATCATGCCATGGTATGGCTGAAAAATTACCAAAGACAGCTTTGAGCAACAAAAAAAATAGTATTGCATTTTAGATTTCAGTAAGATATTCGTGTGTAGGAAGAAAATTGTGTTGTGGTGATATGTGACTAATACCTGTTAATACATTTTTGTAGATTAAGGGGTGGGAAAAATTAATTAACATTGAATCACTCTTGTGGTCTTTTTTACTGTTCTTTTAAATAGAGTTTACATAATAACATATAAATGAAATTTCATCTACCTTTAAGGAAAGGAGGAATGTTAAAAGCTTCAAAAAGATAAAATAACTAATACAAAAAACATCTATAAAGGTACCTTGATAAATTGCCATGTCTGTATGAAATAAATCATGCCTGAGCTATTATTTTGTTCTACTTGTAATATTTCTTATACAACTAATGTTTTTATATTATTGAATGCATTCTGTAATAGTTTTCTTTATAAACCTAATGGAAATAAGTATTGTTTGATAAATTTTGACAGAGGGTACATACAGGGGAAGCTGCTATTCATCCAACAGTTTCTCAGATGTGAAAATTTATTGCTAAGACACTTGTGTAACATCTTTTTCAGTTCATTTCTTCCACATTAATATGCAATCTATAAAAATTTATGCACAATTTTATCAGTTGATACAGTATATCAGTTCTTTATTGTGTTGTTTGATGAAATATCTGAAATTTGCCTGCTTCAGTCTATGTTTTTGTAATATCCTAGTTTTTAGACAGACCTTCCAAGTACATGTACGTGGTTATATAGTATATATAGAAGTTAAGATTTACATACAGTTTATTAGACAATTGAAGTGGGAGTGTTCAGATAACACTGCACAAATTACCAGCATATAGGATGTTGACAAGAAATTTGAGATTAATTTTGATCATGTTGATCTATTTTTGTCCAATAATGATTTAATAATCGTTTAATTAGGGTTTCTGTAAAACAAGATGATTGGAAAACTCTAGTGCTTTGATTTTAGAGGCTGTAAAACTTTGTTGCTTTTAATCTACAAATATTTTCAGAATGAATGCAAATAAGTATAGTTATAAATAGAAATATATGAATTGCATTTTTTTTATGCTTCAACATCATAATACTAGTACATACGTACCTCTTCTCTGATGTTTATCCAGTTAAGATTTGAAATTTTAGTGGATTTTATTTTTATGATTATTGTTGGGGGAAAATATTAATTAATTTGCTGTTTGTCAGATCTTCTTCCCTTAAAACATTGTATTAAACAAAGCTTGGCAGGAATGGTTCTTTGTTGGTTATCTTAGTTTTTGACTCGCAGGACAATCCTCCATCAAAAACAGGCAGCTGTTGAAAATATGAGTTTTTTAATTGAAATTTAAACTTCATTGAGTTGTAGGATAATGAATTGTTAAACAATATACACCGTAATCTACATTTTTTTTTCAATAAATTTGACCATTTAGATAAATTAAAAAGTCGTCTATCATCACAAAATCAAATTTTAGACTTTGTATAGATGGTACATGGGTGGTCCTATTTCCATATATCTGAAAACATAGTGGCTTGTATCACCTTTTATACCCCTAGGCCTACATGGATTACTATGAAAAACCTTAGTGATTCATGTGGATATAGTGATACAGGCTACTGTGACTGACAAGATGGTAGGTAGCCTTTCATAATTTGTTTTTATATTCCATAAATAAAAAATTTCAAATTGACTGACAACCATGCACTGTATAAAAATGTGTCGTTTATTAATTTATACATTTCTTAAAATGGCTGTATCTAATCAACTTATATATTGAATTGGTCTAAGGTGACTTTTGAAAATTGTAGTAAGTTATCTCCCTTTCCTCATATTAATTCAATACTGAAACAAATATGGAGACTTAGGCTTTAAGAAAAAAAATAGTAATGAATTGCATTCCTTCTAAGATTGTGGGTTGGAAGGCAGCAAACTATTTTTTACGTGTTACCTTAGAAGAGCAATTATGTTGATCAATATTTGTACAAAATATGTTCTAGTTATTCAAAGCTGTAATACTTTTGTACATATTTTACATTGTATTGAATGATAAGGATGTCTTTTTATCCCCTCGCCAACGAAGTTGCGAAGGGATATAGTAACGCTACCGTCCCTCCTTCCGTAACATCCTTGTGAACACTCGAGAATCAACATCCTTCAATGGATTTTGACCAAACTTGGTACATACTTAGTCCTTAAGAGAATCTGGAACCCTATTGATTTTCAAGGTCAAAGGTCAAGGTCACAGGGTCAAATGTTTAGGCGAGGGGATACGCCACGCTTTGCGTTGCCCTTGTTACAAAATATGACATAATAAATGATGGTTTTTTTTAATTTCAGGCTGAGAATCTGCTCTTAGATGCAAACATGAATATAAAGATTGCAGATTTTGGTTTTGGCAACTTTTATAAAAAGAATGAACATTTGTCTACATGGTGTGGCAGTCCACCTTATGCAGCCCCTGAAGTTTTTGAAGGCAAAAAATACTTGGGGCCTCAAATTGATATATGGGTAAGTTTGTTTATCTAAAAGTTATAAAAATCAATAACCAAACAATTAAAAGATGAAAAAGTTCTGGGCATATTGTTTTTCTCTAGAACATGCTGTATTTTATTCAGTTGAAAAGTTTACACATTCTTATGATGACAGATAAACTTCTTTGACTTTGAAAAAAAATGGCATAATTTGTATGTCCTTCCATCCATTTCTTTAATGATTTTTATTTTTATTTTAAATCAGTTGAGAAACCTTTATTTTTTTAAGTAGTTCCTGATACCAGTAAGCATACATGGTTTTATTTAATTCTAGACTTTTAGTGTACATGTGGTCAGTTTCTGGACTTTTAGCATACATTTAACCTATTTCTAGGTTTGACATACATTTGATGTGTTCACAGACCTTTAGCATGCATTTGGTCTGTTTCTATAAATATATGATATGTACACTACACAGACATATGTTAGCTTTAGTTCAGCTGCTAAGTATCGTATATTAAAGTGAATTAATATTGTCATGATTTGTTTTTCAGAGTTTAGGAGTAGTACTTTATGTTTTGGTATGTGGTTCTTTACCATTTGATGGTCAAAGCTTACAGATATTACGTGATAGAGTGCTGTCAGGACGATATAGAATTCCTTTCTTTATGTCAACAGGTATTATAAATAGTGTGAATATTAATAATATTGTAGATTTGATAGATTGATTGGTGTTTAATGCCAACTTCAGCAGTATTTCAGCTATATTGTGGCATTATGATAATAATATTGGGGATCATACCTGCAGTTCCAAACTAACGATATGGTAGTCAATGATTATCTAGTTCTTGCTACTGCTGTAAAACCTTTCGTGTCACAACGTACTTGATTTTAACTTTTGCAGATTCTTTGATTGTCAGATCAATGAGAATACAGGAAGTGACATGCTGAGCTTATGCAGCATTACTGACCAATAAACATTAACCATCTTTTCTGTCAAGTGAATTGAACATAATTCACATAAAATCACCTGATGATAATTTTCTTGTGCTATCAGTACATATCAGTCTGTCTGAAGTTGAACAAACTAATCAAAATGTATCTGATTCATGTGCCACCTAAGCATTGTGCAGTGTAAAATTTTGAAAATTGCAAGAAATTAAAAAATATATATTCATACACTGAAGAGAAAGTAATACACATTTTAGTCAACAGTGATTAACAACACCTATTTTGCAGTCTTAAAAAGTCAAATCATAAAGAATATCATGATGTAATTACACTTATTTACAAGAATAACCAGAAAATGTTGTTGCATCTATGACCTGATTTTTGACTGAGGTTGAAAGATATGCACAACACATTATATAGATTCAAAAGACTGAATCAGGGGGAAATAATTCTCTATCATATGACAGATCTGGTAATGAAAAATTACCAGTCTGCACCATTATTGAACAAAATAATAAAACATTTAATTTATAGGACTTTTAAAAAATCTGTTGTATTTTCAGAATGTGAAAATTTAATCAGAAGAATGTTAGTGCAAGACCCAAGTAAAAGATTTTCTATCAGTCAAATAAAGAAACATAAGTGGATGCAGGCTGAGGAAGGACAGCCTAAATCATCACCACCAAGTCCTATGATGGGCATCAATGCAAAATTGGGAGAATTTAATGAACAAATACTTAGACTAATGCAAAGTTTAGGTATTGATCAACAGAAAACTAAAGAGGTGGGAATTAGTTAGTGTTTGTTAAACAAATAAGAAAGGCAGAATAATTTACAAACAACCACATGTGTTTTGGATATCACTGCAAAAATATGAACTTGTTTTCACATTTCCGACATTTGTGCTTTTTATTTAGACACTCGGAAAAATACTAAAATTATGTTAAAAAATAACCTGCCATGGTAGTTGTATTTTATTCAATTTTTGCAATCAGTATCTTATCACTACTAAACTTGTGAGTGGTTCCTGTTCATGGCAAGGGAACTTTTCGATGGTTTTCTCTGTATTTCCTCCAATGATAAAATTGATTGTCGTGATTTAAATGAAACATAGATGTATTATTAATACATTGAAAACTGTGAGTGATTGATTGTTGTTTAATGCCAAGAGAGCAATTTTTCAGCTATATCATGGTGAGAACAAGGTAAATTTCTACAGCTATATCATGGTGAGAACAAGGTAAATTTCAATGAGATGATGATGAGGTCTGATTTATACTAGACCAAAACGCTGAGTTGAATTTTTATAGTGCTAGCTCACAGAAACAACAGATCGCAGGTAGACATGTCTCTCTATAATATCGGACACATCCTGATTCCAAGCTAACCAGTCTTTGCTCATACTCCTTAATGCTGTATATATTGAAAAGCAACAAATGCCAATGTTAGTCTTTGGTTTTACCTGATGGGAGCTTGAACCCACAATCTACCACACTTGAGACGAGCACAGTAACCATTGCACTTCCAATACAGTTTATAAAGCTATGGTAACCAATCTAATATAAATCTGATGTCTATTTTTATCCCCTCGCCAAAGAAGTTGCGAAGGGATATAGTAACGCTACCTTCCGTAACATCCTTGTGAACACTCTAGAATCAACATCCTTCAATGGATTTTGACCAAACTTGGTACATGCTAAGTCCTTAGGAGAATCTGGAACCCTATTGATTTTCAAGGTCAAAGGTCAAGGTCTAATTTTTACCCTGTAACATCCTTGTGAACACTCTAGAATCAACATCTTTCAATGGATTTTCACCAACCTTCGTACATACTTAGTCCTTAAGAAAATCTAAAACCCTATTGATTTTCAAGGTCACTGGGTCAATTCTTTAGGCGAGGGGATACGCCACGCTTTGCGTTGCCCATGTTTTTTCTTTCTTTTTTTTTGGTGATGTGCTAACCACTATCTAGTTGTTAGTGTATCACCCAAAAAAAAAAAGATACATCATGCATCTAATTTTAATTATATTGTACATAAACAGATATTGTATCATTACAATTTTTGTTATTTAATTGTAGGCATTAGAAAAAGATGCATATGATCACTACACAGCAATATACTACCTATTATTGGATAGATTAAAACAACATCGAAGTAGTTTTCCTCCCGAAAATAAAATAGATGCTAGGAAACGTCGACCAAGTACTATAGCTGAACAGGCTATGCTAAGAGTTGTTTCATCTAGTCAAACCAGTGTTCAAAGTACAGCAGAAACTGAGAAACAAAATGTAGCAAGTTCTTGGCAACCGCCAAATCCATATGAAAATCCATTTAATCATGAAATGGACGTTCCAACGCCTCACGGTGTAACAGGCTGCATGGTGGATACGTTACCTCAGCCATGTGTTAAGTCGTACATATCAGGTCATATGATAACTACATCGATTGATGAAGGTGTTGAAGCAGACATTCTTGAGGAAGATCAGGAACAAGATCAATCTTCTAAGGAACAATTTGTACCCGATGGATTTGGTATTGGTCTTGTTCCGAGCTCTGCGTATGGTGATTTGTCTCAGATGTCATCTAATCATAGTAACAATAGCGGATCTCCATTCACAAGTTTTGATTCATCGTTGGAACCAGATATAATGTCTAGTTTACAATCGTGTGTGCAGCCATCTTGTTCTGTACAGAATGATGGAGAATCTATTAATATAACTGAGCAGGAACAAATCGTAGATGATCGTAGTCAAAATAGATCACCTGTACACTTTCGTGAAGGAAGGAGAGCTTCTGACGGACTTGTTACACAGGGTATGTTTGCATTCAGACAGTTAAGGCAGGGTATGAGAGCCCCAGGAGTGGTTGACATAAAACAAGAACAAATTCATCTACAGAACATGTATGATCTTTACAATATACAGCAATCTCAGCCAGAACAATATATAGATGGTGCTAAACCTAGTCAAATTGTACGGCCCCGTCCTCTCATGAAACGTATGAGTCTACCGTCCGAGACATTTGACATACAGCCTCATAGGTTGTTAGCATTAAAACAAAGTCTACAAGTAGAAAGACAGTTAGATCTAGTAGGACCCATGGACGAGTACTCCAACAAGTCTCTACAACAACAATTACTGCAACATAGATTTCAACAGAAACTGCACAGCCCATTACAAAATCAGTTTCAACAACTACAGATTGATCCTCAGTCTGTTGATCATGTCTACATGCCTGTATCTATGCCTCAGAGGTTGCCTCAAGCTGAAATACGACCTCCGGTCATCAGAAAAACATCTTATAAACTTGCGCAGCAGCAAACTGTAATGCCTAGTGAAGAACTGCAGAAAACAATACAGACAGTGGAAAATAAAATAGCATTTAATTCTACCCCTACTTATCAGACCTCATCGTGCCCAACTACTCCTAGTCGTAAAAATGCTTTTGTTCCACAAGGTATTGATTTGGCTGCATTTCAGCAACAATTGATGATTCAACATCAACAAAATAAACAGATGTCCCAGTTTAATGAACAGAAATTCATGCCTAGTGATTCTCAAATGGATTCATTGCAGCTAAATTCTGCCTATAACTTTCCTCCTTTGAATTGTCAAGGGCTGAATTTACAGATGAATCAAAATTCTGCACTGTTTATGGAAAATCCATTGAGCATGGAGGACTCTAATCCTAGTCAAGAGATGTTTCGTGAAGAAGACATGGATATGTCGTAGCGTGTCTTCAGTTATCGTTCATCATCCATTGTTTATTATGTAAAGACGCATTATTTGTTTATCCATAAACTTGATCTTTTTATCTATATATGTCAATATTTATTTTTTATTGTGGATGTGTTTTACTTAAAAAAATATTTAATTTTTGGTTTTTTTAATTTTAATACTTGAAGGGAAATGCTTTTGTTTCAGGGCTATTTGATTTAATTTTGTATTATGGACGAACATGTTCTTGAAAATACTTTCATTTGTGTAAGGATAGGATTCTCCAAATTTAATTTGGACTTCATAGGATGAGGTTTTTCAGTTCAAATATCATTTTGCCGAGGGTTATGATTACTAATTAGGAGTAATAAATGGTATGAACGTTTGAATTGTAAATGTGTTGAACTTTGTTTGCAGCTTTTGTGTGATACAAATATATGGGAAATAAATTAGAATGACCTCTTATATTTCCTAATCTTAACATAATACACCTTTTCAAATGTATTGCTATTTGTTGAAAAATGGTTGGAAGTTTGGTATCAGTATGATAATATCTATGTTCTCTCCAGGGGATAAACTTAATTTTAATAACTCTTGTCTGATTTTATTTTCCAGATGCTACTCACTCTCGGTTAACTTTCTATCAATGTTTTGATTAACTCAAAGATTAAACATTTGAATTATGAATTATATGTGCAGTCTCTGCTTTGATTTCTACATAATAATTTATTCACACAAGATTTGTAAATGTCTGTATTTGCCATTTTATTTTTATTGATGTTGTTTTTTCTTCTTTAATTTTTGGAAAAGGAAAGTTGATATTTTTTATAAGAAGTCCTATGGATATATCATCACTCATTCATTAAGTCATTTCCATTACACATTTGTCACCTTGTTAAATCATGTTGTTATGGATACCACAATCAGATGCACTGTAATAATTGTTAATGTAGATAATTGGTTAATATGTGTTTTATATATATATATATATATATATGTACTTGAGAGGTCAAATACATTGTTAAAGTTTTATAAACAAAATTTGTTTTGCCTTATCTTGTCTGTTTTCTTTGAACGATATTATCTAAGTCGACAATAAACATGTATAAATATCAAATTTTATTGATATTAGAAAAATGGTAAAAGATTTCTTTGTGTATGTTTGTATTACTTTGTCATCAGGACTTGATTCAGAGATTTACACATTGCTAATTAGTTTTATAATTAGATCTGGAAAGTGATGAACAATATGAGGATATGATATAAAGATAATTTTCCACCTTTTTAGACAAAAAAAATTTGCACATTTTTTGTCATTCTTCAATTGCCTCTGCTAAAATTCATTACATTTGTGATACATTAATTACATTGCTACATGTTTAAAGTCTTCTAGAGATTGCTAGTGATAGTACATGTCTGCTTAAAGTAGAATAATATGAAAGTTGAATAAATCTTGATGAATAGGTCTTGAAAATGAAATGATATTTGGTTTGACTGTATTTTTAAACACTAATGGTGTAAAATAATCAAGGTGTAAGAAATTGAAGACATAATATCCACATTAAACCAAACTATTTTCATACTGTACTGAAAAGTGTATCTTGTTAGTTTGTATCAAGTACACATGGCAAATGACACAAGTTTAACTTATAAAACTGCAGTGGTAATAACCAACGATCATGGTCACCCCCTATATTAACCCATATTTTCCAATAAGATATTAAATAAACTACATCTAAAGACTTCTTTTTAAAAATATAATAGGTGGTAAATCACTGTCAAGAATAAACAGGGAGATAACTCTATAAAAAAATCTTTTAAATCTAAACTTCTGTTGCTATTTTTTCACTTGATTGTGAAAATTTCATAAGACTACTATGTATGGGGTCTAGTTACATGATGACAAAGTAATGCAATAGAAATGTCAAGTTTATTTTTACCAAGAGTCGAGAAATTTTTATTTTAACTTTTTAACAAGGAAATGTTTTGATTGGTCATAATATGCTAATAGCTGGCTAAAAATGGATTTTCAAGTAATAACAAGGAAATATTTTGATTGGTCTATGATATGCTAATAAGTGGCTAAAAATAGATTTTCAAGTAAGAACAAGGAGATGTTTTGATCCATCTTGTATGTGGTTCTAGTCATGTTAGATTGTGTAGTTTATCAACATTTCATAGGAAGTAGATGTTTATTATAATATTTTTTTATTTAATTTTTGTAGCCATTCCATGCTATGGAACTACTGCTTTTGTTGTGTTAGTTTGATATATATATATATTTTTTTGTTATTTATAAATCAAAAATCTTTTTACTTAATTGTGTATTTTAACTCATTTTTAATTTCAAAGTTTGGCTTCATGTCTCAAGATGTTTTTTTTTTTTTACCAGATTTGGGTATGTCAACAACAGGTGTACAGTAATTATGAAGAATGTCCATTCATAAAGAAAAATCATGGTGGTGATTATTTCAAAATAAGACCTGTATTAAATTTGGCAAGGTTATTTGTCTATAATACTGAATAAGGGCTGGTTTTACTTCTAACTTTTGTGGTCGAGTCAAATCAGTATTTTTTTTTAGATATTTTTGTTTCTATTTTGTACTTGTAATAGGTAGACAGATCTCAGGTTTAATAAATCATAGAAAAAATGTACAGAGGTTTCATCAACATAAATATTAAGTTAAATGTAATGAAACCTACTCTCTACTGCCATTTTTTCTTTGTCCTAAAGGTGACTTCTTAAATACAGGTTTGACTATATACAATTATTATATTTTGATTAAACTACACAAAGAGGAAGAACAAGTATTGAGATTTTCAATTTTGCTACAGAAAGGTGGTTGACACATACATAATTCATTTGATCTAATTTTAACTGTTTTAATGACCCATGTTGGGTTGTATCAATGTTAATAACAGTTTAATGGGTTGCTAATGACAACAGTTTAATATAAGCACCAAATCCTTAACATTTAACTTGATGTTGTACATTTTATGTTGTGTTTGAAGTCTATATTTGACTGTATAATTTTTAATTTAAAAACAAAATGTTTTACAAGATACAATTTGAAGAAATCAGATTTACAGTATTTTGAATTTCGTTTGCAATTTTGTGCAAGGTGAATTTTACCTATTTTTCTATTTTGAGCGTACCAGATGACGGTTATTCCAGAAATGCGTCGTGCATTCTAAAATTAGATATTTCTACGTTTTAAATTAGATATCTACATTTTTTTTACTATTATTATACACCAAGAATTGGAAATTTAAAGATTTAAAAAAAAATTGCTGGTTTATATGAGAGAGCTATTAAGCATTGTTAAAGCTTCATTCCACATCTCAAAAAAAAACAATGCCATGATGTAGCTAAAAAATAGTTGGATTTGAGCAACAATCACTCACTCCAAAAAACTATGAAGACTTTCTTTTAAATTTTCTGTTATAATTTGATTTTTATACAATATAGATCCACCAACATGTCTTAAGATGATTTTTTATATGATTTTGTTTTTCAAAGCTAGACTTGATACTTTATGTATGGATGTCATTGGTGCATTAGTTGTTTTGAATGTCTTGTTTGTGTAAAGTTAGTCGTGTATGTTTATAATTTTTATTTCTAGATGAAGTTTTTGTTCTCTATCTTTCCATTTAAATTGTTTTACTCTACAGTATTGTTAAATAAAGCCACATTTTTAATATACTGAAATTTACCCCAGAGGTTTTTTCTTTTTGCTTCAATAAAGTGATTTTAGACTGGATTAATTTATATTAATGTTCAAATTTGGTGGCTTTTTTTATATATAAATGTTCAATTTTGATACTCAATTTTTATAGTTAAATAAGGCTGATCACATGACTTCCTTCAAAGCAAAGTTTTATTTGATGTTTTCATTGGATTAGCTGTAGATTTCTTTTTGACAAAATTTATGGAACATTTTAAATACAGATTTCTCAAATCTAATTAATTTTTAGAAATTATTTAAAATCAAAGGCTTGCTTTTGCAACTTTGTAAAGAAAACTATTGTTTTTACTTTTTGTCCGTTCATCAGGGAGCAATATAAATTTGTTACAGTGCCAAAAAAGATGAAGGCATTAGTATCAGGTTGCATTATGCATTTTTCACGGTCGGAATTTCATTTATTAGATGATGGTATGTGAATGGAAATAATATCTGTATACAACACTTTGAAAGAGAAAGAAATAAATCTGCCCGGTGTATGTTTTTGTATAGTACAAGTATGTAAATACATTTCTTCGTATTCAAAAGAACAGCTTATTATCAGCTGTCATAGAAGATATTTGTTCATATATATGTTGAAGTTTACCTTTTCAGAAATTAGTGCATTTTGTATGCACATCATTCAGTTTACTCTTGTTATCTTTAACTCATCATCAGTTGATCACACTTTTTTCAACAAAACAAGGAATTCATTGCCAGTTGAATCACGACCCACAGGTGATGAGTGGAGAGTAATGAAAGTGTGATCAGCTGTGGGTTACCAGTCTAACTTAGATAAATGGTTTTCTTTTATAATGCCCTAATATAAAATTTGAGCACTACATAGTAGCTTTTAGCTTAATTTATCACTATTAACTAGAATACTCGGCTACCAGGAAATTAAATCATTGATTACTTTCACTTTGACAGAATAAGGTTTGGTTTATAATGGCATCGGTTGAAAATGTTTTAAGCAATAAGTATTACTACCAGTTGGTGCATGGAAGTAGAAAATTACCCAGCATTCACTAGGCTCTGAATTAGCAAGTTATTTTTTGATATTTTATTACAGAAGTAATTGAAAGAATTGTTAATTTTTCTCTATTGAATTCAAATCGAATAATTTTGTACATCAGTTTGTTTTGGGGGTTTTTGGGGTTGTTTTTTTTTGTGTCGCCGTCTTATTTTTGACAACATAGGAACTGATTACTGTCCACATACACACCATTGTCTATTTTGAAATGTTTATCTTAATGTTGTCACATATTTTTAACTTGTCATTTTGACATCACAGAGATTAAATTGTGGCCAACTATTGTTCTTCATTACCAGCAGAATCAGATATGCATATTGCATTATTTCGTAAAGATTATATTTTTGTCCCAGTAATGACCTATGGCTAGTTTTTCATTTTGAGATTCTTTATATCCATGTTGAATGATGATATGATCGCAAGTCCTTCTACAGGTTAAATTAAGGACAAAATGAAAATATTAATTTTGAAAATTTTCTCCAAAGGGTCAAAACTTTGTTTATACCTGTATTAGTTGTCAATGGTGACATAGGTCTTTTATGAAAGATCTAAATTAATAATAGAATCAACTTGATTATGTATAATATCTTGTGAGTGTATATGATGGAATGTGATAATTACTGAATCATGATTACAGTAGTATTCATGTTTTGTTGTGTTGCTTTAGAGGGGTTGTCTCCCCATGAACTGTAAATTATTATTGTTGATGCACAAGATTATGGCAAATAAATTAATCATGCAATGAATTGTTGCAGAAATAAAATGTTGAATATATAATATAAATGTTTTAGTAGTTTTATATTCAAAACCACAAATACATTCTTAGGCCAAAATGAAAATTAGTTTGTCTCCCTGAACCTGACAGGCCGTGCGAAAAGGCTGTGCTCCAGAAGGGTTACCTGTTCCCACTCCACTAGTGTTACCTGTTGGGATGATTTTAAGCGATGCGAACATCATCATGTAATAAGGAAATTGTGTTGGACACCATTAGATGTATATAAATATAAAGAACATAAATAAATCATAAACACGGCTGGTAATCGGCACAAGCAGAACAGTTGGTTCTGCAAAGAAATTCGTGAGGATAACTTCCGGTTTTGGTGGAGGAGAGTTCACGAAGACGCTTCGCAAGGTATGTACATGTCAAAAATTGAAATTTTCTTTTTTACTGCTCGAATATTGCAAAATCAGAGAATGCTATGCTGTGGCGAATGCTTTCAGGATTAGAAACATGTATAGTTTATTCTTGTATATGAATTGTAACTCTTGCAAAATCAATCGTACCACGAAAACATGACGAAAATTGTGACACTTACATTTCTAAGATGTTCTTGACAAAGATGCAAGTTAAATTTTCAATATTTTTTAATCATGGGAGTCTAAATGTAATCGGGGATAAATTCCAATTCGTCAGAAGTAAATTGAAGTTTAGATAAATCTACAAACTGTCAATTTTCTCGTTTTCCTGCTTGAGGAGATCTGTTCTGATAGAGCACTTTGCGAATGCATGAGGATATTTGCTAGTTTTGTTAATTGTTTTCTGCAAAATTGATAAATTGACACTTTTAAACACAAAACTGATAAATACTCTAATCAAAATAAACTATTCTCTGTCCACTTTCATGAGATGTCAGGATTCAAGGGAAAGAGGAAAAGGGGACTGACATTGACTCTTTACAAAAAACCATTTCGATATAGATTGCCTGTATCACCGCCAAGGAAACGAACAAAAACAAGTAGCAGTACACCAAATTTAAAATCTCCATCAATCGGGACACCAAGTTTATTAAAAAAATCTCTTTCAATTTCAAAATATTTATATCCTTTCAAACGGGTTTCCACATCTATTCGGCGCAACCTTTTTACTAAAGATGACGGAAACTTCACCGCAGATCTACACAAGTTATAATATTACATGATTTCAGCACATACATAGGTCTAAGGTAAACTAAACATTCACTTAATTAGTGCTAGTAGTCATGAATAAATTAAACACAAGATGTCAATTAAACTGGACATATCCTTAAAATCGGTAAAGTGTGTACACATAACACACTACATCATAGAAAAACAAACCACAAATTGATATTATTCTCAACTGTATATTTAATTTAGAGTGTATCATTTGTATTAGAAATTATAAAGATACGATTCACATTAAGTATTATATATACCATGGATCTTACGAATTAACTTATTTAAACCAACGAATCCGAAGGACGAGTTGGTTTAAATAAGTTCATGAGTAAGATCCATATGGTTTGTAACAGAAATTACATGTTTGACAGATCTATGACGTCAAAATCATGGAATAACATCAAGATCTTCATGTTAGACCATGGTTTGTAAAAGTTCACTATTATTAAGTTGATTATTGCATAAAAACATCAAAGGAAAAATGCGTATTTATGTTACAAGTTTAATTATTCTTGTAAGTATTATATATACCATGGATCTTACGAATTAACTTATTTAAACCAACGAATCCGAAGGATGAGTTGGTTTAAATAAGTTCATGAGTAAGATCCATGGTATATATGGTTTGTAAAAGAAATGACGTCAAAATCATGGAATAACAGATCCTATGACGTCAAAATCATGGAATAACAGACCTATGACGTCAAAATCATGGAATAACATCAAGATCTTCATGTTAGGCCATGCTTTGTAAAAGTTCACTATTTTCAAGTTGAATATTGCATAAAAACATCAAAGGAAAAAATTATCTTACAGTGCATTTTCAATTTTTTCCAATGTAAGGGAAGTTAATCTTGTGTATCCTATACACATTGGAAGTTGTCACAAACAACAAATGATCAATAATGACAAGTTAAATCATGAGAAACCGCAGTTACAATTATGAATTGATTCCTTAAATGAAATGTTTCTTTCTAGGTGGACAGCCCATGAACAATGAAATATTACTTTTATACTTTTAAAAACCCGACGGGAAGAAGGGCATCAGTTCGTGAATTTATTACCAGACAGACATGCACAATTTATGATTATACAGTGGATTACATGTGTCGTACCAAAACTAGCAAATCTCCTCATGCATTCGCAATATGCTCTATCAGAACCGATCTCCTCAAGCAGGAAAACGAGAAAATTGACAGTTTGCAGATTTATCTAGACTTCAATTTACTTCTGACGAATCGGAATTTATCCCCGATTACATTTAGACTCCCATGATGAAAAAATATTGAAAATTTAACTTGTATCTTTGTCAAGAACAACTTAGAAATGTAAGAGTTTCACAATTTTCGTCATGTTTTTCGTGGGACGATTGATTTTGCAAGAGTTACACTTCATATACAAGAATAAACTATACATGTTTCTAATCCTGTAAGCATTCGCCACAGCATGGCATTCTCTGATTTTGCAATATTCGAGCAGTAAAAAAGAAAATTTCAATTTTTGACATGTAAATACCTTGCGAAGCGTCTTCGTGAACTCTCCTCCACCAAAATCGGAAGTTATCCTCACGAATTTCTTTGCAGAACCAACTGTTCTGCTTGTGCCGATTACCAGCCGTGTAAACCCCTACAAAACAATGACAAACCAAAACATAATACTTACCATAATGGTTTGTCTAATTTTGACCAATACATTTATTATGTGTTAATTAATTGTTGCATTTTATTTATGTCACAAAAGAATCGGACAAACTACTGGTATGGTCTTCACTTAAACAAGAGTTACCAAAAAAGAAATTCGGATATATATGAAATATAATAAAAAATGTAAACAGCCTTTACCATTTGAACTTAAACTGATCTATGGGTGATCCTAGCAGTTGGCTGGTACTACATATAGAATATGCAAATGTTTTGACCTCTTACTTTGAGTATAAAGAGAAACTGTTAAGTACCTTGGTGATTTCAGGCTCCAGGAGAGGTTAATAAACATCTGCATAGGGATGATATACATTCACACCCTAGAAAATATTATTTTCCAATCTTTAATGTACCCACAGAATAATTTTTTTGACCTCTTACTTTTGAGTACAAAGAGAAACTGTTAAGTACTTGGTGATTTCAGCTCCATGAGACGTTAATAAACATCTGGGTAGGGATGATATACATTCAGAACATTAGAAAAGATTACAATCTCTAGTCTACCCACAGAATACTTCTATCGGGGTAATAAACATGTTTTTTTTTACTCTGGTACGAATTAATATGGGTCTCAAAATATGATTGCCATTGCCTATTCTAATTAGCTGAATCTATGAAAAACTTCCTCAAAACAACATATCCAATAGAAATGTGAGACAAAAATAACTCCAAACTGTCATGTGCATACATGTGTGTGACCTTTATGTTATCGTGCTGAATCTTTGAAAAACTTCCTTAAAACAACATATCCAATAGAAATGTGAGACAAAAATAACTCCAAACTGTCATGTGCATACATGTGTGTGACCTTTATGTTATCGCCCTATCTAAAAGTATATCACACCCGAGATGGTTGTCAGACGGGGCCGTCTGCAATAGGGTCGATCATGGGTTTGATCCGTGGTCGGGTCAAATCCAAAACTAAAAATTGGTATAACTACTTGCCCGCAATTGGCCAAAATGAGATCAATAGATCATAAGCGGGATAGCATATCTGAATGGAGCGACATACGTATGATTGCAGAAAGAGTGTTAGGAATAAAAAAATAAATAAAAAAACAGCTCAACCTCTGATTTAAACTGCCATCATCATCTCAGAAAAAAATAATTTGTGGGTTCACTTGTGTTCAACAGCAATCGTCAACTTTCTGAACAGAGAAGATGTCGAATTGATGTTTAATTGTCCATTTGATATTATATAGCCCCTGATCTATTTTAAAACTTAAAACATTTGGGGTTTTTTTTTCAAAAAGAAGTACAAAATACAGTTCTGGTAATCTCCACCTTTTATACTTTATTTTGATCTACAGTATTCTAGTACTTCGAAAATATATCTATCCGTTATTTGTTGTGGTCAGTCACATGTGTTTGAAAACAATTATACTGCAGGGACGGATCCAGGATTTTAAGTTAGAGGGGGCGCACTTAAAAAAAATCCTCCGAGCGGAGGGAGGCGCGAAAATTTTGGTGGTATTTCGTGTGAAAAATCACGATTTTACGCCAAAAAATCATATTTTTTCCAATGGCGGAGGGAGGCGGGAAAAGTTTTGGGGTATTTCGTGTGAAAAATCACAATTTTACGCCAAAAAATCATATTTTTTCCAATTTTAGGGGGGGGATGCGCGCCGGGTGCGCCCCCCCCCCCTGGATCCGCCCCTGTACTGGTATTTATAGTTCTACTGAAGTCTACATCATAAGTGTTATTTCCTCTCGACTTTATAAAACAAAGGCAATAGAAATTGATATAAAATGTCATTTACATTGAAATCGGTAATGCTAAAAGGCAATGGTTTCAAAAGATACTTTGGTACACGATCTCGGATGGAAACGAACGAAACATGGTACTGTCGTCTCGTATACCGTAGTGCAAAAAAAAAACACAAAAAAACTTCTGAAATTTTATCTCTTGTATATATAAATTAGACTTCACGCACGCGCGACAGAGTAAGATCAGTGCCCGGCACGTTGTCATCAGTATGTTGATGGAGAGTAATATAGTATAGTATACAAAAAAAAGAAGGTCATTTAATAAGTACAATAGATGTAAAAATAAACAAAATTGGGAAATATACAGAAAACAGAGAAATTTGGTGAACAAAATAAAAAAACAATCCATCAGAAATTATTTTATTGAAAGATGTGCAGGTGGTCCTAAAAGTAAACATTTCTGGCCTACAATAAAAACCCTTTCTAACGAATAAAGGCTCTCATTTTGCTAAAGACATAATTCTGTGTGAAAATGATAATATTATAAATAACCAAACGGAAGTAGCTGAAACATTTAACAATTTCTTCATAAATGTTGCTAAAGACATCGGTTCACAAAACATAAAAACAGATGATAACCATCCAAGTATAAAAGCAATAAAAGAAAATAAAACTGAAACTGACCAATTTATTTTTAATCCCATTAATGAAGAATTTGTTAATAAAGAAATTAATAAAATTGGTATAAAAAAAGGTACAGGAAAAGATGGAATATCTTCTAAAATCTTAAAATTATCTAAATCTGTTGTAGCAAAGCCCATTTCTAAAATTATAAATAAATCCTTTGAAACATCAACACTTCCTGATAAACTTAAAGAAGCACAAGTGGTTCCCTTACATAAAAAGAATAACACTCTAGATAAAGGCAATTACCGGCCAGTCAGTATCCTTCCCATGATATCTAAAATCTTTGAAAGGGCAGTAAACAGTCAAATTGTCGAATTCTTTGACTCACATTTTCATACTTTTTTAACTGCTTTTCGGAAAAGCTACGGATGCCAAACTGCTTTATTAAAGGTAATTGAAGACTGGAAAAAGGCTTTAGATCAAAATAAATATGTTGCGGCCATACTCATGGACCTATCAAAAGCTTTTGACTGTTTACCCCATGACCTGCTTATATTAAAATTAAAAATCTATGGTGTATCTCCTTCTGCTTTAAATCTAATAGATAGTTACTTAAAAAATCGTAAACAGTGTGTTAAAGTGGGCCCACATATTAGTAACTGGCAAGATATTTATAAAGTGGTGCGCCAGGGTTCAATACTTGGCCCTATCCTTTTTAAAAAAAATTTAAACGATATTTTCTATTTTATAACAAATAGTGATCTTTATAACTACGCGGACGACAATACGCTTTCCTACTCTGATCATGATATAAATAAAGTAATCTCTACTTTGAAGGATGACAGTATGACTTTAATTAATTGGTTTTCCATTAACAAAATGAAGGCTAACCCAGAAAAGTTCCAGGCAATTGCCATAGGTAAACAAACCAAACAACAAAACTTAACCTTTACTCTTGACGGAAATAATATTGAATGTGAATCTGAAGTTAAACTTTTAGGGGTAACAATAGACTTTCAATTAAATTTCAATGAACATGTGTCAGATATTTGTAAAAAAGCCTCCAGGCAATTAAATGTATTAAAAAGAATTGGTACCCATTTAACAAAACTAGGAAAACTTACAATCTACCACTCCTTTATTATGTCCAACTTTAACTATTGCCCACTTGTTTGGCACTTTTGTGGAGAAACGAATACCAAAAAAATAGAAAAAATACAGGAAAGGGCTCCGAGATTTATATACAATGAATACACCTCTAGTTATGAAGACCCGTTATGCAAATCTAAACTGCCATCCCTAAAAGTAAGGAGACTTAGAACATTTGCAGGCAGCTCATGTCATTGCTTTGCATGCAAGGCTTCAGTTTGATTTACTTCCCTTAGTATGCTAGATATTTTTAGTTTAGTTCATCAACTGTGCTTATTTTTAATTTAGTTCAACTACTGTGCTTTTATGTTTTACTAGATATTTTTAGTTTAGTTCATCAACTAGTAATACTTATTTTTAATTTAGTTCAACTACTGTGCTTTTATGTTTTATAATATGTATGTGCTCTGCTTTTTATGCATGTCTGTCCTTATGCTTGTTTTGTTATTTACATGTATGTCGGTTTTAAAAGCTCTTCAGAGCTTATGTTGTATGCTTTTATACTCCGACTTTAAATAAAATTTGTATCCTGTATCCTGTTACAAAGTAGTATTTGAGGAGGAGCTACTGGAAGTGATATCAGTCATGTGACCGAAAGTATGTTCTGCCCATGCCCGGATTTTTTCCCGTACTTTATTTCTGTTTCCCGCGCTTTTTTCTTACTATAGTTGTAGTACAAGTAGTACAAGTACCATGGCTACCGGAAGAGACCGAAGGTCACGTGACCCCGAAGCTGTTCCCTTGAAAGAGTGTGCGTATCAACCGAAAGTTGCGCAATATCCACCCTAGTGGGGCCTTTTCACCGGAAAAGACGTCATCAAATATTGCCCCGAAGTGATTCCCTTGGAAGAGTGCGCGCATGCGCAACCGGAAGTTGCGCAATATCCGATCAAACGTCACCCGTATGGCTTCCCCCATCTTCGCTAGCCAAGGGTTACAATTCGGGTCCCCCTTCTCTCCACCCTTGGCAGATCTAGAATACATTTTGAGGATTCACGCTTTATTATTTCATTGGTTACGGCTACCAGTACACGTATCCAATCAGAAGACGTTTTACACGGAGCACATGTTATCGACGAAATGTAAACAAAGATGGCACCGGAATGCTCTCATATGACAACGATTTGCCACTTCCCGTTTTGGTTCCAATGAAAACATCTTTCCCGTCTGCCAAAGCTTTGAAACTTTCACTTGGTTGACAGTAAGTGCTTCCAAATTAAATTTATCACAAATAAGTTCACTGGGTGCTGCCATTTTCAACTCTCCAACATACGTATAACAAAACGATTCTGATTGGCTGGCGATGATGACTATCTAAAGGTCGCAACTTCGATAAACCACCAGGTGGCATTGCGCGCGAATTTCAAAATGTATTCTAGATCCGCCAAGGGTGGAGAGAAGGGGGACCCGAATCGTAACCCTTGGCTAGCGAAGATGGGCTTACTATCTAAGGGGCGCAACTTCGATAAACCACCAGGTGGCATTGCGCGCGAATTTCAAAATGTATTCTAGATCCGCCAAGGGTGGAGAGAAGGGGGACCCGAATCGTAACCCTTGGCTAGCGAAGATGGGCTTCCCCTGGAAGTCACGTGATCGGAAGTGCCCTTGGAGTGCTCTCTAGGACGTCAGCGTCCTATTATCGTTTTCTAGCCTTTTCACTGGTTATCTGCCCCTTTCCCCGCCATTTTTCATGGGGAGCACCTTCAATAATTACATTTCTTACAAAAAGTTTGTTGTTTTCGGATATGTTGTGTAGTACTCCAAGTAGTCTATCACGTCTGCGTTACATTTGTGTTATATTTTCAGAGATCTTTTAACGTTTTATTCATTAATTGTTCGTTTTTGCTATTTTTTTTCTTGAACTTTCTATCTATAGCGACGTTTCTTGATTCCTTCCTCTAATTTTCGTGTTTATTCAACATCTTAATCACTATTTTGTTGACTTGTTGCAGTTTTGTCATAGATGTTTACGTTAATGTGTGATATTTTCATAATGTGTTTCGTTTTGTTTTTGTTTGTAGCGTGTTTTGGATGGAATTTCAACGTTATTGCTGCCGTGGCGGCGGCGGCAGAGGTGGGGGAGGGTGGCGGAGAAGGAGGAGGGCGGCGGCGGAGGAGGAGGAAGAGGAGGTCTCTGGGTGTAATTATGACTAACACAGAAATTTTCCATATTTTCCATATCTTTTCACTATTCAACTTACTTTTCCTCCATATTTCCATATCTTTTCACTATTCAACTTGGCTTTCTTCCATATCTTCTATATATCTTTTTACATTTCAACTTTCCTTTCTTCAATATTTTCCATATCATTTCACTATTCAACTTACTTTTCTTCCATATTTTTCATATCTTTTCACTATTCAACTTGCCTTTCTTCCTTATTGACCATATCTTATCACTATTCGACTTGTCTTTCTTCCATGTTTTCCATATCATTTCACATTTCAACTTACTTTTCTTCCATATTTTCCATATCATTTCACAATTCAACCTACTTTTCTTCCGCATTTTCCATATCTTTTCACATTTCAACTTGTCTTTCTTCTGTATTTTCTATATCTTTTCACAATTCAACTTGCTTTTCTTCTGTATTTTCCAAATCTTTTCACTATTCAACTTGGGTTTCTTCCATAATTTTCATATCTTTTCACAATTCAACTTGCTTGTCTTCTGTATTTTCCAAATCTTTTCACTATTCAACTTGGGTTTCTTCCATAATTTTCATATCTTTTCACTATTCAACTTGCCTTTCTTCCATATCGTCCATATCTTATCACTATTCAACTTACTTTTCTTCCATATTGTCCATATCTTTTCACATTTCAACTTGCCTTTCTTCCATATTTTCCATGTCATTTCACAATTTTCTTCTGTATTTTCCATATCATTTCACAATTTAACCTACTTTTCTTCCACATTTTCCATATCTTTTCACAATTCAACTTGCCTTTCTTCTGTATTTTCCATATCTTTTCAATATTCAACTTACTTTTCCTCCATAATATCCATATCTTTTCACTATTCAAATTAATTTTCTGGTGTATTTTCCATACCTTTTCACTATTCAACTTGGGTTTCTTCCATATTTTTCATATCTTTTCACTATTCAACTTACCTTTCATCCATATTTTCCCTATCTTTTCACTATTCAACTTACATTTCTTCTGTATTTTCCAAATCTTTTCACTATTCAATTTACTTTTCTTCCATATTTTCCATATCATTTCACAATTCACCCTACTTTTCCTCTGCATTTCCCATATCTTTTCACTATTCAACTTACTTTTCTTCCATATCTTCCAAATCATTTCACTATTCAAGTTATCTTTCTTCCATTTTTTTCCTATCTTTTCTCTATTTTCTTCTGTATTTTCCAAATCTTTTCACTATTCAACTGACTTTTCTTCCATAATTTCCATATCTTTTCACTATTCAACTTACTTTTCTTCTGTATTTTCCATATCTTTTCACTATTCAACTTGCCTTTCTTCCATATTGTCCATATCTTACCACTCTTCGATTTGAGGAGAGGATATATATAGGCTTGTCCTGCTATCCAATCCTTTTCAGTACTTTTTTGAATAAAATAAGTTTAATTTAAATTATTTGACTTTTCTTTCTTCCATATCATTTCACATTTCAACTTACCTTTCTTCCATATTTTCCATATCATTTCACAATTCAACCTACTTTTCTTCCGCATGGAAAATATGGACGAAAAGTAAGTTGAAAAGTGAAAAGATATGGACAATATGGAAGACAAGTAAGTTGAATAGTGAAAAGATATGGAAAATACAGAAGAAAAGTAAGTTGAATAGTGAAAAGATATGGAAAATGCGGAAGAAAAGTAGGTTGAATAGTGAAAAGATTTGGAAGATATGGAAGAAAAGTAAGTTGAATAGTGAAAAGATATGGGAAATGCAGAGGAAAAGTAGGGTGAATTGTGAAATGATATGGAAAATATGGAAGAAAAGTAAATTGAATAGAGAAAAGATTTGGAAAAAAAAGAAGAAATGTAAGTTGAATAGTGAAAAGATAGGGAAAATATAAAAGAAAGGTAAGTTGAATAGTGAAAAGATATGGAAAATATAGAAGAAAAGTAAGTTGAATAGTGAAAAGAGATGGAAAATGCAGAAGAAAGGTAGGTTGAATTGTGAAATGATATGAAAAATACGGAAGAAAATTGTGAAATGATATGGAATATATGGAAGGAAGGCAAGTTGAAATGTGAAAAGATATGGGCAATAATGCAGAAAAGCAAGTTGAATAGTGAAAAGATATGAAAAATATGGAAGAAAAGTAAGTTGAATAGTGAAAAGATATGAAAAATATTGAAGAAACCCAAGTTGAATAGTGAAAAGATTCGGAAAATACAGAAGAAAAGCAAGTTGAATTGTGAAGATACGGAAAATACAGAAGAAAGGCAGGTTGAATAGTGAAAAGATATGGAAAATGCGGAAGAAAAGTAGGTTGAATTGTGAAATGATATGGAAAATATGGAAGAAAAGTAAGTTGAAATGTGAAATGATATGGAAAACATGGAAGAAAGGCAAGTCGAATAGTGATAAGTTATGGACAATATGGAAGAAAGGCAAGTTAAATAGTGAAAAGATATGAAAAATATGGAAAAAAAGTAAGTTGAATAGTGAAAAGATATGGAAAATATGGACGAAAAGTAAGTTGAAAAGTGAAAAGATATGGACAATATGGAAGAAAAGTAAGTCGAATAGTGAAAAGATATGAACAATATGAAGGAAACCCAAGTTGAATAGTGAAATGATATGGAAAATATGGAAGAAAGGCAAGTTGAAATGTGAAAAGATATGGAAAATATGGAAGAAAGCCAAGGTGAATAGTGAAAAGATATGGAAAATGCGGAAGAAAAGTAGGTTGAATTGTGAAATGATATGGAAAATATGGAAGGAAAGTAAGTTGAAATGTGAAATGATATGGAAAATATGGAAGAAAGACAAGTCGAATAGTGATAAGATATGGACAATAGGGAAGAAAGGCAAGTTGAATAGTGAAAAGATATGAAAAATATGGAAGAAAAGTAAGTTGAATAGTGAAAAGACATGGAAAATATAGCAGAAAGGTAAGTTGAATAGTGAAAAGATTGAGGAAATGTAAAATAAGACATGGTTGCATACATGAAAGATTTCATGAAAGTCAAACTTTGTTGTTATATAATTTGATTTCGGTCAAAAACCATGAATTAGATTGAATGTTGAAAACGCCCTGAAATTAGGAAAATGAATTTAATTCACCATTCACAAAGTATTGTTCAAATTGTCCATATGAATTCTAGAGATATTGGAATAAAAACTAGGATCAGATGAGTGGATCGTAAATAAATAAAATTGGGGAAATTCATGAAATCGTTTGTCTGAATATTAAGTAAAGGTGCTTGGAGAAATTCCAACAGAGATCACTTTGTCTGTATCTTTAGTAAATGTGCTTGGTAAAATTCAAGAAAGGGACCCCGTCTGTTTTTATAGCAAATACGATTGGTGAAAATCAATGGAACGCCCACTTTTTCTGTATACTTGGGATAATGCACTGGTGATGTTCACAGAAGCAAGTTTGCTGTTTGTTTATAGAAGTATGGTTGATGAAATCAAGGAAGTGAACAATTGTACTGTATATTTAGTAAATATGATTGGTGAAATTCAAACAAGTCACCAACCAGTTTACCCAGTTCTGTTGTCTATTTATTTAGTAAATATCCCAAGTTAAGCTCAAGGAAGCAAACAGTTTGCTTGCAATTGTAGTATAAACATTGCATAAATATTAATATAAAGTTGTCCTGCTATCATTCTAATTAAAAGGTTTGCAGAATTAAAAAAACCCAAAAAACATCTGCAAGTGTTCTATCTAGAATCTGAAAATTGAGGTGGCACATGAACATGTCACTTCATTGGGAAATGTGTGGTAATGCCAGACAACAATGTGTACTCTGTCTTGTGTACTATGTATTCCTCTTGTTGACAGATCAGTTTTTACAATGCTTATCTGCAGATCTGGTCCAACCTTAAACTTATTTTGCAGCTTTAATTTACTTCCCAGTGATTGCATATGAAGCACAGCAATAAAAGCTTTGTTCCTTAATTAGTGTTTTTATCAGAATTTCATAAATTTGCTGTTCATTTTCATCCACACCTTGTCATTGTAAATTAATCTTCTATAAAAACTCGTGTCCATCCATTTCATTACAATATGCTCTTTAGCCAAGTGAACTTTTAATAAGTTGTTGATATTATCTATCAACATACTAATGGAAATTTAATGTAGACAAGACAATTTTATCTTATTCTAAACACAGCTGTGATAGACAAACTTAAGTTGTGATGAATGTTTGACATACAGTCAAACCTGTCTTAAAGGGCACCTCTATATAACAAATCACTGTTTATAAAGGGCACCTCTATATAACAAATCAGTTTATAAAGGACACCTCTATATAACAAATCACTGTTTATAAAGGACACCTCTATATAACAAATCACTGTTTATAAAGGACACCTCTATATAACAAATCACTGTTTATAAAGGACACCTCTATACAACAAATCACTGTTTATAAAGGGCACCTCTATATAACAAATCACTGTTTATACAGGACACCTCTATATAACAAATCACTGTTTATAAAGGGCACCTCTATATAACAAATCAGTTTATAAAGGACACCTCTATATAACAAATCACTGTTTATAAAGGACACCTCTATATAACAAATCACTGTTTATAAAGGACACCTCTATATAACAAATCACTGTTTATAAAGGGCACCTCTATATAACAAATCACTGTTTATAAAGGACACCTCTATATAACAAATCACTGTTTATAAAGGGCACCTCTATATAACAAATCAGTTTATAAAGGGCACCTCTATATAACAAATCACTGTTTATAAAGGGCATCTCTATATAACAAATCACTGTTTATAAAGGGCACCTCTATACAACAAATCACTGTTTATAAAGGGCACCTCTATATAACAAATCACTGTTTATAAAGGGCACCTCTATATAACAAATCAGTTTATAAAGGACACCTCTATATAACAAATCAATCACTGTTTATAAAGGACAGTCTCATTTTCCCCATTAATGAATAGTGCATATAATTTGAACCTATATATAAAGGGCACATTTCATGTTTCATTGAGTGCCCTTTATATACAGGTTTAACTGTAGTAACCATGTGTTAAAGTCATGTTTTACTATCAACCTGATAATGAAACAATTTCTTGATGCATGTATATATACATGAAGTTTACATTTATTTCATTTTCAAAGTGTCCAACTTGTTATATCTAAACAGGAAACTGATAACAAAATAATTAGTTCATTTCTGAAAATTATGGAATTGTTGGATTATGTGATGGTAGTGTTTCCATTAAAGTGGATGTGGAGTTGAGAATCTAAACAGAACGATAACCGCATCGGTGGTGTAATGATTAACATGCTCTCCTCTAGTGCGGTAGATCGTGGGCTCGAGCCCCGATCGGGCCAAACCAAAGACGATAAAATTGGTATTTATTGCTTCTCTGCTATGCAGCAGCATTAAGGAGAAAGAGGAAAGAATGGTTGGCTCGGAATCGTGTGTCCGAGTGGGGCAACATGTCTTTCCGAGAACTGTTGTTTCAGTGAGCTAGCACTGTAAAAATCCGACTAAGCGTGTTGGTCTAGTGCAAAGAGGACCTCATCATCATCTTATTAAAAATTGACTTGTTCTGGTCATGATATAGCTAAAAAATTGCTAAGTTGCTGTTAAAGAACAATCATTCATTAATTACAGAATGATAAAGTAGCACACCTTTTTCATTGGTATAATGATGGTGAAAAGTTGCAGAGAAATTCCCTTATTAAGTGTATATCTAGTGTCACAAAAGAAACAATAAAGAAAATTTTATGACATTTAATGTTATCAGTAAGAAAAATATTGCCAATAACCAATCATACAACTTCACCTTGGGTGACATACTATAACATTCAATAGATTCATACACCTCTCTCTTATACATCACTTATATAAAATAATTATATAAAAACAAACAGTACAAATTGCACCACTGCAATAAAGAAAATTCTCCACTGTAAATGCACTGCATACAGTTTTCTTATGCTGAAACAATGTAAATTAAAGTAGCTTCTGGTATTTGAATGGGATTCATAACTTAGGTAGCACTAAATGTAGGAAAATAAAATAATATTACTTCATTTTGTAACAATCAAAAAAGTTCTAACACAGTAATTTTGTAACGTTTCATCATGTATATGTGTATTGAGGTATTGATTTTACCTCTTTTTATGATATTTCAATTAGATTTTGGAACTGTTCCGTCAATGTGGTATTTTTCTATTAGATTTTGGAACTGTTCCGTCAATGTGGTATTTTTCTATTAGATTTTGGAACGGTTCCGTCAATGTGGTATTTTTCTATTAGATTTTGGAACTGTTCCGTCAATGTGGTATTTTTCTATTAGATTTTGGAACTGTTCCGTCAATGTGGTATTTTTCTATTAGATTTTGGAACTGTTCCGTCAATGTGGTATTTTTCTATTAGATTTTGGAACTGTTCCGTCAATGTGGTATTTTTCTATTAGATTTTGGAACTGTTCCGTCAATGTGGTATTTTTCTATTAGATTTTGGAACTGTTCCGTCAATGTGGTATTTTTCTATTAGATTTTAGAACTGTTCCGTCAATGTGGTATTTTTCTATTAGATTTTGGAACTGTTCCGTCAATGTGGTATTTTTCTATTAGGTTTTGGAACTGTTCCGTCAATGTGGTATTTTTCTATTAGATTTTGGAACTGTTCCGTCAATGTGGTATTTTTCTATTAGATTTTGGAACTGTTCCGTCGATGTGGTATTTTTCTATTAGATTTTGGAACTGTTCCGTCAATGTGGTATTTTTCTATTAGATTTTGGAACTGTTCCGTCAATGTGGTATTTTTCTATTAGATTTTGGAACTGTTCCGTCAATGTGGTATTTTTCTATTAGATTTTGGAACTGTTCCGTCGATGTGGTATTTTTCTATTAGATTTTGGAACTGTTCCGTCGATGTGGTATTTTTCTATTAGATTTTGGAACTGTTCCGTCAATGTGGTATTTTTCTATTAGATTTTGGAACTGTTCCGTCAATGTGGTATTTTTCTATTAGATTTTGGAACTGTTCCGTCAATGTGGTATTTTTCTATTAGATTTTGGAACTGTTCCGTCAATGTGGTATTTTTCTATTAGATTTTGGAACGGTTCCGTCAATGTGGTATTTTTCTATTAGATTTTGGAACTGTTCCGTCAATGTGGTATTTTTCAATTAGATTTTGGAACTGTTCCGTCAATGTGGTATTTTTCTATTAGATTTTGGAACTGTTCCGTCAATGTGGTATTTTTCTATTAGATTTTGGAACTGTTCCGTCAATGTGGTATTTTTCTATTAGATTTTGGAACTGTTTCGTCAATGTGGTATTTTTCTATTAGATTTTGGAACTGTTCCGTCAATGTGGTATTTTTCTATTAGATTTTGGAACTGTTCCGTCAATGTGGTATTTTTCTATTAGATTTTGGAACTGTTCCGTCAATGTGGTATTTTTCTATTAGATTTTGGAACTGTTCCGTCAATGTGGTATTTTTCTATTAGATTTTGGAACTGTTCCGTCAATGTGGTATTTTTCTATTAGATTTTGGAACTGTTCCGTCAATGTGGTATTTTTCTATTAGATTTTGGAACTGTTCCGTCAATGTGGTATTTTTCTATTAGATTTTGGAACTGTTCCGTCAATGTGGTATTTTTCTATTAGATTTTGGAACTGTTCCGTCAATGTGGTATTTTTCTATTAGATTTTGGAACTGTTCCATCAATGTGGTATTTTTCTATTAGATTTTGGAACTGTTCCGTCAATGTGGTATTTTTCTATTAGATTTTGGAACTGTTCCGTCAATGTGGTATTTTTCTATTAGATTTTGGAACTGTTCCGTCAATGTGGTATTTTTCTATTAGATTTTGGAACTGTTCCGTCAATGTGGTATTTTTCTATTAGATTTTGGAACTGTTCCGTCAATGTGGTATTTTTCTATTAGATTTTGGAACTGTTCCGTCAATGTGGTATTTTTCTATTAGATTTTGGAACTGTTCCGTCAATGTGGTATTTTTCTATTAGATTTTGGAACTGTTCCGTCAATGTGGTATTTTTCTATTAGATTTTGGAACTGTTCCGTCAATGTGGTATTTTTCTATTTGATTTTGGAACTGTTCCGTCAATGTGGTATTTTTCTATTTGATTTTGGAACTGTTCCGTCAATGTGGTATTTTTCTATTCGATTTTGGAACTGTTCCGTCAATGTGGTATTTTTCTATTAGATTTTGGAACTGTTCCGTCAATGTGGTATTTTTCTATTTGATTTTGGAACTGTTCCGTCAATGTGGTATTTTTCTATTAGATTTTGGAACTTTTCCGTCAATGTGGTATTTTTCTATTTGATTTTGGAACTGTTCCGTCAATGTGGTATTTTTTCGTTTTTAACTTTACCATTAGAAATTTACTTAATTGAAATTCCAGAACTTTTAGGTAAAACATGTAGTCTGAAAACATTCATATATAAAATTGTATTTCCTTTACTTGGACCATGGTTAATGATATGCACAGATAAATAGGCAAATGTCCAACACATCTCTACTCACTCTTTTTTGTTCAAGTTGAGATGTATTCAAACAGGAAAATTATTTCTCTTACAATATTACTTTTACACAATTCATTCTCAAAAGGAATAGCACATGCTTGACAAGTTTATCATGTTTAAACTCGATTGTCTTATTGCCAGACCAAAAAAGGTCTTGAGGACTCAATGTCAAGTTTTGAGTGAAACAACGATAAACTTCACACAAAATATCACTTTTACACAATTCCATTCTTAAAAGGAAAATGCACATGTATAGTCAACAGAACTAATTTGTTAACTAACCAGAATAAATATGAAAAGCATAAAAGGTACCTCAGACCATTTTCACTCTTCTGTTTAGGCCCCCTTTGGTTTACTTACTGCAAAAGACTTTTAAATTATTTGGATTTACAATCTTTTGACTATGAGCATACAAGATGAACATGGTCTTAAAGAGTATACAAACCGTTCAAGAGCCAAATAATTCTAAAAGAAATATTAAAATTTATCCCCAATCAGTAAACTAACATATTCTAACAGCCTGAACCAACTTTGTGGAGACAATTCTACGAGTCTTCTTGGTGTGTCTTGGGTGTCTGGAGGAAAAATAAATGAAATAAGTAAATGCTAAAATTGAAAAAAATATTGGATTAACTTTTAGTTAGTCAGATCCCAGTTCATGCCTTCCAGATTCACAACTGAATAAACCCAAAGTCTTAGATAAGTCTATTATCCCTTGCCTACTTTCAATCATACTTTGATCTTCAAGATGTTCACACCTTTCAACTTATGTCCTGTTTCAGAAGTAGTTAAATCACAACCAGGTCACATAATAACCTTCCTTTACCACTAATAAACAAGTATATAACATAGCAGTGTAATGATATCTCACGGGTTCACAACCTATATCTGCATAGGGTGGCTCAATGAGTTAGGTCGTTGGATCTAACAGCTCATACAAGTCTATCACCAATACGGCATGGGTTTGCGCCCAGCTTTGTAAATTACAAAAAAGGGTGCACTCGACTCGCAGCCACAAATGATAACGTTTACCAGTTGCCTGCCCAGGTTCTCTCCGGCTTCCTCTGCCACTAAAACTGGGCGCCATGATATAGCTGAAAGTGGCATTAAACACCAAAAATCAATCAATCAATCAATATATCTGCATTAGAAATGTTAATTATCAGGATTTTTTTTGCATGTAAATCTTTCAATGATTTGACTTATTGTGTTTAATGCCACTTTCAGCAATATTTCAGCTATATCATGGCGACCAGTTTTAGTGGTGGAAGAAGCCGGAGAGAACCACCAACCATGGGCAAGCAACTGGTAAACTTTATCACTTGCGGCTGTGAGTCAAGTGCACTCTTTTTGTGTAATTAACAAAGCCGGGCGCGAACTCATGCTGTATTGGCGATAGGCTTGTATGAGTAATTCAACTACCTAACTCATTGAGCCACCCAGGCCCGTAAATCTTTCAATATTTTCAAGGGGCATGACTTAAATTGTTAAAAATGTAGACTACTTCAATTCTCTCAAGAGGCATAACTTAAATTGTTAAAAATATAGATCTTGTTTTTGCTTATACCAGTGTGATGATGCACTTTGTCTTTAGGTACCTGCATAGATCTTTAACCTTATTACCAAATATCTAACTAAGTTAAAGAGGCATAACTTTAACTTTAGCACATTAAATGAAAGGACCAAATTTTTCCAATCCTTGTGAGGGTAACATTCTGCATTGCTGATCTTGACTACATTTTGCCAAAATTGAAAAGCATATTTTAGATGGATGAAACACGATTTTACTTCAAATTTTCAAGATGGTTACCAAATGATACCTGCATTCCAACATCTACATCTTGATAGGAAAAAAATAGTCTCCTGCATTCGTAAAAATAAAATTTAATTGTTTTGTAATAAAATGAAAGGTTCCCACCTATTGATAAACTCTGACTTAATAGATTAGTTCATACAAAAGATTAAAATGTTCAAAATGTTATAGTCATTACTGACTTAGTAGTTTTCCCAATAAGAATAATGCCCATAATTACATGATAATATCTCTTATTAGAAACAAAAATGTCTCAAATTAAATGTCTATGTATCAATATTTTTGATTTTTTCAAATACTGTACATTTATCTGAAAGACTGTCTTGAACATATTGTTTTTTAATTAACTGATAACATATAATCACATCAATACCAGACGATACTAGAATTAACTCCCTTGATTTCAATATCAGAAGCTACTAGAATTAACTCCCTTGACTTCAATACCAGAAGCTACTAGAATTAACTTCCTTGACATCAATACCAGAAGCTATTAGAATTAACTCCCTTGACATCAATACCAGAAGCTACTAGGATTAACCCTCGACATCAATACCAGAAGCTACTAGAATTAACTCCCTTTAATTTTGTATTTTCAACAATGGCATTTAATAAATACTCCAATAAAATGTAATAATCTTTTGATATTTGTACAAGCACACCATTTTATAACAATATATATATATATCAAAACAATTGACATAAAAATATTAAAAAGTTAACAATAACAATGGCCTTTTAAATATAACATCACTCTGAAAATAAATAATAAATAGTGAAAAGGGGGAGGGTAGAGTAAGCACTATGTTTCAATTCCTGATGTACCATGAGGGGAAGTAAGCACTAGGGTTCCATTTCTGATGTACCAAAAGTACCAAACTTAATAAAAACAAGTTTTACTAAATTATTACATATGAAGCACTTTAAAATAAAAACATGAGAAATACATTTTTCTTTCTCCATTGTAAATAAAAATCTTTACCAGAAATCTATTAAAAATCTACCATTAAAAGCACTTGTTAACTCATGGAATTAGAGGCTCAAAATAGCATGTAACACTCACTGAGTTATAAATAAATGATTTGTTTATCATCCAATGATCATATACAGATTGGGTAAATCAGATATGCCATTTGTAGTTTATATACAGAAGTCCATGATAAATATGTCCTACGGTGATGCACATCTCGAACTTGCAAGCAACATAAAAAAAATGTCAACTTGAACTGGACAGTACAAGGACATTCCAGCCACGTTGGGTTGTAAATAGATTAGTGGTTTCAGAGAAGAAGATTTTTTATACTTTTCCTGTATTAAACTATGTTCTGGGTAGTCTGCCATCTTAAATGATTATTCATGTACTATCAAGTTTGTATGTTTTTGAGAAGAAGACATCTATACAGTCCTATTTTAACCAGGCAGTGGCTGTGATTGCATCATAACTGAATTTACCCACGAAAACACTGCCTACAACCACTAAAGTTGTGAACTAAATCCCTGCATATGGCAAGGTGTACTCCTTACAGTTAAATGTGACATATGGCAAGGTGTACTCCTTACAGTTAAATGTGACATATGGCAAGATGTACTCCTTACAGTTAAATGTGACATATGGCAAGGTGTACTCCTTACAGTTAAATGTGACATATGGCAAGGTGTACTCCTTACAGTTAAATGTGACATATGGCAAGGTGTACTCCTTACAGTTAAATGTGACATATGGCAAGGTGTACTCCTTACAGTTAAATGTGACATATGGCAAGGTGTACTCCTTACAGTTAAATGTGACATATGGCAAGGTGTACTCCTTACAGTTAAATGTGACATATGGCAAGGTGTACTCCTTACAGTTAAATGTGACATATGGCAAGGTGTACTCCTTACAGTTAAATGTGACATATGGCAAGGTGTACTCCTTACAGTTAAATGTGACATATGGCAAGGTGTACTCCTTACAGTTAAATGTGACATATGGCAAGGTGTACTCCTTACAGTTAAATGTGACATATGGCAAGGTGTACTCCTTACAGTTAAATGTGACATATGGCAAGGTGTACTCCTTACAGTTAAATGTGATGAAGTTTGTCAGTGACTTGCAGAGTTGAGTACTGTCTGTTAGTCAAAATATTTGGGTTTTTTTTTTAAGTAAAATAAATCTTCACATTATTTCTGGTCTTGTTATACAAGTTTTATGTTACTGGTAATCTGGTACTCTGTAATGTTGATTGTTAGCAGACAAGATACACATGTATTATTATAAAAATTGAAGAAAATATATATAGTTTGTTTGACGTGAAAATGTCTAGTTGGTTTGAAGATGTAACCGGGGGAAACTTTAAATAGGGTTATCAAATTCAATTAATACTTTTGTTTATATTAAATATAGAAAAGCATTTTATAACAAACATGATTTACACTAAAGATATTTTATGAACATAGCAATTTTAAAAGACACATTAATTATTATATCACACATTCACTCACGATGAGAAAGACACTTTTATTTTTAAACACGATAGGCATGCATGACATATGTACAACAAGATCTTCAGATATAGTGAAAAAAATAACCATAAAAACCAGCTCAATTGTTCTGCTGACAGTAACGTCATGGGTAAAAATAGAACGATACATTTTCAGATCTTATAAATTAACATTTACAGAAAAAAACATACAATATAGAAATATAATAACACTGAGGTGACAATGGAATGTCTAAGGCCCTTATTGTAACTTCAAAGGGCATTACTTTGATACCCTAAGGATCAATCATTTTATAATTTGAAAATAATCAGATAAATTAATTCCCCTTTTTCTTCAACAAGTTACATCATTCTTAGGTCATTGGTAAAAAATCATATTACAAACAGGCAGAGTTTTTTTTTTTTAAATTCTAAACTGTTTCAGTATCTTTGTTGGGTTGAACCAAAAGACAGTAAAATCTTGGTCTGAATGTCGTAAATTAAATATTAGATTTACTTAGGTACATCTACAACCTTTAAACATGGTACAGAAATACACTAAAGAACAATAATCATTAAACAGATGGCTTTTTATTTAAATTGTGATGCTATTTTTAGAATGACATCAATTTCATATGCAACAGGTAATAAGTTTTGACAGTCGGCTTCTAACTAAAAATAATCAAAGATAATTATGATTGGTAGTCATAGTAAAGTCATAGCTTTACTAAAGTCAGAAAGTCAGACTATCCCTGCAGCCTTCATTTACTATCAAATAATGATGAAAGGATAGGCGTTGGGAAAAGAAAAACAAAGATTTTATCTCCATTAGAAAAAAAAAGCCTCATTCATAGGCAAACACTGGGCATGTCTTCCATTATATCCTGTAATTTTTAGTGCTAAATTCCATTTTACATACAGTGCATTGATCTCCGAACACATTTTTATAAAAAAAAAATTAGTTTTCACAATATGGAAATAATATGGTCATAAATTCTTTTATCTGATAATTTTTTTGGGGGTAGCTGAGGACTGTCAGAAATTTTAACCTGTGTTACATATGAAAAGTGATACCAAATTAAAACATCCATCATTATTTTGAAAAAGACATATCTGTAACGTGGAATATTTATTGTGTTAAGTGTATTTTTCTTGCCCTTATTTGTTTTCACTTTTCATGTGTTGCAGTAAATTTTTTACATTTATCTATTTTTATTGTTAGGAATAATTGTTTAATCTCAAAACTATTTAAACAATAATTCATGAACAATTTGAGAAAAAAATAAAAATAAGTTTAAAGTAAGAATAAAACATTTAAAACCCTGTATGCACATACAGCAGATGAAATAACATAGCAAATCATCAACAATATGGAGAAATATGAATAATGGGCATGGCCTAGAGAAACATGATAGGACAATAGCATTCTAACAACCGAAAAGTCTTGAACCCGTAGCTACAACTTATGTGTGGAGTGTGGAGACAGAAATTCTAATAGATAAACATGATTATACAGCGTTTCCTTATATGATTGATTGATTGGTGTTTAACTCAACATTTCCTTACAAATAGAAAACACCTTGTAATATTTGTTTCTGCCTTTCATCTTATAGATACCAGTATTCGACTGTCTTGACAAAGAAAGAACAGATTTAATATCTGTGGTTACAAAATGTTAAAACCAACCACAATTACTATTTTAAAAAGGGTACACTGACCTGAATGGAGTATTATTTACTGATACAATTTCTATCAACAATATTTAAAACAAATTCAATTACTGAAGAAACAAAAGTTAATTTTCTAATATCTGGAATATGATTGATTGATTAATAGATTGGTGCTTAACACCAACTTTAGCAATATTTCAGCTATATCGTGGCGTCTTGTGTGGAATACATATAAGCCTTCTTTATAGGACAGGGCTCACATTGGAGGGTGATTCGGGCAAAGAAGTCGCCTTGTGAAGGCTGACTTCGCTTTCTCGTTGGTCAAAAGCGAAGTTCAAGTCGCCTTGTAATTTTGAAGAGTTGCCCTATGTTGCCGCCCGCATATTTTCTCCACTTGTCATTTATGAAAATGTCGATATTGTGCACGTGTTTATTGAAATCTATCGTATCCGTTATTAAGTATTTTGAAAGTGATTTTCTTGGAAAGTAATCCATTACGGTTTATAAAAACTTTAATTTCGTTCATTAGAGGTTTTGTTTATTGTTTATATATGCCTGGCTTAAAATAAAACTATTTGTATTTGTTTTTCGTAAACAAACAACAATGCCTCCATTTTGGTAAGGGGACGCAATGCGGTACTGTTCTATGGGAAATGCTGACCTAACTTTCTGTCTGACGCTACTTTCAACAAAACAAACTTTTGATTTATTTTTTCTCATTTCTGTGACATAAAATCATAGTTCTCATATCAAATGTGAAGATTGCAAATCAAAATTCGTTGAAATGCACGTAGACGCTTCAGATATTTATCCATCCGTATTGGTATTTTATACTTGACACCGGGTTAATACTACGATCTATCGAACTGTTTATTTACATACAGACATGTGTAAACGTTAACACATATCCAATTAAAAAATAAACTTTGAACTACAGTAGCTTTCCTCCGTTGTTGCAATCTGCTTTGAGGTCTGGCAAATAATAATTACAGCCTTTACTTTCTTCAGTTTTTGACTGACAGTGGCAATTTACGTTTGTGCTATACTATTTTCATTCCCTACTGTACTGTACTCCTATATATAGTTGGACCATTGAGCAAATTGACAGAGACATCGTTCTTCTGCTGAAGATCACACAAATATGAGTTATTACAATTTGTGAGGATCACAACACAGTAATATTTCAAAAGGAAAAGGGGGGTTGGGGTACATATAAAAATCACTGGTATGCAAGACTCCAATAGTCAAAGTAGACAGAAATAAAAATGTGACATTGAATAGATGTCCTTAAGCTAGTTATGAATAATTAAAAAAAACCCAGAACAAACCAGTTCAGACAGCTTTTTAACTTTTTACTAAATTTGGGCGGGGTAACGTCAGAGGGGTCAACGTTTCGATTAATCGCAATTAACTTCTCCCAGAAGTCTCCCACTTCTTTCTGAGCTCTCTGAAAGAGAAGTCACTTCTCCCTCTAATTTTAAAATAGTGGGAGCCCTGTAGGACTATAAAATTAAATGCTTTTCATGGTTTAGAAACATTGTAAATATTTCATGCATAGCCTACAGTATTATATGTTTGTACTTGGTGTTGGTAACTGGTGTAGTGTAAGAGTAAAAATGTAATATTGAACATCAAAACCAGAGGCTCTCAAGAGCCTGTATCTTTCACCTGGTAATAAAAAAAAACAATTGGTCCTATGTAAAAACTATGTCCTGCAGTGGTAGTCATCTTGGAATTACGATCAACATAAAAAACACAAAGTTTGTAAAGGACCTTCCAATGATTGATGCACAGTTTATGTTCAATCAGTGCAATAGCTTCAGAGAAGAATATATTTCTGTATTTTCCCCATATGGTCCTGTGTTAATACTATGACCTGTGGTGGCAGCCATCTTGGATTTCCGATCGGCATAAAAAACAGAGGACCTTCCAATGATCATTCCTGGGCAGTTTGGTTTCAACTGTCCAAGTAGTTTCAGAGAAGAAGCGTTTTGAAACATTTTCCCCATAGGGTCCAATGTTAAACTAAGTCCGGCCGTAGCCGCCATTTTGAATTTCATATCAGAACAAAAAACATAAAGTTTGTAGAGGACCATCCAATGAACATTCACGTACAGTTTGGCTTTAATCATATTTGTAGTATCTGAGAAGAAGGCATTTGAACATTTTCCCATAGGGTCCAATGTGAATCTATGTCCTGCGGTGGTGGACATCTTGGATTTCCGATCGGCATGAAAAACACACACCTTGTAGAGGACCTTCCAATGATCATTCCTGGGCAGTTTGGTTTCAATTATCCAAGTGGTTTCAGAGAAGAAGCGTTTTGAAACATTTTTCCCATAGGGTCCAATGTTAAACTGAGTCCTGCCGTAGCCGCCATTTTGAATTTCATATCTGAACAAAAAACGTACAGTTTGTAGATGACCATCCAATGAACATTCATGTACAGTTTAGCTTTAATCATATTTGTAGTTCCTGAGAAGAAGGCATTTGAACATTTTCCCATAGGGTTCAATGTTAATCTATGTATTGCGGTGGTGGCCATCTTGGATTTCCGATCGGCATATAAAACATATATTCTGTAGAGGACCTTCCAATGATCATTCCTGGGCAGTTTGGTTTCAATTGTCCAAGTGGTTTTTTTCCATAAGGTCCAATGTTAAACTAAGTCCGGCCGTAGCCACCATTTTGAATTTCATATCAGAACAAAAAACGTAAAGTTTGTAGAGGACCATCCAATGAACATTCATGTACAGGTTGGCTTTAATCATATTTGTAGTTTCTGAGAAGAAGGCATTTGAACATTTTCCCATAGGGTCCAATGTTAATCTATGTCCTGTGGTGGTGGCCATCTTGGATTTCCGATCTGCATGAAAAACACACACCTTGTAGAGGACCTTCCAATGATCATTCCTGGGCAGTTTGGTTTCAATTATCCAAGTGGTTTCAGAGAAGAAGCGTTTTGAAACATTTTTCCCATAGGGTCCAATGTTAAACTGAGTCCTGCCGTAGCCGCCATTTTGAATTTCATATCTGAACAAAAAACGTACAGTTTGTAGAGGACCATCCAATGAACATTCATGTACAGTTTGGCTTTAATCATATTTGTAGTTTCTGAGAAGAAGGCATTTGAACATTTTCCCATAGGGTCCAATGTTAATCTATGTCCTGCGGTGGTTGCCATCTTGGATTTCCGATCGGCATGAAAAACACACCTTGTAGAGGACCTTCCAATGATCATTCCTGGGCAGTTTGGTTTCAATTATCCAAGTGGTTTCAGAGAAGAAGCGTTTTGAAACATTTTTCCCATAGGGTCCAATGTTAAACTGAGTCCTGCCGTAGCCGCCATTTTGAATTTCATATCTGAACAAAAAACGTAGTTTGTAGAGGACCATCCAATGAACATTCATGTACAGTTTGGCTTTAATCATATTTGTAGTTTCTGAGAAGAAGGCATTTGAACATTTTCCCATAGGGTCCAATGTTAATCTATGTCCTGCGATGGTGGCCATCTTGAATTTTCGATCGGCATAAAAAAACAGAAACTTTGTAGAGGACCTTCCAATGATCATTCCTGGGCAGTTTGGTTTCAACTGTCCTAGTGGTTTCAGAGAAGAAGCGTTTTGAAACATTTTCCCCATAGGGTCCAATGTTAAACTAAGTCCTGCTGTAGCCGCCATTTTGAATTTCATATCGGAACAAAAAACGTAAAGTTTGTAGAGGACCATCCAATGAACATTCATGTACAGTTTGGGTTTAATCATATTTGTAGTTTCTGAGAAGAAGGCATTGGAACATTTTCCCATAGGGTTCAATGTTAATCTATGTATTGCGGTGGCGGCCATCTTGGATTTCCGATCGGCATATAAAACAGATATTCTGTAGAGGACCTTCCAATGATCATTCCTGGGCAGTTTTGTTTCAATTGTCCAAGTGGTTTCAGAGAAGAAGCGTTTTGAAACATTTTTCCCATAGGGTCCAATGTTAAACTGAGTCCTGCCGTAGCCGCCATTTTGAATTTCATACCGGAACAAAAAACCTAAAGTATGTAGAGGACCATCTAATGAACATTCATGTACAGTTTGGCTTTAATCATATTTGTAGTTTCTGAGAAGAAGGCATTTGAATATTTTCCCATAGGGTCAAATGTTAATCTATGTCCTGTGGTGGTGGCCATCTTGGATTTCCGATCGGCATATAAAACCGAAATTCTGTAGAGGACCTTCCAATGATCATTCCTGGGCAGTTTGGTTTCAACTGTCCAAGTGGTTTCAGAGAAGAAGCATTTTGAAACATTTTTCCCATAGGGTCCAATGTTAAACTAAGTCCTGCCGTAGCCTCCATTTTGAATTTCATATCGGAACAAAAAACCTTAAGATTGTAGAGGACCATCCAATAAACATTCATGTACAGTTTGGCTTTAATCATATTTGTAGTTTCTGAGAAGAAGGCATTTGAACATTTTCCCATAGGGTCCAATATTAATCTATGTCCTGCGATGGTGGCCATCTTGGATTTCCAATCGGCATAAAAAACAGTAACTTGGTAATGGACATTCCAATGATTATTCATTTACAGTTTGGGTTCAGTCAGTTCATTAGTTTCAGAGAAGAAGATCTTTGAAATTTCAGCCAATCAGAGCATATTATTGGCCCTGGCAGCCATATTGAATATCCGACTGGAACGAAAAACAGTAACTTTGTAGAGGACCATCCAAGGAACATTCCTGCTAAGTTTGGTTCCAATCGGCCCAGTGGTTTCAGAGAAGAAGCTTGAAATGTGAAAAGTTTACAGACGACGGACGCCAAGTCATGGCAATAGTTCACATGGACCTTTGGTCCAGGTGAACTAAAAATCAAAATTCACTTTTCTACACAGAATACTTAATTAAATGTATGAACAGGTAAGTATTGAATGTGGTGCTTCACCAGAGAACTGTGATTTAACATCATTTTTGTGACAACATTTACCAATCATGTCAATGTTATGGTTGCCGATGTTGTTGATAGGGAAAATATAAAGACAGATTTATTTTGCCATATTAAAAGAGTTGTTGATATTCTTCATATGTGATTACATAGGGTTCAGATTGGGGGGTGTAATAAAGCCACTTTCAACCATATTTAATTTAATTGTGACAAGTTGGTTCTTATTGGTGGATGAAACCAACGATTCAGAGTAAACCACCCACCTTCCGTAATATCTGATAAACTTAACAAATATGTCTCGTTGCATACTAGAATCAAACTCATACACCTTAAATGGTGATAAGCATTGATTACTTTGGCAGATGCAGTCCTCTGAATGAAAATTTGAATTTACTGGTCCGATCAAAGTTTTACTGGTCTTGGGATGGAGGACCTGTGCTCATCACGAGGACTGCAGACATGAATCAAACTACCCTACGATCGTAGAAACAGCCCAAATTAATTACGTAAGTGTAACAAATGTATTAATATGTTATTCATGGCTACCATTTGTTCTCTGTTATGTATGTTATCAATATGTTGAACAGCCTGGAATTTACCACCTGTTAAAGCACAATTTGTAAATTTCAGCACCAAACCTTACACTTCTGTATGTTATTTATATAAAGGGGAATACAAACGGAATATGAATCACAATAAAAATGTAACCAAAAACGTGTAAGATATTTACACATGATTTAAAGCTATTTACCAATCTTAATTTTTAAACCTAATCCAATGTGTACTTCTAAATTTTTTTTTGCATAAATGGGAAATAAAATATGTCAGAAATGTTATCAAAATTATTTAAAAAAAATTAATAATATGCCCTAATACATAATAAATTATTTTGATAAGATGTTGTAATTTATAAAGATATGTTAAATATAACTTGTTGTTCGAACAAATGAACAAACAAACATTTTTTCAGCAATTTTCAATAATTTTAACCTGATATTATAAACATAAAATTAACTGACATACCAGTACAGTTCCTGCAGGCCTATTTTATAAATTTACAATAAAAAAAAAGTGAGAAATTTCTTTTGTAATTAACAGAATAAGAAATTAGCATTGTAAAATGTGCTATAAGGACTGACATTTATCTATATACTGTTTGATCGATGTAAAGGTCCAATTAAAAAAAAAGAAGAGAGTCAATATCTAGTGACACAGTTTTGACAGCTAAATTATTTAGTTTGACAGTAGATAATCAGATATGTCTTAAATTAAATTAAAATTACATAACTAATGACAAATAAACAGCTGGTTTAGGAAAGCTCTGGTTATAAATCGATACCAGAGAGTATTTCCTGACACAGTTGGGTATACTGTCCTTTGTCTCCAGAGATCCGTCGTACTTGTAGTCCATTATGTGTTACTCCTTCACAAACTTCCAGTTCTAATTTTACGTCCGAGTTTTCAACTTTAAACACTGTGTCCGAGCACTGATAAACACGTTCTTGTTCACGTTCTATCACTCGTTCTCGTTCCAATAATATTCTCTTTAATTCGAGTTGAATATGTTCTACTGTTCGTGTGGAGGTCAGATTTATATTTGAGTTTGATTTGACAGTGGGTCCTTGGGAATGAAGGCGTTGAACCAAATCACCATTGTAAATTTGATTCATTTGAAATTGTACAATATTATTAGCGTCAATATGAGGAGAATGTTGTAATTGATGGAGATATGCTAGAGGAGTACTATCCCACACAGATTCCCCAGGGGGAATTCTGGCCAAATGTGTATTTACAATATTACCAAATACATGATAGTCTAAGGGAACAGACTGTTGGAATGTTTGATAATGTTCCGGTGCCTGTTGTCTTTGTGTATTATTGACTGTAGAATGTTGACTACCAGATAAACTATGTGCTGTAGTATAAGATTCATGTTGTGAGCTGTGTACTGTTGTACTAGGAGTTACAGGATACTGTTGATCAGGTGAACTATGAGATCGTTCCGTGTGAGAATCAGAGTCCTCCATTGAAGGATCGCTATCTGACGTCACATCAGTCACATGACCATGTGTATCGGTAATACTGATTTGTGGCTTTTGTGTAAATTTTTGCTGTTTTTTATCACAGATATTTTCTTGAACTTGCATTTCATCCTCACTTTCACATCGAGGCGATTCATCAGCATGATCTTGTGAATCTTCTCTAATTGATTGAAGATTCTGGAAATTTGCTAAATTAGGTGGCGGACTGCTCCTCTGATGAGATTGTGAAAAGACTTGATAGAGCTGATTATAGCTCTGGGGTGGGGAATCTGTTCTCTGATTCCCTGCAGGTGGACTATTACGGTTTGGATTCTGAAGATGCAATCTCTGTAGATGCTGATATAATTCTTGACTAGGTTGATTGTGTCGCTGAAAACTTGGTGACCCAGGCACTAATGGGGGTGAAGGAATTGGTGAATGCTGAATGGCTGGACTCTGTAACATATTAATAACAGCTGTTAATAGAGAACATTCAGGTCATTGAATTGTTAAAATAATCTCTACAAGAAATTTTCTAATTGGAAGCCAGTTCTGTCTAAATATGATAAATGGTCCCTGAAAGTGTAAACAAAATATAGTAAAAATTTAAACTGAACTTTATGTTTTCATTTTTAACTTTGCAACAGGAAATACGTAAATTTGCCATAGGCAGTTGATATCCAAAGCACAATACAAAAGCTATTTGTATAATGTGTCAATCTAAACATTGTTTTGTAATTTAATTCTAACCTCAATCAGAATGTCAGTATTTTCTGTACAATAATAAAATTTAGTCAATGTTGATCTTTTGGAGCTTAACAATAGATTTTCTTTGTAAAGTTGTCTACTTTTAAAGATTATAATTCCATCAAAATGTGTCCGTCCTGACAATCTTTCCACATAATAAGCTTAAATGGGAACAATTGACAGCAACTTATTCATTTCAATAGTTCTTAATTATATGTATATATAGTTCTTAGCAATTGTACAATGTACACAAATTATATATATTGTGTACACAGAGATATCCAAGGTATTTTGATTGTACTTCTACATGTAATAAATAGCTTCTATACTAAAAATAAAATATTTAAAAGGTCCATAAATAGGTGTGGTACACACAAAGCTTAATAATATCACACCTAAGGGAAAGCTTTATAGAATATGTAGAACGCACACAGCCTAATAATATCATGTCTAAGGGAAAGCTATAAGTATCAGTGGATATAATACACGATTCTTAATAGTCTTTAAATGGTTTTTGTTTTTTGTTTTTTTTCCAAAATGAATGTGAGCTGTTAAAAGCATCTTTTTTTTTTTATGATATTGCCTTTGTAATACAATTGCAATCATTTAATGAAAAATACATCATTATGTTTTTTCAATATAAAAATGTTGTTCCTTTCAGGCCTCTTGTTGCAATAACTGTATGGACAAGAAGCTCCATTGTATTTGATGTTCTGATGATATATCGTATAATGAAAATAGGTTAATATAAAACTAAATACCATAAAAGTAAATGAAAACAATGAATTTCAAAAGTTTGACCATTAGGTCATGTATGTTTAAAAAAAGGCTGAATTTGAAATTAAACTGCACTTAAAATATAAGTGTCATGGTTTATAAATATTATCAAATTGGGTCTGACCAAGGTAATTAAAACAGAAACCAATGTACTTACATTATAAGAAAACTAGAGGCTCCCTGGAGCCTGTAATCGCTCACCTCGCTCAAATTGGCCATGTGGTTTTAGAGAATAGTATTATTTACCAACGCATGGGTGGATGATGGACAGATGACAGACGCTAAGCGATGGCAACAGCTGATGGGAGTTAGCTTACACAGGTGTTTTCCCATGCAATCCTATGTACGCTTTGGACCAATGGGTCTTGGACCCCATTGACCCCAGGACTTCATTGATACAATTTTCAATCCTCATGATCTATCAGTGTTCTACACCAAATATCATTGCACTGACATTATTGGTTCTGAAGATTTTTTTAATATTTAATCAATTTTACCCTATTGGTCCCCTTGTTGGCCTTTCCCCTAGCAAGCTGAAACTGTTGGATATAATTTTGAATGGGGGCCATTATAGCAAAGTTTCATTCAAATTGGCCTAATAGTTTCTGACAAAACAGTTGATAGGTGTTTTTCCATTGAATCCTATGTAAGTTTGGTCTAAATTGGCTCAGTGTTTTCTGAGGAGAAGATTAAAATGTGAAAAGCTAACAACAGACGACGACGGATGGCAAAAGCTCACTTGGCCTTTGGCCAGGTGAGCTAAATATTTACTCTTTTGATCCCTTCTTTAAAATAAAATAGGTCCAAAAACCACAAATCAAACTTTGTCTTTATTTTGATATATCCTTGTCTTCAACAAAAATAATAAATGAGATATTCAACAGAGCATGAAAACCATTTGTTAACATGTTTCTGTTGTTTTAAGTTAACCATTTGTTAACATGTTTCTGTTGTTTTAAGTTTTCCTAAGAAAATACCATGACTGAAGATATAGAAATGTCAAAGAAACAGGATACATGTTTAATGAAGAAACTAAAACAAAGAAGAAATGATTACATAACGGTGCAGTCAGTTTTCCTGCTACTAAGTACATGCTGACTGCATGACATTGATTTTTATTTAAAGGGGCATTATCTGCCAAAATCATAGATTTTTGTTACCCATAAAAACTATCAGATATGATTGATGCCTTAATAAAACGTGTCTGTAACTTATAAATGCTATGAAATGTACGTGCATCGGGGAAAAAAGGGGCAACTGCTCATGTTTTGAGATCGATCAAGATATGGACGCCATCTTATTAATTATCGGCATTGTTTACAGAGTTTGCCGAATCGTCATTAAATCAGTACAACAATGCACTTATTTCTTATTTTCTGTGAATCTGCTTTTAGTCGGCGTTAATTACGGACAAAGAACCATGCAAGTTTGCAGTTAATAAGCGACAAAATACAAATTATTTGTTTTTACCTGTCACTAGTAAGGTCAGTTGCATATGGAGAAAGCGAGGTCAAATTATTTGCTTGCAAGGAAATAATAAATCGATGGTAATTTTCGTTCTCAAAAGGTAAAAAGTGGTACGATAAGCTGTTTTATGTGAAATATTTACCTTTATTTCATCATTTTAAAGCTATTTACCAATTTCCAAAACATATAGTTTTTTTGGTCAAAATCGTAGCTAATAAAAGATGAAAAAAATGTAAAAATTTAGACAATGTATGGTAAATATACTGATCAGATAAACTATGAATAATATTCTCCAAATAAAACCATGACAAAAAATAAAACAAAATTCTAGCAAGCATTTTAATTACAAATATGTGCAATATAATTACAAATACTTGTGTTAAATCTACAAATGAAATATTCAGAAATAAATTATGTCTGTTTTATTACTGCCAGTGCCTCTGCAAGTGGACTATTAGTCCCAGAGGGTATCATCTGCCTAGTAGTCAGTGTTTCAGCACCAACACGATTTGTAATATGTATTCAAGGAGAGCTACTTGTAGCTGTTGGCTGTTAGTAATCCTCGTTAATTAAATAAAGAATTAAATCTAATATTTAAATTAAAATTAACAGTTCCTAAATATGCAATTATTATTAAAACTAAGATTAACTCTGATTCATCTCCCTTTGGCATCAACAATCTCAGCAGATTTTGGCGATCCTGTTTAAGCTCTTTGGTTTTCTTGCTCCTAAATATTTTAAAATTATTTGTTTTTTCAGTCTTTTAATATTAAGACGGTTACAACAGAAACATGTCATGCACATTTAATTACATTTTCTTTTTGGTGACTGGTGTGGACTCTCATGGCCTAAATTTGTAATCAAGATGGCATTTCCATGCAAAAATACATAAATTTTCTCATATGACAATGACAAATGACAATAGATGAACCAAATGACAACATGAGATACACTATATCCTCCACGAACCAAATGACAACATGAGATACACTATATCCTCCACGAACCAAATGACAACATGAGATACACTATATCCTCCACGAACCAAATGACAACATGAGATACACTATATCCTCCACGAACCAAATGACAACATGAGATACACTATATCCTCCACGAACCAAATAACAACATGAGATACACTATATCCTCCATGAACCACATGAGATACACTATATCCTCCACGAACCAAATGACAACATGAGATACACTATATCCTCCACGAACCAAATGACAACATGAGGTACACTATATCCTCCACGAACCAAATGACAACATGAGATACACTATATCCTCCACGAACCAAATGACAACATGAGGTACACTATATCCTCCACGAACCAAATGACAACATGAGGTACACTATATCCTCCACGAACCAAATGACAACATGAGGTACACTATATCCTCCACGAACCAAATGACAACATGAGATACACTATATCCTCCACGAACCAAATGACAACATGAGATACACTATATCCTCCACGAACCAAATGACAACATGAGGTACACTATATCCTCCACGAACCAAATGACAACATGAGGTACACTATATCCTCCACGAACCAAATGACAACATGAGGTACACTATATCCTCCACGAACCAAATGACAACATGAGATACACTATATCCTCCACGAACCAAATGACAACATGAGATACACTATATCCTCCACGAACCACATGACAACATGAGATACACTATATCCTCCACGAACCAAATGACAACATGAGGTACACTATATCCTCCACGAACCAAATGACAACATGAGATACACTATATCCTCCACTTTTGTAAAGTAAATGGAAAATCATACCTTTCTTTTATCAAATTACAATGCTTAGCAGTACCATTTGAATTATATTACTACAAGATGACTATTATAATTATTAATTGTTAACTGACTGTATTTTGCCACTAGACTATGATTCCCTGTTATGTAGACTATGATACTACCTACATCATCTCACACTACAGAATGTGCTAACTTCTGAAAAGCATAATACTGTTAATTTGATACCGTTATATGGGAAAATAAATTTTTTAAATAATAACGCAATATAACATAAAATACTGACAATAAAAAAAATCATGCAAAATTATTTCTAAAGGCATGCTATAGATATTCCAAAAATATTTCTAAATTTTAATGTATTTAGATAACAAATATTTAAAAAAAGGAAGGTGGGGGATGGCACACCTACCCAGCATGATACAACTAAATGCTTAAAGGCATATTGTCTACCACAATCGTCATTTTTTTCATACCCAAAATTATTGTCGTAAATGATTTGCTTAAGCTAACATTAAACAGTTATGCTGCAAAAGATACGATTTGTGTTCTTTTTTTTGGACAAAAAAGACCCAAAACTATCGCTATTGGAATTATTGTCCATGATGACAAGAATTCAATTTAACCCGACTCTATTCATATGACCTTCTATGTGAACCCATCTTGAGCATGCACACTGTTTAGAAACAATAAACAACATGTGGTTCTTGGGCAAAAGAGAAAGTGTCAACGTGTGGAAGAAAGTGGACTTTGACGGATTCAGAGAGAAAGAGGAATAGAAGTGCAGTATCTTCCAAATGGAACAAATGCAGAATATATGTAGGGGATCAGATGGACTGTTGGAACGAACTTAAGGAAGTGCTACGCGTCCAAACTCGTGCTGAAGTGGCAAAGATTTTGCTTGACAGGTAAGCCAAGGCATGTTGCCTTCTTTTCTCAAACGTTTTTCATATTTTATGAATTTATGATGATGCCTATGATCATTTTCGGTAGATATTATTCAATATATGTAATTTTGCACCTGGCAAGAGCAAATTATTGTCAATGAGTAGCATAAAACGGCCGTTTTTGCGAGGTAAACAAACACGACATGCTGCAGCATCCGGGTTACTGGCATAAAAATAGATAAAAATAGATTTGGCCTCGCTCAGGTCAGTGCATAATTAATTAGCTTCCAGTAACGATGGTCAGCTTTTTCAAATTCACCAATAATTCGGTGTTTAATCTTCATTTTATGAAGGTCAGTATGGAAAACGACAATAATTTTGGGTATGAAAAAATTACGATTGTGGTAGACATTATGCCTTTAAACAAGCAAATTAAAAAAAGAAAAAAAAGTGTGGACTTTATAATTTGCTAACCAATCAACTCTCATGATTTGTCCGACTGGTGTCAACATTAATCATTAAGCGAGGACTTAAGATCTGACACACTGCCCATATCAAGAGTTGGTGAAACAAGATGATTTATATAACTTAACATTTATTTTCTATATGGAAAGATTATGAGTAATTTAATAATTGCCATTCCCTTCTTTTTATTGCTAAGAGCCACACAGTATATTTCAGCTATGCAATTCAAATTTTTGAATTTTACCATCTTGTTTCCTAAACAGGTTAGCCAGAATCTTATTCTTTCTATTATATTAGCATTAATATTATTTTGAAAAGAGAAATCCTAAGGACTTTTCCAGGAAAAAATACCTGGTAGGGTCGGAACGCCATTGATTTTTTTTATCTAGGTGGGGGGCGTAAAACGTATTTCTTTTCTGGGGGTTGTTGTCAAATTTCTATTTAATTAATCGCGGTTGTCAGTATTTTTACCATTTCGGTATATTAAAATAGACCTACTTACTTGTTCCACGATTTTCGCTTCTTTTGCGCGATTTTTAAGCCAAATTGTCTCCCTTTATCTTCCGAAATATTCCGAATGATGTTATGTAAACAAACAAACAAATGCTTTATTGTCAATCAAGACGCCCACAATGAGCAGTATTATCAATAAAAAAAATTAAAAATAATATCACAGTATACAATTGATTCACATAATAATTTTTTCAATGGATAGGACAATACAACCAAAAAAAAACCAACATTTAGTAAGAAATATAGTTATAATGGTTGTATTTTAGTTCTAACAAGGACAGAGACCCATTGAATTCACAATTTAATTAAGGCAGAGTTCTAGCAGTACTATACAAATTAGTAGCAGCATGATGCATCAAAAAAAAAAAAAAAAAAAAAAAAATGTTATTTAATAATTTAATAATTTACTAAGTATTGTTATCCCTAATTAGTGGGTGTTACTGGTTATGATATTATTTCTCTTATTATATAATTTTGTTAATAAAGCGTATAACTGATTATAAATGTAGTGATCATCTGCTGAAAGAAGCCAGACAAATTTACTTTTATTGTCCAAAAATTTAAGGTTAGAGAAGTGAGATTCAATTTGATCCAGAATCTCCCTCCTAGTGTTGGCTAGTGAGGGACACTCCAAAAGAAAGTGGATCTCATTTTCCACATCTAGCTTGCACAATCTACATATTCTTTGTTCAGCTGGAATATTCATATATCTTCCTTTTTCAATCTCAAGTTTATGTGAGCTAATACAAAATTTAGTTAAAATGTTTCTCTGGTTATATGTTCCCCAATTCAGATACGGTTCAAAAACAAACTGATCTTTAAATAATCTATATGTTCTAAGTTTATTACCACATGAATTATGTCTCTTATCATTATATAGCTCACTCTTCCAGGTATTTTTGTATTTCATATAAAGACACTGGAATATATAATTTTTTTAGTGTGGATTTAAGGTTAAATATTTTACATTTATCCATATCAAAATAGTCTATAACTTCAGTAATATTTCTATACCAGGATCTTTTATTTTCTAGATGTAATTTTCTTGATGCTTCAAAAGCTTCGGCAACAAGACCAGTACAAATTTCATTTCTATTTTCTAGGTGGGGGTCATTTTAAGTATTTATATTTATGTGGTGGTACCTCAAAAATAATTAAAATTCTGGTGGTAGTACCCCAAATTATTGACAGAGTTCCGACCCACCCCAGGTTTTTTTCCTGGAAAAGCCCTAATATATTTTAAAGAATTATTCAATGAACTAGAGTTTTAAACTAGATTGTATCACCCAACTGCAGTGTGGGAAATGACCGCTCGCCAACTCGCCAAACGTGAGTGGAAATTTCGGGTGGCGAGTAATGTCCACTTTATACTCGCCGGTCTGGCGAGTAGGAACTAGAAAACGCTTGCCACGATAACTGGTTTACTGCTTTAAAATATCATAGCTCCCAAACAGTTAAATTTTCTGTTAACTGTGTCATTTATCCAACATTTTATTAATCATTGTACTCGATAAGAAAACATTCCGCCATGACACTTCATTTCTGTCAACAGAAAAATTAAGTTTACAATCCCGACCCCGCATGATTTTGCCAAGGTCGATTTCACGATTAAATGAAATATTGTTTCATTACAAATAGATGTGACGACTTTTAAAATTAATTCAAATAAAATAATTTGGTTTTGAAATATTTCAAACGAATTTGTAGCGAAAACCTACGCGAAAACATAAAGTTAAATATGTGTTGGAACCGGGTTTGACACACATGTTTTATAACGCGCATTAAAACTTAAAAGACGAAGACAACGAAATTGAGGAAGAAGAAATCAACGCAGCTCTTAAGAGAATGTTGATCCTTTTTGACCAAGTTAATGATTTGTCAAAATCTGCAAAATAAATTGTTGAACATTACTGTATTGTTTATTTGGTATTTGTTGGCGAGTTTAAAAAAAAATGTCACTCGCCAAACATGGTGAGCTCTATTTCATTTTGGCGAGTACTTGTTTCAGTCCACTCGCCATTTTGGCGAGTGTTTGAAAAAAATGGTTTCCCACACTGCAACTGGTAAAGAAGATTAAATGAACTACTGCCTATCATATCACATGTTACATTTGAAGCCAAGAGACCATGGAGTATTCATTAGTATAAAATTAAATCTTTAGTTATCATGATGCTACTTCATTCCAAATACAACTGTATTTCTATTCCTGGTTCTTATGAAGAATTTTGACATTTTTACTAATGCAGTCGATTTTAAACTTTGGATCACAAGGGCTATAACTAAATTGACTCTGGGGCATAAATTACAGCTCTGTGGAATATACGTATCACAATGATACTAAACAATGAATGGAGCAGCATTTCTATTGTTGATTCTTGAGAAGAAAATTTTATAGATTTACACAATTTCTCCCATTTAGGCCCCTCCACATATAGAGGATCATTCATGCCAGTTTGGTTCTGTGTAGTTGAACAGTCTAGAAGGAGAAGATAATAACTTGACGACATATGACAGACACGAAATGATACTGAAAGCACACATGGCCTTTGGGCATGTAAACTAAAAATAAATGTTATAGTACAGCAAGCTTTATTACAGAAGACAACTATTTAACCATACCAGTATAAAACCTAAAACTATTGATAATTAAGTTAGTAAGAAACATCTGCATATTTTGTGATATAAGCTCTCCTATAATTAAATAAATTTACCCAATCGCATTACAATAAATGCATGATAGTACTATGATCTGGTCTCAAATACTGTTTTTTCGTTCCCTCTACAATCAAAAGTGTTTTATTTAGTTTTTACATAATCCCTACTACTAACTCAATACAACTCACAGTAGACACATTAATCTTATTATCACATTTTTATATAAACTGGATCTGTCTTTATTCTACAAATCTACATCTTGCTAAAAAATATCTTGAAGTGTTCCATATCCTGACCACCATGCCCCAGAGCCATGTAAGTGTACATTTCACTTGCCTATTTTTACACAAAATATGAACAAATACTTCCAATTAAAATCCACCTGTTACAAACAATGTATGTAAATATATTGTCAAAACTCTCCATTATTTTTAAGGAATGGAGAATTATTGTTCTCTTTGTACTTTAGATACTATACACAGACTTTTTTTTGTTACAAGATTAATAATTAATAAAAAATTAATAAAGTACAATGGGTGGATTTTAAGTTGGAGAATGTCCTCTTATCTCTCCATTCCTTAAAAACAATGGGCCTTGGCTCCATTATTATTAAGGAATGGAGAGTTACTCGGACATTCTACTATACGTAAACATCCTAGATTTCCAAGAAATATTTAAGACCCATATTTGTAAGGGGAAAGAACACTGTCACATATTTAATGTAGAATCCATTGTAGAGGACCATCCAATCACATTACAGACATATTTTGTAGAGGACCATCCAATCACATTACATACATATTTTGTAGAGGACCATCCAATCACATTACAGACATATTTTGTAGAGGACCATCCAATCACATTCCAGACGTATTTTGTAAAGGATCGTCCAATCACATTACAGACATATTTTGTAAAGAACCATCCAATCACATTCCAGACATATTTTGTAGAAGACCATCCAATCACATTCCAGACATATTTTGCAAAGGACCATCCAATCACATTCCAGACTTATTTTAAGAGGACCATCCAAACACATTCCAGACATATTTTGTAGAGGATCGTCCAATCACATTACAGACATATTTTGTAAAGGACCATCCAATCACATTCTAGACATATTTTGTAAAGGACCATCCAATCACATTCCAAACATATTTTAAGAGGACCATCCAATCTCATTCCAGACATATTTTAAGAGGACCATCCAATCTCATTCCAGACATATTTTGTAGAGGACCATCCAATCACATTCCAGGCATATTTTAAGAAGACCATCCAATCACATTCCAGACACATTTTAAGGGGACCATCCAATCACATTCCAGGCATATTTTAAGAAGACCATCCAATCACATTCCAGACACATTTTAAGGGGACCATCCAATCACATTCCAGGCATATTTTAAGAGGACCATTCAATAACATTCTAGACATATTTTAAGGGGACCATCCAATCACATTCCAGGCATATTTTAAGAGGACCATCCAATCACAACCCAGACATATTTTAAGAGAACCATTCAATCACATTCTAGAAATATTTTAAAGGGACCATCCAATCACATTCCAGACACATTTTAAGAGGACCATCCAATCACACTCCAGACATATTTTAAGAGGACCATTCAATCACATTCTAGACATATTTTAAGGGGACCATCCAATCACATTCCAGACACATTTTAAGAGGACCATCCAATCACACTCCAGACATATTTTAAGAGGACCATTCAATCACATTCTAGACATATTTTAAGGGGACCATCCAATCACATTCCAGACACATTTTAAGAGGACCATCCAATCACTCCAGACATATTTTAAGAGGACCATTCAATCACATTCTAGACATATTTTAAGGGGACCATCCAATCACATTCCAGACACATTTTAAGAGGACCATCCAATCACACTCCAGACATATTTTAAGAGGACCATTCAATCACATTCTAGACATACTTTAAGGGGACCATCCAATCAAATTCCAGACTTATTTTAAGAGGACCATCCAATGACATTCCTGGCATATTTTGCAACTAATGTATTAGGAGTACAGGCAGTTAACATCACATCCAACAATATCTCAATAATACTGTTCCAGCCTTTCATTACTGGACGAAACTGGAGTACCCAAAGAATATCACCAACCTAATGAGGTAACTGACAAAGTTGATCATATAAGGTTGTATCATGCACACATTGCCATTATGTTTATCCAGAACTGAAATATTGTTGAAAATGGCGTTAAACACATAACTCCAGAAAACAATTAAACAAATGGTTTAAGAGAAAATGACTTCAATGTGACAAGATTCCAGACGACAATCAATGCCCCATGACGACAGAAACTTGCATAAGATAATTGATTTAAGATATACTTCTATCATGTAGCACAAGATTGCTTCAAGCCATAAGACAAGAAAACATGCTTAAACTCCTCTTAGGTTCACCTAAATTGTAGCTGGGGTCGTTTTATTGCCACAAATGACCCTAATATTTTTTTCAGGAGAAGTAACTGGACAAATGAAATATTCCTAGTAATGATGAAAAAGACGAGTCAAGAGAAAAACAGAATTAGTTGAGTACACAATATATTACCTAAAGATGACAGGATAAACAGCTCTATATGGAGATAAGATGTCGGAAGTGGAAGGCATAGATTTATGTCTGAAGTGGATAGCATAGATTGATAGATTTCCACAACTAGCAGAGTAATCCACTAAGAATGTATTTGCTATTTTTCCCAAACCAAAATATCATGCAACTCTTAAATGAAGAAGAAATTGGACATGAGAAAAAAATGGCTCTATTCTATAGACACATCATTTATACTAGAAATTATCTCTGGTGGCCAAGTTGCTCAATCGTTTAGAACAAAATGAGGAATTTTTTAAGGGGACTTTCCATACATTATTTCTGCAAAGTTTGTTTCCAATTTGTCAAGTTGTTTCAGTAGAGAAGATTTTAAAGTTTTGGCTAATCAGAAACTTGAATTGCCTCTGGCGGCCTTGCTGTTTGATTGATTGGAACAACATGACGATTTTTTAGAGGACTTTCCATACATCATTCCTGTTAAGTTTTGCTCTAATTGACCATGTAGTTTCAGAGAAGACTTTTTTATATTTGACCACTCAGAAATCTGAATTGTTCTGGTGGCAATGTTGTTTAAAAATCGGAATAAAATGAGATAGTTTTCCTTCACAGCTCAGCATGCCCATTCACGTACTGCAGTACGTGTTTCACGTAGAATAAAAATCATGCACGTATAATTGAAAGAACCCTGCGTGCGTGCACGTAAAGAACCTGTTGCAAGCACTGTATAAAAATTACCTTTTGTTTACAATTCACTTCAAAGTACGTATAATAGAGTTGTTCTGATTAGTTAATTTCTGCAATATCATCCAATCAGAGCGTTCCTTGCATATTTTAAGTGAGATGATATGATTTATAGATCGCCCAATTCTATTGGCTTCTTATTTTTTAATTGTCCAATAAGAAGAACTGTTACTGTTAATAAAACCCGTAATATTTACAAAAAACAGCATGGGCAACGACCTACTTGGTATTATATTATGCAGCGATCCTTGAATGATTTCTTCACCAAAAATAGAAACGAAACTGTTTTAAAGAAAACATGACAGTAACAGCGACGATGACAGTGCCGATCCTAACAATAATGTAACTAATGTCAGTGAACCAGTGCCAACACCGGCAAAAAAACCTAAACGGCCAAAAAACTTTAAGCATCAGAAAATAACAGTTCAAATTATGCACTCAAAACAACAGCAAATTGAAATTTTATTTCATATGCTTAAAAAAACAACAACAACATATACAAAAACTGGACATTTGAAATGAGAAAGATGCAGTTCATTTTCTTTGTACCCCCAAATGAAGAGTTAGAGGGTACATTGCACCCCCAAAAATTTGGATGTACCTCCAAAAATTAAGGTAAAAGGGTACATGTACCTCCAGATGAAAAAACTTGTGGGCATGCTGCAGCTTGGTTTCAATAGGCCTAGTATTTTCAAAGAAGGATTTTTTTTTTTGCATTTAACAAATCAGACTTAAATTGCCTCTGGCAGCAATGTTGTTCGACGATCAGAACAAAAGAGGTATTTTTGTAGATGATCTTTCATACATCATTCCTGCAAAGCTTGGTTCCAATTGGCCTAGTAGTTTCAGAGAAAAGATATTTTTTGTTTTTGACAAATCAGAAATAGGAATGGCCTCTGCAGCCATGTTGCTCTACTGTTCAGAACAAAATTAGATGCATTTCTACAAATTCTGATTACAACTGACCAAAAGGTTTCAAGACGAGAAGATCAAAATGTGAATTGCTAATGATAGACGACGACATGACCTTTGGGGGTCAAGTGAGCTAAAGAAAAAATCATAAAAAATTGAGGAGATCGTACCAATAACACCATGACATGACCTTTGGGGTCAGGTGAGTTAAAAAAAAATCATAAAAAATTGATGAGACCGTATCAATACCACCACCATCAGATTTAAAACATTATTTAACAGTATTTTTGTTCCTAATGACCAATGTTATTTTATGTTACAATATTGAGTTCAATTATACCAACGCAGTGAAATATTTACATGCCTTACCACTCAATCATGCTAAAAGCTTTTTTTCTGTATTGCATTCTGGGTAATCTATCTATCTAGCATCATAATAATACCTGTATAAACCAGTGTAATAAAATCGTAGATATCAAATTTAGTGTGCACAACGCGTCCCTGGAATAACCTTCATCAGATACGCTCAAAGTCCAAAGGTTGGAAACCCAAATAATTTTAAAAGTTTTGGGAACAAGTAATCCAAAGAGCTTAATAGGATTGTCAAAATCAGGTGATATTAACCTACAGAAGGGTCAATTATCAGCTACGGTGATATTAGCCTACAGAAGGGTCAATTCTCTGTTTTCCAGTATATTTCTATAAAGAGGTTTGCAATGCTAAAGAATCTATATTACTACATCCTTTCTTTTTTCACAATACACTTAAAACAAAAGCTTGACCATTAAAATTTAACTATCAAGTAGAGAAATGTGATAATCCACTGGAAGTAGAAGGAGAATTTGTTTCTCTTATGACCAAAATGTCAAAAATATTTTCAAATTGTTAATAAATGACTGTCAAATGGAAATTGGCAGGAATTCTCATTCAACCACAGTGGTGATTAAAAATATTACGAACATTTCACCAACTGGTAAAACACACTTAGAATGGGAGAAAATCTATCTTCTCAAAATGTGTGATTTTAAGTCCTATGAAGTCAAATGAATATTTAAAAACAATGCTATGTAAATTTTCCCAGAATGCAATACATAAGTTGGGAGATGACAAAAAACAAACCTTTGTCACAAATACTTAGGGAAAGACTTTTTGTTGATTGATGCATAATCCTTAAAACAGAATACATATATATGTGTAATGCTAAAAATGTAATAAAAAATAAACAAAAACAAACAAACGTAAAAAAAATAAATAAACAGTAATAACATATCAAGATGAAAATAAAAAATAACTAAAAATTTTACAAAAATACAAGATGCAACAGTAGAACCTGTCTAATCCGACACACCAAGGGACCAGGGAAATGTGTTGGATTGTAAAGGACGTCGGAATACTCAGGTTTTATTTTAGTTAACAGAAAGACTTTGTGACCATAAATTTTTGTCGAATGTCACAAGATGTCAGAAAACTCAGGTGTCAGATTGCACAAGTTTCACTGTAGTAGCTGTGAAAATAAGATATTTTTGCACCCGAATTATAAGAAATTACGTGTATATTGTAACTACTGCCTGTAAATACAAATTCTCAGAATGGAAATTTCTTAATTTTACATTTCTTTTTCTTTGAAGTGCAGAATAGTTAAATTTGGTTGCAATTTGAGGATTCTTGAAAAGAGGTATATTAACAGAATTAATAAATTAAACAACAGGTTCCACATGATTGTAAAAACTCTACTGGTTAGGCTTCAAATTGTTCAAATTGAAAAAATTAGCAGTACTAATATATTCTACTTAACATATCAAAAAAATCTAAATGACATTTTTAGTTCTTTAAACTAAGATGTAGTCTTTGTTCCATTCTAACTTCAAATGTAGAAATTTTAGTAATTTAAGAAATTTCTATTTTGAGTAATGACTGTCATAAACCCTCCCAAGATTGCCAAGAACCATCTCAATCATGTTTGGGTTGGTTTGGATCAGTGGATTCACAGTGGAAAATGACTATACAAATTGATAGGGCTATTCCATGCAAGTTGGGTATGATATGATGGTCCAGTGATTTCCGAGGAAAATATTCATTTGTGAAACACGAACAAATACAATGAACAAAAAAACAGACAATGAGCACATGATGATAATAGCTACCCAATATTTTCCTATTTTGAAGAGAAGACATGATATCAATGTTTTTAATAGAATTTCATAGGTCATCCAATAGTGGCTATGGCTGTGGGCGGCTGAGTGAATAAGGTTGTTGACTTCTGATCAGAAACCTTACATCACTCACATTTATACCCATCTTTAATGGCATCTCTAAAAATTCTATATACCTTCCGAAAATGTGAAATTTAGGTCTCTTTTAGACCCCTTTTTGGAATAATTTTGTATGGTCCATCAATAACTTATGAAGATGATGATCTTGTATTAAAAAAAAAATAATAAAAAAAAAATCCATTGAAATTAGATGAAAAACAAAATAAAGTGAAAATTATGAGAAATAAAGATGATTATGATATCAGTAACTAGAGGCTCAGGTGAGCCTGTATCGCTCACCTGACATAAATAAGTCCTCTTAAGAATGTCTGCATGCTGAATACATCTAAGTTACTATTCAAATCCCATACTGCCATAGGGTTCTATGTTAAAACTATGTCTGCTCATGGCTGCCATCTTGGATGGAGGTCGTGGTCACCGGACCCAATTTTGAAAGTATACTACACTACCCAAGGACCATCCATGCCATGTTTGCTTTAAATTGGCTGACTGGTTTCAGAAGAGAAGACTTTTAAACAATTTTCCCATAGGGTCCTATGTTAAAACTATGTCTGCTGACGGCGGCCATTTTGAACCGAGATCGGGATCACTGAACACAATTTTGGAAGTTGACCACCTAAGGACCATCGATGACATGTTTGCTATATTGGCTTACTAGTTTCAGAGGAGAAGATTTTAAAACATTTTTTCCCATAGGGTCCTATGTTAAAACTACAGTATGTCTGCTGAAGGTGGCCATCTTGGATGGAGGTCAGGGTCACTGGACACAATTTTGAAAATTGACCACTTAAGGACCATCCATGCCATGTTTGCTTTAAATTGGCTTACTGGTTTCAGAGAAGAAGATTTTTAAATATATTTCCCATAGGGTCCTATGTTAAAACTATGTTCGCTGATGGTTGCCATCTTGGATGGAGGTCGGGGTCACAGGACATAATTTTGAAAGTTGACCACCTAAGGACCATTCATCCCATGTTTGCTTTAAACTGACTTACTGGTTTCAGAGGAGAAGACTTTTAAACATTTTTTCCATAGGGTCCTATGTTAAAATTAAGTCGAGTCATGGTGGCCATCTTGAATTTCCTATCAGCAAACGATTCACAAGTTTAGTACAGGACCACCCAATGATCATTCCTGCAAAGCCACAATTCAATTGGCTTAGTGGTTTCTAACAAGAAGATTTTTAAAATTTCGACCAATCAGAACACATTATAGGCCCTGGCAGCCATGTTGGATTTCCGATCAGCACCAAAAACACAAATCTTGTATATGACCATCCAATGAACATTTCTGCCAGGTTTGGTTCAAATCTGTTTTGTGGTTTCAGAAAAAAAGATGAAAATGTGAAATTCCCATAGGGTCCAATGTTAAACTAAGTCGAGTCATGGTGGCCATCTTGAATTTCCGATTGGCAAACGATTCACAAGTTTAGTACAGGACCACCCAATGATCATTCCTGCAAGTCACAATTCAATTGGCTTAGTGGTTTCTAACAAGAAGATTTTTTAAATTTCGACCAATCAGAACACATTATGGGCCCTGGCAGCCATGTTGGATTTCCAATCATCGCCAAAAACAAATATCTTGTATATGACCATCCAATGAACATTTCTGCCAAGTTTGATTCAAATCTGTTTTGTGGTTTCAGAAAAAAAGATGAAAATGTGAAATTCCCATAGGGTCCAATGTTAAACTAAGTCGAGTCATGGTGGCCATCTTGAATTTCCGATCGGCAAACGATTCACAACTTTTAGTACAGGACCACCCAATGATCATTCCTGCAAAGTCACAATTCAATTGACTTAGTGGTTTCCGACAAGAATATTTTTAAAATTTCAGCCAATGAGAACACATTATGGACCCTGGCAGCCATGTTGGATTTCAAATCAGCACCAAAAACACAAATCTGGTAGAGGACCATCCAGTGAACATTTCTGGCAAGTTTGGCTGATTTCTGTTCAGCGGTTTCAGAGAAGAAGATTTAAATGTGAAAAGCTAACGGACGGACGCTTACCCATGACAAAAGCTCACATGTCCTATGGCCAGGTGAGCTAAAAATGAGAATGAACCTCTATAAAATGTATATCACTGGAATCCATAGATTAACAAGAAATGTGTGCATTACAAAATACGCCCGTCTATATAAATGATCAAACAACTAATCATGTGAGCAGGAAAATTAAGTCCTTTGAGGTTAGCATACGACATAGGGTAAAAATCCTATTTTCCATCATATCAAGTCCAATAACTCTGGAATGGGAAAATCGTCAAAAAAGAAAGGGATCCTTCTCTCTTCACCAGTAAACAGCTGATAAAATTTTAAAAGATTCTAAGAAACACAACTCAAGTTATCGTACGACATAGGATTTGTCTACAGACGGACGGACATGGTGAAACCAGCATACCCCCCTACAACTTCGTTGCGGGGGGTATAATTAGTCTGTTCATTTATCCATCTATCTATTCTTTTTTTTTTTTTAAACTTTTTAAAGCAACAGAGAGAAATTAAATCTCTTTCTACACACGAATAACTGTCAAAAAAGTTTAAGTTTTGAATCTGAGAGATGAAAGTGCTTGCTGATGAAAAAAAAAGAAGCGGAAAACCGCAATGCCAGTCCCCATACACATTCATTTTCTAGCTGTCTGGACCAATTTTGATACATTTTCTTGTTCAAAATGAGGAAATCAGCTGACCAGAGGAAAACTTTCATCTAAGTTCAATTAATTTTTTTTTTAATAATCTCTTTCATTATTAGCTATTCAATAAATGTGTAACAATGATAAGGTTAATTTAAGGTTGACTCTTAATTATTTTGTAGATTTAAGGAATACAAGAAAAAATATTTGTTGGCAAACAAGTACCTGCTGAAAACATACTACAACCAGAGGCTCTCAAGAGCCTGTATCGTTCACCTGGTTATAAAAAGAACCAATTGGTCCTATGTAAAAACTATGTCCTGCAGTGGTAGTCATCTTGGAATTACGATCAACATAAAAAACACAAAGTTTGTAAAGGACCTTCCAATGATTGATGCACAGTTTAGGTTCAATCAGTGCAATAGCTTCAGAGAAGAATATATTTCTGCATTTTCTCCATATGGTCCTGTGTTAATACTATGACCTGTGGTGGCAGCCATCTTGGATTTCCGATCGGCATAAAAAACAAAAATTTGTAGAGGACCTTCCAATGATCATTCCTGGGCAGTTTGGTTTCAATTGTCCAAGTGGTTTCAGAGAAGAAGCGTTTTGAAACATTTTTCCCATAGGGTCCAATGTTAAACTAAGTCCTGCCGTAGCCGCCATTTTGAATTTCATATCGAAACAAAAAACGTAAAGTTTGTAGAGGACCATCCAATGAACATTCATGTACAGTTTGGCTTTAATCATATTTGTAGTTTCTGAGAAGAAGGCATTTGAACATTTTCCCATAGGGTCCAATGTTAATCTATGTATTGCGGTGGTGGCCATCTTTGATTTCCGATCGGCATAAAAAACACACACTTTGTAGAGGACCTTCCAATGATCATTCCTAGGCAGTTTGGTTTCAATTGTCCAAGTGTTTTCAGAGAAGAAGCGTTTTGAAACATTTTTCCCATAGGGTCCAATGTTAAACTAAGTCCTGCTGTAGCCGCCATTTTGAATTTCATATCGGAACAAAAAATGTAAAGTTTGTAGAGGACCATCCAATGAACATTCATGTACAGTTTGGCTTTAATCATATTTGTAGTTTCTGAGAAGAAGGCATTTGAACATTTTCCCATAGGGTCCAATGTTAATCTATGTATTGCGGTGGCGGCCATCTTGGATTTCCGATCTGGATAAAAAATATAAAATTTGTAGAGGACCTTCCAATGATCATTCCTGGGCAGTTTGGTTTCAACTGTCTAAGTGGTTTCAGAGAAGAAGCGTTTTGAAACATTTTTCCCATAGGGTCCAATGTTAAACTAAGTCCTGCCGTAGCCACCATTTTGAATTTCATATCGGAACAAAAAACGTAAAGTTTGTAGACGACCATCCAATGAACATTCATGTACGGTTTGGCTTTAATAATATTTGTAGTTTCTGAGAAGAAGGCATTTGAACATTTTCCCATAGGGTCCAATGTTAATCTATGTGTTGCGGTGGCGGCCATCTTGGATTTCCGATCAGCATAAAAAATATAAAATTTGTAGAGGACCTTCCAATGATCATTCCTAGGCAGTTTGGCTTCAATTGTCCAAGTGGTTTCAGAGAAGAAGCATTTTGAAACATTTTTCCCATAGGGTCCAATGTTAAACTAAGTCCTGCTGTAGCCGCCATTTTGAATTTCATATCGGAACAAAAAACGTACAGTTTGTAGATGACCATCCAATGAACATTCATGTACAGTTTGGCTTTAATAATATTTGTAGTTTCTGAGAAGAAGGTATTTGAACATTTTCCCATAGGGTCCAATGTTAATCTATGTATTGCGGTGGCGGCCATCTTGGATTTCCGATCGGCATAAAAAATATAAAATTTGTAGAGGACCTTCCAATGATCATTCCTGGGCAGTTTGGTTTCAATTGTCCTAGTGGTTTCAGAGAAGAAGCGTTTTGAAACATTTTTCCCATAGGGTCCAATGTTAAACTAAGTCCTGCCGTAGCCGCCATTTTGAATTTCATATCAGAACAAAAAACGTAAAGTTTGTAGAGGACCATCCAATGAACATTCATGTACAGTTTGGCTTTAATCATATTTGTAGTTTTTGAGAAGAAGGCATTGGAACATTTTCCCATAGGGTCCAATGTTAATCTATGTCCTGCAGTGGTGGCCATCTTGGATTTCCGATCGGCATAAATAACACACACTTTGTAGAGGACCTTCCAATGATCATTCCTGGGCAGTTTGGTTTCAATTATCCAAGTGGTTTCATAGAAGAAGCGTTTTGAAACATTTTCCCCATAGGGTCCAATGTTAAACTAAGTCCTGCCGTAGCCGCCATTTTGAATTTCATATCGGAACAAAAAACGTAAAGTTTGTAGAGGACCATCCAATGAACATTCATGTACAGTTTGGCTTTAATCATATTTGTAGTTTTTGAGAAGAAGGCATTGGAACATTTTCCCATAGGGTCCAATGTTAATCTATGTCCTGCGGTGGTGGCCATCTTGGATTTCCGATCGGCATAAAAAACACACACTTTGTAGAGGACCTTCCAATGATCATTCCTGGGCAGCTTGGTTTCAATTATCCAAGTGGTTTCATAGAAGAAGCGTTTTGAAACATTTTTCCCATAGGGTCCAATGTTAAACTAAGTCCTGCCGTAGCCGCCATTTTGAATTTCATATCGGAACAAAAAACGTAAAGTTTGTAGAGGACCATCCAATGAACATTCATGTACAGTTTGGCTTTAATCATATTTGTAGTTTTTGAGAAGAAGGCATTGGAACATTTTCCCATAGGGTCCAATGTTAATCTATGTCCTGCGGTGGCGGCCATCTTGAATATTCGATCGGCATAAAAAAACAGAAACTTTGTAGAGGACCTTCTAATGATCATTCCTGGGCAGTTTGGTTTCAATTGTCCAGGTGGTTTCAGAGAAGAAGCGTTATGAAACATTTTCCCCATAGGGTCCAATGTTAAACTAAGTCCTGCTGTAGCCGCCATTTTGAATTTCATATCGGAACAAAAAACGTAAAGTTTGTAGAGGACCATCCAATGAACATTCATGTACAGTTTGGCTTTAATAATATTTGTAGTTTCTGAGAAGAAGGCATTTGAACATTTTCCCATAGGGTCCAATGTTAATCTATGTATTGCGGTGGCGGCCATCTTGGATTTCCGATCGGCATAAAAAATATAAAATTTGTAGAGGACCTTCCAATGATCATTCCTGGGCAGTTTGGTTTCAACTGTCCTAGTGGTTTCAGAGAAGAAGCGTTTTGAAACATTTTTCCCATAGGGTCCAATGTTAAACTAAGTCCTGCCGTAGCCACCATTTTGAATTTCATATCGGAACAAAAAACGTAAAGTTTGTAGAGGACCATCCAATGAACATTCATGTACAGTTTGGCTTTAATCATATTTGCAGTTTCTGAGAAGAAGGCATTTTAACATTTTCCCATAGGGTCCAATGCTAATCTATGTCCTGCAGTGGTGGCCATCTTGGATTTCCGATCGGCATAAAAAACACACACCTTGTAGAGGACCTTCCAATGATCATTCCTGGGCAGCTCGGTTTCAATTATCCAAGTGGTTTCAGAGAAGAAGCGTTTTGAAACATTTTCCCCATAGGGTCCAATGTTAAACTAAGTCCTGCTGTAGCTGCCATTTTGAATTTCATATCGGAACAAAAAACGTAAAGTTTGTAGAGGACCATCCAATGAACATTCATGTACAGTTTGGCTTTAATAATATTTGTAGTTTCTGAGAAGAAGGCATTTGAACATTTTCCCATAGGGTCCAATGTTAATCTATGTATTGCGGTGGCGGCCATCTTGGATTTCCGATCGGCATAAAAAATATAAAATTTGTAGAGGACCTTCCAATGATCATTCCTGGGCAGTTTGGTTTCAACTGTCCTAGTGGTTTCAGAGAAGAAGCGTTTTGAAACATTTTTCCCATAGGGTTCAATGTTAAACTAAGTCCTGCCGTAGCCACCATTTTGAATTTCATATCGGAACAAAAAACGTAAAGTTTGTAGAGGACCATCCAATGAACATTCATGTACAGTTTGGCTTTAACAATATTTGTAGTTTCTGAGAAGAAGGCATTTGAACATTTTCCCATAGGGTCCAATGTTAATCTATGTCCTGCAGTGGTGGCCATCTTGGATTTCCGATCGGCATAAAAAACACACACTTTGTAGAGGACCTTCCAATGATCATTCCTGGGCAGCTCGGTTTCAATTATCCAAGTGGTTTCATAGAAGAAGCGTTTTGAAACATTTTCCCCATAGGGTCCAATGTTAAACTAAGTCCTGCCGTAGCCGCCATTTTGAATTTCATATCGGAACAAAAAACGTAAAGTTTGTAGAGGATAGTGATGGGAATCGGTAACATTTTCAAGATCAATGATCGTTATATCAACATCGACCGATGATCGATCATCGGTGACAATTGCCTGCTAAATGTATTTACTGACTAAAATTAATCAAATAGTCTTTATTTCAAGAGTATGATTGACAAAAGTAAAGATATAAATAAAATTGTATCATAAATTTATAAACTATATTTTTTCCATTAGTAAACATTAACTTAGAACAAAACAAAAGATTGTTTTCCATATGTGTAACACCTGATATAGATAGATAAATAATAGATTAGTCCAAACATGTGTTTGACAAAAGTAAAGATTTGAATAAAATCAAATAATATATTTACAAACTACAATTTTTCCATTTGTAAACATTAACTTAGAACAAAACAAAAGATCGTTTTCCATATGTGTAATACCTGATATAAAATGGACTATTCCGGGAAGTAGATAAATAATAGACTAGTCCAAATATGTGTATTGACTGAGTGTCAAAAGTACGCTTGGACAAAACTGCCAGATGTTTGTCAGTATGAGGGCAAAAAAACCCAGCTGGAATAAAACTGCAATATTTTTGTCAGTATGGATACAAAAAAAAAACAACAAAACAACCAAAGAACAAACAAAGTTAAGCATATATATTTTAGACACTATAGAATCAGAATCGACCACAAGGTTTAAGAATCGTTCATCGGATCGTATGATGACGTCCGACTGATTAGTCGATGTTTCCGATGATCGGTGCACCACTAGTAGAGGACCATCCAATGAACATTCATGTACAGTTTGGCTTTAATCATATTTGTAGTTTCTGAGAAGAAGGCATTTGAACATTTTCCCATAGGGTCCAATGTTAATCTATGTCCTGCATTGGTGGCCATCTTGAATATTCGATCGGCATAAAAAAACAGAAACTTTGTAGAGGACCTTCCAATGATCATTCCTGGGCAGTTTGGTTTCAATTGTCCAAGTGGTTTCAGAGAAGAAGCATTTTGAAACATTTTTCCCACAGGGTCCAATGTTAAACTAAGTCCTGCCGTAGCCGCCATTTTGAATTTCATATCGGAACAAAAAACGTAAACTTTGTAGAGGACCATCCAATGAACATTCATGTATGGTTTGGCTTTAATCATATTTGTAGTTTCTGAGAAGAAGGCATTTGAACATTTTCCCATAGGGTCCAATGTTAATCTATGTCCTGCGGTGGTGGCCATCTTGGATTTCCGATCGGTATAAAAAACAGTAATTTGGTAAAGGACCTTCCAATGATCATTCATTTACAGTTTGGGTTCAGTCAGTTCATTAGTTTCAGAGAAGATCTTTGAAATTTCAGCCAATCAGAGCATATTATTGGCCCTGGCAGCCATGTTGAATATCCGACTGGAACGAAAAACAGTGACTTTGTAGAGGACCATCCAAGGAACATTCCTGCTAAGTTTGGTTCCAATTGGCCCAGTGGTTTCGGAGAAGAAGCTTGAAATGTGAAAAGTTTACAGACGACAGACGCCAGGTGAACTAATAATGTTAGACTTCACAAAAACTCTGTTTAAATTAGATATATTAACACATTGTTGTTAGATTACCTGACAGATTAATATGTATGTCTATTAGTCAAACATATAAAATAAATAGGTCTCCATTGGTTGTTAATTAAAGGTATGACAAGTTTTCATTTGTTGCAGGTTAAAGGTACAAGAGACTTATTTACACTTAAGACTGTATCTAACCTGTAATGAGTGATGAAGTCTGTGTAATGTGTGTTGTTGCTGTAGTTCTGCTTCTTTGCCAGGATCACGATTTCCTACAATATTCTGAAATAACATGAAAAAAAGATGAATTTACTGTAAAATGCTTAATAATATTTAAAAAATATAAAGAAAAGAATAACATGAAAATATTCTACTAACAATAAAAACGATTCCTCGACGATCGGTGTAAGAACATATTCGGTCATTTCTTATTTTTTTTCTTCTTCCTTGTAATTAAGTTGACTATTATTCTGAAAGCTAAATTCCAAATGGCACAATTTCAGACATGTGGTGAACAGACAATTTTAGTAATTTATTTATCTTCAGATTAAATTTAAAATGGCACATTTTCAGTAATGTGGTTTAGTAATTAATTATTCTTCAGATAGATTCTTTTATCAATAATATACCAGAAACAATTCCATGAATTTGCCTCATCAAACAATGCTTCTCATTCTTTATAATTTAGAATATATCTGATAAATTCATTTGTAAAAACAGAACTTTTGTATAAACTAGAATCTATCAAGCCATCACAACAGCATTCTCACAAGTGGTTTATTATCAGTGTGAATTTAATCTAAAATCTGTAAAACACATACGATGCTCCTGCTATGACATATGCATACAATGTACAAGGAATTTACTGCATTTGCTGTACAAACTTGATACTATCTATTCAGAATTATTTAATGAATTTAACTAAGTTGAGCCTAACCACATACACATCTTCAATATGTGTACAAACATCCTGTAAAACTGAAAAGTTCTAAATTGTAAACTGTGGATGTAGTTACCTACACAAACCTTATCTTAAACATGTTTAAGTTCAACAACTTGTAATTTATTCGAAAATTATTCAAATCTTTTTGCTTGTGGGTTTTTTTTTTCATCTCGTTTACCATCGTCTATGCACAACACTGTTTTTCTTGTTTATATTTTTGTACTCATCTAAAATCTTATCTTCTACTGGTGGCATACCACATGGACTCTGAATCAATTGTTTAATTTGAGCTTCCATTAAATAATCAACTCAGGAATTGACATAGAATACTCTTTTCTACATAAATTTTAACTTTTGTTCGGAGTACACACATAAAAGACCTTAGCATACCAAGGGACATAATCCAACTTAAATCTTAATCTTAACCACATGTTACTTTTGACAACATAATAAAACAATTTTCTGTCCACTGTGGTATTGTGACTGAACTTTTGGGTTGTGCTGGTACCCTTAAACTTTAAAATGTAAAATTAATATACTTGTAATTCTTGACACTCATGCTGAAGCTGTTTTAGACTAGTTGAACTGTTATTTCTTGAGGACTGTTGTAGAGCAACGGTCTGATTGTAAATCTTTTCTAAATGAGACTGGTATTTGCTGAGATTCGGCAGACCATCACTTGCTCGTCGTACAGGGGAAAATCTCTCGTTTGGTAAATGCAATGAATTTGTTTCTCGTATTGCAGCTGGAGCTGAAAAAAGATTAAAGTTACCATTTATGTACACCACAAGCTTATTTTGTCGAAGTCGAAGGTATCAATGATTTGACTTAAAATTATCCAAGTGTTCAAGTTATCCCACATAAATTATGCTGAAAGCCACTACGAAAGAACTAAATGCTTAGTTATCAAAGAAAAAGATGTATCCACATTCCAGGCAATGAGGATTGACTGAATTCTACTTTCTATATTTATTGTAAAATAATTCATGTGTATTACCTTTAATAGTTTTCATGGTTCAAGAATATTTTGAATTAAAAAAAACATATCCCTGAAAAAATCATATAATATGATAAGGCAGTAACCAATTGTTTATTACAAGTAAAAATGAAGATCTTTAAGGAATTATTCATTCAAATGATAGAGTGTTTGTTGTTTAATGCAAAGAGAGGACTTTTCAATAGACCAACACGCTGAGTTGAATGTTTGTATGATGCAGCAAATGCCAATTTTATTGTCTGAAACCCACGATCTACCACACTCAAGGTAACCACGATCTACCACACTCAAGGTAACCACGATCTACCACACTCAAGGTAACCACGATCTACCACACTCAAGGTAACCACGATCTACCACACTCAAGGTAACCACGATCTACCACACTCAAGGTAACCACGATCTACCACACTCAAGGTAACCACGATCTACCACACTCAAGGTAACCACGATCTACCACTCAAGGTAACCACGATCTACCACACTCGAGGTAACCACGATCTACCACACTCAAGGTAACCACGATCTACCACACTCAAGGTAACCACGATCTACCACACTCAAGGTAACCACGATCTACCACACTCGAGGTAACCACGATCTACCACACTCGAGGTAACCACGATCTACCACACTCAAGGTAACCACGATCTACCACACTCAAGGTAACCACGATCTACCACACTCAAGGTAACCACGATCTACCACACTCAAGGTAACCACGATCTACCACACTCGAGGTAACCACGATCTACCACACTCAAGGTAACCACGATCTACCACACTCAAGGTAACCACGATCTACCACACTCAAGGTAACCACGATCTACCACACTCGAGGTAACCACGATCTACCACACTCAAGGTAACCACGATCTACCACACTCAAGGTAACCACGATCTACCACACTCAAGGTAACCACGATCTACCACACTCAAGGTAACCACGATCTACCACACTCGAGGTAACCACGATCTACCACACTCAAGGTAACCACGATCTACCACACTCAAGGTAACCACGATCTACCACACTCAAGGTAACCACGATCTACCACACTCGAGGTAACCACGATCTACCACACTCAAGGTAACCACGATCTACCACTCAAGGTAACCACGATCTACCACACTCACAGCAACCACGATCTACCACACTCAAGGTAACCACGATCTACCATATTCAAGGCAACCACTCTAACCATAACACAACTAATGCATCTAAAATCAATGGCTATCAGTGAACATCCTTTTGAAGTTGAATAATAAAATACATTTCTTTTTACAAGACCTAAGTAATGAAACATGGACATGTTTATTTGTATGTTTTAAGTTTTCTTATTAACTTACTATTACCGGTAACTTGTCGGTCTTGGAAGTGACTACCCCTTCGACCAGCACCAGAACGTAAAGGCTGTTGTAACGACAACTTCCTTTGTAATTCTTCAGGAATCTCTCTCATTGGATTTGACAATGCCAAAGTATGCCTTTTGCTGTGACCCCTGTTTTGTAGGTACCTATTAAAAATAAAACATATTAGATGTAGAATACCTTCTTGTTTCTTAAATTTTTACAACTTTTTTTTTAATAGTGATAGTCCATAATAGCCTAATGAAACAATTGTAGATTTATTGAGAAGAAAATTTTAAAGAATCTCTTCTCATCTCAAGAGTCATTCTTTCCATGTTTGGTTCTATTTAGCTAGCTCATCTCTGAAATGTGAACATTTTCAATCTGTAATACAATTCTGTAGATGGTGTGTGTAGATCAAAGAATTTTCTCTGGATTCCTAAGAAAATTTGAATCTTATATATTTTTGATAAAAATAATGTCATTTTGTTTTAAATGTTGTTACATAAACTTGTACTGTTCTACTGGTAAAGAAGACATTTTGTACTATTGCCTATCTCTCTGATATATACCTCACATGTTTGGTACAAATCTAAATCTTCATATTACAGTAATGTTTCATGCCAAATACAATTTCATTTCCATTGCCTAAGAAGAAAATGTTCAATACAATTTTCCTCATTGCAGCAATCTAAAACCTTTAGACTCCTATGTCTTAGATCCAAAAGACCCTGAGGCTTTTTATCTGTGCAAGACTGAAATGTGAAAATTTAGAGGGAAGGCTGATATATAGTGATAACAATTGGTTGCATGGACCTTTTGTAGTCCTCCTGTTGGGCTTGATTTTTTTTCTCTTTTCCAGCCATTTTATTCTGATGTACAAAAAATTACCTTTGAACTGCTTCTGGATCTGGTTCCTGGTCAGATCCTTCCTCTTCCTCTACTGTGACAGAGCCATGCAGAGGAGGTGTAGGTAAATGTAAACCAGAAGGTGACAGTGGAGACTGAAAATATTTTGTTGAAAAATTAAAAGGATTATTACTACAATTGTTCTACTTTTGAAGATTTGGCGTATGAATAATATGCTTTTATCAAATTTGCTGGATAATGAAACTTTCGCTCTGACTAACATCACTGTATTTTTTTACTGGGGAAATATACATATATTGTAACAAACATACCTCTTCAAAATGTGTATAAAGGATATAATAGAATTTGGAATTGTGTAAGATTTCATAATGCGACATAAATTACTGTAAATCAGAAATATTTGGTGATTTTGTTTAGATGTGAATCCAAGAACAATGGCAAAATTGTGAGATAACATTATTACAATTATTGTCTTTTAAAAAATAAAATCATAAAATAGATGAAATATAAATAAGATTTCATTAGTTCTACACTTTTCATGTAATTGTTGTTGTAAGAAAAGTAAATACAACTAGGTATTGAAACATCTGTAGACTATACATAGGTCTCAGTTTTGTTTTACTCTTGAAACACATCATTGACATTGTGTATATTTTTTTAGGCCACGTGATACTATATATTCTATCTGAGTGTTTAATGAGATATGATCAAGTATGGCTTGGTTAAATCAAATAACCATGTGCATTATATTTTTGTGTATCGTAATTAATCCAAGGAATTCACAAAGAAACACCTTGGTTTTCCAACTCACATTCAGTCTTCATGCTTAACTTTTTACCTTACAAGCCCACCGGGCCTGTAAGTTCAAATATTTACAGGCCCACCATCAATTCTACAGGCCCAAATTTGAAAACTACATTAATGACCATTATGGCATTAATTAAAACCACCAAAACTCAAAACATGATGATGTACTAAATATTATGTGGACATGTCAATTATGCATTAGGCCTAAATTAAAATATTGTTTGTTTGCCATTCTCCGACTCAGATTTTTTTGTGTGGGTAGGTAGGTATATTATTTTATTTTTCTGAACCAGACATACATTTTTTGTATGTTTAAAATATTAAGTATACAGTATGAATATACATGTACTGAGCATGCATGAAGCTAAATAGACATTCGTGCATTTCTGTTTCAGATTTAGATACATGAACCTTGCACTTTTTGGGCTATATTGCATGTGTTCTGTGTGTTTAGCGGAGAAGCAACAAATACCAATTTTATAGTCTTTGGTTTGCAACTACCGGGGCTCGAACCCACGATCTACCGCACTCGATAGACAATACAATGGCTAAAAGAAAAAGGACAAACCATGATCTACAATAAACTACACAGAAAACTAAAAATTGTGCAACTCTAATCTCACTCAAAAAAGGGAAGGGATGAAAACAGGTGTTAAGAAAGGGTAAGCAGTTCCTATTCCACTAGTGGCACTCCTTATATTACTCTTGTTACAAACTCAGTGATATGTCATGAATGAGGAAAGGACAGGGTTGTGATTACACCAAAAGGAACATATCTGTGGTCATTTGTGACACAGATATTATGTAGCGGTTAATCAAGTCATGGTAGTGATAGAATGAGACTTGCTTTGATCAAATATAGTAAATTTTGCATAAATGGAAGAAATTGTATATTATTTTAGAATATCTATTTTCTTTACTTTAATATATTTATTTCTTTTCTTTTCAATTATTTGACAATTAGCTGCCTATAATATGTAACCAGAAATTGTTATTATTTATTTATTGTTTGTAAATTGTAATGTTTGATTACGTTTTTGATATCTGGGTTCTGGTTGAGGACAGACCCAGAAATGGGGCAGAATTAATCAGTCAGTTCAGCATGCTATCTAACGGTCCTAAGCTGCAATATCATTTGCATGATTTATGTCCTAGATGCCTAGATCATTGACTTTGATGGATATCTTGTTATTTTCTTTTAGGGCCAGGTTTTTGACGTTCGTATTTGTCTTTGTACAGGTAAAATTTAAAAAGTATTTAATATTAACGGCTGTTATCGACACGAACTATGGAAAGACTATGAGAATTCCGAATATACCGGAAACTGGAACTTTACTAAAACACGGAATGGAAATTTCGGAAATAAAAAAAAAATTATTTTAAAAATGGCAATAAAATCTTTCGAGTCGCACGGATTTTTTTGGGTCGGTCGGCTGACGGCAAACAAACAACATTTTAATTTAGGCCTTAGGTAAGACCAGAATGCAAGTGAAAAAAACCAAAAAGACACTTTATTTTGGATTCATGTTTATATTAATCTCCTGAAAATTCTAAAATCATATTGTTAATAGCATCCTCAGTATATTCCATATCATCACAATCAATATTGTTATAAGACTCTTATAACAAAAACTTGTGGTGTTATCATTGCATGTCACATATAATTTGGTGATAATTTTTAATATGTACCCCCCCCCCCCCTTTTTTTTTTTTTAAATATCACTATGCTTTGAATTAATACCACACAAAATGCAAAAAAGTCATATTTGTGTAGCCTTCAGCAGAAGAAATATGTATATGCCAATTTGCTCAACGGTCCAACTATATATAGATAGCTAGGGAATGCAAATATAGCACAAACGTATATTAACACTGAGTCATAAACTGAAGCAAGTCAAGATTGTAATTATTATTTGTCAGACCTCAAATCAGAGTGCAACAATGGAACAAAACTACTGTAGTTCAAAGTCTATTTTCTAACTGCAGAGGTATTAACATAGACACAGGTCTGTCAGCAACAGTTGTATAAATAGATCGCAATTAATAAACTAGAGGCTCAGCACTGAGCAGAACCTGTGTCGCTCACCTTTTATTTTGCTTTGAGGAAACTTAATACAGAACCTTCCATAGGTGCTTCTCACCAAATTTCAGCTCATTTTGGCCAAGCATTTTCAGAGAAGAAGATTTTTAGAAATCGACCAATCTAAAACAAGAATTGCCTGTGGCATGTTCGTTAATGGATCAAGACGAAATGCTTCTTACCAAGCGGTTTCAGAGGAAAAGCTGTTTTAGAAATTGACCAATAAGAAACAAGAATTGCCTAAGACGGCCATATTTGTTAACGGATCAAAATGGAATGAGCAATTCCTATAGAGGACCTTCCATAGATGCTTCCTACCACGTTTCGGTCCATTTAGCCTAGCTGTTTCAGAGTAGAAGATCTTTAGAAATCGACCAATCAGAAACAAGAATTGCCTGTGACGGCCATGTTTGTTAATGGATCGGGAATAAATGAGCAATCTTTATAGAGAACCTTCCTATCAAGTTTCGGTTCATTTGGCAAAGCGGTTTCACAGAAGAACATTTTTTTAGAAATCAACCAATCAGAAACAAGAATTGTCTGTGGCGGCCATGTTTGTTAATGGATCGGGACGAAATGAGCAATCATAACAGAGGACTTCCATAGATGCTTCCTACCTAGTTTCGGTTCATTTGACCAAACGGTTTCAGAGGAGAAGAATCTAAAAAATCAGCCAATCAGAAACAAGAATCACCTGTGGCGGCCATGATTGTAACGGATCGGGACGGAATGAGCAATCTTTATAGAGGACCTTCCATAGATGCTTCCTACCAATTTTCGGATCATTGGGCCAAGCGGTTTCAGAGGAAAAGATTTATAGAAATCAACCAATCAGAAACAAGAATTGCCTGTGGCGTCCATGTTTGTACATGGATCAGGACGAAATTAGCACTCTTTATAGAGGACCGCCCATAAATGCTTCCTAACAAGTTTCGGTTCATTTGGCCAAGCGATTTCCGAGGAGAAGAATTTTTTAAATCAGCCAATCAGAAACAAGAGTCACCTGTGACGGCCATGCTTGTTAACGGATCGGGACGAAATGAACAATCTTTACAGAGGACCTTCCATAGATGCTTCCTACCAAGTTTCGGTACATTTGGCCAAGCGGTTTCAGAGGAGAAGATTTTTAAAAATCTGTATAGAGATAAATGCATTTTGAATACTAATATCTATATTTAAACAAGAGTTATCTTTCTTTTCACAAAAGATATTTTAGAAATCAACCAATCTGAAACAAGAATTGCTTGTGGCGGCCATGTTTGTTAACTAATCGGAACTAAATGAGCAATTTTATAGAGGACCGCCCAAGGATGCTTCCTACCAAGTTTTGATTCATTTGGCGAGGCGGTTTCAGAAGAAAAGATTTTTTAGAAATCAACCAATCGGAAACAAGAATGGCCTGTGGCGACCATGTTTGTTAACAGATCGGGACGAAATGAGCAATCTTTATAGAGGACCTTCCATAGATGCTTCCTACCAAGTTTCGGTTCATTTGGCCAAGCAGTTTCAGAGGAGAAGATTTTAAAAAATCTGCCAATTAGAAACAAGAATTGCCTGTGGCAGCCATGAGCCATGATTATTAATGGATTGGAACAAAATGAGCAATCTTTATAAAGGACCTTCCATAGATGCTTCCTACCAAGTTTCAGCTCATTTGGCTGAGGGGTTTCAGAGGAGAAGATTAAAATGTGAAAAGTTAACGGACGACAGACGCCAAGTGATGGCAAAAGCTCACATTGCCTTTGGCAAGGGGCACTAAAAATACTGATCGGATTTGGAAGCGGATCGAAAAAAAATCTGAAGTGTCTCCGTGCATTTCAACGAATTTTGAATGACCAACCTTCTCAAATATGAACATATTATATATAAGAACTCAGACTTTATGTCACAGGATTGAGAAAAAAATAAATCAAAAGTTTGCTTGGTTAAAAGTAGCTTCGATCAACATTTCCTGTAGCACAGTGTCTGATTACGCCCCTTTTCTCGTGGTGCCATTTTTATTTGATATTGAACGAAATTAAAGTATCTTTAAACCGAAATGGATTACTTTTTAAGAAAGTCACTTTCCAAATACTTAATGAATACCATAGAATTCAATAAAAACGATGTCGATATTTTCATAAATGGCACACGTGGCAAAAATACGTGGGCAACATAGGGTGACTCTTCAAAATTACAAGGCTACTTGAACTTTGCTTTTAACCAACGAGAAAACAAAGTCAACCTTCACAAGGCAACCACTTCTCCCTCTAACGTGAGCAATTCTCGTCCTTTTTTAAAACCTACATGATGGTAAAAATATCAACCAATCAAATTGCAAAAAACAGACACACCTAAATCTATTTCAAATATCGGAAATTCTTAAAATGACTTGTTTGCCTACCCAATTTTGCATTGACTCGGCAGCAACTGAAAACGGAGAACAATAAACTAAATATCTACACACAATATCTTATGAAATCAACTTTTGAAACTATATGACTTTTTTTTCACAGGCCCGTCGGACTTGTGGAACTACTCATTTTATACGCCCGTGTACAATTTTACATGCCACCGGCTTCGGACCACAGGCGCTTGTTTCATTCAAAAAATATATGGCCCCTCCTCTTCCTTACTTCAAGGTAAACATCTGCTCTTTTCCCCTTCCCCACTTCGGCTCAATATTTTTCGCTGACCCAATTATATCGTTACACTCCCAAGATATTTCTCTTTTCGACTGCCACATTTAAATATACCTACCGGGCCCCCCTCAAGACGAATTGGACAAGAATAGTCAGCGAATGTGGCTTAGTGAAAATTTCAGTCATTGAAACGGATACAGCCACTTCCGGTTTGCACTGGATTTTTCATATGCATTTGGAATTCTCTAGACCGGCCATGTGTAACAATGCCACATGATCATCTCCTCTCAAAAGTAAAGTAAGCCTTTAAAATACATATAATTGTTCCAATGCAGATTATAAAAATATGTTCAACTCCAAATTACTGACATTTGATTTTTAAAGCACATTTTTTTAAATTTTCTAAATCAATTTAAACCAGACCGGAAGTGGCTGTATCCGTTTCAATGACTTAAATTTTCACTAAGCCACGTTCGCTGACTATTCTTGTCCAATTCGTCTGAGGGGGGCCTGGTAGGTATATTTAAATGTGGCAGTCGAAAAGAGAAATATCTCGTGAGTGTAACGATATAATTGGGTCAGCGAAAGGATCACAAATAAGCGAAAAATATTGAGGCGAAGTGGGGAAGGGGAAAAGGGTAGATGTTTACCTTGAAGTAAGGAAGAGGAGGGGGCATATATTTTTTGAATGAAACAAGTGCCTGTGCTTCGGACTAACGCCTAATTTCGAAGACTGCACATTAAAAACACATAATTCTTTGAGACATGTTCTATGATTCTTTATGTGTAGAAGTTTGGATTTAAAGAATTCAATGGTTTCTAAGATTTCTACCTTTTGTCTTAGATTCTTATGCTAAATGAACCTCCGATAGAAGTTTTGATATATGCACTTTATGAACAATTCTTTTCATTTAAAAGAATTTTAAACACTAAGAAATCTTACAGTTGCTAATGCCTCTTGACTTCCAGGACTACCTGGTAAACTGTTGCCATACATTTGACGATTAAATAAATGAATGTTAGCACCTCCATCTGATGCTCTCCGACCAAGAGCTGAAAAAAAAATTAATACTGAATTGTAATAGCAATGCCAATGAGTTGCATATATATACACATGTATTCTAAGATAACCATCGCCCTGCTTGTACAACTATTTTGATATTGTAATATCCTCTTGTCTGTAATTTTTTCTAGTTAGATTTACTTGCCAAATACATATCAATCAATCTCAGTTTCAACAAAAAATTAAATCTTGAGCATCTTCAATATAGGCAAATTTTTATTTTACTCATTCAATAACAAATATGAGCAATAAAATAACTGTTCCTTTAACTAAATTTGTGTCTATGTGTACTGCTGGATAGTTTCACATGTCCATTTACACCCATATCCTTTCTTACAACAAGCTGTTCCTTTACTTTAATTTGTGTCTATGTGTCCTGCTGGATAGTTTCACATGTTCATTTACATCTATATCCTTTCTTACAACAAGCTGTTCCTTTATTTTAATTTGTGTTTATGAGTACTGCTGGATAGTTTTACATGTCCATTTACACCCATATCCTTTCTTACAACAAGCTGTTCCTTTATTTTAATTTGTGTCTATGTGTACTTCTGGATAGTTTCACATGTTCATTTACATCTATATCCTTTCTTACAACAAGCTGTTCCTTTACTTTAATTTGTGTCTATGTGTACTTCTGGATAGTTTCACATGTACATTTACATCTATATCCTTTCTTACAACAAGCTGTTCCTTTACTTTAATTTGTGTCTATGTGTACTTCTGGATAGTTTCACATGTTCATTTACATCTATATCCTTTCTTACAACAAGCTGTTCCTTTATTTTAATTTGTGTCTATGTGTACTTCTGGATAGTTTCACATGTTCATTTACATCTATATCCTTTCTTACAACAAGCTGTTCCTTTATTTTAATTTGTGTCTATGTGTACTGCTGGATAGTTTCTCATGTTCATTTAAATCTATATCCTTTCTTACAACAAGCTGTTCCTTTATCTTAATTTGTGTCTATGTGTACTCCTGGATAGTTTCACATGTTCATTTAAATCTATATCCTTTCTTACAACAAGCTGTTCCTTTACTTTAATTTGTGTCTGTCTGTACTGCTGGATAGTTTCACATGTTCATTTACATCTATATCCTTTCTTACAACAAGCTGTTCCTTTATTTTAATTTGTGTCCATGTGTACTGCTGGATAGTTTCACATGTTCATTTACATCTATATCCTTTCTTACAACAAGCTGTTCCTTTACTTTAATTTGTGTCTATGTGTACTGCTGGATAGTTTCACATATTCATTTACACCCATATCCTTTCTTATAACAAGCTGTTCCTTTACTTTAATTTGTGTCTATGTGTACTCCTGCATAGTTTCTCATGTTCATTTACATCTATATCCTTTCTTACAACAAGCTGTTCCTTTACTTTAATTTGTGTCTGTCTGTACTGCTGGATAGTTTCACATGTTCATTTACATCTATATCCTTTCTTACAACAAGCTGTTCCTTTACTTTAATTTGTGTCTATGTGTACTGCTGGATAGTTTCACATATTCATTTACACCCATATCCTTTCTTATAACAAGCTGTTCCTTTACTTTAATTTGTGTCTATGTGTACTCCTGCATAGTTTCTCATGTTCATTTACATCTATATCCTTTCTTACAACAAGCTGTTCCTTTACTTTAATTTGTGTCTGTCTGTACTGCTGGATAGTTTCACATGTTCATTTACATCTATATCCTTTCTTACAACAAGCTGTTCCTTTACTTTAATTTGTGTCTGTGTGTACTGCTGGATAGTTTCACATGTTCATTTACATCTATATCCTTTCTTACTAATCTGTATATAGCTGACAAAAGGTGGCTGATTGATTGATTGGTGTTTAATGCCAACTTTAGCAGTATTTCAGCTATATCGTGACAAAGACAAAAGATAGTGATGTAATTAAGGTGACAAAACATACCTGTACCAAAGAATGAAGGGGGCTGTAATAAATGTTGTTGTTCACCTACAGGATAACTTTGCATGGCATCATTCTGAACATAAGGTAATGTTTGTGGTAAATTGATATGTGGCAAGAAACTGTATGGCATGAGAAGATTGGGCTGTGGCATTGCAATAATTGGCTGATGATTGGCAAGTTTAACACGAGCATCCTCTGGGACTTCTCCTACACCTACAGTATGTCGTCTCATGGCGAGATAGCGGGCTAGGGCCTCTGGTGATGGTTCTTCAGCTTCAGAATCAGAATTCTGGCTGTTACTGTCATCAGACTGTAAGAAAGACATATCGATAATAATATAGGATTATTGCATGAATATTGGTGAATACTGTCCAGAGCAGTATATCATACTGCACGAGCTTGCGAGTGCAATATGATATATTGCGAGGGACAATCATAGGAATGATCATATAACAGCTATATCTAATTCAATCCTCTGCACGAAGCAACTTATTTACCCCATTTTTCTTTGGAGGGGTGAAATTGTACTGTCTAAGATTATATTTAACAACTTTAAGCAGAGCTCTAGGTATTTACCATAGCGAACACAGTGTCATTTTGAAGTTCACCCACCTAACAGATTCGCTATATATTTCCCCAAATAACTTGAAATTGCACACATGGAAAAACATGAATTTGCCCTGAATAACTCGCACAATAGGTTAACTTCAAATATTTTTTTTTTCATTTTAATGTTAAAACAAGTAGTCAACCTTTACAGATATATTTCTCTTCTTGTGATGATATACTTCCCATACCCATCCTATCTACATGTATGATGCTATTGTTTTGACATATTTTTCACTCAATGATGAAGATGAATATATCTGGTTAACAGATTATTACACTGTAACCCTAATTTTTGCTTCCTTTTAGTTAATTTATTACTGATGAAAAAAAAATTGATGTCTTACAATGTACTTCTTTATCTGTTAAAAAAATGGTTAAACATAAAAATGAGCTAAAAAAAATAACTGACCTCACTAACATTACTGTCCCCTATATAACATTGTTGTTGAAATGCTTGTATAGAGGACACTGAAGGTTTGTTATCCTTCAACTCTGCTGGCAATTCAGGTATCACTACAAAATACAAAATGGTGCATTAAATCATGTTTAATTTATTATGAAAAAAAAAATAAAAAATTATAAGTCTGTGACATCTGTCCATAAAACAAAACCTTAACTTGAATGGCATGTGAACACTTTAAATATACATGTAGCAGACATAAAAAGCTAAAAATTATACATGTTTTTTTTACGTATTGTAAATAAAACATGTAATTTAGCATACTGTTATTTCATGGTATTATGTTTTGTTTTCCATTTTCTTTACTTTCTGTTTACTATTTAGTTGGTATTCTTTAAATAGATTTTCCTCTTTTATTTATGTCTAAATGATTTTGATGTTCATATTGATTTGGTTTGGTTTATGGTGTTTAATGCCACTTTCAACAATATTTCAGCTATATCGTGGCGATCAGTTTTATTGGTGGAGGAAACCAGAGTACACGGAGAAAACCACCGACCTGTCGCAAGTCACTGACAAACTTTATCACATAATGTTGTATCGAGTACACCTCGCCTGAGCAGGGTTCGAACTCATGACATTAGTGACGATAAGCACAGATTGCACAGGCAGTTGTAAATCCAACTACCATATGATCACGACCATGACATATTACCTTTAGTTATTATATAAAAATTTGATTAAAAATTATATATTTAGAAGCATTTTCAAAATTTTAAATAAAAGCAATTTCTTTGCATTTACATACCAACACCTGTTGTTATACTGGATCGTCTCTCTGTTGATACTGCCAGTGGTAGATTCTGTGGTACTATAGTTTTTTGTATTGTCTTTGGATGTTTTTTAAATTTGTCTTGTAACAAGTGATATATTGCACTATGATAATCATAAGCCTGTTCTTTTACAGACTGAAACAAGAAAGGCAATCATTCATAAAAAAAAAATCATATTCAAAAATTTTCAAATCCAGTATTTCAAATCATACATGTATCAACCTATTAATGTTTTGTACTTTAATCAAACATAATGACCGTAAATACTAAACTGAATTTCTTTTTAAAGTTGTGTGTGTTTTAATTATTGAATAATTGGCTTACAACCAGCAATGTTCTATTTGATCATAAACAATGTACAGTGAACTTCTGTAAACCTCTCAATACCACTTCGAGGCCAACAGCATTTTAATTTACATTAAAATTCATGCAACGACAGTTTTGATGATGAACATATGTGATGAAGGTTATTCCAGAAATGTGACACACTACATTAGATAACTAACAGTTCACAAAATAATTTTCACCATTAAGCCAATCCAATAATGTTAGATGTCAACTTTTTTTTCAAATGAAGGAATACAAAAAGCTCAATTCAAATGATATAATATTCTTTTTACATGTCTGCAAAGTTCGAAACAGAACATTTCTTTCCTTTCAATAATTAGCTATTTTTTAATGCAAACAGCATAAATAAAGTGGAATATCATTAACCTATTACAGCATAAATAAAGTGGAATATCATTAACCTATTACAGCATAAATAAAGTGGAATATCATTAACCTATTACAGCATAAATAAAGTGGAATATCATTAACCTATTACAGCATAAATAAAGTGGAATATCATTAACCTATTACAACATAAATAAAGTGGAATACCATTAACCTATTACAACATAAATAAAGTGGAATACATTAACCTATTACAACATAAATAAAGTGGAATACCATTAACCTATTTAACCCTGCCACATTTTTCTTCCTGTCCCAAGTCAGGACCTGGATTTCCAACCCTATATGTCGTGGTCTTTTTTGTGTTCATTTTGTTGATATTGATGGAATTTTTTACCATCACTGATTAAACTTTCTTTTCGGAAATTTGCAAAATAAACATACGAACAGGAAAAAACATAATTTATACACAATTTGGTATGACACAAATAATTCATTACAGATTCTGAAGTTCAGAAGTTCGTACCTTAATAATTTGTTCTCTATTGAGTTCTATACTTTCCATATGAGCTAAGATATGTTCATTGAGATTCTCGAGATCAGGATCAACGTCTGATGGACGATTGTTTTCTAATATTAAAGCATCAAAGTCTTTATCTTCACCGGCTAATAACATCCATTTATGTTTGATAATTTGTTCCATCGTAATCCTTTTATTAGGATCTACTGTTAACATTTGTTTGATTAACTGTTCACATTCTGAAAAATAACCAAAACATTGAAATTCAAATTCTCTTAAAATTTTACCAGTGCACCTAATTCAAACTCGAATTATATCATTTAAACACATTGTCAAACATGTTTGATGGGTTCTTTAAATATTGGAAGGGAATATGATAGAAATCAATCTACACACACTTGTCTTCAAATTCATCACTGGTAGCAAACAGAGTATAAAGCGAACCTGAAGGCAAAATATGACATTGATTGTTTTGTTGGTTTTATGGTGTTTAATGCCACTTTCAACAATATTTCAGCTATATAGTGGCGGTCAGTTTTATTGGTGGAGGAAACCGGAGTAGCCGGAGAAAACCACCGACCTGTGGCAAGTAAATTTTATCACATAATGTTATGCACCTCACCGTGATCGAGATTCGAATTCACAACATCGGTGGTGATACTCCCTTAGGCAGTGTAAAATGTTACTACATTGTTAAAAAATATAGGTTAGGTGTATACTCCCTTAAACAGAGTGTAAAATTTTACTACATTGTACAAAAGACAAACTATAATCATATATATATTGTGACTTAGCCAAGTTATAAAGGATAACACTGTCACAATATAACTGAAATATTGTTGAAAGCAGCGTAAAGCACCATAACCCTAACCCTATAAAGGATAACACAACTAGAACAGATCTGGGAAGTCATTTAATGACCATCAGTACATACTTTGAATGTAATGGAACAAAAATCAAAAGACAGCTTAACTTCATAAAACTGACACTTGACAGGGAGGATATTCACCCCATTTCATTAGGTCAGGTTTTGACAAACCTTATCACACTCCCATGAATTAAATAGTTTTTATATACAGAAGTAAAACTTAATGTGGTACATCAACTTTAGAATTAATGTGGTTCATCATATTTAAAATTCAAAAAACAAAACAAAACAAAAACAAAAAAAACATCATATTTAAAATTCATGTATTACGACAAATTCTATAGCTACTGGAAATAATATTTCAGATTTCATTGGTTTACAGTTAAGAGGTTAAGAGGTTGACACTCTTTTTAAAATTAACACACAATAAAAAGAATAGAAGAGTTGACACAAGTAGCACTTTATAAAGTATCAATGTTAATTTGTTATATGTAGATGTTTATAAAGGTGTTTTTTCAATGTCATATTGAGGGGCAGACATGGCCGTGATCATATGATAGTTGGATTTACAACTACCTATGCAATCAGTGCCTATACACCTAACCTATATTTTTTAACAATGTAGTAACATTTTACACTGTTTAAGGGAGTATACACCTAACCTATATTTTTTTTTAAAGTTTTTGTAGGTGACTGTTTTATATTTGTGTTCCTTCCACCTGCTTTTAGAAATGCTGTTCTATATTTGCTTCAGTAATAAATTTTTCTCGAAATGAATATCCATTTTAAACATCTTGTGAAAACCCAGTGGAATATTTCTTGTTTCATTTCACAATTTTTGCTGTGATGCTGGACATACTAATAAGTATTTTATCCTTCTTAAATAATCCTGTTAACACTCAACCTATACTCCCCACACACATTTATGAGAGCACAGATGTTCAGAGTATAGCTATGGCAGTCTCACATCCACTCTTGTGTACATAGTTATCACTCAAGTATAGCTATGGCAGTCTCACATCCACTCTTGTGTACATAGTTATCACATACCTGTTAACCTCTGGGAACTGCTAGGGGGAGATCTCCCCCCTACCAACTCTTCTAGGGGGGAGATTTTGTGCGTCGCCTTTAAACCCACAAAATTGTACCTTGTAGTTGCATACATGTGATAGAGTTGCTATGCTATAACTGGAGATTTGTAAATTTTTGGCTGGAGATTTGGTCTCATAACTAGAGATTTTTTATCGAGGTATTTGATGCATGTTTTTATTGTTAATTGATGTTTTCTTTTTGTTTGTTTCAGTATTGAACCAACTGCATCCCATTTCAATATATATTGTTTACATTTCTGTCTTATTAGTAGTGTTTCATATGATGAATGAAGGATAAAAACTGTATTTATAATTTATTCATAATCATTCATAATCATAAGGTTATAACAAAGCAATAATAATGAAGACAGAATGCTCTAAACAATAAAGTCATAGAGCACTAAAATTAAAAAGTCACTTTGCTGCTGGTGCGTTGGGTGATAGCATACGTTTTTGGCATTTTTGTGGTTTATCAATTCCATCCTGGAACTTAGTCCTTAAATAATATTTTGATCGGCTTTGGTCCCAAACAAGCCATAACAACTCAATCCGAGATGAATTCATTGCACGTTTGATCGAAATAAGAAGTTTTCCTTGGCATCAAAGGTTGTCCGACTCCTGTTTGCAATTGCACAACGATTTATAACTATTTTTAATTGCCGCTATCACACTTCTAATCATCTAAGCGTGTGCCACAAACCCACTTCCTTATCCCCAATTAACTGTCAATCAGTGGATAATTGTTGTATAATCATCAACACCTTAATTAATCTCCATGACCCAATTTACCTGTAAAGGTGTCGAACAGATCAATAACCGGATATCATTTAAACACCTTTACCATTCGTATCTCTCGGCGTTTTTCATCAGCGCGGGAGTTCCAAATAGGGAATTTCCAGAAATATTGATCGCAAAATGTAGGTCAAGATTTTATTGTACTTGATTTTTTTGTTAGGGGGATATCGTGCGGGAGATTAATGTCTCCCGCGCATGAGACCCAGTCCATGCGGGAGATAAGGCTCTTACGCGGGAGACTCCCACGAAAAGGGGGAGGGTTAACAGGTATGTTATCACTCAAGTCCTCAGTCACACCAATAAAAGTACATACATTAATTTGTTTTCATCTACTCTTTCTAGTTCACCTACATCCATATCTTTTCATGTTACAAATAAGTCATCTGTGTACATTTCCCTGTTTGTTGACATATTAACTAACAACAGAGTATATTTTATATGCTATAAAGTACAGAATATAAAAATCAATAACAACTGTTAAATTATTTCTAAATTCTATTACAATATTAACATTCTATGATGATGTTTTCATTTCCATAGTTACATTTTCATATTAATACAGCTTCAGTAAACACAATAAAAAATTATTTTCACATTTCTAATTTCAAATACACACAGGGTACCTAACTTGTTTTGTTGTAGATTATGTAATGGCTTTAAAAAAAATCATCTTTTTGGCCAAGAAAAGCATGAATTTTACACATAATGATTAGTAAGTAAATTTATACCTGTTGTTTCATATTAAAATGATACCTAGTCAATATATTACTGGTATAAATACGTTACTGATGAAGATCTTACAGGGGATCTAGAGCTACTTATAACATTATCTCAATGTCTATCACTTCAATATTTTTATCTGATTCAGCATCTCCAAGTACATGATACATGTATGTAATGGATATAGTCAATAATGTTTAAAATTAAATATTCCCAAATTGATGGATGTGACTCAGGGAGTAGTGGAAAGACTTTTAAAACCATGTTAGTGCCATTATGATTTCTGTAAAAGTGTGTGCAGTTATTTGATTGTATATTTTTGCTTAGCTGTCAGAGATTTAGATGTCAAAAGAGGAGGGTTGGGATCCCGTTAACTGGTTTAATCTGTTATATCTTCGTGCCCGTCAGAAGACAGGCCTATGATTTCTGCCTGCTTCTGTCATTGTTATTTCTCAGTTAACGAGTATAAAGCTTGGCAAGTTTGGTGAGTTGAGGTTTGCCAGAAGAGTGGTCTATGCTGTAATAAGTTTGTTCTCAACATTTTATTTTAAATGGTTATTTTAAATAGTAGTCCCTCTCTTATAAGGCCCCTTCCTCCAAAGGCCACCGCCCCCTTATCAGGCCAGATTTCAGATGAACTTAGATAGTGTAGTACTAATAAATTGTCCTCCTCCCCTTAAAGAGAGGTCACCCTCTGATAATGGTACTTTTTAATTGCAGAAGGGGTTCCCTCTGTATCTTCTTATTAATATTATTATAATGGTTACTACATAGACCAGTGATATCTTCTTATCTCATGGCTAGGTGGCTCAATGAGTTAGGTAGTTGGATTACCTAACAACTCATACAAGCCTATCACCAATATGGCATGGGTTCGCACCTGACTTTGTAAATTACAAAAAGGGTGCACTCGACTCGCAGCCGCAAGTGATACAGTTTACCAGTTACTTGCCCATAGTTGGTGGTTCTCTCCGGGTACTCCGGCTTCTTCCACCACTAAAACTGTTCGCCATGATATAGCTGAAATATTGCTGAAAGTGGCATTAAACACCAAAAATCAAATCAAATCTTCTTATCTCTTCATTAATACTACCACTTAACAGCAATATTACCAGATGTTCTATTATAATTTATTATGGCAGAAGAAGGGCAAAATAGTTCAATGACATTAAATTATTATATTTCTGGATTAAAACTAGACTACCAGTAATAAAAGAAAACAACGAACCCTCACCTTTCATATCTGAGGCTTCACGGTTGGTCGGTCTTGGAATAAGAAAAATATTGCACTTCTCAAAAAATGTCTGTCATTTGAACTTGAGCTGTTTTGGTTATAAGAAGTTAACATATACTTATTTAAAAATTATAATTAAAAATTAAAACTCTATAGTGAGACAACAATATCCATTTCTCAAAATCCTTACTTATCAGTTAAAAAATATAATGTGTTTCCAAAAAACAAAAGTATCTTGAAAATAGCTCTTAAATAAACATTGTATTTGATTGACTGGATATGGAGGCATCATACAACACAATTTGAGAAGAATATCCCCCCAATGATAATTCAAGGCTGGAATATAAATTTAGCCCAGTTGTTTCTGAAAACCATATTTAAGTGCTTTTGTTTGTGACAATATGTTCTACCAGAAATTACCTGTGGACATAAAAAATGGTACTCTAAATTTTCCACCTAGCACTCGATTTCGCAAACTCTGTAATGTACTGCCATCAAAAGGAAGAGCACCACATACTAATACATATAAAACTACTCCTAGACTCTGAAAATAGAAATCAAATTACTTACATTATCATTTAAAAGAGAAGATTTTTACTTCAGCATCATTCTATTAGACCAGTCAAATTGCAGTGACTGTATAAATTTTTGAGATATGGTTAAACCTTTCTAAACCGAACCTCCTTGAGGCTGCCATCTTTTGCATTCATAATAGACAGGTGTTCGGTTTAAGTTAACAAAGATTTCCTACATTGGGACTGTATTCAAAATAATGTTCAATTTATACATGATTCCAGTTTATTCAGGGTTTGAAATTGACAGTTTTCACTGTATATTGTCACTGACTGACCACTCAGTGAAGTTTGATTAAAATTGGTGTAATGGTTTCTACAGATTAAAGTACAAAAAGTTTACAGACAATGTACACCTACTGATGATAAATACACACATGGTCTTCAGCAAAAAATGTAAATTTATGGGATTTTTTTATCAATATTTCCTTTGTTTATGCCTTTGAAATCATTATTTTTAGTCATTCCAATTTTAGTGGTGGGCACAGGGTTGACAAGCTTTATATAAAAACAATACAATAAATATAGTTAACCTGAATATTATAGAAAAGATACAAAACCTACAGAGACTGGCATCAGTTTGTGAGAAAGTTGAATAAACTCTCAAAAGATGACACCAATATACCTCCTACAGTTGATCTGTAATTTGTAGTAGAGTTTGTGTTGCTCCATCTTTGGTTTACTGTGTAATGCTTAGTGTATCATTGTTTGTCCTTTTGTCTTTTTTCTTCAACTTTCGGCTTGTGATTACAACTATGGTATCTTCAAAATTTCAATGATAAGTTGGTAATATGTATGTTAAACATTCAAGAAGAGCAATAAAACCTAATTAAACATAATAAACAAAAAATAAGAAATAACCAGAAAATATGTTGCTACAAAATAAAACTATATAAGTAGTAACTTCCTTAAAACGATATACATATTTTTGAAAAGAATTTTCTGATGAAACCTCATCAAAATTAAATTAATTCTCTAAGTACAAAAACCAGATACATCCCTTTTTGCATCCTATGGTCTCTTGTTTGGAAACGGGCAGGGTCACACTGCCTAACATCAATGCCAACCTTAATTATATGCCAAAGATGTTGGTCTTTAAAATTCAGAAGGATTGGTAAACTAGAACTTAAGTTATCGCACACAAACCATTTTGTCTACAGACAGGCGACAACTTATGACTGCAAAATTTTTGTCGTTGAAAACTAAATAAGTATTAGCTAATTTAAAATGTTGGAAGGCTACACAATACATACAATTAAAGAAGCAATTAATTATATAAATTAGAAATGCTTCTGTGATTGTGTCCCAATCTTTATCGTCATGTGTATCCAACCTGATCTTGTCACTGAACGAGTTCTGACAATTCTGAATACATTTAATAATACATGGTGGTGGTTTATACATTTTTTTTTTTTGCAATAGATATTTGTCTGATTAACCAGACATATAGTACTAATCAATAGCATCATTACCACTATTATCTTATCTGTCAACTATTTTGTATATTTATTATCAATATCCATTGTTTTTTTTACTCATTATCAACATCAGTTATAATGCTTATTCAATTTTTATGATTTTTTTCATACATTTGTCATGTTTTTCTATAGTTTAATGTAATTTTAATCATGCAATAAATTGTGATGGAATAGGGCTTTGTTCTGATGAATAAATGTCAAAGTGATGAAGAAACATTAATATGTCCTGTACAAATAATAATGAGTATTTTTTTTAACAGGGTTTTCAGTACACATTGCACTGATCATACAATTGATCTATCCATGTTTCCTAGGTTCACATTTGTATATATCATGGTTTTTATTTCATCATTACACTGCTAAAATAGGGACATTAGTGAGTGGTAATAATACCCTTTCCTGTAAATTGATGTTGTAGAACAATTAAATGTGCTTAGGACGTCACAATTTTTCCATGAACTCGTCATTTTGCTACTCACAAATGTCCCGGATGAATGCAGGACCACAGTTATTGTGAAAGGGTCTATTGTAGCATTTCTATTGCTGGTTCTTGAGAAAAAAAAATATTTAAGATTTACTTTAAATTTCTTCCTTTTAGTCTGCTTAATAGCCACTTCCAGTGGAGGATCAATTTCCTTTGTGTAATTACTCATCTTCCCAAGGCCCATCCCTGTCAAGTTTGGTTTCATTCTTCTGCAGTTTTGAAGGAGAAGTGACCGCCATTGATGGGCAAAACCACAAATTTGAGAAGGGTCTAACTCTGTGTAAAAAGCTAAATTGTGGATTAACAATGGGTCTCTATAAACACCGCCAAGGATCTATTTTGTGCACAAAGCAGGTCTTTTGCAGAGTTTATAAAGGCTGCTTAACAATAGCTTGACGAGAGCACAAATGGCACAGGTGCTGAGAGACAATGCAAGATGACAGATTTGGTCTCCATTACAGATGACACAATAACCTACTTTTTTAAAATTTTATGAGGAAGCAATCCTTTAATCCTGGATCAGTGTGTGTGTATATAGACTATTTACCTGTCAAGTCTCCCACATTCTAATAAATATGATCAAATTGTTTACCCATATATCAACTTTAGGAGCACTATATTCTTTGCCTTCAAATAATTCTGGGGCTGCATAAGGTGGACTACCACACCACGTCTTTAATGCACAACTCTGAGTATAGTAATTACTAAAACCAAAATCTGAAAAGATCAATTTAAACATAGTTAATTATAGGGTTAGGGTTACAGTGTTTGACGCCACTTTAAACAATATTTCAGCTATATCGCTGCGGTCAGTTTTACTGGTGGAGAAAACCGGAGTACCCCAAGAAAACCACTGGCCTGTTGCATATATTATAATTTTTTAAATAAATTACTAATTACAAAGATATATATAGGGTATGAGCAACATGAAGAGTTTGATTATCTTGGAAATCTAGTCTTTTATCTCATTATTATGATTGTGTTATTGTGTACATTGTAGTTTAGTTTATGTTTCTATCAGTTTGGAATTTCTATCTTTATATGTATTCTTGTTTTCCCCTTGTGGGCCCAAAATTGGCAATAAAATATTCTTATTCTTATTTTTATTCTTATTATAAGAACTACATACTTTTTAATTATTTTTCCAGTATAATGTTCTATGACGGTCATGTCATATCGTGTAAGGTTATATCCATATCAAGTACATGTGTACTACCACTGAAATTCAGGTCATTTCATACCAATACCATTAACCTAATTAAAATTAGATCTTTAATTACTTCCCCTTTCTTGATATGTCAGGAATAAAGATATTTTAGCATTATATCTTGTAATAGTGCAGGCATGAAACATGTCTTACTATTGATGTTACGAGTGTTTAATGCCACTTTCAGAATAATATTTCAGTTCAATCGAGGCAGGCAGTTTTATTGGTGGAGGAAACAAGAATACCTGTAGAAAATGGTTGAGCAGGAACCAAACTGACAACTTTAGTGTGATAGGCAATGATTGCATAGAAATACAACAAGTAGATCAAATATGATAACTACAACTGTCCCTTATAATAAATGTATTCAACAAAAAACACATACAATACACACTTTTTTTTTTTATTGATTTCCATTCCATAATACACAACAAAAATAACAACGCTAATGTACCTGGTATGTAACGAATATCATGAATATCAAATCTATGTCAACTGTCAATACCCCTAAAATGTATCTCATCTTTAATAGTCTGGCTAAATTAATCAAACAAAGAGTTACTTTTCTAATAATCTTGAGTAGATCAATAATACAGACAGTTACTTTACTTTTCTAATAATCTTGAGTAGGTCAATAATACAGACAGTTACTTTACTTTACTAATAATCTTCAGTAATATGACATATTTTTTTCAGATTATATGTCAACATTAAAGGTAAACGCCATGGTCTTAACAAGTTAGCGTGAAAATTTAAATGACAGTAAATAAAAGACATTTGTGTTAATGAATGTTAAAAATAGTATACCGTAAGGTAGAATTTGGTGATTGAAGTTGCCTGTAACACCAAATAATGGGGATCACCATTTTTCAGAACTCTTCAATGTGAGGAGACAAAAGGCATAATCCATTCTCGGATTATACCTGCAATTAAAGCTCTTCCGAAAGAGCTGTGACGTCACAATAGCGTTATCATATATTATATAAGCATTGATCAGTTGCAATTTTATCATTAAAAATGATGTACATTTTGTAAATCGTAAAATAACGTCGTATATTTATCTTTTGATATTTACAAAATCATTATGACTTCATGTTAAGCATTTTATTGCACTAACGAAAAGGGAAAGTGTGTGAAGAATTTTTTTGTGTAATTACCTATCAGGACTACCCTTGTCAACACATCGACCAGTGACCTCGAAAAACACAGGAAAGTACGACAGCATTGGGGACTAAAAAAAAAAGCATGTGTATGCATAAAACGAGTTCAAACTGAAAGTTATTTAACCTATGGCCAATCATGTAAAACATGAAATTATACGTAGAAACCCTCCCCTCCCCCCTCCCCAATACAAATAAACTCCTTTGTTTTATGAAAATGTAACATGGGATGGGAATATTAAGAAAAAAATTAGAACGATATACAATTATAAACATTGTATTGCAGTTGATCTGATATTAAAACATAACCAAACGGGCACGATGTTGGGAAGAGTCAGATACATGTTATTTATTCAACTAATATGATCCGTCCCGTGACGTCACATGAAGAGGTGTCATGGTCGCTTACCCTACGACAGGAAATTCCAAATATTCATATTTTCAATTGGGTATATTAATGTTAATAAAGGTGTTTTTTGTTTAATAATTAGTTATTTACGAATAAAAAGTTACAATGTATTGAATTATAACAATTGTTCAACTGACTGGAGTTTTCCTTTAATTAATATTTTTTATGATAGATACTATTATAGATAAATAGATTAGATGTTTACATATCCCTACTATCTAGTGCAAGTGCTCTGCCATGTGTGCTACTGTAAATCCAATAAATGTATATGATATATTATTATTGAACTGAAGTACAGTCAACCCTGACCCAGTTATTGAATCAATACACCAATGTCTGAAACCTTGACTGATATTGATTGTAATAACAAATTACTAGACTGTCATGATCATTTGATTATCCTTATATTTTATGACCTTATTTTTTTATAAAGAATTAACATCTGCTTTGTAAGTTGGGGTCGTTATTCAGGACTAATTGTGAATTTGAATTTGAATTTTGGTGTTTAACGCCACTCAGCAATATTTCAGCTATATCATGGCGACCAGTTTTAGTGGTGGAGGAAGCCGCAGTACCCTGAGAGAACCACCGATCCTGAGCAAGCAACTGGTAAATTAAACTTTATCACTTGCGGCTGTGAGTCGAGTGCTCCCTTTTTTGTAATTTACAAAGCTGGGTGCGAACCCACGCCATATTGGTGATAGGGATGTATGAGTTGTTAGATCCAACGACCTAACTCATTGAGCCACCTGGGCCCCAAGACTAATTATAATTAGCATTATAAAGTATTTTACATTTCTTGTTCAAAGAAGCCTTTCCAATGTACAATAAATGTATATTATACATACAAAGCCATTGAAAATCTGAGAACTTGTGAACTTATAAAAAGTATGGTTAAGAAACCAGAGGCTCTCAAGAGCCTGTATCGTTCACCTGGTTATAAAAAGAACCAATTGGTCCTATGTAAAAACTTTGTCCTGCAGTGGTAGTCATCTTGGAATTACGATCAACATAAAAAACACAAAGTTTGTAAAGGACCTTCCAATGATTGATGCACAGTTTAGGTTCAATCAGTGCAATAGCTTCAGAGAAGAATATATTTCTGTATTTTCCCAATATGGTCCAGTGTTAACACTATGACCTGTGGTGGCGGCCATCTTGGATTTCCGATCGGCATAAAAAACAGAGGACCTTCCAATGATCATTCCTGGGTGGTTTGGTTTCAACTGTCCTAGTGGTTTCAGAGAAGAAGCGTTTTGAAACATTTTTCCCATAGGGTCCAATGTTAAACTAAGTCCTGCCGTAGCCGCCATTTTAAATTTCATATCGGAACAAAAAACGTAAAGTTTGTAGAGGACCATCCAATGAACATTCATGTACAGTTTGGCTTTAATCATATTTGTAGTTTCTGAGAAGAAGGCATTTAAACATTTTCCCATAGGGTCCAATGTTAATCTATGTATTGCGGTGGTGGCCATCTTGGATTTCCGATCGACATAAAAAAACATAAATTTTGTAGAGGACCTTCCAATGATCATTTCTGGGCAGTTTGGTTTAAATTGTCCTAGTGCTTTCAGAGAAGAAGCATTTTGAAACATTTTTCCCATAGGGTCCAATGTTAAACTAAGTTCTGCCGTAGCCACCAATTTGAATTTCATATCGGAACAAAAAACGTAAAGTTTGTAGAGGACCATCCAATGAACATTCATGTACAGTTTGGCTTTAATCATATTTGTAGTTTCGGAGAAGAAGGCATTTGAACATTTTCCCATAGGGTTCAATGTTAATCTATGTATTGCGGTGGCGGCCATCTTGGATTTCCGATCGGCATATAAAACACAAATTTTGTAGAGGACCTTCCAATGATCATTCCTGGGCAGTTTGGTTTCAATTGTCCTAGTGGTTTCAGAGAAGAAGCATTTTGAAACATTTTTCCCATAGGGTCCAATGTTAAACTAAGTCCTGCCGTAACCGCCATTTTGAATTTCATATCGGAACAAAAAACCTTAAGATTGTAGAGGACCATCCAATGAACATTCATGTACAGTTTGGCTTTAATCATATTTGTAGTTTCTGAGAAGAAGGCATTTGAACATTTTCTCATAGGGTCCAATGTTAATCTATGTCCTGCAGTGGCGGCCATCTTGGATTTCCGATCGGCATAAAAAACAGTAACTTGGTAAAGGACATTCCAATGATCATTCTGTTACAGTTTGGGTTCAGTCGGTTCATTAGTTTCAGAGAAGAAGATCTTTGAAATTTCAGCCAATCAGAGCATATTATTTGCCCTGGCAGCCATGTTGAATATCCGACTGGAACGAAAAACAGTGACTTTGTAGAGGACCATCCAAGGAACATTCCTGCTAAGATTGGTTCCAATTGGCCCAGTGGTTTCGGAGAAGAAGCTTGAAATGTGAAAAGTTTACAGACGACGGACGCCAAGTGATAGCAATAGTTCACCTGGACCTTTGGTCCAGGTGAACTAATAAAACCATATAAGCTTGTATCGCTCAACTAGTCAAGATTGTATTGTATTTTCTAGACTAATATGACGTCCTTCATTGGCTATATAAACAAAGCCATGATAAAACTCATGATGTATATTTTATATTCGCACATGTGTATTGTCAGACAAATCATGGATATCTTTCCTCAGTGATTCTCATTTAAATTAACACCTGTTAAATATCTAACTGTGTAAAATAAGAAAAATATTATTTTTTTTTTCTTCAAAAAATCATACTAACTACTTGGTTTTGAGGAAAGATTTTCATGAAAATTATGTATTTCACAATCAAAAGCATGTAACTAAAACAGAGGGCACAAATCTTGTACATTTACGTAGTTCACATAGATCTACATTATGTAAGTTGGCCAATACATTTAGTTTGTACTATTTTGAATCTGCTCCATATTCTTGCGACAAATTGTTTGTTTTATTCAATCTAATCCTTTAAATAGAATTCACCCTTCATCTTTACCAAGAGGCTCACCTGGGTATGCATGCAAAATTTGGGTTAACAATTGTTTGTACTTTGCTGAAAAAAGGGTTTTGTCCATATTCCCACAGCCCCATTTGTAAACAATGTCATGTGATGGTGGCCATCTTTGATTTCCAATTAACACCAAAAATGATTTTTATATAATGAATTATTCATGTAAAGTTTGGGTTTCAATCAATTTTCTAGTTGCTGAGATTTTTTTTCTTTTCTCTTAAAGTCCTATGTTAAAACTTTGTCTTGCTGTGCATGATTTCAGTTCGACAAAAAACATGGTTCTATGTTAAAACTTTGTCCTGCCATGGTGGCAGTCTATGATTTCAGATTGGCAAAAAAAATGCATAAACTTTCAGAGGGTCATATAAGTAACATATCAAATAAACAGTTTCATCAAACATGTGTTTTAGCGAAGAAGATTTGTGAAATTTCAGCCAATCAGAAAGTATAATTGGTCTGAACTTCCATGTTGGATTTTCAAATGAAATGAAAATCCTAAAAAATGTTGAGGACTACCAAAATGACATATCTACCAAGTTTAGTTCCAATTGGTCCAGTGGATTGTGAGAAATAGATTGTAATGTTAAAATCTAATGGACACAAAGTGATGACAATACTTATTTATCCTCAAATGAAATTTAACCGTATCGGTGGTGTAATGGTTAGTGTGCTCGCCTCGAGTGCAGTAGATCTGGCTGTCTGGGAATCAGGATAATGTGTCGGAGTGGGGTGACATGTCTACACACGGACTGTTGTTTCAGTGAGCTAGCACTATAAAAAATCCAACTAAGCGTGTTGGTCTAGAACAAAGCGGACCTCATCATCATCTCATCGAAAATTAACTTGTTCTCGCCATGATGTAGCTGAAGAATTGCTGAGTTGGCGTTACACAACAATCACTCACTCACTCAAATGAAATTTTGATTCAGGCAAGCTTAAAATTGGAATTAATTGAAAAATATCGGAGTACTTCTACTTTAGCCGACCCTAACCCTAACCCTAAGGTAAATGTCATTAAAAAACAGGAAAATAATTAAATACATGTACGTTATCCTGTTTCCTTTCATTTAATCTAATGGAAACCTAAAGAAAACAACTGCAGAAACAAAATATCACATACTTAAGATAGAGATACATGAAAAGGGATACGACCTTAATTAATCAACATGAAAATAAGCTTCCACCAAACATAATGATATCAAATAACTCCAATGAATCAAAAATCACATCTGAAAACATAAACTTGGAATGTGAAATAAAAGTACACTAGATATTGACCTTGTCTGTAATATATACATTATAGACATAAAAAAACCACCCTGGTTTTACTACTGAAGTACATTGTAGCCTTTTTGGTTCCATTTGGTCAAGTTGTTTTAGAAGAAAAGATTGGGTTTGGGTTTAGGGTTATGGTGTTTAATGCCACTTTCAACAATATTTCAGTTATATCATGGCGGTCAGTTTTTTATTGGTGGAGGAAATCAGAATACCAGGAGAAAACCACCGACCTGCTGCAAGTCACTGACAAACTTTATCACATAATGTTATATCGAGTACACCCTACCAAGAGCAGGATTCAAATGCACAACTTTAATGGTGATACTAGGTACTGATTGTGCAGGTAGTTGTATGTCAAGAATTTTTGGTTCCATTTGGTTTTGTTGTTTTTGAGGAAAAGATAAAACTACAATGCATGAAAATTTTACAGATGATAACATCTAATTTGCTCCTTTGTGCCAGTTAAGTGAAAAAAGCTATCTAGTGCTGGCCGGGCATATCAGATGTCAGATACAAATGATACCAAGAAGTTTTATTTGAGAACAATCAATACATCGTTCAATGTAACAATTCAAATGGGCCGCTGGTTTTTGAGGTGAAGATTTTCCATATAACTGCTATTCCCTCTGGTAGTTGTATAGAATGTCAGACTGATACATAAACATTGATCTTTTTAAGGACCACCCATATATCATTCGTGCAAAGCTTTGCTTCACATTACCTAGTGGTCTCTATGGAGGTTTAACATGTGAAAAGATTGCAACAAATTGCCCTTTGACCAGGTCAGCTCTAACACTGTATACATAGCAGAGGACTGAAAATCTCTTAAACATAATAACACTCTCATCAACTACCAACTTCCTTCAGTGCAAATGTAATATTTTCAGCTGACTGAATGAAGAGAAAGTTTGAGTAATTTAGACATTAGGAAATTCAACTTGTTCAACACAAATATTATGTGAATGGTGAAAATACAATTACTGGTACATTGTGTTATAAAAGCATTGACGACTATGAATTGATAATTTTCAAAAGTTCAAGAATTTCAATTTCAAGGAAAAAAACAAAGTAATCACTATTGATTGTACCATGTTAAAATAAAACGCTTTTAAAATTCATAATTTCCTTGTAAATTGTCAATTTGAATTGTTTGACTTGAGTGTAAATTAACTTGAAAGTCTTCTTCAATAAATGTGTCTAGTGGAATCCCTTGATTGTCTTGGCAAACTTAAACTTTATTCAAGAAATAACCTTAAAAAATGAAATTGACACAACATTGTGTTCACTTAAGGCTGACAATATGATGTAACAATATTGATTTCTGAACTAGAAAGTCATCATATTATTTGGATGACAAATTTCTATTTTATTTACGGTTGATTGATTTATTTATCTTCAGCACCACAAAATAATTAATTTACTTCCAACCACCTACAACTGACATTTATCAATATTGGACATTCAAGTGTTTGTAGAGAAATAAATATGTATTGATTCAACATTACCAACAAGTGTTTTAGAAAACATGCTAAGAAACTGAAATACATTGCAAATCTGCTATCACAGAAGAAAAGGGGGGTAGGGTAGGGTTATGGTGTTTAACACCATTTTCAATAATATTTCAGGTGTACTGAGGCGGTCACACAGAGGAAGGAGAAAGTCAAAACTACAGACTAGCAGTAACCAAATGCTAATTCATAAATGAGGGGAATATTAGCAGCTATCTGATTACAAAAACAACATCATGAATTCTAAACCAATATATGAAATGAATACACATTGCTAAGCAATACAAATTTCTTAAACTTATGTGTAATGTAAAAGTACACAAATATTTACAGCATTTGAATTTTCAGTATCTGGGCTAAAACCTATGTTCCATGAAAAATTGATCAGTATGTCATAATCATTTATTACTCAATAAAACATGACATTACAAGTACAACACACCTGGTTTCTATCCCAGTGTAAGTGGGGAAGTTGTGGTGTCTCAGCTTTTGCTTTGTTTTGCATTTGTGTTTGAGCTGTTATTGTTTTATCTAGATGTTCTGTTGTATCAACCATCTTGGATTTCAATACAAAATCAAAGCTTACAAGGCTGGATCACAGTGTGATATGTTAACAATCAATAAAAGGAGTTTACAAATAAGAACTTTCTGTCAACTGAACAAACTGGATTTTTCTCATGTAAAATGGGGACTAATATTAAAAAGTCTTATTGTTTTTTTTACAAATTTTTCGGAAAAACTGACATTCTAATCTTATCTTATCTAAGACACAAGAGCACAATTATCAAATCTGCAACATACATGTACAAGCAATGGGTCCCTATTATACCTTAACTTACTCCATTAAAGGAATAAGGTTTCCTTTTGCAAAAAATTCAATTAGCAAGAATTAATATAGAGGTAAATGATCATGAGCAACTGCCAACTAAATAAAATAAGGGAACTGTTTTTATTGCTGTTCTACATATAAGTCGCAGTAGGGTCTTCAACAATGTTGTAAAATGAGTCTGCTTGCATAGAGAGCAAGACTCTTTACTTCTATCTTTAAATGCTAAATCTGGACATTTTTATCGTTTTGGTGTTTATTTCCCAAATGTGGTGTTATCAACAAGAAAATAAAATATGGGCGACATATTCTTACCATCATCAGTGTGCACAAAATCACATTACGCAGTTACAAATACAGTCAAAGACAACCATAAGGCTCCCACCAGGTAAATAAACAGAAATGATGAAACTTAATTAATGTTTGAAAGTGGAATTCAAACTTTTTATCTAATCCAATCCATTCTTTGATTTTGGAAAATAACAAACAAAAAATTCAAAGAAAATTCATGTGCAGTTTGATTTCAAATGGTTTTATGACTTCACAGAGAAAGATGAAAGTTTTTTTTTTAAAGATTAAAGAATGACAAACACAAAATAATGACAACCAGGTGTGCTAAATAGATCAATTTTCTGATATACAGAAGAAATCTGTATGCAAGTCCAACCTATATATGTATCAATTGAGAAAATCTGGTAATTAGCACTGACTGGTACAAGTTGGTTGAAGATAGATCACCGTTTCTGGTAGTTTCTTATTTCAATATTGAACATTATCTCAATGTCTGTAAGATTATAGTAGATGACAGAAGAAGAAAGACAGGAAGAGTTGTTGGTCTTTATTGTCACTATTAGTCAAACCTGTCTTATATGACCTTCCAAGGAAACAGAGAAATATGGTCACATAAGACAGGAGGTCACTCAACACAGGTTTAATTGATATGAAATGCACTGTGAAGGGAAATAAAAATTAAGGTCACATAATACAAGTTATTGCTTAATAGAGGTTTTGATTGCATATTTAACCATATAGATTTATGCCTGGTTTAAAATTTATGAAGACATATTCCTCATTAGTTCCTTTATTCTGTCCATTTTATTCTCACAAATTTTTACCAATTTCTTTTGTCTAGTTGACATATTTATTTTGTGTAATTTATGTAAAACATCATAATTATGCACTATTAAACATGGTGAATAAGATTACTGCCCATTTTATATTGATTAATTTATGGCACCTTCTCAAATTATTTTTCACAGGTTGGATATTGACCATGAAACAAAGACATATCAATATTTAGTGTTCATAGCACTGATGAAGAGAGTGTAAAATCAAATATCCATAGACTTACACAGCATATATCATTTAACACGTTTAAAACATTAGTTTCTCATTATAACAGCAATTTATGTACAGTACAGTTTGAGTTCAATCACCCTTATATTTCTTTTGTCTAAAAATTATGTGATATATTTCTTTTTAAATTTAATTATCATACTGTCCTATGCTAAGCATGTCATTTGGTGGCTGATATCTTGTATTTCTGACAAAAACAAAATACATGAAAAAATGCAAGAACATGAAGACATTTTTGTTTGGTTTAGTTTTGTTTCATGATGATTAACGCCACTTTCAAGAATATTTCAGTTATATTGTGGCGGTCAGTTTTATTGGTGGAGAGAACCACGACCTGTCGCAAGTCATTGACAAACGTTACCACATAATGTTGTACACCTCGCCCTGATCGAGATTCGAATTCACATCAGTAGTGATAGGCACTGATTGCATAGGTAGTTGTAAATCCATCTACCATACGATCACGGCCATGATAGCCCTACAATGTTGTTAGCTTGTTTATCTCTCCATATGCCTTTCATAAACTTTTATTATTTCAATCTTCCAAGAAACCTCTTAAGCAAGCAAGCAAACAATGTTTCAAAACAAAGTAAATATGAAAGGCATATGGAGAGATAACCAGGTGATCTAAGACCATAGAGTGGTCTTGGGCTACTTATGGCTCGGAGTTACTTACTACAAGTCATAAAATCAATATCTCATGTTTAATATGATTGATTGATTGATGTTAATGCCACATTTCAGTATTTCAGCTTTATTCACTAGTTAAATATTCAATTGAGAACAAATTTAAAATCATAGACACAGAAAGCATTGTTGTTGTATACATCTGGTTGCTTTCTTTTTAATTTACATTATGATAAAAATAATACTTTTTTGATGTAGCCGAAAAGTTTCACAACAATTCTAAAAATTCTCAGTTCTTCTTCAAGAATAAACAAAGGTTTTACCCCCAAAAAAGTATTCTGATATCAACTATTTCTCAAACATAATTGACTTATTCTTATACTATAAATTTACTGACAGTGTTGAAGAATAAATTTGCTTGAGCGCACACAAGCATGTAGAACCTTTCGTCAAACCATAAGCCGATAGTAATCTTGCTACAACTCGGGTAAAAACTTGAAATATTTATATTTTAGTCCAGTATTATCTGATGCAATTATTTTTTTTAGAGCAAAATCAAATCATCATTACTTTTCATTGTACCTCAATTACTTTGCCACTGCAAGGCATTATGAAGGGAGAAAACCGGAGAACCCTGATAAAACCACCGATCTGTGGCAAGTCACTGACAAACTTCATTATGCAGGTATTATTAAGATTTTGTCTACCATTCATTTTAGCTCATATATTATTTTCATGCTTCAAGACATTTTCCAGTTTCCACCTCACTTCCCAATATTATATATCAATGATGTCACAATTTCTATATTTAGAACAATCTTCAGTGAAGGGAGATAATTCAGAAGTGGCCAGGTAAGAAGACAACAACATACCATTATCTGAATGTCCATACTTGTCAATGTTAACTGGCCTAGTGGTTATGGATACTGACAGGACACTGCAGACCAGAGATGATAAATATGAGATGAATACATATGACCTTTGGTTAAGTTATGTACAATAGATTTATTTTATATGTTTTAACAGAGTAAAACTATCATACTGTGTCTTTTGATCTAATAATTTATACCTACCATGATGTTAACCATTTTTTCCTCCATTTTTTTACTGTCTCACAAATCATAATGATATATATAGATATATACATAAATAGTGTTATTGTACCTAGACAAAAAAAATATATCCATTCAAAATGGGTGGTAAAAATTCTGTCATCAACAACTGCAGATATTCACTATATTTATTCAACATGTTTATGTATTGAAACAAATTCTAAACTTTTCTCTTTTTTTTTGTCTTTCTATTTTCAACATTTCACTGAAATAATACCAGAAGGTTTTTTTATTTCTGCCTTTCTCTTTTTCACATTTCACTAATACATATCTTTTATTCAAGTATTGAAACAAATTTAAAACTTTTCTTTTCTACTTCTCTACCTTTCACTTACAATTAATACATATGTTTTCCAGAAGAGCATGATGGAATATATCATGGTAATTATTAACATCATTTTACTTGTATATCTGAACAGATAATTCTCTTCATAGTTACCAAAGGGTATATAAAGTTGAACAGTACTAATCAAGAAACTAAAGGCCCACATGAGCCTGCATTGATCACCTTATGAAGAAGATCTTGTTGCCTATTGCATAATATAATAAATTTTGACCCCCCTAAACTTTTAACTTTTAACCGCAATACCTTCCTTGGTGCAAGATAGAATCTTAATACAACTTCTGCCTCTGATCAATTTTTGATCCCTAAAACTTTTAAATCAATGGATAACAATACGTTCCTTGATACAAGACAGAATCTTCATACAACTTCATGCCTTATACAATTGTATCTGTGGAGGAATTCAGTATTGGGACAAATGGAGAAGTTGTCAATAAAATGTTTTTTTCTGACTTAATGCTTTAGTTCTGATTGTGAACCATTACTTTACATGTACATCATTGAAATAAAACTAACAAAATCTGATGAAAAAGTGAAAAAAACTGATGTTTGACAATCATTTTTCCCCACAAAATTTGTGACATTTGCAACATGGGTTGCTATAATTTAAGTATTACAAGTAAAAATAGTGGCACTTTTGAAAATGCCAGCTTATTTGGATAGAAATATTGATAAAGCTTTTGTATTTAATGAATGAATTATTTTTTCGTAAGGAGGAATATATATTTTTGTTCCAAAAGTTTCATGTTTTATTTGTAACCAATGGTGTCCTTCAAAAGTATCTACGAATTGTATGCATTACGATGATTCAGAATGATTTAATGAATTCGATCAGTGTGTATTGAAAAAAACTAAGAGGGATGAGATATATAATAAAAAGTTGAACAGATGGTCCCTATGATAACCGTGAAATTGAGGTTTTATTTTGGGATTCGATATTGTCATCATGAAATTACGAACAGAAATAACGTTGGCCAATAATAGAATCGTGAAAGCCGTGACACTTCCTAAAGTGTACTTGAATCTATTGTTAGTGTGGGAATTTCCAGTGTCACGCAAAACTGGGTATCTCGCAGAAATCTGTGACATAGTTCACAATAATGTGTTGTCGTCTCGATAATGTTTTTTTTGTAAATTTCATATGTTCAGATAAAGACGACTTACAGGCAATTTCTCAGTACATTTATTTACATTGTGAAGTAAAAAAAATAATCACTAGTCTGTTATTTTCCCAAAAAATCTTCATTCTAGTCACCTTAGTCGCGAATCACTGTTGTAGTCCTATGTTACAAACGCAAAGTTTGATCGTTTTCACTCTAATATCTTGTGAAACTTCACATTACGGTAATGATTACCTGCAATGTCATTTTCTTTCTTTTTCAGACTATCCCGTGAAACTCCAGTGAATTAGACAATTCAAAGATTAAGAATAAAGTATTTAGTGGTGCTATTGGTGTCCTTGTTACTCACAACACTTTTTTTTCTTTTCGCTACCATACACTGAAGATATTAAGATAAAGTTACCAAAATTACTTTCAAGTGTATAAATACAGCCATATCAATACTATGATTGAAACCTGCTAGTATATTCTCAGGAAGATATAAAATCAAATTTATTTATGTATAAGGTTACAAGTGTTCGTATGTACATGTAACGGTTGTCCATATGATTAATCATTCTTAAGTCGAAGATATGAATATTTATTTTTAATTTTTAACCGTATTTTACAACTGTTATATATAAGGTTATTACTGAATACAAAAGGGGTCTTTTAAATATATACAACAGTCCAGAGCTCCAGATAATTTTCAAGTCCAAAGGGTAATTACCCCCTACTATTGAAAATGATGTGTATTTGCATATTTCCTTTGCAATGTTGTACTCTCTACTTCAGAAAAGATTGCTTACATGTACACTTTTAAAATTATGTTGGACACAAGTGTTATTCAATAAACACAGGATGCAAGTGAAATGTATATCTCTGTTTAATTTGACACGATTGTGTCATGTTTATTAATAAAATTATGTAAATATTTTGTTTTTTGCTCGTCGACTTCGGCAGTTTTCACAGCCGTGTTGATGTCATCAATGATTCCTTTAACTATACCGGACTGTCACTAGACACAGATGAAACTGTCAGGAACTTTTAACCAGAGGCTCTCAAGAGCCTGTATCGTTCACCTGGTTATAAAAAAAAACAATTGGTCCTATGTAAAAACTATGTGCTGCAGTGGTAGTCATCTTGGAATTACAATCAACATAAAAAACACAACGTTTGTAAAGGACCTTCCAATGACTGATGCACAGTTTAGGTTCAATCAGTGCAATAGCTTCAGAGAAGAATATATTTCTGTATTTTCCCCATATGGTCCTGTGTTAATACTATGACCTGTGGTGGCAGCCATCTTGGATTTCCGATTGGCATAAAAAACAGAGGACCTTCCAATGATCATTCCTGGGCAGTTTGGTTTCAACTGTCTAAGTGGTTTCAGAGAAGAAGCGTTTTGAAACATTTTTCCCATAGGGTCCAATGTTAAACTAAGTCCTGCTGTAGCCGCCATTTTGAATTTCATATCGGAACAAAAAACGTGAAGTTTGTAAAGGGCCATCCAATGAACATTCATGTACAGTTTGGCTTTAATAATATTTGTAGTTTCTGAGAAGAAGGCATTTGAACATTTTCCCATAGGATCCAATGTTAATCTATGTATTGCGGTGGCGGCCATCTTGGATTTCCGATCGGCATAAAAAATATAAAATTTGTAGAGGACCTTCCAATGATCATTCCTGGGCAGTTTGGTTTCAACTGTCCAAGTGGTTTCAGAGAAGAAGCGTTTTGAAACATTTTCCCCATAGGGTCCAATGTTAAACTAAGTCCTGCCGTAGCCGCCATTTTGAATTTCATATCGGAACAAAAAACGTGAAGTTTGTAGAGGACCATCCAATGAACATTCATGTACAGTTTGGCTTTAATCATATTTGTAGTTTCGGAGAAGAAGGCATTTGAACATTTTCCCATAGGGTCCAATGTTAATCTATGTCCTGCGGTGGCGGCCATCTTGAATTTTCGATCGGCATAAAAAAACAGAAACTTTGTAGAGGACCTTCCAATGATCATTCCTGGGCAGTTTGGATTCAATTGTCCTAGTGGTTTCAGAGAAGAAGCGTTTTGAAACATTTTTCCCATAGGGTCCAATGTTAAACCAAGTCCTGCCGTAGCCGCCATTTTGAATTTCATATCGGAACAAAAAACGTGAAGTTTGTAGAGGACCATTCAATGAACATTCATGTACAGTTTGGCTTTAATAATATTTGTAGTTTCTGAGAAGAAGGCATTTGAACATTTTCCCATAGGATCCAATGTTAATCTATGTATTGCGGTGGTGGCCATCTTGGATTTCCGATCGGCATAAAAAACATAAAATTTGTAGAGGGCCTTCCAATGATCATTCTTGGGCAGTTTGGTTTCAATTGTCTAAGTGATTTCAGAGAAGAAGCGTTTTGAAACATTTTTCCCATAGGGTCCAATGTTAAACTTAAGTCCTGCTGTAGCCGCCATTTTGAATTTCATATCAGAATAAAAAACATAAAGTTTGTAGAGGACCATCCAATGAACATTCATGTACAGTTTGGCTTTAATAATATTTGTAGTTTCTGAGAAGAAGGCATTTGAACATTTTCCCATAGGGTCCAATGTTAATCTATGTATTGCGGTGGTGGCCATCTTGGATTTCCGATCGGCATAAAAAACACACACCTTGTAGAGGACCTTCCAATGATCATTCCTGGGCAGTTTGGTTTCAATTATCCAAGTGGTTTCAGAGAAGAAGCGTTTTGAAACATTATTCCCATAGGGTCCAATGTTAAACTAAGTCCTGCCGTAGCCGCCATTTTGAATTTCATATCGGAACAAAAAACGTGAAGTTTGTAGAGGACCATCCAATGAACATTCATGTACAGTTTGGCTTTAATAATATTTGTAGTTTCTGAGAAGAAGGCATTTGAACATTTTCCCATAGGATCCAATGTTAATCTATGTATTGCGGTGGCGGTCATCTTGGATTTCCGATCGGCATAAAAAACAAAAAATTTGTAGAGGACCTTCCAATGATCATTCCTGGGCAGTTTGGTTTCAACTGTCCTAGTGGTTTCAGAGAAGAAGCGTTTTGAAACATTTTCCCCATAGGGTCCAATGTTAAACTAAGTCCTGCCGTAGCCGCCATTTTGAATTTCATATCGGAACAAAAAATGTAAAGTTTGTAGAGGACCATCCAATGAACATTCATGTACAGTTTGGCTTTAATCATATTTGTAGTTTCTGAGAAGAAGGCATTTGAACATTTTCCCATAGGGTCCAATGTTAATCTATGTCCTGCGGTGGTGGCCATCTTGGATTTTCGATCGGCATAAAAAACACACACCTTGTAGAGGACCTTCCAATGATCATTCCTGGGCAGTTTGGTTTCAATTGTCCAAGTGCTTTCAGAGAAGAAGCATTTTGAAACATTTTTCCCATAGGGTCCAATGTTAAACTAAGTTCTGTCGTAGCCGCCATTTTGAATTTCATATCGGAACAAAAAACGTATTGTTTGTAGAGGACCATCCAATGAACATTCATGTACAGTTTGGCTTTAATCATATTTGTAGTTTCTGAGAAGAAGGCATTTGAACATTTTCCCATAGGGTTCAATGTTAATCTATGTATTGCGGTGGTGGCCATCTTGGATTTCCGATCGGCATATAAAACAGAAACTTTGTAGAGGACCTTCCAATGATCATTCCTGGGCAGTTTGGTTTCAACTGTCCAAGTGGTTTCAGAGAAGAAGCATTTTGAAACATTTTTCCCATAGGATCCAATGTTAAACTAAGTCCTGCCGTAGCCGCCATTTTGAATTTCATATCGGAACAAAAAACCGTCGCTTACATGTACCTGTATGTAAAAGTTTGGAACCCTATGCACATGCAGGTCATGGCTTGGGCCCAACAGACTATGGGAACTTCATTTGCTGAAACTTGAATTGGTTGATTGTTCATCAGAATTATGAGTCATACAATATATCACTGTATTTCTTTTACTGGTTCTGAAGAAAAGAGGTTTACTAAAAACTTCCTCCATACAACCAATGTTAAACTTTAGACCATCTTTGGCTTAGACCCAAAAGACCCTAGGATTTTTTTCTTCATTTAAACAACATTGAATCTCCATTTCTCAAAGCCAGTTTAGGCCAAACACAATAACATTTCCATTCCTGAATATCAATGGTTCTTCTTCAGAAAATCTTTTAATTCAATTTCAACATGGCAGCCAATGTGAAACTGAACAATTTGCAAAAAATATTATCTTAATAATGACGACCATCTGAAACAATTTGTGAATAGCAAATTAATTAAAGGAGGTTTATAAATGGTGGTTATTTGATATTTATTCAGTTCATGAAGAGTAGAAATTCACTCACAAAAAAATATTTTGTATCGAAAACATTGCATTATGTATCCACTGCATCACGTCAAAACCACAAGAAATATCTGTGACTAGGATAGCTTTGAACCTAGACGACAAAGACAAAGGGATTAATCTTTGTGATGATGGCAAGAGGTGCAGTGTTGTGACCAAGGAGATGGGTTTTGACAGTACACAGATAATGGATATTCTAAAAAGAAAACACATTCTCCACCATTTTGATAATGATGTACTGAGTAACAGAAAACATTCGAGTCGTGTAACCAGCGATGACAACCTTAACTACTAAACTACATGTAGCTCTGCCGAGATTGGTTTCAGGAAGCCATTAGAATTCAACTTTTGTTGGATAATATGAAGCAGCCGGCCGCGATACTGGTATTACCAGTATTGTAATATATACAATACTAGTATTACCAGTATTATAATATTCACAATACTGGAAATACCAGTATTGCAAATATTACAATACTGGTAATACCAGTATTGTAACACTGTACAATACTAGAAATACCAGTGTTGTAATGTTACAATACTGGTAATACCAGTATCGTACATATACAATACTGGATGTACCAGTATCGTGCATTTACAATACTGGAATACCAGAATCGTTGATCTATGCACAATACCGGAAGCTCCAGTATTCTTCATCCAACAATACTGGTAATACTAGTATTGTAAAACACACGATACTGGAAGCTCCAGTATTGTAAAGCACACAATACTGGAAACTCTAGTATTCTTCATCCAGCAATACTGGTAATACTAGTATTGTAAAACACACAATACTGGAAGCTCCAGTATTCTTCATCCAGCAATACTGGTAATACTAGTATTGTAAAACACACAATACTGGAAACTCTAGTATCTGGCAATTTGACACAAGTGGGCAGAACCTAATTCTAACTGTAAATCACAGCTCATTGTATTTACCGTTAGTATTAGGCTCCGCCCAGTCATGTCAAATTACCTTACCAATATATATCAAACTCTAAGGGACCATACAAAATATTTTGACATTACAGGGCTTTTGCCTCTTATGTTATGTACAGCAGAAATGACGTATGAGTATGAATTGTATTCAATTCTTTTAGTATAATGTAGACATAAAAACTCGGGTTAACTGGAATTCTACCTAATCTTCCAATATCTGCAATACTGGTATAACCAGTATTTTCCAGTATCTGCAATACTGGTATTACCAGTATTTTCCAGAATCTTCCAGTATCTGCAATACTGGTATTACCAGTATTTTCCAGAATCTTCCAGTATCTGCAATACTGGTATTACCAGTATTTCCCAGAATCTTCCGGTATCTACAATACTCATATTTTGGCAATGACCATTCCGGTATCTACAATACTCATATTTTGGCAATGACCAGTATCTTCTAGTATTGCAGATACTGGAAAATTCTGGAAGATACTGGAATACTAGTATTTACCAGTATCTGTACCAGTATTGCAGATACTGGAAGATACTGGTATTACCAGTATTGTGTACCAGTATCGTGGCTGGCTGCTTCATATTATCCCTTTTGTTTACTAGATATCTAGTCAATATATATTTACTTGTATAATGTATGTTTTGTTCAAATCATATCCTATGGAGATAATTTCATCAGTATTTAATAAATGTAAACAAGAATTGCATTACAACATGAACATTATGACAGGAAAATACAAACAAACATAACAGAACATGTAAAATGTTTATTTACAACAAATGCAACAATATTTAGGTAAGAAATCAAACACCTCCATATAAAGTCACCTGTATATAATGGTCATTTTGTCAATCTCACCAAGGTGATCACAACTGACAGGTTTGACTGTAATTTTGCACCTTTGTGGTGATTGTCAGTGAAATGTCTGCATTCTAGGGTGTTCTAGCAGTGACAATAGTCAGACTAGAGTGATTTTTGGTCACCTGGTTATTACTGTAAAAACTGGTACCTTACCTGCAATTTTTATATTAAGACTGGCATCCAGTAGAAGATTTTCTGCTTTCAGATCACGGTGTACAATATGGCGACTGTGACAGTATGATACTGCAGCAATAATCTGTTTAAATTTCTTTCTTGCTTCTTTTTCATTCATTCGACCATGAGCAACTAAATGATCTGTAATAACAAAATCAACTTTGAGAACTGTGCATCTCTGTTTATTTCTTATTGAGAACTGTGCATCTCTGTTTATTTCTTATTGAGAACTGTGCATCTCTTGTTTATTTCTTATTGAGAACTGTGCATCTCTGTTTATTTCTCATTATTATTATTTTTATTTTTATTATTATTATTCTTATTCTTTCTTTCCGCAAAGCATGAACTTGTCCATGGCAGATCTCAGGAACTACAGGACAGAATTTCATGAAACTTGGTGGAGTTATAGATATATGTTTCTAGTTGATCCTAAAGTTTTCAGATTTGTGGTAAAGGGGGTCAAAGCCATATTTTTGGGGGTTCAAAGGGGGTGGGGGTTACTATAGAATCCTATGGGAAACTTGAAATTTCGTACATTAATGTTGATAACTTCTAACTGGATAATGATAGAGACATAAATTTTGACATAGTGATAGGTCACTATTAGAGGAGCAATTCTGCATTTTCAAAATTTTCAAGATGTCTGCCATTTTCAAAATGGCTGCCAAAACACGGCATAAAAATGGGGGGTAAAAATTCAACATTGTCCGATATCATCAAAATTTGATATGTGGGTAGATAGTGTCAGTGGCCGATTTGGGAGACTTCATAATTGTTAGATTATAATCATATCTTGTTTCTTATTGAGAACTGTGCATCTCTGTTTATTTCTTATTGAGAACTGTGCATCTCTGTTTATTTCTTATTGAGAACTGTGCATCTCTGTTTATTTCTTATTGAGAACTGTGCATCTGTTTATTTCTTATTGAGAACTGTGCATCTCTGTTTATTTCTTATTGAGAACTGTGCATCTCTGTTTATTTCTTATTGAGAACTGTGCATCTGTTTATTTCTTATTGAGAACTGTGCATCTCTGTTTATTTCTTATTGAGAACTGTGCATCTCTGTTTATTTCTTATTGAGAACGGTGCATCTCTGTTTATTTCTTATTCTTCCTACACACAAAATGATTATAAATAAACAACTACAAAAGGTGTAGAGGTGTAACCATACCACTCTCTCAATACAATCCATATATCCTAATACTTAAGTTGCCAGGATATCACTTTACATATAAAGGACTACACAGAGCAAAGCACGATAAGACTGCAGCATGTTGACAAGGGAAAGTTAAAAGCAAGTGTGGACACTGTATTTTGATTCACAGTTTTAAAATTGCTGGACCCATTATATTTTGGACATTTGTCTTGATTTACTATTTCAAGTGTGAAATATGCCTTCCAAATATGCAAAATTTTGGACTTTGTGTGCCCCTTTCAAAAATAATATTGCAATTCTTTTCAATGGTCCATCAATAAACCATAAAGATGACCATTTTGCAAAAAAAAAACCCAGCATAAATAAGAAAGTTCTAATTTTGGAATTCAGCTTTTGTTGGCCCCTTTCACATGAGTTTGTCTCTGAAATCATAATAGATAGAGGAAACTTGACATACTTCCAGCACAACCAATTCAAAGAAAAAAACTGCATCAATTTGGGCAAAACATAAAAATTCTATGTACATTCCAAATATGCGAAATTTCGGAATCTGAATTTGGTCTCCCTTTTAGTTTAGACCCTTTTTGAAATAAAATACAAAAATATTTTTATGGTCAATCAATAACCTTTTAAGAAGATAATTTTGCAAAAAAACTTCATTAAATTGGATAATAAATAAAAAAATATAAAATTTCCCCCCTTTAATGTCAACATTGGTAACAGATACATAATAACGCCACTGATTTTTCTGAAAGGGATTTTCCTACAGAATTAATTAGAAACAAGGGTAAATTAATATGCCCCCCGACTCTTCGTCGCAGGGGCATAAAAACATCAAAATCAGATAAAAATTAAATTCTCCTTGTACAGAAACATTAATTTTTGCACATTAGGGCCTCTTGTTTGCAAGTGGGTAGGGTTACAAAACCCCAAATTAATACCAAGAGTCATTATATTAAAAATTAAGAAAGGTCCTTCAACTAGAACTTAGGTTGCTCAGTAATCTTATTGACGATAAACACTGATTGAACCCTGAATACATGTATACTACATGCATGGCTAATTAGCCTCTAGTCACTGTATTCATTGTATCTTATAGTATTTGTGTCAAACCCAGAAACCCTAATGATTGAACAACTAACTATTACCGGTACATTTGTATACTATCAATTAGTGGTATAAATTTTTCTATATTTCATAATTATTTATTATTATTTTCCAGCTGAAACCATCCTTCATTGGTGTCATTGACGAAAACAAATTGAATCAACCAGTCATGATCAACAGTTGTTTACTACAAAATTACTGTATAAAGATGTATCTATCGAGTAGAATGCACACCCACAAATTTCCCAATAAGAACATTATTTCTTTCAATTGAATTTTAAGCATTTAAGAATTTAAAGTATTACAACCCATACATCTCTATACATGTATGTATACCTTTACATGTTATGTAATATTTATACCACAGTTTTTTGAGATAAACTGCTAAATAATAGTTGAGATTGTTTAACTGTTTAACTCGGAAAACCGTGGTATAAATGATTTGTAATATGAAGCCATGCAATATCACATCTAGGTTGTCGATTATTGCATGGCTCTCTGAGAGCAATAAGACTACAGCCCAGATTTAAAGTGTGCAGTATCTCATATCTGCAGGGTTCGACATTAACGGTTGCCCGATTGCCCGGGGCAAGTGAAATGCGTCTTCGGGCAAGTGAAAACGGCACCCAACTTGCCCGAATGGGCAAGTGAAAATTATTCTGTGATATGTTCAATTCCTGAAGAGCAAAATGATTAATATTGAATTCAGTGTTGGAAGTCGCGGCGAATTTCACCTAAACAACGCGTCGTATATCCTATCGTGTATTTTACGCCATTTTGTTTTATTTTGTTGACTATGGAATTCCCCTTTCTCAAATAAAGATCGTGTTATTTATTTTAGCCAATCGCGAATGCCTAATTAGACGGCGGCGCTGCATCAACATCTTATTTATTTTCGCCGGCCAATGAAAAGCTAGAGTTATTTGCGGTGTTCTAATTTTAGAAAATTATCCCTGATGTGTATTGCCTTTGCGATCAAAATATTGAAAGCGTGATAGATTACCGGAATAAAAATTCAAACAAACTATAGTCATTGTCAGTCTATGATAAGAATTATTTATACTTAAATTTTCTAACAAAAATATTTCAGAAATCCTCATCAATCCCCCGTATTTATAAAACTTGTCATATTCCCGCAAATGTCTACTCAATATCTCAGACTCAGTCCCAGAATTTGGTGCCAATATGGCACAAGTAACCCTCGGGAAATTTTTCAGTGGGGTTCCTCAGATAAGGGAATCGGATGGTGATTCTAAGAAAATATATGAACATAAGAGGAAGAGAGGATTTATTGATTCATGGTCAAAAAATGTTGATGGATTACAGGATTCTTCTGATGGAATGATATGCACTTATTGCAAGAAGTTTCCAAATATTGCTGGACCTTCTAGTTTTATATCTGGAAATAAGTCCTACAGAATAGATGGCATTCGTTCACACTTTTCTTCAACAAAACATCTACAATGTTCTGAAGCCTATTTTGCTGCACAAAGGAGGGATAATGGATGTAGCAATTAGAAAACTCAGTGAAAAAAACAGGACACTTATGATTTACATGTTTAATACTGCATACTGCATAATGAAGGAGGAACAACCTTATACCTTGTTATTCTACTCTATGAACAGTCATTGTTAATGTAGATTGCATAGTTCTGCACTACATGCATATATGGCACTTGAGAATTCGGGCTAGTAGTTTACAGTTTCGGGCAAGTAAAATAAATTGGCACTTGCCCGAATGAACAATTTGGTCAAAAAGTTAATGTCGAACCCTGATCTGCATGCATTATTTCCCAGTTCTTAGCAGTTGCTTACATTTTGGTATATAAACCATTAAAAGATCAAAGGAAAAGAATGTCTTTATGTTACAACTTTGATTATTGTTTGATGTCCTCTTCACAGGAACTTTAGCCTGAGATTTAATTGTGAATGGGTCAAAATTGTAGCCCCCTCTCTTACAAGACCAGACTTTTTGAAATTTTGTTTCAATATGCAGGACATAGGTCCTGCACCCAATAATTTTCTGCAGGACCTACTGAAATTGTGCAGGACAGGAATTTACAAAATTCTAAAATTTAAACGGAATCGGTAATGGGAACAATAAAAACCAGACCCGCCATGTTTTCAAATATAAACACACGAAATGGTCACATTGATGCATCACAGCCAGTTTAAGCTATAAAAATACAATGATTAATAGAATTACCATGGAAACAGTTGCATGTTTAAGAAGTAAATGTCATTTGAAGCAGAATCTAATTCCGAGTTGACCGTGATCGTTCCGGCATACCCGTTGCATTTCCGATTTCCGGTGCAAAACAAAATACACAAACAAAAAATGTTGTTGGACACCCGGACCGGCATACTTGGCAGTATTGCCGGTCCTTGTGATTTTCTACCCGCTCGGTCTGACGAATTTCAAAAAGTCTGCAAGACTACACCTTCTGCAATGAAAAAGCTTCATAAGAGGGTTAGCCTTTCTTTGGGATATAATTTAGTAGTATTTCACTATATCAGTGCATCTGAAATCAGCCTTGATAAGAAAGGTGGCCTTTGGTGGAAGCAGTCCTCGAAATGAAAATTTTGATTTACTGGTCCGAATCAAATTCTATAATTTATTTTTATATATTCCAATATAAAATCTGAAAAATTTGTTTTTATGAACAAAGTTTTACTATTCTTGGACCGAAGAACTGGTGCTCATCGCTAAAGACTGTGGGAGGGACCTTATAAGATAGGTTGCCTTTCGTGGGAAGACCTTATAAGAGAAGTGACCCTTGATGGGGATGGTCTTATAAGAGGAGGGCTACTGATTTATACTCGTTTATTTTAACCATGATTAATTATCCTTCAACTTACCAAATATTTCCCCACCACTAGCATACTCTGTTACTAAATATAGCATTCGCTCTGTCTCAATCACCTGTAAAACACAAATAAATACATTACCAAATCAGTCAAAGAAATTCAATAATGCATCTTCTCAAACAGAACCTTTCAAACTGTTATTTGTTAACCACATTTTCAGAAACTGGAAATGGACAAAGAGAGTGAAGCGATGGTATCTGGAGAGAACCACTAAACTCACGTAACCAAAGAAATTTTCACATGACACTGAAAGGTTTCATTTGAATACTATATAAAGCATGTAAAATGTTAATTTTGCTATTTATCAACATTTATCTTTCCTTAATTTTTGGAGTGGGTGAATGATTATTGTTAAATACCAAATGAGGAATTTGTTCAGCTATATCATGGTGAAACAAGTTAATTTTGACAGATGATTATGAAGATGTCCATTTTGTACATAATCAACAAGCTTAATTGAATTTTTATAGTGCTAGCTCAATGACACAACAGTCCACAGGTAGACATGTCGCTCCATTTAAGACACATATCATAATTCTGAGCCAACCAGTCATTCCTTATTCCTAAATTCTGCATACATAGCTAATTGACCAAGGAATTGCTAAACTGAAATGACCAACACAAGGAGATTATGAATATGTTCCTACAGAGGGCACATCATAATTTTTACATACTTACTAACTTAGTCACCAGTTCGGTAAACTTATCAGAAAGGTATTCATGAGGGGGAATCACCTGAAACAGATCTTCTGTACATTTTCTTTCATTAGGAGATTCCAGGATATTATAAAATGCTTCTGTCGACCTTCTTTTATTTACTATACATATGTACTAGATTGAGTTTATGTGCTCACAACAGTTTTGGATCTACCTGTACTAGAAAATGGCCGTACTCTAATATTCAAATACCTTGTACAGCTTCTGCTACCATACTCAATCATAGTCTATATAATTACAGTACCGGGGTAGGTGAAAATCACAATCAAAGGAGTGCTAAACCAGCAACCATTATAATTATATCAAATTTGTGTATAAACAAAATAAGGATGGAATGTAATTCACACTTTGATACCATCATTGATTGATAATAATGCTGGCCTATTTTCACATATTTGTTTTCGTGTAACCCAGATAAAAAGGAAGTTGTCTAAAAAATCAATTTATGTAACATATGTTTTAAGTTCATATTGTTGTCCGACAAAACATTATATAATACAGTACATATCAGATATGACTAAACTGTCATTTAAAAGTCAATTAGAATTTAGCTTAGACAGTATATGATGAATCCAAAGAATCCAAAACACTCTCATTCTTTATATTCTCTCTTTATTAATAATTTATGCATTTTTTCCTTTGATCTCACAGAGGGACATGTTCAGTACCAACAGACTGAAAAATATCAGTCAGTGTGACATCAAAAGCATCTTACTTGCTACTGATAAAAACAACAGCATCAGTTTGAATATCTGGACAAAACATTACCACCAGTATCACTATCAGTTTGTCCTATCTGTGATACTTGCTATAATGTCTGTCTCGACCTTCATACCTGTAGTTATTCTATATCTATCTGTCAGAAAATCTCAAAGATGAATAACCGCCACAATATACCTGTAGTTATTCTATATCTATCTGTCAAAAAATCTCAAAGATGAATAACTGCCACGATATAACTGGAATATTGTTGAAAGTGGCTTTAAACACCATAAACCTAACCCTCAAAGTTGAATGTTAACGTAGTAAGTATCCAAGTACGAAGAGATATTGAAGTAAAGGGATGGTCTGGATACAACATTAGTACAAAACAAACTGTAAAACAAAAGCTTGCACAAGATCTCCAAGAAAAACAATGAGTAAGACCAGATGGTATGTAATGATTAGTATCTCCTGTCCTATTAATGGTGGACCAGATTGTATTCAGTCTGTGCCAAAATCTTTTTGACAAACTAGCCTGAATGGCATTTTTTACTAGCTCGAACCAATTTTTACTACACTAGGCAGTGTGGGAAATGACCGCTCGCCAACTCGCCAAAGGCACGTGGAAATTTCGGGCGACGAGTAAGATCCACTTTAAATTCGCCGGTCTGGCGAGTAACAGTTGTAAGGCGAGTAGGAACTTGAAAACCCTCGCCACTATAACTGGTTACAGCTTTAAAATATCATAGCTCCCAAACAGTTAAATTTTCTGTTAACCGTGTCATTTATCCAACATTTTATTAATCATTGTACTCGATAAGAAAACATTCCGCCATGAGTCATGACACTTCATTTCTGTCAACAGAAAAATTAAGTATACAATCTCGACCCCGCATAATTTTGCCAAGGTCGATTTCACGATTAAATGAAATATTGTTTCATTACAAATAGATGTGGTGACTTTTAAAATTAATGCAAATAAAATAATTTGGTTTTGAAATATTTCAAACAAATTCGTAGCCAAGTTAATGACTTGTCAATATTTGCAAAATTTGTATTGCTTATTTGGTATTTGTTGGCAAGTTTAAAAAAAATGTGAGTACTTGTTTCAGTTCACTCATCATTTTGGCGAGTGTTTGAAAAAAATGGTTTCCCACACTGCTAGGGCATAGTGCTAGTGGCTTTTGGTGCAGACTGTTGTATGTTATAGTTAGTATCTCTTGTAATATTAATGGTGTCAAAACCAATTGAGAGAATGCAATTTGATGGCAATACAAAATGTACCTCAGGCTCAAATAGATCTTAGTTCACATGAACTAAAATACATGTATGCTAGGACTATTCTACATTTTATTACTACCTTGATCTCAATTCACACCTGATATAAAAGTAATAATGAGTTTGGATGATATGGGACTAAGTATTCACCTGATAAAGTCTGATAATATGTGGATGTTTAAGCATTGGTTTAGATGATATGGGACTAAGTATTCACCTGATAAAGTCTGATAATATGTGGATGTTTAAGCATGGATTTGGATGATATGAGACTAATTAAGTATTCACCTGATAAAGTCTGATAATATGTGGATGTTTAAGTATTGGTTTAGATGATATAACTATAAGACCAAGTATTCACCTGATAAAGTCTGATAATATGTGGATGCTTAAGCATTGGTTTAGATGATATGATTATGAGACTAAGTATTCACCTGATAAAGTCTGATAATAAGTGGATGTTTAAGCATTGGTTTGGATGACATAAGACTAAGTATTCACCTGATAAAGTCTGATAATATGTGGATGTTTAAGCATTGGTTTAGATGATATGAGACTAAGTATTCACCTGATAAAGTCTTATAATATGTGGATGTTTAAGCATTGGTTTAGATGATATGGGACTAAGTATTCACCTGATAAAGTCTGATAATATGTGGATGTTTAAGCATTGGTTTAGATGATATGGGACTAAGTATTCACCTGATAAAGTCTGATAATATGTGGATGTTTAAGCATTGGTTTGGATGACATAAGACTAAGTATTCACCTGATAAAGTCTGATAATATGTGGATGTTTAAGCATTGGTTTAGATGATATGAGACTAAGTATTCACCTGATAAAGTCTGATAATATGTGGATGTTTAAGCATTGGTTTAGATGATATGGGACTAAGTATTCACCTGATAAAGTCTGATAATATGTGGATGTTTAAGCATTGGTTTAGATGATATGAGACTAAGTATTCACCTGATAAAGTCTGATAATATGTGGATGTTTAAGCATTGGTTTAGATGATATGGGACTAAGTATTCACCTGATAAAGTCTGATAATATGTGGATGTTTAAGCATTGGTTTAGATGATATGAGACTAAGGCCAAACTAGTATTACTGTGAGCACAGCTCACTAAGATATACCCCCCGCTCCCCACATCTGTCCAACCTATTTCCATAACCAAAACATTACAGATTGTTCCGACCAAAAATGAAAGGGACCCTCCTCTCTTCACCGGTAAGCTGCTGATAAAATTTCAAAACATTCTGAGAAACACTACTCAAGTTATCATACGACATAGGGTAAAATTCTTATTTTCCATCATATCAAGTCCAATAACTCTGGAACGACAAAAGTGAAAATCGTCAAAAATGAAAGGGATCCTCCTCTCTTCACCGGTAAGCTGCTGATAAAATTTCAAAACATTCTGAGTAACACTACTCAAGTTATCATACGACATAGGGTAAAAATCCTATTTTCCATCATATCAAGTCCAATAACTCTGGAACGACAAAAGTGAAAATCGTCAAAAATGAAAGGGATCCTCCTCTCTTCACCAGTAAACAGCTGATAAAATTTTAAAAGATTCTAAGAAACACAACTCAAGTTATCGTACGACATAGGATTTGTCTACAGACGGACGGACATGGTGAAACCAGTACACCCCCCTACAACTTCGTGGTGGGGGGTAAAATAAAAAAAATATGTGTGTTTACGGTCACCCGACCAACCCTATTTTTCAGCAGCCGACCCTAACCTCTTTTATCAGCAATTATTCGACCCTAATTTTTGCTAGCGACCCTATCAATTTTTACACAGAATTCGGATAACCATTTTTTTGGTTTAATCAGCAGCAATGTTTTATCTATTCAACCGCTTGCTTTTTGTCGAAATTGAGATCAAAGAAGGTAGAAAAACTGCGTAACTCGTCATAAAACAGCTTCAACAAATGACGGCTTACCGGAAATTTCGAAAATGAAATACCGGAATCGGATTCCGAAACGACTATTTCCGGTTTTGCCAATAATAATAAAAAAAAAAAATTATTGCCGACCGACCGTCCCTAGATTTTTTTGACATGTGACCGTAAACACACATATTTTTTTATTTGGCCTAAGTATTCACCTGATAAAGTCTGATAATATGTGGATATTTAAGCATTGGTTTAGATGATATAACTATAAGACTAAGTATTCACCTGATAAAGTCTGATAATATGTGGATATTTAAGCATTGGTTTAGATGATATGAGACTCAGAGTTCGCGAAAATCGTCGGTCCCGACCGCCAAAATTTCATAAGGTCCGGTATTTCAGCGTCTTGAGCCGGTCCGATTGTCCGACTGTTCGTCTCGCGAAAAAGTCTGTTGTGGTGCGTTGGGAAATAGTTGGTAATTGGTTGGATCATAATTGAACTGGTTCCCGATCTTTCTCTGCCATGTTTTTTAGCACCATAACTTCCTAACAGATACCAGTTCAATTAATGGCAGCATGGCCGATTCGTTTCTCGACTCGTGCAAGGCCAGGGAAATGGCCGCACGCTCCCGATTTAAACGGAGAGGACACAAAAAGAAATATGCTGCAGAAGAATAAAATATTATACAAATGAAAGATGTATTTAACTGTTTATTTTCAGGTTTGCTGTTGATGTTCCAGTTTCACCCTAACTTCGCCTAAGGCCAAAGAAAAAAAATTGTTGGTTTCCCCTAACCCTGCCGGGTTAGTTTTATCCTGCCTGGTCAATTAATTTTATTGGCATTTTTAGTAGAAACAAATATTTTTGAAGCCAGCCATGTCACTTTTTTCACCACGAATTAGAAATTTTAATTTTGTTCTCTCTTTTTTTTCTTCCATGGATACAAGAATAAAACAGAGTTATTTAATTACCCTTCAAAGAGGAATAGCAGAACAAGTATAATCATTAGGAGCATACATGTATTATTCTAGTAAAGAAATGAAAATTTAAAAAAAAATTAAAAAAATAAAATAAAAAGCCTGCCCGTCTGGTTATGAAAATTTTCCCATGTTAGCGGAAACCAAAAATCAATTTTCCATGGCCTAATAATGAATATGGCCTAATCATCTTTTGTTGTTAAAAGTTTCACAAATTGTAGGACCACCAACTTTTTTGTGGGACTGGCAGGAATTTGCATTCTGTCAGTCCTATGTATGACAGAAAATTTGAGGTATTCGCGAACTCTTGAGACTAAGTATTCACCTGATAAAGTCTGATAATAAGTGGATGTTTAAGCATTGGTTTAGATGATATAAGACTAAGTATTCACCTGATTAAGTCTGATAATATGTGGATGTTTAAGCATTGGTTTAGATGATATGGGACTAAGTATTCACCTGATAAAGTCTGATAATATGTGGATGTTTAAGCATTGGTTTAGATGATATGGGACTAAGTATTCACCTGATTAAGTCTGATAATATGTGAATGTTTAAGCATTGGTTTAGATGATATGGGACTAAGTATTCACCTGATAAAGTCTGATAATATGTGGATGTTTAAGCATGGATTTGGATGATATGAGACTAATTAAGTATTCACCTGATAAAGTCTGATAATATGTGGATGTTTAAGTATTGGTTTAGATGATATGATTATGAGACTAAGTATTCACCTGATAAAGTCTGATAATAAGTGGATGTTTAAGCATTGGTTTGGATGATATAACTATAAGACCAAGTATTCACCTGATAAAGTCTGATAATATGTGGATGCTTAAGCATTGGTTTAGATGATATGATTATGAGACTAAGTATTCACCTGATAAAGTCTGATAATAAGTGGATGTTTAAGCATTGGTTTGGATGACATAAGACTAAGTATTCACCTGATAAAGTCTGATAATATGTGGATGTTTAAGCATTGGTTTAGATGATATGAGACTAAGTATTCACCTGATAAAGTCTTATAATATGTGGATGTTTAAGCATTGGTTTAGATGATATGGGACTAAGTATTCACCTGATAAAGTCTGATAATATGTGGATGTTTAAGCATTGGTTTAGATGATATGGGACTAAGTATTCACCTGATAAAGTCTGATAATATGTGGATGTTTAAGCATTGGTTTGGATGACATAAGACTAAGTATTCACCTGATAAAGTCTGATAATATGTGGATGTTTAAGCATTGGTTTAGATGATATGAGACTAAGTATTCACCTGATAAAGTCTGATAATATGTGGATGTTTAAGCATTGGTTTAGATGATATGGGACTAAGTATTCACCTGATAAAGTCTGATAATATGTGGATGTTTAAGCATTGGTTTAGATGATATGAGACTAAGGCCAAACTAGTATTACTGTGAGCACAGCTCACTAAGATATACCCCCCGCTCCCCACATCTGTCCAACCTATTTCCATAACCAAAACATTACAGATTGTTCCGACCAAAAATGAAAGGGACCCTCCTCTCTTCACCGGTAAGCTGCTGATAAAATTTCAAAACATTCTGAGAAACACTACTCAAGTTATCATACGACATAGGGTAAAATTCTTATTTTCCATCATATCAAGTCCAATAACTCTGGAACGACAAAAGTGAAAATCGTCAAAAATGAAAGGGATCCTCCTCTCTTCACCGGTAAGCTGCTGATAAAATTTCAAAACATTCTGAGTAACACTACTCAAGTTATCATACGACAGAGGGTAAAAATCCTATTTTCCATCATATCAAGTCCAATAACTCTGGAACGACAAAAGTGAAAATCGTCAAAAATGAAAGGGATCCTCCTCTCTTCACCAGTAAACAGCTGATAAAATTTTAAAAGATTCTAAGAAACACAACTCAAGTTATCGTACGACATAGGATTTGTCTACAGACGGACGGACATGGTGAAACCAGTACACCCCCCTACAACTTCGTGGTGGGGGGTAAAATAAAAAAAATATGTGTGTTTACGGTCACCCGACCAACCCTATTTTTCAGCAGCCGACCCTAACCTCTTTTATCAGCAATTATTCGACCCTAATTTTTGCTAGCGACCCTATCAATTTTTACACAGAATTCGGATAACCATTTTTTTGGTTTAATCAGCAGCAATGTTTTATCTATTCAACCGCTTGCTTTTTGTCGAAATTGAGATCAAAGAAGGTAGAAAAACTGCGTAACTCGTCATAAAACAGCTTCAACAAATGACGGCTTACCGGAAATTTCGAAAATGAAATACCGGAATCGGATTCCGAAACGACTATTTCCGGTTTTGCCAATAATAATAAAAAAAAAAAATTATTGCCGACCGACCGTCCCTAGATTTTTTTGACATGTGACCGTAAACACACATATTTTTTTATTTGGCCTAAGTATTCACCTGATAAAGTCTGATAATATGTGGATATTTAAGCATTGGTTTAGATGATATAACTATAAGACTAAGTATTCACCTGATAAAGTCTGATAATATGTGGATATTTAAGCATTGGTTTAGATGATATGAGACTCAGAGTTCGCGAAAATCGTCGGTCCCGACCGCCAAAATTTCATAAGGTCCGGTATTTCAGCGTCTTGAGCCGGTCCGATTGTCCGACTGTTCGTCTCGCGAAAAAGTCTGTTGTGGTGCGTTGGGAAATAGTTGGTAATTGGTTGGATCATAATTGAACTGGTTCCCGATCTTTCTCTGCCATGTTTTTTAGCACCATAACTTCCTAACAGATACCAGTTCAATTAATGGCAGCATGGCCGATTCGTTTCTCGACTCGTGCAAGGCCAGGGAAATGGCCGCACGCTCCCGATTTAAACGGAGAGGACACAAAAAGAAATATGCTGCAGAAGAATAAAATATTATACAAATGAAAGATGTATTTAACTGTTTATTTTCAGGTTTGCTGTTGATGTTCCAGTTTCACCCTAACTTCGCCTAAGGCCAAAGAAAAAAAATTGTTGGTTTCCCCTAACCCTGCCGGGTTAGTTTTATCCTGCCTGGTCAATTAATTTTATTGGCATTTTTAGTAGAAACAAATATTTTTGAAGCCAGCCATGTCACTTTTTTCACCACGAATTAGAAATTTTAATTTTGTTCTCTCTTTTTTTTCTTCCATGGATACAAGAATAAAACAGAGTTATTTAATTACCCTTCAAAGAGGAATAGCAGAACAAGTATAATCATTAGGAGCATACATGTATTATTCTAGTAAAGAAATGAAAATTTAAAAAAAAATTAAAAAAATAAAATAAAAAGCCTGCCCGTCTGGTTATGAAAATTTTCCCATGTTAGCGGAAACCAAAAATCAATTTTCCATGGCCTAATAATGAATATGGCCTAATCATCTTTTGTTGTTAAAAGTTTCACAAATTGTAGGACCACCAACTTTTTTGTGGGACTGGCAGGAATTTGCATTCTGTCAGTCCTATGTATGACAGAAAATTTGAGGTATTCGCGAACTCTTGAGACTAAGTATTCACCTGATAAAGTCTGATAATATGTGGATGTTTAAGCATGAGTTTGGATGACATAAGACTAAGTATTCACCTGATAAAGTCTGATAATATGTGAATGTTTAAGCATTGGTTTAGATGATATGGGACTAAGTATTCACCTGATAAAGTCTGATAATATGTGGATGTTTAAGCATTGGTTTAGATGATATGGGACTAAGTATTCACCTGATAAAGTCTGATAATATGTGAATGTTTAAGCATTGGTTTAGATGATATGGGACTAAGTATTCACCTGATAAAGTCTGATAATATGTGGATGTTTAAGCATTGGTTTAGATGATATGGGACTAAGTATTCACCTGATAAAGTCTGATAATATGTGGATGTTTAAGCATTGGTTTAGATGATATAACTATAAGACTAAATATTCACCTGATAAAGTCTGATAATATGTGGATGTTTAAGCATTGGTTTAGATGATATAACTATAAGACTAAGTATTCACCTGATAAAGTCTGATAATATGTGGATGTTTAAGCATTTTCATTATTTGTATTTCTCTGTATATCTTCTTAAGGTTCTCCTCATCTAGTTGAGTCTTATCAATAATTTTAATAGCTACCTGCAAATACAAAAAAGAAGATGTCTTTTATTCTAATTCTATCAATCTCTTTTACTTTTACTTTTAACAGACATGTGTACATATACAAGACTATGCAGTCCTCACGATAAGCACCTGTCCTCCAGCCCAAGACCAGTAAAACTTTGTTCGGACCAGTAAATTTTTCAGTTTTTTTTTAGAACTATATAAAAATAAATTCAAGTATTTGATTCAGACTAGTAAATTCAAATTTTCATTTCGAGGACTGCTATGTCTTAAAAATAAAATTGTTTGTTGTTTACCTACAAATCCCCAAAAATGTTTTGTTGTTTACATTTTTAAGAAATCAATAAATATTATTTCTATCATGTTTTTATTTTACACTGGAATTTAGAAATACAAAAATCCTAAGTCTGTAAACATCAAATCAACATTTTTTAATTCATAGACTCATAAACAAACAATGCACATGTAAAACGTTAAAATACAAACAAAACAAAACTACAATTACGATGTACTGTCAAACCTGTATTAAGAGGTCACCTTTGGGACAAAGAAAAAGTGGCCTTATAAGACGGTTGACCTCTTAAAACAGGTTCTATTCATATGAAATTTTCTATGACAAGACAAAAAAATGACTTTTTAATACTGCTTGATAGAGGTGACTGCATGGGCAGGTTTGTCTGTACTAGTATTTTTTATCTTCCAATTATCAGATCTTGGTATAATACAAATGAGAGTGTATACTACTACTAGCATACAACAATGTAGTAGCCCCTGTCTTAAATTCATGCGGGCCTCTGGTTTATTTTTCTACATCAACAAGTAAAACAACCTTTTGAATAATACTTGCTTACAAATAAATGTACTTCTACAATGATGTAGCTGTTTACTACATTAAACAATAACATGATAAGTAATATAACAATCAGGGTAGCAAAAAATATACAAATTGTTACAGTACTGTCAGTAGGTGCCAAAACATGACATTTGTGTTGTTCAATGGAAAAATTACATTTATGACAATGTCATATCTCTGAACCCACAAGAAACATTGTATTTATATATTATTTTATGCATAATTGCCTCCAATGACAATAATCAATGTATGCAATTTGTTTGCCCCTATTGTGGGCCCATTGATTGGAATAATAAATATTCTTATTCTTATCCTAACCAACATTAAAAAAACATGTGTTGACCAGTCTCAGTCAGACTAACAACCTTCACCACCACCTGGAATAGGTGAGTTTTTAAGCCAATTTTTAATGTTACGATGTAACATTTATTTTTAGCTCTTATTTAGAATAATAAAGTATTTTTCTTTTTTCTATGCAGAAACAGAAGTATGGATGTTCTTTTCTCAGAAAGAGTTTTTAATTTGGGTTTAAATGCCTTATCAGACATATTTAGCACCAGTACAATGGATTTGAAACCAACCATCTTTAATGTTCATTATGATATGGTAATTTTACATACATTTAAATAAAGTAGTCATGGGGGGGGGGGGGGGGACAAAAATCTGTAGCATTCGTAACAGCAAAATGCATGCCTTTAGCAAACTATTATTCCAGATAAGTTATATTCATTTTTAAGGTAAGTCCATGTGTAATATAAAACCATACATGTTTCCATTTAAGTCCTACTATTGCAGTTACTGTAAGTAAAAAATCATTTGTAGCATCCGTAACAATTCTGTAGCATCCGTAACACTTATGTTTTCACATGAATCTCATGTAAAAATGCTTTCAAACTGACCAAAAATTATTTTTTGATAATTCTAAGTGAAAGTCATCTCACAGACGTGACATTCAAATAGCTGTTATATATAAATATAAATTTCATCATATGCAAAACTTTGACGTGACATTCAAATAGCTGTTATATATAAATATAAATTTCATCATATGCAAAACTTTGACCAATCATCAGAAAGCAAAAATCATCTCTTTTTATCCTTGAAACTTCGGTTACCCTTTGAAATAAGATTTAGCCAATAAGAAAAACAAACTAAATCTTAATAAAGTTTGAAAATATGTACAGAATTTGGCTTAGTTATAACATGTATAAGGTATTACAGATGTTACGGACACTACAAAATTTCTGTAGCGTCCGTAACACTTTGAATTTCCAGTAAAATTGAAGGATAATGTTTAAATATGTGGAGCAAAAAAAGTTTTGGAAAAATTTTAGATGAATCTAATTTATATAATGTAACAGAAAAAAGGTTCTTTACTGCATTACATGCAAATCATAGAAAATCTATTAAATTATGTAATTCTCATATATCCTTTGAACTAAGGATCAACTTAAAAACCATTGTTCTAGTTTAAAACAACTTAATTTATGGGAAATGAAAAGCTTGAAAATGTGTATAGGATTTTGTACAGAGAAAATTGCTTACAGATGTTATGAATGCTACAAAACAAGAAAAGAAAGACATATATCAAGCTAATTATATTTATTGAAAGGTATCATGAGGACAAGGTATGAGGACAAGGTATGATGACAAGGGAGAGAATAATGCAAACAAAGTTAGAAGAACCTCCAAAGATAGAGTGAAAAAACACAGAGAGAAATTAAAGTTAGATCCAACAAAATATGAAGAAGCAAAGAGAAAAGACAGGGAATGGAAGAAAATTGAAAGAGAAGAAAAAAGGAATGAATTATTATCAAATAAAAGAGAGTTAGATACTAGTAGTCATAGAGAAAATAATAAGATGAGAATGAGAACATATAGAGCAAACCAAAAGTAAAAAGAGCAGGATGAGCTTGCACTAAGCTGTAAAAGTGCAGCAAAAGAAAAGGATAGGAAGGAACAAAAGTAATCATACAAGTTAAGAGTACAATTAGAAAAAGAAAAAAGTACAAAAAATGTGAGGAGAGTACAGAATTGGACATTGAGAAAACAGATAAATCAAGATATTGCTAACCCGGAGGAACAGGAGATAGAATAATCAAGTCAGGAAAATGAAACTAACCAGCCAGATAGCACACAAAAGGTAGATATGTCGCCATACTCATGTAGACAGACGGAATACAGGGATACAAAAAGGGTTAAGGAGACAATGCCAAAGACACCACGAAAAAAAACTCATATTATAAAGAAGCTGACACAATCACCAAGAACCAAAAAAGTCTTGGTATCAGAAGGAATTCTTGCCAATGATGAGGTTAAAGAAGGACAGTTATTCTCATCTTTACAAAAATCCATTGAAAAGCTAAAGCCCCACGGAACAGCTAAAAAAGATGAGAGGGTGGGGGAAAGACAGAATTCAAGATGATATCAAGACAGAAATCAGTGACTTTTACTAAAGTCCAGAAGTAAGTAGGGAAGTCCCTGTAAAGAATTGAGTGTGTGACAGTTGTGGACAAGAGCACGGGTCTGAAAACTAAAGTTCAAAATCAGGTTATAATAAATTAATGACTCGGGAGTGAGGCTTACAAAAAATATGTAGATAAATTTGGAAAAAAGGTTGGAGATCAATGAGACTTTTAAGCTTAAATCTGAACTTTGAGTAATATTATTCAGTTACATGTATAAATGATTCTAATGTGACATACAAACATTTGACAATTTTGTGTCTTCAGTGTCACTGGGATCAAAATATTTGGAAATTCAATAACCAACAGTCAACCCTCTATGACAACATCCATTACAACAGAAATTCAATATAACATCATCATATTTTGAAACAAAGCTACATAATTTAGGCCACTTATTTTTATAAATCCTAGACAAAATACGAACAAAATGCCTTAGGGTTGGTACTCAAAACTAGGCTAGGTAGGGTAGCCCAAAACAGACATATATTTTTTTTGGCTGTAGGTGTATCAAATTTGTTTTAAAGAGGGTCCACTATATATATATCAATTAAAACCCCAAAAATAACATTTATTCTGCCCAAGGAACAGTTGTTAAATATATTGGATAAATTATATCCTTTTTTTTCTTTCTTTCAGATTACAGAAATGGATGGGGATGAAGTGGAGGTCAATTTCATGGAAAAGAAAGGAAGTTTTTATGCTTGGTCAAGTGTTCAGGAAAAATCTTGGGAGAATGTATCTGCCATAAAAAAAAGATACTGTCAGCTCCAGTGCTGTCCCCTAACAGCACAAATGACAGACAAACTTCAAGTTTTAAAATTTTATATTGTTGACTTCGTTACTCAGTTTTTATCTTTCAAAGTTCTATTTTTTTTATACATTTGTTTGAAATATTAAAGTTTATTACTGTTCTAAATTGTTTTCATTTATGCTTTACCTACTCACTACAAGGTTTTCTTCAATGAAACAACATATGATACATTTGAAGTGGCTATATCTGCAGTTGCCTACTGAGAAAGTAATGATACGGTTTTTCTGTAGCGTCCGTAACATTTTACACCAGCTATATTGATCTGCATATATTGTTTTCAAATTTGAAAATTTTTAGTAAATGATTATAGTTTTGGGTTGATTATGTTTATCTGTATCAAATAAAATCTTATTTTGATGTCTTAACAGGAAATAAGAAAAACAAGACTAGTTGGAAGGATTATGCCGCAATCATGTAATCCAACAACATCGGGGATAGTCTCAATTTATTTCAGAAAATGTGCTGTGCCTGCATATAATTGTTGTTTGTGTTAAGTAACAATTCTAAATTTACTAAATAAATATTTATTTGTTGCACATGAGTGGTAAAATGGATATTTTTCTACCTGATGTTGTGCTCTCTGTAGCGTCCGTAACACCTTCATCTAGCTATATGAAAATGTTAACAAAAACAAAAAATGGTACAAGACCCACTTAAAACCTTTTGAACATAGTTTCTTAGATATATGAGGATCATTTTCACATTAAAAGTTATTGAATAAAAGTAATTTCATTTTAGACTGAAAATGTTACATGAATTGTAACCCTGATTGTAATACTGCTAATTTATTATATAATTATTACTTAATTTATCAATTTTCACCTACTTTTCTGTAAAAAAACAAATATTGTTACCGGTATGTTGATATACAAATGTAGGCCATGCATATTGAGAGATAATCAATAACAAAACCCATCAGAAGGAAGAAAATTCTATGATGCCAGAAAAACCTATATGTTTGGAAAAAACTGTTTTGACATCAATTTTATTGTAGGTTTATAGTGCTTAAAATTTTAACATAATTATAAGAATTTCATAACTGGTTTTTATGTCATTCACTTTGTTTTACACATCTTATAATGAAGGGCTACTTGGAATATGGCACTTGTTGACTCTTTCGTTGATTTTATAAACAAACCAGAGGCTCTCAAGAGCCTGTATCGTTCACCTGGTAATAAAAAAAAACAATTGGTCCTATGTAAAAACTATGTCCTGCAGTGGTAGTCATCTTGGAATTACGATCAACATAAAAAACACAAAGTTTGTAAAGGACCTTCCAATGATTGATGCACCGTTTAGGTTCATTCAGTGCAATAGCTTCAGAGAAGAATATATTTCTGTATTTTCCCCATATGGTTCTGTGTTAATACTATGACCTGTGGTGGCAGCCATCTTGGATTTCCGATCGGCATAAAAAACACACACCTTGTAGAGGACCTTCCAATGATCATTCCTGGGCAGTTTGGTTTCAACTGTCCAAGTGGTTTCAGAGAAGAAGCATTTTGAAACATTTTTCCCATAGGGTCCAATGTTAAACTAAGTCCTGCCGTAGCCGCCATTTTGAATTTCATATCAGAATAAAAAACGTATATTTTGTAGAGGACCATTCATTGAACATTCATGTACAGTTTGGCTTTAATCATATTTGTAGTTTCTGAGAAGAAGGCATTTGAACATTTTCCCATAGGGTCCAATGTTAATCTATGTCCTGCGGTGGTGGCCTTCTTGGATTTCCGATCGGCATAAAAAACCCACACCTTGTAGAGGCCCTTCCAATGATCATTCCTGGGCAGTTTGGTTTCAATTATCCAAGTGGTTTCAGAGAAGAAGCGTTTTGAAACATTTTTCCCATAGGGTCCAATGTTAAACTAAGTCCTGCCGTAGCCGCCATTTTGAATTTCATATCGGAACAAAAAACGTCAAGTTTGTAGAGGACCATCCAATGTACACACATATGGACAGTTTGGCTTTAATCATATTTGTAGTTTCTGAGAAGAAGGCATTTGAACATTTTCCCATAGGGTCCAATGTTAATCTATGTATTGCGGTGGTGGCCATCTTGAATTTTCGATCGGCATAAAAAAACAGAAACTTTGTAGAGGACCTTCCAATGATCATTCCTGGGCAGTTTGGATTCAATTGTCCAAGTGGTTTCAGAGAAGAAGCGTTTTGAAACATTTTTCCCATAGGGTCCAATGTTAAACTAAGTCCTGCCGTAGCCGCCATATTGAATTTCATATCAGAACAAAAAACCTAACGTTTGTAGAGGACCATCCAATGAACATTCATGTACAGTTTGGCTTTAATAATATTTGTAGTTTCTGAGAAGAAGGCATTTGAACATTTTCCCATAGGGTCCAATGTTAATCTATGTATTGCGGTGGCGGCCATCTTGGATTTCCGATCGGCATAAAAAACATAAAATTTGTAGAGGACCTTCAAATGATCATTCCTGGGCAGTTTGGTTTCAACTGTTCTAGTGGTTTCAGAGAAGAAGCGTTTTGAAACATTTCCCCCATAGGGTCCAATGTTAAACTAAGTCCTGCCGTAGCCGCCATTTTGAATTTCATATCGGAACATAAAACGTAAAGTTTGTAGAGGACCATCCAATGAACATTCATGTACAGTTTGGCTTTAATCATATTTGTAGTTTCTGAGAAGAAGGCATTTGAACATTTTCCCATAGGGTCCAATGTTAATCTATGTCCTGCGGTGGTGGCATTCTTGGATTTCCGATCGGCATAAAAAACACACACCTTGTAGAGGACCTTCCAATGATCATTCCTGGGCAGTTTGGTTTCAATTATCCAAGTGGTTTCAGAGAAGAAGCGTTTTGAAACATTTTTCCCATAGGGTCCAATGTTAAACTAAGTCCTGCCGTAGCCACCATTTTGAATTTCATATCGGAACAAAAAACGTAAAGTTTGTAGAGGACCATCCAATGAACATTCATGTACAGTTTGGCTTTAATCATATTTGTAGTTTCTGAGAAGAAGGCATTTGAACATTTTCCCATAGGGTCCAATGTTAATCTATGTCCTGCGGTGGTGGCCATCTTGGATTTCCGATCGGCATAAAAAACAGAAACTTTGTAGAGGACCTTCCAATGATCATTCCTGGGCAGTTTGGTTTCAACTGTCCAAGTGGTTTCAGAGAAGAAGCATTTTGAAACATTTTTCCCATAGGGTCCAATGTTAAACTAAGTCCTGCCGTAGCCGCCATTTTGAATTTCATATCGGAACAAAAAACGTATTGTTTGTAGAGGACCATCCAATGAACATTCATGTACAGTTTGGCTTTAATCATATTTGTAGTTTCTGAGAAGAAGGCATTTGAACATTTTCCCATAGGGTCCAATGTTAATCTATGTCCTGCGGTGGCGGCCATCTTGAATTTCCGATCGGCATAAAAAAACAGAAACTTTGTAGAGGACCTTCCAATGATCATTCCTGGGCAGTTTGGTTTCAATTATCCAAGTGGTTTCAGAGAAGAAGCGTTTTGAAACATTTTTCCCATAGGGTCCAATGTTAAACTAAGTCCTGCCGTAGCCGCCATTTTGAATTTCTTATCGGAACAAAAAACGTAAAGTTTGTAGAGGACCATCCAATGAACATTCATGTACAGTTTGGCTTTAATAATATTTGTAGTTTCTGAGAAGAAGGCATTTGAACATTTTCCCATAGGGTCCAATGTTAATCTATGTATTGCGGTAGCGGCCATCTTGGATTTCCGATCGGCAAAAAAAACATAAAATTTGTAGAGGACCTTCCAATGATCATTCCTAGGCAGTTTGGTTTCAATTATCCTAGTGGTTTCAGAGAAGAAGCGTTTTGAAACATTTTTCCCATAGGGTCCAATGTTAAACTAAGTCCTGCCGTAGCCGCCATTTTGAATTTCATACCAGAACAAAAAACGTAAAGTTTGTAGAGGACCATCTAATGAACATTCATGTACAGTTTGGCTTTAATCATATTTGTAGTTTCTGAGTAGAAGGCATTTGAATATTTTCCCATAGGGTCCAATGTTAATCTATGTATTGCGGTGGCGGCCATCTTGGATTTCCGACCGGCATAAAAAACAGAAAATTTGTAGAGGACCTTCCAATGATCATTCCTGGGCAGTTTGGTTTCAACTGTCCAAGTGGTTTCAGAGAAGAAGCATTTTGAAACATTTTTCCCATAGGGTCCAATGTTAAACTAAGTCCTGCCGTAGCCGCCATTTTGAATTTCATATCGGAACAAAAAACCTTAAGATTGTAGAGGACTATCCAATGAACATTCATGTACAGTTTGGCTTTAATAATATTTGTAGTTTCTGAGAAGAAGGCATTTGAACATTTTCCCATAGGGTCCAATGTTAATCTATGTCCTGCGATGGCGGCCATCTTGGATTTCCGATCGGCTTAAAAACAGTAACTTGGTAAAGGACATTCCAATGATCATTCCTTTACAGTTTGGGTTCAGTCAGTTCATTAGTTTCAGAGAAGAAGATCTTTGAAATTTCAGCCAATCAGAGCATATTATTGGCCCTGGCAGCCATATTGAATATCCGACTGGAACGAAAAACAGTAACTTTGTAGAGGACCATCCAAGGAACATTCCTGCTAAGTTCGGTTCCAATCGGCCAAGTGGTTTCGGAGATGAAGCTTGAAATGTGAAAAGTTTACAGACGACGGACGCCAAGTGATGGCAATAGTTCACCTGGACCTTTGGTCCAGGTGAACTAAAAAATCAACAAAAAAAACCCCATAAATTTTTGCATTTCATTTGGAAATGAGCAGACAGATAACAACGACGCCATATATATACAATACTTGTGCACTGTCGAAGCATATGGGTAATATGTGTATGAGGCTTAGAAACGCGGGAAAAGACGAGGCTTTGCCGAGCCTTTTCCCGCGTTTCGCGCCGAATACACATATTTACCTATATGCTTCGACAGTGCACATGTATTGTATTTATCCTGCAATTTTAAATCGTAAATAAACGTTTACTGGACGATGATAAAAGTATTTGAAATAATTTTGTGTATGTATTTGAAAACAATATCCCCCGATGTGCCCCGTTTTACATTTGTATGTTCTATTTATAACTGACCAATATCAAAAAATGTTCTATTTATAACTGACCAATATCAAAAAATATATTAGGCAGGCTATATTGGTCGGTAAATGCTGTCATTGCAGGATAAATCACAATACTATTTTTGTGGTCAAAATAAAAAGCCCTGCCAAAAAAAATAAATGATCAACAGGGAAAATGAAAATTAAGCTACACGACCCCCACAAAAAACAATAATCCAGAAGGGTAAGCAATTCCTGTTCCACTAGGAGCACCCTCTCATCGTGCTACTCTAGTAAACGTTATTAGCTAAAACACAAATAAAGAATTTTTTATTTTTTTTCATCCTTTAATTTGGAGGCCTCTGCTTAATACATAGCTGGGATAAGGAAAACCAAATATCGGGTATTAACTTGAAATGTGTAAGTACATTTTGTTAAAGTTGGTCCCAGAAAACTAAACTTTTCATATAAATGTATATATATTGTAGTAAAGTTGGATTTTGTTTTCATTTAATTTTAGGAGTTTTCGGCAGGGAATTTATATGCATTTTTCTAATCATATTATAAACACATTTCACATACATATTTTGGTATTACAAGTTTGGTTCAAGAGAATTTTCTCATTATTTTTCACCACATGTTGATCGTGTAAACCGGAAGTGGCCATGTCCAAACCATTTTATATGCCCTTCAGCCAGTGGTCAGTTTGGACCAATACATGTATCATTTTCAAAATTACATTCGTAACACTCAAATCTTACCCATTTTTCATATGATAATGCTGTCACGGTTATCGCTTCTATTGTCTCTTAGAGTATAAATAAAGCAAGTTTTGGGTTTCACATCAGTTGCAGTTTGAGCCAACCTGTAGCCAGGTCACCCTCATCTCCTATAGAACTATACTAGTTCTACCAGGCACACACAAGCTAGATGTCCCAAATTCACTATTTTACACAAGGTACATGTATGTTCATTTGTTAATTAAGTCTAGGGACCGTCTCCGAACACATAAGGATCACTTTGTCCCGTTTTTCGATTAATTGTTCCATTTAGAAAACAGGACGCGAAGTCAAGTAAATTTTTAGATTATTGGGTATTTTTAGGGTGGACTTTACAATTTTATATTGGTTTATTGCTATGTTACACATAAACCCGGTGGTGACTGTCATTTTCAATTAAGTCGTTTATTGATATTGTAAGGGGCTGCTTGTTTTTCTGTTTTGTTGACAACATTTATAGGTCTAGTCATTTATTTTGTAATTGTTTAACTGCATCAATTTTGATAATTTGTTTAATAAATATTTTGTTATTCAATATATGTTTTTTGTGATTTAGCCATTGAAAAATATGAGTGTATCCCACATGATCGAATCTGGTGCGAAGTACTACCACTACACACCCAGAAGGGACAATAGCTAGCCCCTACTGCTATATTGCATTAAGCAAAATATCAATTACAAGTGAAAGTCAGCTCAATAGTAATAATCTTATTTTCATGAACGACTACTAGTCATAGACAAATATTGTATGCCCAAAGCAGTCTGCCAGATACATGCTGATGGAATTTAATTTGGTGAAGTTGACAGATTTCTCAAAACCATTTCCATTGTGAGTTTCCAGTATTATCAATCATATCCTGATCATGACAAGAGGTTACACGTAGTTATTCTATTCAGAACACTCTACAATCTTAAGGTGACAAAACCTTCCATGTTGTTGAATATTGGAATTTTAAGTTGAATTTTTTTTATCCAATATAAAAACAAGTTTCTGTTTATTGGCAATATAATCTTTGAAATCCACCTTTTGAAGGCATAAATAATGACATGTATCCTGCAATATGATTTTGAGTGCTAATAAAAAGGTCAGGTAAACTTTGGTGCTATTTTAATTATTGCTGTAATAAAGCTTTTCTGGTACATTTGTCAGAATATAAATTAAAACAATGTACCATGAAACTGTATCTGCTCCATCATCAAAGTGACGACCAAATATGGTGAACCTAGGTTGTAGAAACTGACCTAATCATCAAAACTTGAAGTAAATTTAACAAAGTAAGTAAACCATGAAAATAAGGTCAAGGTTAGGTGACACAAGCATGACTGACATGAACCCTCCATGATCAATGTGTGGACCAAATAAGCAGGGTTTGAAATTAGCGGTCGCCCACTCGCCATTTGCGAGTAAATTTCAGTGTGGGCCCTTAAAAATCTCATCTCAGTCGTCCACTTGGCGAGTGAAAATTAGAAAAAATAAAATAGTGTAAATCTAGATGTAATAATTCCTATTCACCAAGATCGAAATCCGAAAAATATCGACATTTCCATCGATCGATTTTAAGCCCCGATTTTTTGTTTTGATATTAAACAGATAACCGCTTATATCACGCTCGCTCTATGAACTTAGAGTAACGAAGTGTAGTAGCCCGGGAACCAGCTTATTCTGATGTATGCGAATCTTATCTCCAGTTAAGGAGATTTACGGCTGTTCTATTTAACACCTCCGTATAAGGATGTCAATTTTTGCATTAATTTTGCGTCATTTAAGGATTGAAATAAAGAATTTAGTTATTGTTGTAAAGGGATTTAGGTAACAAATAATTCTTTTAACAACGATGATTTCTCTGTTGTCTTTATATTGCACACACCATGCTGTTTTCTGTTGAGTCATATTACGGAATGTTATAGTACACTTTTCCGACTTTGATTTTTAATTTTATATGTTCGTTCAAAATATCCGGTTGGCGAAATGTTTCGCCAAGCCGATTTAAGTCAGTTCTTTTTGGGGAACTCTGGGCCTCTTAAAAGGCAAAATGAACAGAGAACACAATATTTTAGAGATTACGAAAAGTCCAAACGCTCTAGACAATTTTTAAAGCCCGAATGGAAACAAAACCGTCCATGACCATGGTTAGTTGATACTGAAACCGGCATGGTTTGTTCATATTGCAAAGAACAAAAAAAATGAAAATTCATTTACTACAGGATGTACAAGCTACAAACATCCACACCATATGTCAAGCTCTAAATCGCCCCGAAATTTGATTTCAACTATAAATTTCTGAAGTCATAGTGTATTGGTGCATGTAAAATAAGTTTATTTTGAGGAAAATGTTTTGGAAATTTTTTATTTTCTGTATTAAATTATAGTTTCTGAATGGCCAATTTTGCTGCCAGGAAATGGCCAGAATGCAGAATTTTACACCATTTATCCCAGGGCTCCCGGACCCCCTGCCGTAGGGCACCCCACAAGCAAGGTGGCAGGCACGCTATGGGCCCCTAACAAATTATGTGGGCTACCAAAATTAATTTGGTAGGGGCCCACTTGGCCCCTAAAATATTTCCTTAGCTTCAAACCCTGAATAAGGTGAGCCTAGATTGTACGGTAATAGAGAAACTGACCTAATCATAAAAACTTGATGTAACTTTAAGTCAGTAGCCTGTGAAAATGAGGTCAATGTCAGGTGGCACATGCCCCAATTTGGGGATACAGGGAATTTTTTAAGGGTTCAGTAATTGTACCCTTAAAGATTTCTGTTAGGGGTACAATAATATTGGTGCATGGATGTGCTAGTGCCTCAACCATATCACTGAATCTGAACAGAACTGTGTGGCTCTTTATATTATTGTCTAATAAAACACTGTGTATGTTTTTATCAGGTGGCTATTCCTCAGGAAATATTAAAGATTGTTTGTTTATATCAGGTACGTGTTTCGTATTTTGATCTGACGAATTATTTCAATTGTCACCATCTTTATCTTCGGTGGTTGACTCTGTTTCATTGTGCCTCCTTTTTTCGGCCGATTTGCCTATGAAGAAATCATTTATAGATTTTCACATGTTTTACACAGTGACGGCTAAGGACACAAGGATAATGATCAAAGAACGCTTCCTCCGATTGGACGATGGTGTAAATAACGACCAATGAAAACATCAACGTCATTAGAAACATACTTTGTATATAAACACTACTATTCAGAAAATCAGCGAACCACACATGTATTCACACGTACAATAACATGAAAATCAGCGAACCACACATGTATTCACACGTAACAATAACATGAAAATCAGCGAACCACACATGTATTCACACGTAACAATAACATGAAAATCAGCGAACCACACATGTATTCACACGTAACAATAACATGAAAATCAGCGAACCACACATGTATTCACACGTAACAATAACATGAAAATCAGCAAACCACACATGTATTCACACGTAACAATAACATGAAAATCAGCGAACCACACATGTATTCACACGTAACAATAACATGAAAATCAGCGAACCACACATGTATTCACACGTAACAATAACATGAAAATCAGCGAACCACACATGTATTCACACGTAACAATAACATGAAAATCAGCAAACCACACATGTATTCACATGTAACAATAACATGAAAATCAGCGAAGCACACATGTATTCACACGTAACAATAACATGAAAATCAGCGAACCACACATGTATTCACACGTAACAATAACATGAAAATCAGCGAACCACACATGTATTCACACGTAACAATAACATGAAAATCAGCGAACCACACATGTATTCACACGTAACAATAACATGAAAATCAGCGAACCACACATGTATTCACACGTAACAATAACATGAAAATCAGCGAACCACACATGTATTCACAAGTAACAATAACATGAAAATCAGCGAACCACACATGTATTCACACGTAACAATAACATGAAAATCAGCGAACCACACATGTATTCACACGTAACAATAACATGAAAATCAGCGAACCACACATGTATTCACACGTAACAATAACATGAAAATCAGCGAACCACACATGTATTCACACGTAACAATAACATGAAAATCAGCGAACCACACATGTATTCACACGTAACAATAACATGAAAATCAGAGAAGCACACATGTATTCACAGGTAACAATAACATGAAAATCAGCGAACCACACATGTATTCACAGGTAACAATAACATGAAAATCAGCGAACCACACATGTATTCACACGTAACAATAACATGAAAATCAGCGAACCACACATGTATTCACACGTAACAATAACATGAAAATCAGCGAACCACACATGTATTCACACGTAACAATAACATGAAAATCAGTGAACCACACATGTATTCACACGTAACAATAACATGAAAATCAGCGAACCACACATGTATTCACACGTAACAATAACATGAAAATCAGCGAACCACTCATGTATTCACACGTAACAATAACATGAAAATCAGCGAACCACACATGTATTCACACGTAACAATAACATGAAAATCAGCGAACCACACATGTATTCACACGTAACAATAACATGAAAATCAGAGAAGCACACATGTATTCACAGGTAACAATAACATGAAAATCAGCAAACCACACATGTATTCACACGTAACAATAACATGAAAATCAGCGAACCACACATGTATTCACACGTAACAATAACATGAAAATCAGCGAACCACACATGTATTCACACGTAACAATAACATGAAAATCAGCGAACCACACATGTATTCACATGTAACAATAACATGAAAATCAGTGAACCACACATGTATTCACACATAACAATAACATGAAAATCAGCGAACCACACATGTATTCACATGTAACAATAACATGAAAATCAGCGAACCACACATGTATTCACAGGTAACAATAACATGAAAATCAGCGAACCACACATGTATTCACACGTAACAATAACATGAAAATCAGCGAACCACACATGTATTCACAGGTAACAATAACATGAAAATCAGCGAAGCACACATGTATTCACACATAACAATAACATGAAAATCAGCGAACCACACATGTATTCACAGGTAACAATAACATGAAAATCTGCGAACCACACATGTATTCACACGTAACAATAACATGAAAATCAGCGAACCACACATGTATTCACACGTAACAATAACATGAAAATCAGCAAACCACACATGTATTCACACGTAACAATAACATGAAAATCAGCGAACCACACATGTATTCACACGTAACAATAACATGAAAATCAGCGAACCACACATGTATTCACACGTAACAATAACATGAAAATCAGTGAAGCACACATGTATTCACAGGTAACAATAACATGAAAATCAACGAACCACACATGTATTCACACATAACAATAACATGAAAATCAGCGAACCACACATGTATTCACAGGTAACAATAACATGAAAATCAGCGAACCACACATGTATTCACACGTAACAATAACATGAAAATCAGCGAACCACACATGTATTCACAGGTAACAATAACATGAAAATCAGCGAACCACACATGTATTCACACGTAACAATAACATGAAAATCAGCGAACCACACATGTATTCACACGTAACAATAACATGAAAATCAGCGAACCACACATGTATTCACACGTAACAATAACATGAAAATCAGCGAACCACACATGTATTCACACGTAACAATAACATGAAAATCAGCGAACCACACATGTATTCACACGTAACAATAACATGAAAATCAGCGAACCACACATGTATTCACACGTAACAATAACATGAAAATCAGCAAACCACACATGTATTCACACGTAACAATAACATGAAAATCAGCGAACCACACATGTATTCACACGTAACAATAACATGAAAATCAGCGAACCACACATGTATTCACACGTAACAATAACATGAAAATCAGCGAACCACACATGTATTCACACGTAACAATAACATGAAAATCAGTGAACCACACATGTATTCACACGTAACAATAACATGAAAATCAGCGAAGCACACATGTATTCACACGTAACAATAACATGAAAATCAGCGAACCACACATGTATTCACAGGTAACAATAACATGAAAATCAGCGAACCACACATGTATTCACACGTAACAATAACATGAAAATCAGCGAACCACACATGTATTCACAGGTAACAATAACATGAAAATCAGCGAACCACACATGTATTCACACGTAACAATAACATGAAAATCAGCGAACCACACATGTATTCACAGGTAACAATAACATGAAAATCAGCGAACCACACATGTATTCACACGTAACAATAACATGATAAACTCTTACATTTCTTACACTTACGTTTCCAGTTCAGTCATTTGTACATGCACTCTCATAATGGTCTTAATGACTCTACATGTATGATAGTTTTTGTGTGTGAAACATGTACTGCAATACGTGAATGGGCATATGCAGCCTATGTCTACAATATTTCAGTCTTGTTTCTACTCTTTTGAATCAAATTAAGCAGTTGCTTTGAACTTTTTCACATTTCACAATATATATACATGTACATGTACATTGTTGTTAGGCCAAAAAAAAAAATATGTGTGTTTACGGTCACCCGACCTACCCTAATTTTTGCTAGCGACCCTATGCATTTTTACACAGAATTCGGATAACCATTTTTGTTGTTTAACCAGCAGCAACGTTTTATTTATTCAACTGCTAGCTTTTTGTCGAAATTGAGAGCAAAGAAGGTAGAAAAACTGCATAATTCGTCATTTTACCGAAATTTTCGAAAATTAAATACTGGAATCGGATTCCGGAACCGGGAACGACTATTTCCGGTTTTGTCGATAATATATAAAAAAAAAAAATTAATCCCGACCGACCGACCCTAAATTTTTTGACATGTGACAGTAAACACACATATATTTTTTTTTGGCCTTAAAGATGAAATTTATTGGGCCAGAAACCTCAGTGATAAAGTTATTATTCTACATATATTATTATGTATATATTTTATCCCCCCTCCTTTGACAAGATTTTTTTTAGCACTTATCAAATATGTTCAAAGGTAGAGTGCCACCAAATAGATGAACAATGCAGTACAGAAGGGGAGTAAGTTTCTTAAAGAAATTACCTACAAAACAGAATATAATTAATAGGTACATGATTTTCATTTTATTTTACAATACATACAAAAAGGAAAGTACTATTTTCTAGGAAAAACATAAATATCTGTGATTGTACAGATTTTTCTAATTATTTGGGGGAAAAGGTGGGGGGGAGGGGATAAAAACATATGTTCCTGGATAGTCAAAGAAAAAAATGTTAACACATCAAACATGTCAAAATTAGATGACAAAAATTCATTGTGTATATATTCCAAATATATTAAATGTCATGAAGATGATCATTTTCATTTTGCAAAGAAATGCATAAAAATAGGATGAAATATAAGAAGGTTTAAATTTTGGGAATTTAGCATTTCTTGGCCCGCTTTGCTTAAGTTCATCCCAGAAACTGCATTAAAGAAAATAGAGGAAATCTGTTGACATGCTATCGGATGCTCTTGAAACAATCAATTCAAAGAAAACACGGGCAACGCAAAGCATGGTGTATCCCCTCGCCTAAAATTAGACCCTGTGACCTTGACCTTTGACCTTGAAAATCAATAGGGTTCCAGATTCTCTTAAGGTCTAAGTATGTACCAAGTTTGGTCAAAATCATTGAAGGATGTTGATTCTAGAGTGTTCACAAGGATGTTACACAGTAAAAATTTGACCCGGTGACATTGACCTTTGACCTTGAAAATCATTAGGGTTCCAGACTCTCCTAAGGACTAAGTATGTACCAAGTTTGGTCAAAATCCAGTGAAGGATCTTGATTCTAGAGTGTTTACAAGGATGTTATGTGGTAAAAATTTGACCAGGTGACCTTGACCTTTGACCTTGAAAATCAATAGGGTTCCAGACTCTCCTAAGGACTAGGTATGTACCAGGTTTGGTCAAAATCCATTGGAGGATGTTGATTCTAGAGTGTTCAGAAGGATGTTATGCTGTAAAAATTTGACCCCTTGACCTTTGACCTTGAAAATCAATAGGTTTCCAGACTCTCCTAAGGACTACGTATGTACCAAGTTTGGTCAAAATCCATTGAAGGATGTTGATTCTAGAGTGTTCACAAGGATGTTACGTGGTAAAAATTTGACCCGGTGACATTGACCTTTGATCTATGACCTTGAAAATCACTAGGGTTCCAGACTCTCCTAAGGACTAAGCATGTACCAAGTTTGATCGAAATCCAATGAAGGATGTTGATTCTAGAGTGTTCACAAGGATGTTACACGGTCAAAAATTTACCCAGTGACCTTGACCTTTGACCTTGAAAGTCAATAGGGTTCCAGACTCTCCTAAGGACTAAGTATGTACCAAGTTTAGTCAAAATTCATTGAGGGATGTTGATTCTAGAGTGTTCACAAGGATGTTATGCAGTAAAAATTTGAACCGATGACCTTGACCTTGAAAATCAATAGGGTTCCAGATTCTCTTAAGGACTAAATATGTACCAAGTTTGGTCAAAATCCATTGAAGGATGTTGATCCTAGAGTGTTCACAAGGATGTTACGGAAGGACAGACGGATGGAAGAAGGACGGAAGGATGGAAGGACGGACGGACGGTAGCGTTACTAATACTATATCCCTTCGCAACTTCGTTGGCGAGGGCATAATAAAGGGCAACGCCAAGTACAGCATAATCACGATGATACGACTGTAGTATGTTGACAAGGGAAAGTTGAGTGTGTGAGCGATTGTTACTAAATGTCAAATGATATTTTTTCCAGCTATATCATGGTGAGAATAGGTTACCTTTCAATTGATATTATTATGATGGTCGCTTTGTACCAGAGCAACACGCTAATTTGGATTTTTATAGTGCTAGCTAATGAAACAACAGTCTATAGGTAAACATGTCGCTCCACTCCAGATACATTATCCTGATTCCAAACCAACAAGTCATGACTCATGGCTCTTAATCCTAAATGCTGGATACATAGCAGAGAAGCAGCAGATACCAATTCTATAGTGTTTAATTGGATCCGACCAGGGGTTGAACCCACTATCTACCACACTCAAGGCGAGCATGCTAACTATTACACCACCAATGTGGTTAGGGAAAGTTTAACAAGTGCTTATCAAAAGCAAGTGTGGACGGTATATTTCTTGACACGGTAGATTGGTGAACACAATATGCTGGGGACAGTTATTTGCTGTACCCACTGTATTTTGGACATTTGTCTCTACTGCTTAGGGGTGTAACGATACACTTTTTCCACAAGTGATACGTATCGCGATATTTGATATGTATTACGATACGTTTTATAGGAAACTGTAACTATTCCTTGAAGTCCATGCTGGTCAACATGGGTGCTGCCATGTTTTTTTTTATATGAGGTCGCTTACGTACTAGTGGAAATTATAAATATCTGATATTTGATTAATTAATTTTAAAAGCGTAAATTAATCGATTCACTTTTCTCAAAATATTAATTAAATGATCACCAAAAGAAGAAAACAGAAGTTCAACACTACTTTTTTTCAAAAAATGAGCAACATATCGTTTGTATCATAAGCGGCCTCCACATATCGTGAACTGAACCGTCCCCAAAATAATCGTGATTTCAGTACATACAATGAATCGTTTCCCCCTTACTACTGCTTTTAAGCATTTGTCTCTTTTAGCTCCCTTTAATCGAGAAAACCATAAGAATTAACTACGGTAGGTTAAATCTGACTGAAAAAAATCAGCAGAGCATGAGTAGATATTAAATTTTGTTCTTAAACAAACAGAAAAAGAACAACATGTAACACTAAAATATATAAAGACTAAATAAAAAAGAGAAAGAAAATAGTAAAAAAACCTTCAAATTAATAAAACAATAGAGATCATTGTAGAAAATAGAATCAGGAACTGCAATACTTATTTTTTCCCAGGGGTGCATTTCTTTTAGGTGAATCTGGAACATGTTTCACTTCATTGTTCCAGGAAACAAAATCATGATTTGTTGTTTTAAAAAACGGTATGTTTCAAAATTATGTTTCAGGAAATCAGAAACATGTTTCCACCAAATGAATAACACAATGTTTCATGAAACATTAAAAGATGGCCTCCAAAAAGCATGTTGCAGCTGCAGCAGCTTATACATTCTTAGAATTACAGAACATGTACTCTGCAAGATAAGTTTGCCATGCAGATAGCTCATCAACCTTTCAGACTAAACTGTGCGATATGATTCTGCATGACACCATTGATATTCAAAAACGTGAAGATGCAAATAGATGTAGCAGTTATGTAGAATTGGTAGTCCCTAACTACAACTTCAATGAGTTTCGCCAAAAGTATTCCTGTCGACAGACTCCACATTGTAGCACAACATCTGTAACAGCCGCCATTTCTATCAAAAACAAACTAATTTTCGGACCAGTTCATGTTTCGATTTGAAACATGGGTCACCTATGTTTCGCATGTTTCGAAAACCCATTTCTGTTTTAGATGAAAAAAGCAACAAGAGAATTATGTGATTCAGAATCATGTTCCAGATTCACCTAAAAGAAATGCACCCCAGATTACATATTTTACCAGATCCTTGTAGGATAAAATTTTGACAAGTCCCAACCAAAACTTCAAGAGTCGCACTAGTGCATTCTTTGTTACTTTATTTTTAAATGGTGAGTTCCTATCACAAATGATGAGCCAAGGGCTCACAGACAAGTGCAATTATCTCTGTTTTACCATGTAATAGCTTATTCGCTGTAAACTAATGTAAATTATGAAGAAATATAATAATAGTAAATATTGATATGGTACCTTTATCCTTCCCCCATATAAATATATTTAAAAATAGGGTGAACTGACCCAGAGAAAAAAGTAATTGCTATTTGGGTGAATGGACCCCGACACCAAGAACATCTAAGTTGTTTACTAGCCCAGTAAAATACAATTAGTGTTCGTGTTGTGGGTTCGAGGTCACAACCTGACAAGTGATTGTGCCCTTCCAGTTCCATACTACATTAACTGGTTGTGGACATACATTTGACAATACAATGTACTATCACCAGATTCAGAAGTGACATTTGTACGAAATTTAAATTATAATGCCTCTGATTTTTACTCAATTAAAATTCAAATTACTGGAACATGTACAGAGGTATACAAGTCAGTGTGAATACAATACAATACTGTACATTCGATACATCTAAACAATCTTCCATCCGATTCAATGGCCATTCGGATGTTCATCACAAATGAAATCAAACAACATTCGATGTGGATATAGTTCAGTTGTTATAAAATGTGTCCTGTCTTATGTTTGTTGTGTTTACCATACACAGCTCGTCTTCAAACGGATTTCACGTATGCATGTCATGATCAATTCCCTTTGTTGGATTACGAGTATAAGAGAGTTTGGCGTTTAATTCATGAAATTCACATGGTCTTTGGCTTCATATTTTTAATGACACGGTGTTATTGTACAGTCATAGACTTTACTTACCTTTGTTTTAGTAAATATATGAGTAGCCAGTTTGACTACGGCGGAATTTCCCTTTCCAATGGTTCTATCTATTTCATAATAACCGATTCTAACTATTCCCCCATGGGGCTGCGACTTTCCCTTCGCCGTCGCCATTTTGTTTACAATGTGGATCCACGCATGCGTTAAGTCTCCAAAAGCAATACACAACGAAAAGTCACAGATGAGTACACTTCGACAAATGTGACACACTTTAAACAAGGTCGGATATACTTTTCGTGTCGAGACATAAAGGACGAAATGTCAATCACTCATATTACTAGAGCAAAATTATAATCAAGCCAATCTTATATTTGATTATCAACGATATAAAACAAGATGATAGTGAAGAAACATAAATGATTCGATAAACAGCTCTAGTCTAGGATACACGAATGATGAGGGTGAGACACAGTTCCACTTGCACCTCGAACCGAATTGAGTGTGTGTTCTTTCTTTATTACATTTTATTTGTTGGTAACGCTTGACTATTCCAATTTCATTTTAGCATAAACTTCTGATATTTAGAGAATGCCACTGAAAAAAAAATAGTACCTAGTATCACGTATATGAGAATGTCCAAGTAACTCTCCATTCCTTAAAAATAATGGAGCCGAGGCCCATTGTTTTTAAGGAATGGAGAGATACGAGGACATTCTCCAACTTAAATTCCACCCATTGTACTTTATTAATTTGATTAATTATTAATCTTGAAACAAAAAAAGTCTGTGTATAGTATCTAAAGTACAAAGTATTAAATTGTTTGCCCCTTGTGGGACTTTAAAAGTACAAAGAGAACAATAACTCTCCATTCCTTAAAAATAATGGAGAGTTTTGACAATAGATTTACATCACAGGTGGATTTTAACACTATATATTGTACGTTCGACTCTCGCTCATGGCGAGATGTACTCGATACAACATTATGTAATAAGTTTGTCAGTGACTTGCGGCAGGTCGGTGATTTTCTCCAGGTACTACAGTTTCCTCCACCAATAAAACCGATCGCCACAAAATAGCTGAAATATTGTTAAACACCCTAACCCAGATATTTTATAGGATTATCTATTTATTTTTCATCGTATTTATATGATACATATATCATAGCTGGATGTATTAAAACATATCAACCACAATGAGCATATACAGGGGGACTAACCGGTTAATCGAGAAAAGTCGTTCGTGTACGATTGTTAATCGGGTTTTTTTTTATTCGTGAACGATTCGGTTACTAGTTCGTGTACGATATTTCCGGTTTTTAAAAGTAAGGTAAGACACCAAATTTCAATATTCTTTTGTAAATATAAGCATAAAGCAAAAAAAGGCTTCGTAGTTCCTTAAATGAATAATTAATAAATTTAATTCGAAAGAGTAAACTTCATAACAGACTTTCATTTTTCAATAATTTGGTCAGAAACGTAGATGTCACTATATTTTTTGTTTTCGGAGTTTCCATTTTCTAGCAAAAAACGCAAATTTTCTAATAAAATTAACATTTTATGACAGAAAATAAATTTGAACTTCAAAGTCACTTTATCTTATACTTACTTTTCGTGAGAATTCTCAACTTAAGCAAAGATATAGTTTCCTCTTTGCATATTTCCAATTTTTTTGTTCGTGAACGAACGTGTTATTGAAAAATATGGGGGGCCGTAGCTATAATCCGACAGTCCGATAGTCCGACAGTCCGATAGTCCGACAAATGCTTTAAACTGATGAAAGTTTTGAAAAATAATTTGGCCAAAGATGATATATTCGTAATTTCAAGATATGGACCATTCATTTTTATACGCCCGTCAAAATACGGGCTTATTATGGCATACCGCTGTTCGTCCGTCCATCCACGCCTCGTACGATAACATCTCTCACTTGTTCCCCCTTTTACTGGTAGGTCACGTCGTGACATACATTGTATTGATAAAAGGGGGAGCAAGTAAGAGGTGTGATTTTAGTCAGTTTGGAAAACGCCAGTTTTCTTATGGTATATACAATTAATTGGTTTAAAAAATGCAGCATATTAATTACTGTTCTCACGCTGTGCAACTGACCTTCAATTGTCACAAAGGGAGGGGGGAGGGGCGTATCATGGCACAGTTGTTTATTTTGTCATATTCCGATGCTGTTTCTTTCCGTGATATAAGGGGTCGCTTAGGGACAATTCCTTCAATCGTAACTTTTTATATGCGCTTGTCGTAGAAGGCGACTATAGCGGGGTCACCCGTCGGAATCCCGAGGAATAAAAATAGGACCAACTTGTCGTCGGAAGAGACAGAAAAACATGTTCTCGTGTTAAGTCGTTGCCCATGTTGACCCATCCCAGAGTCCCCTCTTTCTTATTTTTTGTTTACAAACTTTGCGTCTCATCCTGAATATGACTGAAATATTGCTTGCTGGACCTTAAGCAATCAATCAATCAATCAATTCGCACACATTATTGTATCCAGCTCTATTGATGTGTCGACATTGCTTTTTAACATAAATATTCCATGATAAAGGGCGGGGGACACTGGTACGCTCTTCTTTTTGTCTTTTCCTTTCTTTTGTATTCATTTCTTTTATCTTTCTTTTCAATAGTGACTTTTCTTGGCTGGACTCGGCTACACGCTACTTGAATAGAGCCTGAAGTAGTCGCTACTAAAAAATATACGGGATGCTTACACTACCAGTTCATCACGACTGGATCCAGGTTTTTATGGAGTCCGTGTTGTTCATATATGTGTTTTTTTGAGTTCTTGTGTGTCCCTGCCAATTGTTTGTCCGTCTATAATATCGTGTTTCCGATGTTCTGGACCTTCCTTTGGTGAGTAAGCGGTTCGGTTTCTGGCCCCATATTACACATGTTATAGTGTTAACTTTCAAAGAAATAAAGCATAAATTTGTCGGACTATCGGACTGTCGGACTATCGGACCGTCGGACTGTCGGATTATAGGTCGGACCCCAAAATATGGTCGTGTACGATGTACATTTATTAACATTTTTGCAGACTATGGCTTTTGTGTGTTCCACTTGTGTTGACCTTGATTTCGGCGTGGAAAGTTCTCTTTTAGTACGATATGGTTTATTTGGTGTTGTCCTTATATCATTTTTGCTGTTTTCTGAAACTTGACAGTTTTTCCAGTAATATTTTTTTCGGGTAATTTTTTTTCTTCTTGAAACAGGTTTTGGAAGTGGTCATGGTTTATTAGTTCTAATAATAAAACCCTAAATGCTCGCTTACTCGCAAGGGTTATAACGGGATGCCATTACACGTAATGGAGCAGCCGCCGAGATTTTTTGCGCTCGCTTACAGAGCTTCTGACGCCTGCATTTATCAATAATAAGACATAACCTTTCCTTTTGTCCATTATTATAACAAGTTTTTATCACCTACCAGTATTTTAGAATGTAATTCCCACAAAATAAAAATCTCCTCTTTGAAAATTTTGAATTTCGTCATTTCCGGCCTCACTATTTGGATGTCGATACCATATTTGGCGATTTAGGCGTGAATGTTTACCAATCGTAACTACTCGGCCATTCTCGCTACCCTGCAAATAACAGGGTAGCGAGAATGGCCGAGAAGTTACGATTGGAATGTTTACATCAGCTTGTAATAAGAAATACCATATTTAGAAAAGCTCCGCCTTCCGTAGTTTCCGGTTATGGAAAACGATCGATAAATTTGAACAAGGTTGTTGCTAACTTTGAAAAGCATACATTTCTCAGCCAAACCGATTTAACAAGGACTGGGATCATCAGTAATTGCTATAATGAAATGTTTGAAGCGTAAATAGTGAGTTTTTATGTTTCAACTGCAACTTTTTTTTTGCTCCATTGTGACGAATGGGACCGCGTTGTAGCTCTGCCGAGACACAAGTTTGTCACAGGAGCTACATTATTGCAGCTAATGGTTTATCTGCAAACATATAAATTATGCATACTTACTTTATTATGTAGGTCTACGGTTCTTTGGCTTTCACCTTTTGGTAATTTTGGCTATATTTTGTTCATATTTTTTACTTATTATTTGGGTTTCCAGACTTTTGGCGTTTAGCTCTGCTGACGAGGAATTATTTTCCGAAATGGCCATCCAAGACATCAAAATTGGTATAGATTGGGTTTTTTTCTACATGCAAAAGTTATTGTCGTTTAAGTACTGTTCCATGTAAGAGTCAGGCAATGAGTGGTACATCAATTGTTTAACTTTTTATTAAAACTGGTTAAAAGTGTTCATTTGGTAATCCAAACATTTCCTTCTATTTCGGATTTTCATAAAACTAATAATTTTTTAGTAGTTATAGATTGAACATTATGGCGGGAAAGTTTTCACTTACTTTTTACTTGACGGCATAATGGAACCAAATATTTGCGTGTTAATATCTACAAAAGGCATTTTGAGCCATAGCATCGTATACATACATGTAAGAGCTCCTGAATATATTTCAGTCATAACTTTTTTGTTTAAATTACATTTGAATTTTTGTCATTTTGGCGAAAATTTTCCCGTACTTTATTATGATTGTTACAGTATTGCAGGAGTTATTGACCTTTTCGTGGAATTTGCTGTGTGTGGGGGGTATTAGTTAGCCTTTGGCTTACAGTTCTGGTTTGAGGTCGAATGTGTTTCAGTACTCAGCATAATATTTTCTTAAAATGGATGTGTACTTACAATTGGTGTTGCCTGATTCTTACAAAGAATAGTACATAAAAATATATTCATGAATGTCAATTAGTAATTACTTAGAACTAGGTTTTCGATGACGCAAAACACCGCAAATTATATCTTGCCGCGCTCATATTTCATTAGATACGATAACGTAACCCTCATTCCGCTTGTGCTCCAGTTAGGGTTACGAATCGGTCCCATTCAACGTATGGGAGCAAATTAAAATTTTCGTTAAGTGAATATTTCAACTTTCTTTTTGCATATCTGCAATGATCTGATCATAACTTATTATTCCCTACAATTTTTAAGTAATGGCGATACGAAATAAGTGTTACAATACCCGTTTCTACCTTCATGGTCGATTTCGTATTCGAATATTGTTTCTTGACCGCCATGGCACCTTACGTATACTCTCGTGATGGGCGGAGCCTATCCATATATGGATCTGAATGCCAAATATGAAATATTTTTACTATGAAAATAACGATGTTTTACTACGATTGATCCAAATAAGGATATCTCCAAAACGAGGCAAGAGCACGTGAAATAGCAACTTGTAAACAAAATGTCGGACAGAAAGAAGATTTCATGCATTCAAATTTTCAGATGGATATAAGTCTACCATGGTTGATGCAGCGTTTACTTAGCACCTCAAGGTTTACCTAAATATATTTATCTTTCACCCCCGTTAATTTTTCCAACCACTTACAACGGAATTAGGACAAAAAACCGCCCGGTGTGAATCACTCCGGGCGCTGCTCCCATACGTTGAATGGAACCGATTCGTAACCCTTGCTGGGAGCAAAAGCGAACTGAGGGTTACGTTATCGTATCTAATATTTCATGAGACACACTTATAAAAAGCATCATTAGAAAATAATTCATTTAAATTGCTAAGAAAAATGCAAGTATCTTATATTGAGTAATCGTTCACGAACATCGATCACGAACAAGAAATGTTTAACCTGTTCGTTCACGAACAATAAAATGAAAAAAACATAATTTTCCCGTCATATTTTGCATTTTTTTGTGAAAAAGGTCTTTTATCCACTCCAATATAGAAGAATGTTTCCATTAAAAAGATGTTTCAGTCATAAAAAAGTGTAAATGTGTGAATATAGGAATATTATAGTTCTTGTGACATTTTGATGCAATGCTTTTTAGACTTTCTGACCACATTTCACGCAAGATTTATATCAACGAAAGTTTTGGAGCATACACCATCAAAGATATACAATAAAGGAAGGGAACTGCGAAGAGAAAATTAATAATTGTTTACTTAATTAGTAATAATTGAGGTTTACCGTCAAGGAATCATGTCCGGATCCTCAAAATAATCGTACACGAACTAGTAACCGAATCGTTCACGAATCAAAAAACCGGATTAACAATCGTACACGAACGGCTTTTCTCGATTAACCGGTTGGTCCCCCTGATATAAATGACATGTTATAAGTATATGTTATTGTATCTTTGTCTTTGTTAAACATATGTTATGTTTTAAATAATTATATATGTGAATATTCATGCCCCTCGTGGGCCCATAATTGGTAAATAAAAGTATCTTCTTCTTCTTCTTCTTCTTCTATAGAGAGATCTAAGATTATTAATTAGAGATCTCTCTAATTGAATTGAAGAGCTCTTTTAAACAAATCATCAAGAGAGCTCTTTGATTAATATACAGATCTCTTTATTTAAATTCTTTGAATAATAACGCTGCAATTCATTTATCTGATTATTTTATATACAAGAAATAAAGGTAATAACAAAATTACCGAACTCCGAACAATCTTACAAAGGGAAAGTCAAAACTCATAATTATATAAACAGACAAAATCAGTCAACAACCGGAAAACTGTGAAAACCGTAATGACCCTGACTTGGTACAGGCATTTCTAAAGAAATGGTGGGTTGAATCAGATTTTAAGGCGCCAAACCTCCCGCTCTCATTACGGTTCAAAGGTTCCGGCTGTCACTGTAACAGTATTTAAATACAGGAACAAAATAGGTAAAATAGTTGTCAAAGCAGTACCATATTCGGTGACGTAAATGTCAAAAATATTTTTACGTCACACATTGACAAAAAAAAATTCTTGATATATTTGACTCTTTATCTTTATACATTTTCACTATATGAAAATGCATCGCTTATAAATTTTTTCTGCAGAGACGGAATATATTTCGACAAGATATTGGTATCGGAATATAAACTTTTTAAGAGATCGAATAAGGCGAATCTTTTTATAGCCCTGGTCCAGTAGCCTGTTTCTCAGATGAAGATGACGTTTCAGGAAATCAGAATAATTGCTACTGCCCCTTGCATAGCGAATCAATTGCGAGATGTAAACACCATATGCAGGAGAAGCTGGTATATTGCTGCACATATTTGGAAAATTTATGATTTTAAAATTGAAGTCGTCCCGCTTATCATAAATTTTAGTACTGAGTTGACCACTGTCGTCAAATTCGAGGTATAAGTCCAAAAATGATGCGGACGAAGCTGTATCGGTGGTCTCTTTAACTTCCAGCTCTGGAGGATATATCAATGGAAGAAATTCTGCAAATCTAGAATTATTGATAGATAAAACGTCATCAATATACCTGTATGTGAAATTAAAGGCTCTAGCCTCATGAATCTTCTTATCTTTTACAAGCTTTTGAAGAAACTCCGACTCATATGAGTATAAAAATAAATCGGCTAGAAGAGGGGCACAATTCGTACCCATTGGTATCCCGACGACCTGCTGAAACAGTGTCCCTCCAAAGGAGACAAATATGTTATCGATGAGGAACTCCAGCATACTGATCACTTGTTCCTCGGAGTAGCATGTTTTACCTTTATGAATTTTGTTTGAAAAATATGTGGAATTGTAGCCTAACACAACAAATTTTGAGCCATAGTTTCTATGACTAAAAGCTTTATGAATTGTTTCTTTTAAGCGGGTTTTTAATTTGTCATGCGGTAGGGTGGTATATAGAGTTGAAAAATCAAAGGTTTTGATGGAGGATACCTGAGAGAAAGATCTTGATTTCAGGTTATCCAAAAGATCTTTAGAGTTTTTCAAAATCCACATGTGATTTATGCCACTACGCGAGTAAACAGTTTCACAATATTTCTGTTGTCCCTCTTTTACTGCAGACAGAATCTTTGTTAGGTGAATAGACAATTCTTTCGTCGAACAAGTTGATGATCCCGCTATGTACCTTTCTTTGTATGGTGTCTTATGGAGTTTAGGTATCCAATATAAATAGGGTAAATCCTCAGACTTTTTACCAGAGGGAATGTTTAAAGAGGTCATGAATGATCTGTGGTTAGCTAGGATTTCATCTTTGTCGAACGAAGTTGGTTTGTATGTGGTATTACTAGAGGTGTTGCTATTTATACCTAATTCCTTGATTAGGCATTCGAAGTAATATGATTTACATACAAACACGATATTGTTGGAAGCCTTGTCCGCAGGAACGATAACATATTTGTCATGAAGAGAGGAAAGACACTTAACAGCTTCTTGGTCTTTAAATACAGACTTAGGTCGACTATTAACACAATTTTTGAGTTTGTGAATCCGACCTTGTACTAGAGACCTAATTGTTCTAACCCAGTCTGACAAGGACTCTAACTCAGGATCTTGATCTACTTCTCTCTTTATCCACCTTCTGGCATAATCTTCAACAGCCTCCATAATTATCTTGAAATTATGTTTCCAATTGATGTGTTGAGGTTCTCTGAATTTAGGACCATGAGAAATCACCTTTCGGAGACTCTCATGTTGAATGATATTCAGATCACCAGTGATTACATGTCCAGATGGGTTGTATTGAAAAGGAGAGTGGGAGCAGTCACAAGTCAGAGGGTTCTTAAGGTACTCTTCTATGTTAATATCTTGCAATGCTTCTTTGTAGTTGAAAATTTTACGGCCAATGCTGTTAGTGTAACTATAGGAGACAATGGGAACAGATTGATTTTTGAAATATGGTGGAATTTCTTTTACGACCTCTTTTCTATTAAGAATGTTGCTGATGTTAATAGCATCGATTCCTTTGTTAGCAAACGGAATATGGAGGAATTTTCTGTTGTTATCATGAAGAGGTTCAGATCGAACTGGTTTAAAAAGACGAAAGGACGCCACGTCACATATAATACTAGACAATCTGTACTTAGGAGAAAAAGGATCTACGCCTCCTTTGTCAAGTCCAAAATCCCTAAGATCTTTGAGGTAGTTTACAGGTAGTGAAAATAAGATTGTACGAATATGATGAATTCCAAGAGGTTTCTGTATATTAGAAAGTAAATCATTAAAAGTATCTTGTAACGTTCTTGGTTTAGAGGACTTTTTAACATTAGGATGTTGAATTCTTTTATGACCATGGCTACGTTTAGTTCTTGGAATAGTATTAAAAAGGCTCATCACGTTGATTTCGTTGCATCCAGGACTTGACAAATTTCCCACTCCTTTGATGTTATCATTGCAACCGTAAGGCATTGCAGTGCCTAATTCTTTTATCCAAAACAGGAACCGCATCGATGGCGTAATGCCATGGTTAGCGTGCATGCTCGCCTCGAGTGCGGTAGATCGTGGGTTCGAGCGACCGGGGTATTTGTTGCTTCTCCGCTAAGCACGATAAGGAGAACGAGCAAAGACTGGTTGGCTCGGAATCAGAAAAATGTGTCCGAGTGGAGCGACATGTTTTCCCGCGGACTGTTGTTTCAGTGAGCTAGCACTATTAAAAATCCAATTAACTCAGTGTGTTGGTCTAATACAAAGCGGACCTCATCATCATCTCATCGAAAATTAATTTGCTCTCGCCATGATTTAGCTGAAAAATGGCTGAATTGGCGTTAAACATCAATCACCCACCATAAGGACAGGAACAATAACAGCCAGACCAAGTTCAGATTCGGATTCTATCACTTTTTCCGTTCTGGAGTGGTATCCCTTGGTTTGCCAAAAACTTAGGTTTCCTTCAAGCAAATCATTTGAAATTGATACACAAGGATGAGGACACCTGTTCTGTTCTGGAGATGTGCTCATTGATTTACTGAAAAATACTAATTTCTTAGGTTTCTATTTAATAATTTAAGTTTCACTAAAGCAAATCAGTTGAAATTTATACAAAAGGTATACATTAAAAGCAGGACAAGTTTTGATTCGGACCTTACCACTTTTTTCATTCTGGAATTATATGATGCCCTTTGATTTGCCGGGGAAAGAAAGTACTTTCTCAGGCTTAAGTTCTGGCTATGCAACACATTTGCCGGGAGTTTGCTAATTAAAAACGTAAATTTACAAAAGACCGTTGTTTTGCACAATTAAATATAAAAAACACACACACACATAAAAAAAAACCCCGACAAAACCAAACAATTGGAAATGCACGGATTCCTATATTATAGGAATATGTGCAACTACTACTTGTAAATCCCTGGCACAGATCCTTGTTCTAAATTATAATAAACCAACAGTAATTACCAGTGGTACATCAACCGAGACAGATCCAATGAACGCTGAATTTAAGTAAGGTGGTTTGTGTGCTATTATGACCACAGTCGCCTATATATCGACAACATTATGCATACAATGCTTATTAGAAGTGTATATACATACACTGCTCAACATACGATTCATTTAGAATTGAACTTTAGATTACCGATGCAATGTGCTTGACAAAATTTCAACCGAGGCAGTTTCCTCTGTTGCCTCAATGATTACTTTGGATTAGCACAGATGTTTGAAACCTGATGGGATAAACAAAGACACGATGAGAAACCTTAATTTCTAAATCGTTTGTTGTTTGTTTTGTTTGTGTTTATTTTTCCTATAGAGGTTTGGATGCGCTTGGATGCGCTCAAACTTCCAATATCATTCATCATACAAGTCATACGGCAGTTAATGCATACAATTAATCATACTTTGAAGGATCACCCCTGGTTTTTAGTGGGATTCGTGTTACTCGATCTTTAGTTTTATATGTATGTTTTGTAGATCGTTGTTTGACCTTTTGTACTTTTTCTTTTGGCCATTGTCTTGTCTGTTCTTCTTCGATATACGGATTCTGATTGTCCCTTTGGTATCTTCAAACTCTTCTTTGTTCTAATCACAAAGTATTTCATATATTTACACTACACATATTACAACCAAACCTGTTAACTACAAACGTGTATTGCCATTTCATTGTCGACGACTTAAAGTCTAACCACCCGACTACACATGTTCTACTTCCCCAGTCATATAAAATCACACCGACACGTAATTATGTACTGTAGACCTAAACATTGCCGACAACGCCGCAGCAAACTAAAGGGACCAAAATATCGTGAGCTGAGACCCATTGTTTGGAAATTATGAAAAGAAAGTTAAATAGTGGTGGTCAACAATTCCCCCAATATCAACAAAACGAATAATCACCTCTCAACTTAACTCACTGAACATAGGGAACCTAGCGACATAGGATGTAGGAGATACGGGTTCTGGCTTAGGACTGGCACAAAAATGTGGTGGGATTAAACTGGTTAATGGCATTCCAATCTTCCCATCTTGATTACTTCAGAATACATGTCGCTTCTGCTGAAAATATGTCGGACAAATCAATGGGCTACACGGGGGGAAATGAGATGAGTTTGGTCTGCGAATGGTTAGGTTAATTTCAGACCGAGAGGTTGTTGATACACAACAGAATTCAAAGACTTAATGTGTCAATGAATACTGTACTTGGAACATAGATACACATCTATTTTCAAAGACCAAGATGTTGCAAAATATCTGTGCAAACTTCCCAATAGAAATGTTGTTTTTCTAGCTTACAAGGGTTCCAAAAACACTGTTTGGGTGAGAGAAACATTACATTGAACACTTAATAAGGAAGCTTGATATCCACAATTCAATTGACAACCACAAATAGATACCAACAACGGTGAAAAAAGGAGAAGTTAGAAGCTGATAAGCATAGATCAGTCTTATGGGCATTTTTCGACAAAAATGACGAGATTGATCTCTTCTGTCTGTGTTGGACAGACACAAAAAAGACATTAGTGTCGATACACACAACCGTATATTGCTTGGTCACCAAGAATATTCCATAAACTCATTTCCAAAGAATTAACACCTATTTGAAGCATTAACACATGACCTTCAGAAGTACCATGGCATTAGCTGCTCAAAAAGTAATAAATTCTAAAAATCTATTTTGGGGTCAATTATTCCTGGTCTCGCGTTACAAGTTTTAAAACCTCTGACTTTTCTACCCTTCATAAGTACCATGCCGCACACTAAGAGTTTATGACAAATTCGCCTCCACCCAAACAGACCACATACTTTCACAATTTCCCTGTATGTTCGCTGTGTGGATAGAGATGACCAAGATGATTTATGCGAATTATATATAAATTTACATTTTGTTCCGGACGTTTCGGTTGAATACAGCCTGTCTCGGTGGTAAATGTTATTGCAATGACTCTTGTGATAGAAATACACAACAGTAGGATGACAATATAGACGACCTCATAATGTATGATGTGAAGAGTTAGCGTTATGGTGTTTAATGCCACTTTCAACAATATTTCAGTTATATTGTGGCGGTCAGTTGGTGGAGGAAACCGGAGTACCCAGAGAAAATGACCAACCTGCCACAAGTCACTGACATTATCACATAATGTTGTACGAGTACACCTCGTCTGAGCGGGATTCGAACTCAAACGTTAGTATTGATAGGCACTGACTGCATATTAAATAGGTAGTCATAAATCCAACTACTATACGATCACGGCCCCTCAATTCAAAGGAGAAAAAAACTGCATCGAAATTGTATGAAGCATAAAAATACTGTACATGTACCTTCCAAATATGCAAAATGTTGGAAGCTGGGCTTTTTGAAATAAAATAGACCAATGACATAATTTAATACAACCACAAAATGTTTGAATTCATAGAAAAAATAGGCTCCAGAGAGCCTGCAGTAGCTCAGGAGAGATCTCATAATTTGTTTGACAATAATACTATGTAGTGGACATGGTCCACATAATTTTGGAAGGGACTTTTTTTTATTCAAATTTGGTTTCGTTCCATCCAGTGATTCTGAAGATTTTCAAATACATGAAATTCCAATTTTCAACCAGTTGGAAGCTTTGAATAAAGGACAAGGTCACAAGATGCTATAATATCACTACAGACAACAGAGACCAAGGAATGGCAGTTATTTGAACTCATGGCTCAGGTGATCTTGAATTTTGGATGGATCACAGATGTACACTCAAGTTGCTATTGTTGTCCTGAAGGTGAAATGTAATCTTTGAAAACGAAATTCGGAATCCAAACTTGATATTTAAAACTCTAAATTAAGGCAATAAGCAAGAATTGAGATAACACTCAAAAATACCAACAAAACCATTGTTTTACCTATGATCAAGGGGCATAACTCTAGAAAGATAAAGTCAGAAATACTATAATAAAACTTGACCTGTGTTTTATCCATCTCAATGGTTTTTTTAATTGTGTCTAGACAGACATTAGACAACAGTAACAGTAATCCTAGGTGTAAAAGTGTTTCTGTTGTCATGAGATTAAGGTCATTAAAGTCATCCTACACAACTGATGGTTTGGTACAGCCAGAGATGCCCATGACGTCCTGCTAATTCTTTTCCACTAGAATCATTCATGTGATGTCACAGACAGTAACATTTACCAGTAGCATCAAACCATCAATAAAATGTTAACTTTTCCCATAGATATCAAGTTTACATTGTTTGACAATGAAAGACCCAACCATTGGCCAGTAATTATCCCACAGTTTGATGTATGCCAAGATATATAGGGTCTAACACCGGGAGAGGTGCAAGATCCGAGGGATCAGATTTTACGATCTTGCACCTTTCAGTGTTTGACTCTTTTTCTCGCCCCTTTCTACCATGTTTCCTTTTTGTAAATAAAAAATTACCTCCCTTTGAACAAATTCTCAGAAAAAGGAGTTCCGGAAAATGCGAAATGTGGGTCAAATAAATTTTTATAGGTATTTATCGCTCTTGTAGTAGCATTTAAGGATATAGTCAATATATTTTATTATGAAATATATTTAAAATACTACTAAAGTAAATCGACAATATACTTCAGCAATGGAAAACAATTTAGCTTGTCTTACCCAGGTGTATGGGTAAGATAGAAAAATCTTTTACACTTAAATTAACGGACTACTTAATCCAAGGGTTGGGGAAATCTTTTTGCAGTAATAATAAGCTTGCCTGATCTTTTTTTTTTATTTTGATTTATGTCAGAGTTTTTACTATAGAAGTAAGTTTGTGAAGTGAAAAACTCATTCTGAGATTCTTTGAGCCTTTTCTTCATGTTGTTGGCACAAAAACATTAAATTATTTTCACTTAAGACAGGGTCTTATTCACTCATAACATAAAATTATATAATTTCTCTCCAAGAGAATTCACTTCTGTTGAGAAATTCATTGATGTGTATTATCTTCGTTATTAATTTCCTCACGGATAATAGAGATGAATTTTTCTCTCCTGATGACGTCTTGTTTCTCATCGACACAGATGACCTCTACTTGTTTTTCAGAATTTTTTTGTTCTTCAATTTTAAAGCGGGATTTATTTCTCTGAGGAAAGATTTGTTGAACCATTTGATGTGTCTTTATTACAGGATTAAATGCAACTTCTGACGGAACCAAACGCTGAAATTTTAACAAGTCTATAGGAATACAGAATGGATTCAATGTAAACAAGGCTGGTTTTTTAGGGATCATTTCTTTCTTTTTCGTCGTCTCATTATCTCTACCTGAAGATTCCTTATTGATATTTTCAGTAGATAAATTGTTTAATGTGTTAACTGATGATGTTCCAGGTTGATTTTCCGTTTCTTTACATGAATTAACTGTATCGTCTATAAGACAAGAATTTTCACAATGACCAGACAAAGAGGTGCTATTCAATTTTACTTGAGCTGAGTCTGAACTTTGTATTGTTTGTTTTTCTTGACTACAGACATTTTTGGGTGATTTTGACATTTTAGATTTTTTCGTAGGTAAAGGAACAGATGTATTAGGCTTTCTTTTGATTGGTCCTCCTTTTCTCTTTCCTTTTGTAGGAGGTGTTCCAGTTGAAGGAATTGATGTACTTAATGAATTCTCCCCTGTACTTACCAGGGCCCTTTCTATAATCTGTGATGTAGTTATTTTATTATCTGATGAGGGTCCTACTACAACTATGGATGGGGCTCCTAGATTTGTAGTTGGGCCTCCTGTACTTGTTGAAGGGCCTCCAGTACTTGTTGAAGGGCCTCCAGTACTTGTTGAAGGGCCTCCAGTACTTGTTGAAGGACCTCCTGTACTTGATGAAGGGACTGCTTTATCTGATGTATTTTTGCTTGCATTGTCAACTGTTTGAAAATCAGAATAATCTGAAAGATATAAATGAAAAAATATTGAATCAATCAGCATGTATGAATCACTTGGATACTTCTCTGGTTAGTTATTTAGAAAGTTAACGTTATCAATACCATACATGTCCCTTTTATGAAAACATGGTTAATAATAATAATAATACAATGTAGTACAATAGAGGATTGAAAGGTCAGAGGGTTTTACCAATGTAACTGAAATGACATAAACTTAATTATTCATAAATTATTAATTTTGAATTCATGCACTGGAACAAGTAAGGGAGATAATTTTGATGAAGAAAAGAGATAAAAATATTTTAATGTGCGAAATTATTTACTACAAATTACAAAATTGTTGTAGCATTTAGATTTAACAAATGTAATTGAAACAACTTTAAACTTAATTAAATTATTAATTTATAATTCATGCACTGACACAATTAAGGGAGATAATGTTGATGAAGAAAAGAAATATAAAGTATGTTATTATGCCAAATTATTCCTTATTAAAAACAAAAAAAATGTTGTGTAACATCTGGTATCGTACTAGAAAGGTTTATTTTTGTTAAGTTATTTTAGTTTATCATGCATGTACAGTATGCGGCCAAAAGTATTGGCACATGCAAAAAAATCTCTATATAATCAACCAAAACCATATTTTTTCAAAAAATTATTGTGAAGTCATTTCTAGATAGATTTGAACAAATTTTGCACCACATCGTTTGGAAATGTCTATATTTTGTTTGTTTATTTGCTCATTATGTTTATAAGAGTGGTTTTTATTTGTACATAATTTAAACATGATTGTTAATTTTTAGGATTTATCTTTAGTTGAAATATATAGGAAAATCAAAGTCAATTTTTATTTGTTGTGTTTAAATTATGTACAAATAAAAACCACTCATATAAACATAATGAGCAAATAAACAGTCAAAATATAGACAATTCCGAATGTTTTGATGTAAATTTGTTAAAATCTTTCCTGAAATGACTTCACAATAATTTTTTGAAAAAAATATGGTTTTGGTTGATTATATAGGGTTTTTTAACATGCACCAATACTTTTGGCCACATTTTGTATATTTATATTGTTCAAAATATTTCATTTAACATGATACTTTAGCTATTGTGTGATATTCTTAAAGATGAAAAATAAGATACAGTGGAATTTTTCTGTACCAGCTGCTATGAATACTGGTTGACAACACTTTACTGCCTATACCTCAAAATTAATGTTAAAAAACCATCCTTTTTCAATTGTCCCAAGACATTTAGGTTCCAAATTGTCCTGTTTAGAAAAAATTCCATTGAAATCAGTTTTTGTTAATTTATTGATACAAAACTGTCACCTTGAATGTCAGAAATCTAAGGTAATTCTAGAAAACTAAAAGTTGCAGAATCAGATGTGAAGGCAAAACAATTTTGCAAGGGGATCATTCAAGGATTATTTAGATCAAATTTGGTTTTATGCCATCCAGTAGTTCTGAAGAAACTTCTCAAAGATTTCCATTATGCTAACCAATCAGAAGCCACACAGCCACCTTGGATTTGGGACAAGATTACTGGACACACGTGGAAGAAGACAATCCAAGGAATTGCATATCCAAGTTTTATCAAATTTGGACAAATGCTTCTTCAGATGAAGATGAAAATGTAATAGGTTAACTGATGAGGACAGCCAAGTGATGAGAAAAACTCACTGGAGTCTTTGACTCTGACAAACTAAAAACAAAATATATAAACAGCAGAACAAAAATATGATGTTATATTAAATACTTTCCAATCATTAAAGCCAACGTGTTAGTAAAGAAGAAAGAGTGAGTGATTGTGGTTAATGGCAAGTGAGCAATTTGTCTGCTATATCATGGAGAAAACAAGTTACATTTCAATGATATGATGATGTCTGCTTTGTACTAGACCAACATGGTTGGTTGGATTTTGATAGCGCTAGCTCACTGAAACAACAGTCCATGGCTATACATGTTGTTCCACTTGAACAAATTATCCCGATTACAACCAACCAATCTTTGCTCTTTTTCCTGAGTGGAGGAGCAGCAAATACTAATTTCATAGTCTTTGATTTGACCGTCCGAGACTGGAACCCACAAACTACTGCCACTCAAGGCTACCATGATAAACATTGTACCACCAATGTGATAAAAAATAAATAAGAAAGAAAACAGAAATAGACAGAGAACAACACATCATCGTTTACAAATCATCAGCTAGAAAAGTCTCACCATTATTGATAGCTTTACGACACCTCTCCACATGGACCATGGTATCATTTAGATCTATTTTACTTGTGAGTAGATGATATTTCTGTAACATAATTTCTTGTTGTTTACTTGTATCATGTGTTCTTATTGTGTCAATCAAACTGTGCATCAGATCTAATACAATGCTACATTCTGAAAAAAAAAAAAAAAATTAGAATAAATATTATTACATTTACAAACCATTTACGGAAGAGTTTTAAAATCTAATCGTAAAATCATAGAAACTGAGGCAAATTTATACTCAACATACATAATATATACTCAGTCTTTGCCTTAATTTTGTTCACCTACTTGCCCAAAAACCAAATTTAGAAAAAATGTCTATTTATTCAAACAAATTCTTTCATAATTTTCACTTGTCCAGTTTTACTTGTCTCAGGCTTCTGGCAAGTGGGTTAGCGTGAAGACTGTATACTTAACTGCTCACTTTCCTGGATTAGTACAGACACTTCAGTAAAAGGTGGCAGCATTAAACTATATTTACACATTCAAAGATATTACCAATATACAGTTACATAAAATTTGGAAACATTGTTTATATAAGCACCTTAGATAATAGTATATTTTACATCGGATAACATAAGTAATGAGTTAAGTTTTGTAACATATAATATAATTTATATACACAAATATAGTTATATAACATACATTCTAAATATATGGTTTTATCTTTTTAATATTTCTTTTATTTGTGCATATAATCTGATTGTTTTATAGACAAGAATGTTTTATTTCTAAGGGTCTGGTAGGTGTCTAAGTTTATAAAATTTGTTCATGCCAGGATATAGCTGAGATATTGTTAAAGTTGGTGTTAAACACCAACCAATCAATCAATCATGTAACATATAATGGAACATACTTCCTAAGTAACACTACCCTAATCAAAGCAAAAACATATATAAAATACATAAAATATATTTAGATAAAATAATAGGTATTTGGTATATTATCTGTTAGAAACAATACAGGGACAAAAGATATATAGTCTCTAACAGTTTCCCATTTATTACGATAATTTCTCAAATCAAGATAGTTAAATTTTCACATTTTAAAGTTCTCGGTAAACCTCGAACTTTAAAATGTGAAAATTTAACTATCGAGATTTGAGAAATTATCGTAATAAACGGGAAACAATGTTAGAGGTTGTTTCTCTAATGAACCACTAAAAATTTGTTTGATTCTTTTTCTCACTAATTTAACAAAATATATGGCCGTTTTTCACTTTCTCAAATTGACGTCACTGACGTATACTTCAATTGACGTCACACCCGTTAAGGAATGTTTTTGAAGCAATGATGGAGAAGGGACAAGATTCCAGATGAGGGGTTCTTGATGACGGTACAGTTAATTAAACGATTTTATTGATACAATGACATTTTGCGAAACGTAACATTTTTAAGGGAAAAGTAGCATGAAAATCTTATCTCACCCACGGGTCGAGACATAATTCCGTAATTGACCAATCAGCGACTGAGAACAAAGTGATCCACAAGTTGATTATCGATTTCTTCTCACACGGGTTGAGAAGTGTGAAAATTGAACAAGAATTTTTTTTTACAGTATTAATGTGATATGATGTATAGTGAACCCTGTCAAACCATAATCGTTTTCTGTAATATCTAAGCCTTCTTAAATGGTAGGGGCTGTCGTGGTTGTGATTGGATGGTAGTTGGATTTACAACTACTTGTGCAATTAGTGCCTATCATCACTAACAGTGTGAGTTTAAATCCCCCTCAGGTGAGGTGTACTCGATACAACATTATGTGATAAATATTGTTGAAAGTGGTGTTAAATACCATAACCCCCCACCCTTAAATGGTTATCAAATGCAAATTACTAGTCATTTTTGTTTTGGACAAGATAAACAATTTATAGATAGGTATTTAGTAGTGTTGAACTGCCAAGAAATCAAAGGGTAGAGCTTAAAACATTTTATTCTTTGGTTTTGTTCAGCTGCCCAGAAACCAAAGGGTAGGACTTAAAAATCTCTTTTATCCTATGGTTCTGTGGCACCTGTGAAACCAAAGGAAGAACTTAAACCCAATTATTCTTTGGTTTTTTAACAGCTTAATGAGATAATAGCATTAAACTTCCAAGAAATCAAAGGGTAGGACATAAAACAAACAAATTATCCTTTCATTTGAGGTTCGTTATAGGCATCGTTCGTTATAAGAGAAGCAACGTAGAATTACCTCCCCTTTTGAAAATCGTACAGTAGAACTTCGCTGGCTCGAACTCGAAGGGACTGTCAAAATCTGTTCTAGCTATCGGTAGTTCGAGCCACCGAGGTTGCATAATTTTAGAGAGAAAAAAATCTGGTTCTGACCCAGGCAGTTTCATTATGCTATGGTAACTGATGCACAGTAAAGCGGGCCTTTATCGTAAAAAAATATTTAATCCTTTAGACAGTTCTCAAAGACTATGGCTTCTGAATACCTCTTTGGTATCTTCAAATGTTCCTTAGAAACATTTTTTCAACTTTGTTCACGATCTATTTTATAAACAGGAAATATGAGGTCGGGTATTAACACTTGGATCGATATCGGTATAATGCTGATAATTCGGATATATATTTTTGATGGCCAATTCTAAGATTGTAGCCATTTTCCTTTTTTTTTTATTTGAATTTGAAGAATAATTGTTTCTTTTTGGTATTATATACACATAAAAACTCAGGTTAATCGAAATTTCAGAACGAGTACATTTCTTTTGTTTTTGGTATTTAGATGAACCTTGAGACCATGCAGTTTGCTGTTTAATTAAAAGAGTCTATCATCAAAGAAAAAATAAACAATAGCGAATGAATTAATCTCACACATGACTTTGTTTTTAATTTCTTTAGTTTGTGCATCCATTCATTAAAATTTAGATTACGCTTTATTAATTTTTAATGCAATAATTTAGCATGTGTGTTATTAATTGACAACTTGTTAATCACATCATTAATACCCATTTTATTGTTTGAATATTTTAAAGAAAAGTCTTGATTGACATCATTAACAACATCAAAGGTGGGATTATTGATTTTTCAATTATCAATAACGGAAGTGTCAAGTGCACTTGACCATTCTAATATGTGATCGTCTGTGCGTAACGGAAGACAGGTAAACGATTTGTTTGTTCAGCAATTTTCTTTGTTATATCATGTCAATTTTGAGTAATAAAAACGTTGTTTAAAATTCTCTTCGTTTTAAGCCTGATTTCGTTATAAAAAATTTGTAATAGGCCTTCACAAATACATTGTTTAAATAGCTATGGGACTGGGGATTTATCTTTACTTCGCTATAAGCCTGATTTCATTACAAGCCTGTTCGCTATAAACGAACTCTACTGTAAGTAGTTAAAATTACTACCAGTACGATTTATTTTACTGTCAACCATTACTGTTATTGTAAATAGAGTAGAAATATATACATTTCATAGAAAACAATATGATATTCTGGAAAGCAGTAGAAGTACGTTCACATAAGACTACTCCCCTCCGGATATGTACTGGTCTTTTTTTATTCAAATATTTTTAGGTGTGAGATGGTTGTACATTTTGTTGATATCGGTGGAACTTTTCACCATCACCTTTCAAACTTTCTTTTCATAATTCAAAGATAAATTATATTAAAATTGTAACATATTCTAATGCACTACCAATTTTTCCCAGGAAAGGTAGATCTTCGCCAGCTAAGATCATTGAAATATATTTATAAATGGAGTCATAATCTGGGACATTGTCACTATGATCACTGTGTGATGGCGTGTCTCTTTCCTCCATGTTTGCTGCTACTGTCATCACCTGTTAACAAATAAAAGCAGGAAATATAAATGCCATAATAAAAGCTTTGTAATAATATACATGTACATGTATATAGAATAACGTCAGTAATGAAGGTGGAGACAGACATCATCACTAGTATCACAGGAAGTATGATAGGATGAGTTGTGAGAAGGTAGAGACAGACATCATCACTAGTATCACAGGGAGTATGATAGGATGAGTTGTGATATTAGTGATAATGTATATTGAGATCTTTAAAACTAACGTTATTGTTTCCATTTGTAACGTCATAATGTGTTTGACATTACAGACTGATAATTTTCAGTATCAGTTCCTCGAGACTGACAATATCACTTGGTGAGATCAATGGAAAAATATATAACTTATCGATAAAAATAAGTAACATGTTATGGTAGTTATTTCAATCATTCATTGACAAGCTTCCTAAATATATCATATGATTCAGAAATACACAATCAAACCGGCAATAGTGATATCCAAGTAATTTATATTACAGACAAATTTAGTTCATGTAGAAAGAGACATATTTTCACTATGATTTATGACTTTAATTCAATCTTGAGCAATTGTTTAACTACATCATGGTGAAAATGAGTTATATTTTGATGAGAAGATGATGATGTCACTTTGTACTAGACCAACATGCTTACTTGGATTTTCATAGCACTAGCTCAATGAAATAACGCAGGTAGACATGATGCTCCACTCAGACACATTGTCCTTATTCTGAGCTAATCAGGCTCTTACTCCTTAGTGCTGCATGCTTAGAAGAGAAGCAACAAATACCAATTTTAGTCATTGGTTTGACCCCACCGGAGCTACCACACTTGAGACAAGCACTCTAACCACTACATCACTAATGCAGCTAATTTCATGAGAGGCACCTTTGATTTTGGTATTCATATTGAGTTTGTCATCAATCCTTATTTTCATTCAACACAAGTAGAATTAAAAAAAATAATTTGAAAATAGCTTGTTACTAATTGAATGTTTGGGACAAATAAGTTGTTTGGTACATGTTGTATATTGGGAAGACTTTTGTCAACCATTACTGTCCATTTATTGAGAAGACTTTTGTCAACCATTACTGTCCATTTATTGGGAAGACTTTTGTCAACCATTACTGTCCATTTATTGGGAAGACTTTTGTCAACCATTACTGTCCATTTATTGGGAAGACTTTTGTCAACCATTACTGTCTAACTTATAAATGGTAAGATCAAACCCTTTGTAACTTCCTATTACACAATTATTTATCTAGTTTAAAGCATTAATGACGTCCATTTGAATGAAAAAGGTTATCATTGAATATTCAAAAATCTGTTGTTAGTGGTCTACTTTGAAATAATTTATTTGTATTACAGGAAAATATTGCATACATCAAAAGGTCATGATAATTTTCTATTTTTAGATAATGATATTACATGTAGCTCAGACAATATTTCTCTATGATCCTTTCTTTGAAGGTCAAGGTAATTTCCTATTTTTAGATAATGATATTACATGTACCTCAGACAACATTTTACCATGATCCTTTCTTTGAAGGTCAGGGTAATTTCCTATTTTTAGATAATGATATTACATGTACCTCAGACAACATTTTACTATGATCCTTTCTTTGAAGGTCAAGGTAATTTCCTATTTTTAGATAATGATATTACATGTACCTCAGACAATATTTCACTATGATCCTTTCTTTAAAGGTCAAGGTAATTTCCTATTTTTAGATAATAATATTACATGTACATCAGACAATATTTCACTATGATCCTTTCTTTGAAGGTCAAGGTAATTTCCTATTTTTAGATTATGATATTACATGTACCTCAGACAATACTTCACTATAATCCTCCAATGAAGGTCAAGGAAATTTCCTATTTTTAGATTATGATATTACATGTACCTCAGACTATACTTCACCATAATCCTTCATTTGAATGTCAAGGTAATTTTCTATTTTTAGATAATGATATGTACCTCAGATAATACTTCACTATAATCCTTCATTTCACATGATATCAGATTTGTTGCCAAGGTGGACCATGACTGAAATATATAATTTATTTTTCATATAACAAAAAATTGTTGGTATATCAATTAAAGCCATTTTCTTAATACCTCTTAACAACCTCTGGTGTGAGATGCAATGAAACATTAAAATAAAGGATAAAATACAAGTGCTGGCATTTCATTAGTTAGAAATGTAATTTTCTATAAAGGATAAGATTATAATGACATATTTACTAACTAGTGACAATGTCAAACTCATCTATTACTTTAATGAAATGTCGAGACAACATCAATTTTTGATTACTGGTTGTTACTTCAAGTTCAGTATATTTCTTTGACCACATTTTTAACAAAGTAGATAGATGTACATGTACTAAAAATAAAACTCAGATGTCAAATTTAGTGCACAACAGGTTTCTGGAATAACTTTCATTAGGTAGGCTCAAAGTGAAATGAATGGAGTGTTAAATAATTTAAGTGTTTGGGAGCAATAAAACCACAAGTCCTAAACAGGATAGCCAAATACAATTCTAATTTTATTATGGCTATTGACTTTTATTGTTCCAAATTTGCATTCATGTAAAAAATTACATATTTAATGATTTTTAATTGGATATTTAATTACTTTTGATTTATTTGAAATTAAAAATTTTCTCACAACCCACAGATTTTCTGACTTATTTCCATGATCATCTTCACTTATTTGAAATTTTAAACTGACCAAATGGGGAAATGTAAACAAAGAACAACATGATTTTTAATATAATTTGCATAAAATTGTAAAAATTAAAACAAGGCATGCACAGTTTGGATACCATAAAATATTGTTAAAATTTAATATAGCATACAAATGTTTAAATCATCAAATGCTTGAGGAGGGATGGGTTAACACTATAATATACAAAACAAACCTCTATAGCTTCTTTTGGTCGATTTTCAGCTGAAAAATAAAGATATTCACATAAAACAAGGGTTTTATCAATATATTCTACAAATAATTTCTTATATGAATGAACAAATCATTGGTTCATAGTTCAGAGAAAATATTTAGGGTTAGGGTTATGGTGTTTAATGCCACTTTCAACAATATTTCAGTTATATCGTGGTGGTCAGTTTTATTGGTGGAGGAAACCCGCAGTACCCTGAGAAAAACACTGACCTGTCACAAGAAAATACTACAGTGCCTTGAATGTCTGTGCATGTTATTCAAGTTAATATTATTCTTGAGATAAAGGGGTAGAATTTGAAATCTACAACAATTTATATTTATGTAAAGGTTATGTCGTTAAGCTTAGTTTTGTTGTTGCTAATGACTAACCACAATATAACATATTCTAAGTTTTGCTGTAGGACTGAAAAATCTACAAATGTCACATAACAAATGATCAGAGATGCAGATTATGCTCCTAGCTTAAAGTTTAAATTTCAGTCAATTCAGGAGTTTTTCAGAAATATAATACATCATGTATAGATGGATGGATGGTCACATGTAAATTTGAAAGGGTATCATATGACAATGTGACACTCTTAGCCATGTTTGGTATAAATTAGCTCAGCTGTTTCATGTTGCTCATCACAACTGAAAGTTATATATTAGTTTTAAATTTAATAATGTAATTTAATATACTGTAATTGCAGTCATAATAATGAATATAAACACAAATTCACTGACAAACTTGATCACATAATGTGTACACCTCGCCCTGATCGAGATTCAAACTCACAACATCAGTGGTGATAGACACTGATTGCATAGGTAATTGCAAATCCAACTACCATACGATCACAGCCACAACGGCCCCTTGTATAAATAAAATCAAGACATAAATAAATTTATAAATCTCACCGTAAAGCTTGAGTCTCTCCTCCATCTTGTCTAAATAGGCCCGAATCTTTAAAAAAATAAAAGATCTGTCGTAGATTATACAAGAAAGAATATGTATGTAAATGACAATAAATGAAAAACTACCTAAATCTCTAATCAAAATCAAAAATTAAAGATCAATAATTTCATTAGTATTTACATCTAAGCTGTGTAAATAATGACCATTCATGTTAAGCACAAAATTTTACAAATGGCACAATGTGTATTAGACAAACATATTACACTTCTTGTAGATTTAATATTAGGGAGTTAGGGGCTATGGTGTTTTACGCCACTTTCAACAATATTTCAGTTACCGGGATATCATGGCGATCAGTTGTAATGGTGGAGGAAACCACAGCAACTGGAGAAAACCATCAACCTGTTGCAAGTTACTGACAAACTATGAAACATAATGTTGTATCAAGTACACATCGCCATGAGCGGGATTCGAACACACAATTTTAGAGATGATAGGAACTGATTGAACAGGTAGTTGTAAATCTAACTACCATACGATCACGAACACAACCATGACCGGATCAATTTAAATATCAGTCAGCTGTCCACTAAAATATATATACAGCACACTAACTGAACTGAAAACCATCCATATGTTCTAAAAGTGAAAACATTGAGGTCAACCAGTTTGTTCATGCTTTAGCATATTAAAGTTCACAAAATGGCTAAGATGTATCAGATAGAGACTATTATGACACAATACAGACTACTATACAGAGACTATTATGACACAATACAGACTACTATACAGAGACTATTGACACAATAGACTACTATACAGAGACTATTATGACACAATACAGACTATTATACAGAGGCTATTATGACACAATACAGACTATTATACAGAGACTATTATGACACAATACAGACTACTATACAGAGACTATTATGACACAATACAGACTACTATACAGAGACTATTGACACAATAGACTACTATACAGAGACTATTATGACACAATACAGACTATTATACAGAGGCTATTATGACACAATACAGACTACTAAACAGAGACTATTATGACACAATACAGACTACTATACAGAGACTATTATGACACAATACAGACTACTATACAGAGACTATTATGACACAATACAGACTACTATACAGAGACTATTGACACAATAGACTACTATACAGAGACTATTATGACACAATACAGACTACTATACAGAGACTATTATGACACAATACAGACTACTATACAGAGACTATCATGACACAATACAGACTACTATACAGAGACTATTGACACAATAGACTACTATACAGAGACTATTATGACACAATACAGACTACTATACAGAGACTATTATGACACAATACAGACTACTATACAGAGACTATTGACACAATAGACTACTATACAGAGACTATTATGACACAATACAGACTACTATACAGAGACTATCATGACACAATACAGACTACTATACAGAGACTATCATGACACAATACAGACTACTATACAGAGACTATTATGACACAATACAGACTACTATACAGAGACTATTATGACACAATACAGACTACTATACAGAGACTATTATGACACAATACAGACTACTATACAGAGACTATTGACACAATAGACTACTATACAGACTATTATACAGAGGCTATTATGACACAATACAGACTACTAAACAGAGACTATTATGACACAATACAGACTACTATACAGAGACTATTATGACACAATACAGACTACTATACAGAGACTATTATGACACAATACAGACTACTATACAGAGACTATTGACACAATAGACTACTATACAGAGACTATTATGACACAATACAGACTACTATACAGAGACTATTATGACACAATACAGACTACTATACAGAGACTATTATGACACAATACAGACTACTATACAGAGACTATTATGACACAATACAGACTACTATACAGAGACTATCATGACACAATACAGACTACTATACAGAGACTATTATGACACAATACAGACTACTATACAGAGACTATTATGACACAATACAGACTACTATACAGAGACTATCATGACACAATACAGACTACTATACAGAGACTATTATGACACAATAGACTACTATACAGAGACTATTATGACACAATACAGACTACTATACAGAGACTATTGACACAATACAGACTACTATACAGAGACTATTATGACACAATACAGACTACTATACAGAGACTATTGACACAATAGACTACTATACAGAGGCTATTATGACACAATACAGACTACTAAACAGAGACTATTATGACACAATACAGACTACTATACAGAGACTATTATGACACAATACAGACTACTATACAGAGACTATTATGACACAATACAGACTACTATACAGAGACTATTATGACACAATACAGACTACTATACAGAGACTATTATGACACAATACAGACTACTATACAGAGACTATTATGACACAATACAGACTACTATACAGAGACTATTGACACAATACAGACTACTATACAGAGACTATTATGACACAATACAGACTACCATACAGAGACTATTATGACACAATACAGACTACTATACAGAGACTATTATGACACAATACAGACTACTATACAGAGACTATTATGACACAATACAGACTACTATACAGAGACTATTATGACACAATACAGACTACTATACAGAGACTATTATGACACAATACAGACTACTATACAGAGACTATCATGACACAATACAGACTACTATACAGAGACTATTATGACACAATACAGACTACTATACAGAGACTATTATGACACAATACAGACTACTATACAGAGACTATTATGACACAATACAGACTACTATACAGAGACTATTATGACACAATACAGACTACTATACAGAGACTATCATGACACAATACAGACTACTATACAGAGACTATTATGACACAATACAGACTACTATACAGAGACTATTATGACACAATACAGACTACTATACAGAGACTATTATGACACAATACAGACTACTATACAGAGACTATTATGACACAATACAGACTACTAAACAGAGACTATCATGACACAATACAGACTACTATACAGAGACTATTATGACACAATACAGACTACTATACAGAGACTATTATGACACAATACAGACTACTATACAGAGACTATTATGACACAATACAGACTACTATACAGAGACTATTGACACAATAGACTACTATACAGAGACTATTGACACAATAGACTACTATACAGAGACTATTATGACACAATACAGACTACTATACAGAGACCATTATGACACAATACAGACTACTATACAGAGACTATTATGACACAATACAGACTACTATACAGAGACTATCATGACACAATACAGACTACTATACAGAGACTATCATGACACAATAGACTACTATACAGAGACTATTATGACACAATACAGACTATTATACAGAGACTATTATGACACAATACAGACTACTAAACAGAGACTATTATGACACAATACAGACTACTATACAGAGACTATTATGACACAATACAGACTACTATACAGAGACTATTATGACACAATACAGACTACTATACAGAGACTATTATGACACAATACAGACTACTATACAGAGACTATTATGACACAATACAGACTACTATACAGAGACTATCATGACACAATACAGACTACTATACAGAGACTATTATGACACAATACAGACTACTATACAGAGACTATCATGACACAATACAGACTACTAAACAGAGACTATTATGACACAATACAGACTACTATACAGAGACTATTATGACACAATACAGACTACTAAACAGAGACTATCATGACACAATACAGACTACTATACAGAGACTATTATGACACAATACAGACTACTATACAGAGACTATTATGACACAATACAGACTACTATACAGAGACTATTATGACACAATACAGACTACTATACAGAGACTATTATGACACAATACAGACTACTATACAGAGACTATTATGACACAATACAGACTACTATACAGAGACTATTATGACACAATACAGACTACTATACAGAGACTATTGACACAATAGACTACTATACAGAGACTATCATGACACAATACAGACTATTATACAGAGACTATTATGACACAATACAGACTACTATACAGAGACTATTATGACACAATACAGACTACTATACAGAGACTATTATGACACAATACAGACTACTATACAGAGACTATTATGACACAATACAGACTACTATACAGAGACTATTATGACACAATACAGACTACTATACAGAGACTATTGACACAATAGACTACTATACAGAGACCATTATGACACAATACAGACTACTATACAGAGACTATTATGACACAATACAGACTACTATACAGAGACTATTATGACCCCATTAAAGGCTAATTCAATGTCTGATTGCCAGTAAAATGAGGAAATTCTATTGAGATTGTCTAAAGATAGAGTGCCAAATATTACTGGTTGATGTAATTTAAATTTGGTTTCAAGTGTTTTGTTGTGTATCAACTCCAATAACAACAAACAACTCCTAATGCTCTATTATATTACTGAATTTTCTGTGCTTTTAAACTAATAAATTTGATTTGATTATAAAGTTTTGTTTTCAAAATGAAGATTTATGTCAAACTGCATATATTTTGGATATATGTAGTATACAATGAAATGAAAAACACAAATAGAAGTATCATGGTATCAATCCAGAAAAAAAAGATACTATTGACCTACATGTGTGTTAATACTAATACTATCTTGGAATACAATTGAGAACATTGTAATTGAGGTCATGGCGAGAACAAGTTAAATTTCATTGCGATGATGATGATGGCTACTTTGTACTCCATCCACAGGCTTAGTTGGATTTTCATAGTGCTATCTCACTGAAACAAAGAGTCCACAGATAAACATGTCATTCCATTTTTGACACATTATCCCAATTCTGAGTCAACCAGCTTTTACTCTTACTCCTCTCGCTGCTTACTAAGTGGAGAAGCAACAAATACCAATTTTACAGTTTGACCTGAATGGGCCTCTATCCCACAATTTAACACACTCATGGCGAGCAAGCAAACCATTCTTGAAATACAATGTTCACATCATTTTGTCCATAAGTACTGTGCCAAATAATGGTAAGCATCATAATGTCATCGATTGATTAATACTACCAAACTGAAATAGTTTCCATTTTATACTTCAATCTATGCTGAAACCTGTCTTAACTGAGCCTTGCATAAAAAGGAATACCGTATAAACACAATCTAATTAAAATCCTATTTCTCACTTGCTTCCCTTTACTGACATCTCCCATGTCATGACATATGAGTCCTTTACTGACATCTCCCATGTCATGACATATCAGTCCTTTACTGACATCTCCCATGTCATGACATATCAGTCCTTTACTGACATCTCCCATGTCATGACATATCAGTCCTTTACTGACATCTCCCATGTCATGACATATCAGTCCTTTACTGACATCTCCCATGTCATGACATATCAGTCCTTTACTGACATCTCCCATGTCATGACATATCAGTCCTTTACTGACATCTCCCATGTCATGACATATCAGTCCTTTACTGACATCTCCCATGTCATGACATATCCTTTACTGACATCTCCCATGTCATGACATATCAGTCCTTTACTGACATCTCCCATGTCATGACATATCAGTCCTTTACTGACATCTCCCATGTCATGACATATCCTTTACTGACATCTCCCATGTCATGACATATCCTTTACTGACATCTCCCATGCCATGACATATCCTTTACTGACATCTCCCATGCCATGACATATCAGTAAAGGGGATCAGGTGAGAGATAAGATTTCAATTTGTTTAGTATAAACACAACTTTAAATTAATTCCTGATGTAGAAAATCTTTGTTAATTCAACCTGCATAAACAAAAACAAATTGTCTATTCTGAACATAAACAAATACTGGTTTGACTGTATATTATTAAACAGACTCTAGGTGTATTACCTCTGTAACATTTTTGGTTACTATTATCTTGGCTATGTTATCAAGTTGCTGTGGACTGTATCTGTAATAAAATGTATGGTACAGTATAATCATCACCATCAAAAATTAGAACATTTTATTCTACATGTAATTACAATAATACCTTAATCAGATGACTTGACTGAACCAATCCAAACTTTATGTCTTTAAAATAATCAAATTAATTTCTAAACCATATAAACAGAATATGTTTTATTCCATTCCTGCTAAAAATGTTTTTGCCATTTGAAGAAATTTCATTATTGCATTTATTAAATCATATAGCATTTATTCTGAAAAGAGGGCAGGACTGTCAGAAACATTAAGAAAAGAGGGCAACACAATGAACATCCCAACCATTTTAGATTAAATGGTCCAGTCAATGGTGTGAGAGGATGAATTATGTGAAGCCTTGGTAAAGTCAGTCTGACAGAAGATAAACATCAAAGGGATCAAATAAATTTAAATGTCTTTCGGCCAGGTGAGCTGAAAAAACTAATAAAGACTAATTTGAACCAGTACCTGTATTTTGTTCAATGCAGTGAGTCATTAATTGTTGTTTTACACCAAGAGAGAGAGCTATATCATGATGTCAAGAACAAGTTACATTGTGATAAGATGATGTCAAGAACAAGTTACATTGTGATAAGATGATGTCAAGAACAAGTTACATTGTGATAAGATGATGTCAAGAACAAGTTACATTGTGATAAGATGATGTCAAGAACAAGTTACATTGTGATAAGATGATGTCAAGAACAAGTTACATTGTAATAAGATGATGTCAAGAACAAGTTACATTGTGATAAGATGATGTCAAGAACAAGTTACATTGTGATAAGATGATGTCAAGAACAAGTTACATTGTGATAAGATGATGTCAAGAACAAGTTACATTGTGATAAGATGATGTCAAGAACAAGTTACATTGTGATAAGATGATGTCAAGAACAAGTTACATTGTAATAAGATGATGTCAAGAACAAGTTACATTGTGATAAGATGATGTCAAGAACAAGTTACATTGTGATAAGATGATGTCAAGAACAAGTTACATTGTGATAAGATGATGTCAAGAACAAGTTACATTGTGATAAGATGATGTCAAGAACAAGTTACATTGTGATAAGATGATGTCAAGAACAAGTTACATTGTGATAAGATGATGTCAAGAACAAGTTATATTGTGATAAGATGATGTCAAGAACAAGTTACATTGTGATAAGATGATGTCAAGAACAAGTTACATTGTGATAAGATGATGTCAAGAACAAGTTACATTGTGATAAGATGATGTCAAGAACAAGTTACATTGTGATAAGATGATGTCAAGAACAAGTTACATTGTGATAAGATGATGTCAAGAACAAGTTATATTGTGATAAGATGATGTCAAGAACAAGTTACATTGTGATAAGATGATGTCAAGAACAAGTTACATTGTGATAAGATGATGTCAAGAACAAGTTACATTGTGATAAGATGATGTCAAGAACAAGTTACATTGTGATAAGATGATGTCAAGAACAAGTTACATTGTGATAAGATGATGTCAAGAACAAGTTACATTGTGATAAGATGATGTCAAGAACAAGTTACATTGTGATAAGATGATGTCAAGAACAAGTTACATTGCGATAAGATGATGTCAAGAACAAGTTACATTGCGATAAGATGATGTCAAGAACAAGTTACATTGCGATAAGATGATGTCAAGAACAAGTTACATTGCGATAATATGATGTCAAGAACAAGTTACATTGCGATAAGATGATATCAAGAACAAGTTACATTGCGATAAGATGATGTCAAGAACAAGTTACATTGCGATAAGATGATGTCAAGAACAAGTTACATTGCGATAAGATGATGTCAAGAACAAGTTACATTGCGATAAGATGATGTCAAGAACAAGTTACATTGCGATAAGATGATGTCAAGAACAAGTTACATTGCGATAAGATGATGTCCGCTTGGCAAAAGTTCAATATTCTTAGCTGGATTTGAGTGCTAGCATATTGAAACCACAGCCAGTGGGCAGACATGTCGCTCCATTCGAACATATTATCCTGTTTCCGAGTGAGCCCCTATTTTATCTAACTTCTTAATGCAATATACTTATCAAAGCAGTAAAAATCAATTCGATAGTATTAGGTTTGACACGGTTGGGACTTGAACCCATCATCTACTGTACTCAAAGCGAGCATGCCAACCAATACACTACTGATGCCGTCTTCGCTTAATACAAATCAGCATTATTATTGCCATATCTATGATTAAGATACAAAGTCAGTCATGAAACATAATATCTTGGGTATTCTTAATAGTAATATGGTTATGTTTATGGTTATGGTATTTAATGCCACTTTCAACAATATTTCAGCTACAGTTGACTCTCGTTATCTCGAATTTGATGGGACCATGGAAAAAATTCGAGTAAACCGTAGTTCAACTCAAGAGGAGCTACGAAGATACAGGAAGTGTGGTTTGTTTAACAACGAAAGGGAGACAACTCGAGCGAAATTTTGAAGAGCTAAAACCAGCATCGCATGCCCCTATTCTCGGAACGATTTTAAACATATTCGATGTTTTTGTTGCTGTTTTTTTCTCTCCGTTAAATTCTTTGAATCTTGTGAAACGACTGATAACTTCTAGATATCTTTTTTTGTGTGAATGAATATGTTTATCCGTTTTGTTTATGTTTTTCACCTGTTGCATTGTCATTAAACTTCACCCATCATGACGTATTTTTCTTTGTGCAATACTGTTTATTTACAATAAATGGTGTGTTTTTATTATTCAATAAAGTGTAGAAGAAAACTATTCTTCTTTAATCAAAATTAATTTCCGACAAATAATTCAATAGATAAAACGCTTCCTTTGTGTACTTTTCATAATCATTGATGTATGCCGACACAAGCACACTTATTATGAATCGATAATTTTTGATTGTACACATCTAACCTGTGTCATAATACCAAGCCAATTCAAATATTATCACTAATTAATTTGACAGATTGTGAAATAAACATGTGAAATAGCCTAAGGTAACAATTTCAAATTCAATGACCGGATGTTTCACCTGTGATCCGATTTTAATCCTAAGGTAATGCACATGTTTTGACAGGTAAATTTGACTTAACGAATGTAAATAATATGGTTTTCTACATCTCGGGACCAAAACTTTTATTCGAGACAACCGAAATTTCGACTCATCCGAATTCGACTCAACAGGAGTCAAATTATATATATTTATACACAACGAAGTTCGGGACTTCGATAAAAATTCGACTCAACCGGAAATTCGAGTCAACCGAATTCGAGACAATGAGAGTCAACTGTATATCGTGGTGGTCAGTTTTATTGGTGGAGGATACCCAGAGAAAACCACTGACCTGTCGCAAGTCACTAACAAACTTTATCACATAATGATGCATCTAGAACACCTCGCCTGGGCAGGATTCCAACTCACAACTTTAGTAGTGATAAGCACTGATTGCATAGGTAGTTATAAATCTACCATATGATCACGACCACGACGGCCTCACACAAAAGTAATAAAAGAAGTGTCATAGTTATATAAATTACTTTAACAAAGCTCTCTGGAGTCTTCTCTTCTCCTTTAAAGTCCATTTACTGTCATCATGTTCAACTGATGGAGGTGGTGCTTTGTCTCTTTTAGGTCTTGTTGCAGTCATCTTAAAACTTCAAGTATATAAATCTATAAATAAAAAATAAAAATAAACAAAAACAAAAAAAAACACATATAAAGAAATATCTTTAATGTCAAATTTATATAAAAAAAATAAAAACGATTAGCTCATTTAAGATCCACTTAAGATTTTGATACATAATAAGTAGAAGTAAAAATGTATTAATCTAATGGGAGAGTTTTACACAAATGATGAGACATGATACATGTATGCAAAACTTTGATATATTAATTTCAATATGTATTTATTATTTCAACAAATGACATTTCAAAATAGTACATGTAATTAATATGCTTCACAGATGGGATTATGTCATGATATAACATTCATTAGAAAATGTTTCATAAATCAATTGTTGTCACTAATACATATCTGTGGCTCTGTTTTTTGGGAGGAGATTTTTGGTGTGATGTGTAATTTTTAATGTATTGAATGGCATAGTTCCCTTCAATAAAAAATGAATCTTGAATGTCTATAACATTACATTGAAATATTCCCAAATAGGATTTCTCATTTATAATAAGAAGACATCATGGAGTTTTTCACGCATTTCAAACTGAAGACGTCACGAAAGTAGTTCTAACTACTAAGGTACTCATATCTTGTATTATATACAAATATGATACAAGATTTTGTATATAATAATAGTTTTTATCTAATGGTTTAAATCCTATATTTCTAAAGAAAATGTATTTAATGTTAGATAAATACAGATAATATCATTCAGAAAATGTGTTGTCACTTTTTGAAGCGATTCTAATTCCAAGATGACTACCTTGGCCTCAGATTGATTAAAACATTTTTAACTTCTTTTCCAGAAAAACTTCATGCTAAGTCACCAGATTATTCAGATATGCCAGAAAATTGCTTTAGAGATCCAATGTCTTTTTCCCATGGAGGAAACCTCATTTCAGCTTTATTTTCACACAAGCTAAAATATAAATTCATTTTCATTCATATACCAATATCTGATGGAGAACCAGATTTTCCTAAGAATTCAACTTGATTAATGAACAAAGAAAGATAACTTTATTAAATTTTACTCAAACACTTGAACAAAGAAGATAATTCTAGTAAGAAAGGATGTGGATGTAAATGAACACCAGAGACTATCCAACTTTACATTTAGAAACAAATTAAAAGTAAAGGAAAAGCTCTTTTTATTGCCTGTTATACATTTCACAGTCGCAGTAGGGTCTTCTATTTCAATTTTTACAGTAGAATAAATCAGTCTCTTACTTTAATCACTGAAAATAAAACCAGAAATCACTATTTATAAATATATATCATAGATGTATGTATCAAATGTATCGTTTGTAAATTATTTTTATATCAGCAATACAGAATGGAGTTATTCAGTAGTCTATGAAAATGTCTATTTGACAAATTTGTTGTAAAAAAATAAAAGAAGACTATACATGTATAAGGAATGGAGATAATTTAGATCAGTTTCACATGAATGTTAATTGTACTGTAATAATGTTTACCAGTAAATTGAATGGGAACAAACAATTGTTTCAACGACCCAGTGTAGGACTAAATACAAAAAATGTATATAATAATGGTCAAAATTTAATACATTGTACATTGTTGTAAACATTTTTCTCTGGGTTACTCAGAGTCAGTGGCCTCGGGCTAGCATAAGGGCTGGTAACAATCACTGCAAGACACGACCAAAATTGCTTTTTATACAGAGCTGTCTGTGTACCTAACCAGAGCTCCAGATAATTTTCAAGTCCAAAGGGTAATTACCCCCTACTTTTGAAAATGATGCGTATTTGCATATTTCCTTTGCACTGTTGTACTCTCTACTTCAAAAAAGATTGCTTACAGGTACACTTTTAAAATTATGTTGGACACAAGTGTTATTCAATAAACGCTGGATGCAAGTGAAATGTATATCTCTGTTTAATTTGACACGATTGTGTCATGTTTATTAATAAAATGTTGTAAATATTTTGTTTTTTGCTCATCGACTTCGGCAGTTTTCACAGCCGTGTTGATAATGTCATCAATGATTCCTTAACTATACTGTCACTAGACACAGATGAAACTGTCAGGAACGTAAGTATATAATTTTCTGTAGCGTGCTTATTCATGTTCTTGCTCATTTTCAACGAACAATGTGTTCCCAAATTTCCTTTCGTTTTAGTTCTTACTTATTATGTAAACTGCATTTATTTGTAATATTGACCGCGATTGGATGATATATCGTAAACATCCAATCAGATCTCTTTTGACATCGATGCTTAGAAAGGCAAGCATTCTGTACCCCTCGGATGTATACGCTCTCTCCTTCGAAAAGTATAAAAGGAAGTAATTACGAGGAATTTCTCAAAGACAAAAATGTATTGTTATGTACACGACTGTACAAGTACGCTCCGAATTTGGAAAGTTTGCTTACACAGCAATATGTATGCGTAATGTGTACACTCTGATCTGATAATACATGCGTTTTTACTCGTTTTCATTGCGTAAAAAATGCAAATACGCAGCTTATCTGGAGCTCCGCCTAATGATTCGGAGGGTGACTACATTGTGAAAAAATGTTTCTCTAGATGTAAATTTGGTATCTTTTTAACAATGTAGAAATTTAAAAATAACAAGTACAATAACTAATAAAACAAATGGCAAAAATGTACAATTTTTGTTGATGTTGATATATGCTTTAAAAGTATGTGAACCACTTCTTGCACCAGGTATAGAGGGCTTGGAATGCATGCAAAAATTAGGACAAAATGTCAATGACTGATACGATATTTGGTAGGTGGTAGCTTGCTGTAGCCAACAATGCTTACATTATAAATAGAAGCTGAAGTGCAGACTTTCAATGTATGCAGGCTTACAATACTTGGACCCCATTGGAAATAAGCTTTCGGGCTCTATGGGTTATCCAAAGCAGTCATGCACTGTTCTTAAACCTAATTATTTTATTTAATGTAATGTTTCTTGTTTAAATGTATGTGCTTGTTTTGCCTGAATAAAAATGAATGAATGAATGTACTTAATATCACTATATCAGTATAATTTCTGAGTACAGTGGTAGTTAAAATCTTTTTAAAAAAGCAGCGAAGATTGGTTGAAATAGCATGTCAATACACGGTATTATAGAACCCATGACACCACAGGATCAGACTATATAGGGATTTGGGCATTTCCTGCATGATAGTGTAGCGTAGACCTGTGCCAATTTGACCAGGGCAGGGACGGGGGAAATTGATATACTCCCTTCCTATGGTACCGCGGGTTCTATGATACCGCGGTATTTATTTTGTTTGTTCGTATGCACTGCAGTGTCACCCGCCGGTTTTTCTATTTATATATTCATAAACACAACAGTCATATTTATCGGAACGTCTGGTCATTCTGTCCAAATGTCTTGAATTTTTTTAAGTACACGTATTTTTATCTTTTCCTTAGAAATAGCGGACATTTTTATTTTACCCTGATACCATGCTTTGTAAAATGTCCGATAATTAAACCATAGTTGTCATAATTCGTCTGCTATTTTTTTTTAGAAATGTCGTCCGTTTGTTTACGTTTCATTTCAACCCGATTTGGGATTTTTGGTGCTATTTTTAGTTACTTTCTAGACCGACAAAGTTGATGGGAAAATTAAGCTATGAAAACATATTAACCAACATAACGTTACATCAAATTGACTCAACTTCGTTACATTTGTTATTTCAAAGAAACTTTACTTTATTAAATGTGATCAATTATCAAGATTTTCTTTGTGGTATAAGTTTGCCAGATATTCACATTGATTTAGTATTTATAAACGATGTCTTGATATATCAAACATTGTGTCCCATAACATTAATTTTGCAATTACCGCGATATCATAGGAAACCATTTCTGGGAGGTACATCGGCGTTGTCATAGAGAAAAGTGGCGACGTATTTTTAAACAAATTCAAAGAATAAAATGAATTGTGGGGTAAAATAGGTTTCTATATCGGGGAATAAAATATAACATTTTTGGATTAATTCCGAAAACTAGTTACGTTACACAGACGTTAAACATTAAGTACCGCGGTACCATAGAACCCCGGGCTACTATTTGACTTGTAGTTGTACCGTCAAGTGATATGTCTGAATTGTCAAATGATTTCATTAATTTGTTTAATGCAATAGGATATTATCAATTTACACAGAACCAGCAAACAATCAAAACACCTGAACAGTAACACTCTTTTGGAATCTAAATCGGAGAAAAGGAAAGGCATACCAAAAGGAAAACAACTTTCTTTTTAAATTACCAGTGGATTACAATGACTAACAAGAGAAGTTACAAACTAAACAAGGAACCAGATCAAAGAGTATCGCAAACTACCGAAAATTTGCAGTGCATAGAATCAAGAATCAAGAATCAAGAATTTTTATTTTTCCAATTTTGGGCCCACAAGGGGCATACGAAGATCAACATATAAAAGAATGAAAAAACCAACTAAAGAAGACATGATAGGAAGTAATCGAAGTACACTCCAGTTACACTAAACTGTTTAATATCAACGGTAAAGCCACACTGTGGCACTACTACTGTAAGACAATAAGAATTGTATCAATATAAGATATCTGCATTCTATATTCTTTCTTTCTTCAGGTATGGACCGCCGTTCTTTTATGTCGGCGCACTCCTACGTATTACGGCAGGATAGTGGTAAAAACATTATATACACCCGCACCCACTAAAAATTGTGCTGCATTTAAAAATGTGTGCATCCATTAATGCGTGCAAATATGTGTTTATATGTACATTGTGAGAACTCGATTCTATACAAATTTTAACATAGTGGGTAAAAGAAAACAGAATGATCAGTTCAGCTTAAAAGGTCTTAAAAAAATGTCTTCAGTGTAAAAAAATGTTCGCTTCAGATTTAATAAAATTTTTAAAAATGTTCCTTATACCTTCTATATACCTTCTATATACCTTCTTGAAGTATTTTATGTCTTGTGCATGGTCTGTGATCAATACTGGTCGTAAATAATCCTTTCTGTAGTAGAGGCCGCGATTCACTTTTTTCTAGTGTTGTTTATAAGTTGTAGCTCGTGAACAGTTGACAAATAATCTGCAATTTCTTGACAGTTTACTTATTGAAACTTTACTATTTGGCAATGATAGCTTATCTGAGGAACAAAATGCACAAATATTCAAATCAGTGCAGTTGTACATCAAACAAACGAAACGTTTTACCCCACAGTGATCACACTTCATATATTGAATTTAACTATTTTCTTTTTTGAACATTTTCTCCATTGTTGATTTACCCCCACGAATATGACAATTCTGTACTGTTATAACTCAATATATTATATAATTTCAAAAATTTGTTTTTTTCTTTGTTTTTTCTCAATGTTGTTATGAAATGTAATTGTTATTTATACAATATTACTTGCTGGTGCATGGAATATAAAATTGTATGTAAATATGTGGAGAGGACCTTTGTAAGTTGGAATAACTTGTGACCGATCCAAATGTTATATAGTTAACAATAAAATACGTTTAATCTAATCTTTCTGTAGTGTTGTAATCTCGTCGAGATTAGACTTCCGAAGACAATTTCTGCTCTGTATCTCCAGCCAGATACAGAGCAGAAGATGTCTTCGGTAGTCTAATCTCAATTACTGTAAATTTACCAGTTGGCGTTCCCCTGAATGATATCCCAAAGCAGTGGTATATGGGCACGGACAAAACAATATTTGTGGAGGTGGTACGAGGTGGTACTACCGGAAGTTACGTGACCGGAAGTGATGTCAGTCACGTGACCGGAAGTGACGCCAGTCACGTGACCGGGAAAGACCGGAAGTATGTTCTGCGCATGCCCGACTTCCCCCGCGTTTTTCTTCTTACTATAGTAGTAGTACAGAATGTGTCATTGCGCATAACCGATACGGCTACCGGCAGTGACCGAAGTTCACGTGACCCCGAAGGAGGGTGGAAGGGTGTGCTAGTGGGGCATTTTCACCAGAAGTGACGTCATCAAACGTGCTCTTGGGGTGCTCTCTAGGACGTCCGCGTCTATCGTTTTCTAGCCCTGGTTATCTGCCCCTTCCCCGCCATTTTATTTTCATATAATACGCTCCCTTCGTGGTAGAAGTATGAATAGGTACTATGGCACTTCAAAATCTTCAACAATATGGCTGCCAAACCGGAAATAAATTAAAAGAAAAATCACGTGACCTAAACCGGAACTCTAGTCGATTTTTCTTCAAATAAAAATGAAACAATGTTCGGTAGCGGATACGAAAAATATCCGGAGTTTGGGGTTTTATGTGGTGTTATTTTTAAGCTTGATATTTTGTAAACAGGAAGAACAAATACTGTTCTTCGGGAGCGTTTCAGGTTGCACCTGCCTCATATTATTCAATAATGGTTTTCACCTACAGTGTTTTCGGATATGTTCGCTATGTACTCCAAGTACGGATATTGTACAACTTCCGGTTGCGCATGCGCACACCTTGCACCTCATCCCCTTCGGGGTCACGTGTCACTTCCGGTAGCCCTGTCGGTCATGCGCAATGACACATTTTGTACTCACTCGTCGCAACTTCGGCTGATTCCGTACCTTCATCAAACCTCGTCCGTATTACGATAGCTCCCATTGGAACTACTTTCGAAAATCTTCAATGAAGGAGGTATTAAAATAATTTCACTTTCGAATATTCGTCCAATAAAAATATATTTTCATTCGTCGCAATGTCGACTGATTCCGTACCTTCATCAAAGACCAATATTTTTCAAAGCAAACTCTATACACGCATCTATTGTCGTCATTTTAGAACTTATTCGCGGTGCGCAATGTTTGATTGACGTGATACGGTCTTCCGGCGAAGAAATGTGACGCGTTGACGCATATCAAATACCGTATTACAGCCGAGGTATTGAGGAAGAGAAGCGGACTCACCCGAGGTTTGCCGATTGATTTTGTACTACTACTATAGTATGGAAAAAACGTCGGGCATGCGCAGAAAATACTTCCGGTCACATCACTTCTGGTCACGTGACTTCCGGTAGCGCCACCTCGCATCACCTCCACAAATATTGTTTTGTCCGTGCCCATATACCACTACTCAAAGCTCATTTGGAATTATTTAATATGGGTCTCTACGTTTTGCTCGGAAATTTACTTAATTAATAGTGGAGTGCCTGAGACTCGATATTTTTCATGTTTAATGCACCTATGTGACAGGCAGGTAAATCGCATATCAATGGAAAGCGCAAAATGTGCACAATCCAATAAGACATGTCGTCAAAGTGAAATATGGTACCTTTTCGATAAAATTAGGGTCAAAGGTCAAATTGTAACCTTCTACTGTTTTTGCAATGAATTACTATTTATCATTTTTAGAGACCTTTAAAACATAAGGTCATGAAAAATCTTTTTTTTTCCAACAAATACTATGCTTGTCTCCAGATCTGTGCCAAGATTTAATCTGTTTGACGTTTCATGACGTCATTTTGTTGACCGGTTTATGAAACTATGGGTCTGGTAAACACTGATTGTCTTTTCAAATTATTTCTGCAATATGCATGATATATATGCATTCTAGCTGTTACATCTAAATGTAGAACGAATACGAAATAAATAATAATGTAAAAACAGGGGACAGAACGTCTCACGATACATACGACGAAATCTATAACGACGTTTCTTGATTCCTTCCTCTAATTCTCGTGTTTATTCAACATCTTAATCACTATTTTCTTCACTTGTTGCAGTTTTGTCATAGATGTTTACGTTAATGTGTGATATTTTCATAATGTGTGTTTTGTTTTTGTTTGTAACGTGTTTTGGGTGGAATTTCAACGTTATTGCTGTCGCGGCGGAGGAGGGCGGGGTGAAGACAAGGTGGAGGAGGAGGAGGTCTCTTTGGGTGTAATTATGACTAACACAGAAATCTTCCATATTTTCCATATCTTTTCACGATTCAACTTACTTTTCATCCATATTTTCCATATCTTTTCACTATTCAACTTACTTTTCGTCAATATTTTCCATATATTTTCACTATTCAACTTACTTTTCTTCCATATTTTTCATATCTTTTCACTATTTAACTTGCCTTTCTTCCATATTGTCCATATCTTATTACTATTCGACTTACCTTTCTTCCATGTTTTCCATATCATTTCACATTTCAACTTACTTTTCTTCCATATTTTTCATATCATTTCACAATTCAATCTACTTTTCTTCTGCATTTTCCATATCTTTTCACTATTCAACTTGCCTTTCTTCTGTATTTTCCATATCTTTTCACAATTCAACTTTCTTTTCTTCTGTATTTTCCAAATTTTTTCACTTTTAAACTTGGGTTTCTTCCATATTTTTCTTATCTTTTCACTATTCAACTTGCCTTTCTTCATATTGTCCATATCTTATCACTATTCAACTTACTTTTCTTCCATATTTTTCATATCTTTTCACTATTCAACTTGCCTTTCTTCCATATTGTCCATATCTTTTCACATTTCAACTTGCCTTTCTTCCATATTTTCCATATCATTTCACAATTTTCTTCCGTATTTTCCATATCATTTCACAATTCAACCTACTTATCTTCCGCATTTTCCATATCTTTTCACTATTCAACTTGCCTTTCTTCGGTATTTTCCATATCTTTTCACTATTCAACTTACTTTTCCTCCATTATGTCCATATCTTTTCACTATTCAACTTACTTTTCTTCTGTATTTTCCATATCTTTTCACTATTCAACTTGGGTGTCTTCCATATTTTTCATATCTTTTCACTTCAACTTACCTTTCTTCCATATTTTCACTATTCAACTTACATTTCAACTTACTTTTCTCCCATATTTTCCATATCATTTCACAATTCAACTTACTTTTCTTCCATATTTTCCCTATCTTTTCACTATTCAACTTACATTTCTTCTATATTTGCCAAATCTTTTCACTATTCAACTTACTTTTCTTCCATATTTTCCATATCATTTCACAATTCAACCTACTTTTCTTCCGCATTTTCCATATCTTTTCGCTATTCAACTTGCTTTTCTTCCATATTTTCCAAATCATTTCACTATTCAAGTTATCTTTCTTCCATATTTTCCCTATCTTTTCATTATTTTCTTCTGTATTTTCCAAATCTTTTCACTTTTCAACTGACTTTTCTTCCATAATTTCCATATCTTTTCACTATTCAACTTACTTTTCTTCCATATTTTCCAAATTATTTAACTATTCAACTTACTTTTCTTCCATATTTTCCATATCATTTCACAATTCAACCTACTTTTCTTCCGCATTTTCCATATCTTTTCACTATTCAACTTGACTTTCTTTCATATCTTTTCACATTTCAACTTGCCTTTCTTCCATATTTTCCATATCATTTCACTATTCAACCTACTTTTCTTCCATATTTTCCATATCTTTTTCACAATTCAACTTGCCTTTCTTCCATACTGTCCGTATCTTTTCACTTTTAAACTTACTTTTCTTCCATATTTTCCATATCTTTTCACATTTCAACTTACTTTTCTTCCATATTTTCCAAATCTTGCCACTATTCAACTTACCTTTCTTCCGTATTTTCCATATCTATTCACTATTTAACTTTCCTTTCTTCCATAAAGAGACCTCCTCCTCCTCCATCTCGTCTTCACCCCGCCCTCCTCCATCGCCGCCGCCCTCCTTCATCGCCGCCGCCCTCCTTCATCGCCGCCGCCCTCCTCCTCCTCCGCCGCGGCAGCAATAACGTTGAAATTTCACCCAAAACTCGTTACAAACAAAAACAAAACGAAGCACATTATGAAAATATCACACATTAACGTAAACATCTATGACAAAACTGCATGTTGAATAAACACGAAAATTAGAGGAAGGAATCAAGAAACTTCGTTATAGATAGAAAGTTCACGAAAAAATATAGCAAAAACGAACAATTAATGAATAAAACGTTAAAAGATCTCTGAAAATATAACAAAAATGCAACGTAGAGGTGATAGACTACTTGGAGTACTACACAACATATCCGAAAACAACAAACTGTTGTAAGAAATGTAATTATTGAAGGTGCTCCACATGAAAAATGGCGGGGAAAGCGGCAGATAACCAGTGAAAAAGCTAGAAAACGATAAAAGGACGCGGACGTCCTAGAGAGCACCCCAAGGGCACTCACTTGACTTCCAGGGGGAGCCCTACAGGTGACGTCTGATAGGATATTGCGCAACTTCCGATGAAATCCCTTCGGGTGACGTTTGATGCATGCGCACATCTCACCCAAGGGAACTGTCATCGGGGTCACGTGACCTTTGGTCACGTCCGGTACCTATGCTACTTGTACTACTTGTACTACAACTATAGTAAGAAGAAAGTGCGAGAAATCCAAGATAACCCTCAACAAAGTTTTAGGTCTTTCTCATCTTTCCTAATGATACCAGTGACATTGTCTCAAATAAACAAAAATTAGATAAATAATAGTAATGATAATAATGATTTAAAAAAATCAGGAACATACGATGAATTTTACTTTCCATTGGTGAGCATATTAGACTTGTGGAAGGAACGTCCCAGAAAAATAATTTGGTATTACAACTGAGTAATTGCATTAATATCGATTATGGAATATTTTGTTTGGTAACAATATATTGATCTACATGATCTATATCATAGCCTTTTGTGTATGAAGACTGTCAGTTAGATGCTCATGCAGTTCCATTCAGTATTGCACAGTGGACTCGGGGATTTTTTCTTTGAATGTCAGACAATCAAAAGTCACCATGTTGTGTTGTCATGAAAGATGTTGGATAAAGATGATTATATTCTTATACAGACCATTCTTACATAAGACATGACGTAATCAAATTACCTGAACTGACGGCAAATAAGCGAAAATCAGTTTTGAAAAAAACGTGCTTTCATAAGAATTATTAATAAAAATCTTTAATTGTCCGTCTGCATGGTCTGGCTTATTACTGTCATAACGTTTTTCTTTGTAATTTGTATATATTGTAAAAAAGTAATTGTTTTTGTTATTTCTGTACCAGTGTTATGCATTGGTTGTTTGAGGAATAAAGAATTTGAAATTGACAAAATCTTGTTGATTATCTGGCAGATTAAAACTTGAAAGTGGCCGATTACATATTACATCAGATTATAAATAGAGAAATGTAATCAATATGGTAATTAGCATGTTTATTGGATCTTACTGATTGATGTCAGATTTTCGGAGTCTTTTATTTCTTAAACACTGGTACAAAAGAAGAAATTCAGTCGTTTGATGTACAAAACAATACACAAGAAAGTATCAAATAAACAATACAGAATTATATATTAACCAGGAAAAGCAACATGAGAATTAATCACCTTTGTCAACTTAAAAAAGATTATTTTTTCATTTTGGGACCGATCATTTAACTTTTAGGGATTGATGTCAGATTTGTTTTGCCTACAATCAAGGGCAAAATTACCCGAAAATAAAAATAAAAAATAATCGGTGGTTTTTCTTAAAAAATTTACCATTTGTTTTTTTTTGTTTTTTTTTGGCGGGGTGGAGGTGAGGTGAGGTTATTTTTTATTTTATTTTTTGCATCTTTCATGTCAAATTATTTAGATAAATTTAAATGGTCGTTCCCTTACTTGTACGTTTTGACAAAAAAAAACATTTTACCTAATTTTATTACATTGAAAAATTCTATGAAAAAATATCGATCTAAATGTTGCTTCTTGGAATCTGTTATGAAATGTAGATGGAGTATATCTCTCTCAGTTGATATTCCAGAGTTTGTGGTTTTTATCACGGTTTCCTTGAGGTTTGCTGATAACAAGGCTTCTACTGAATCAAGGGTTCTTAGTGGTTATGTTGAAGTCATCACTTCCAAAGTTTTACGGTAGCCACTATGACTTGGTTAACCGTTGCGGAATATCTATGTTACAAATGACCACGAATATGTTCTGTCGTAATCACAGTCCTTTTCTCATTCATGATTTATAACCGGCTTGTAACAAGAATAACGCAACGAGTGCCACACGTGCAGAAGGATTATTGTTGCTCAATCTTCCGCTTTATGTGTGTTGTAAATCATCGTTTGTCCTTTTGTCCCTTTTCCTTTAGCCATTGTATTGTCTGTCGTTCTTCGATGTACGGTTTCTGATTACCCCATTGTATTGTCTGTCGTTCTTCGATGTACGGTTCCTGATTACCCCATTGTATTGTCTGTCGTTCTTCGATGTACGGTTTCTGATTACCCCATTGTATTGTCTGTCGTTCTTCGATGTACGGTTTCTGATTACCCCATTGTATTGTCTGTCGTTCTTCGATGTACGGTTTCTGATTATCCCATTGTATTGTCTGTCGTTCTTCGATGTACGGTTTCTGATTACCCCATTGTATTGTCTGTCGTTCTTCGATGTACGGTTTCTGATTACCCCATTGTATTGTCTGTCGTTCTTCGATGTACGGTTTCTGATTACCCCATTGTATTGTCTGTCGTTCTTCGATGTACGGTTTCTGATTACCCCATAGGTATTTTCAATCTTTTCTTAGACCTTTGTTAACTAATGCTTATTACAAGCGACACCTGTCAATTGTTTGGATTTAGACCTATCTCCTTTTCAAGGTAAATTTAATAGGAGTTCACGAAGTTTTAGTGCATGCCGCTAAAAAGTATTACAATTCTACATGCAAAGATCTGACCAAAAATGGTATTTCCCATACATGTTTTTATCGCGATTATCTAACAAAGCTCAAAAATTTAGTTCAAATCTGACATATCTAGACTTGTAAAATCCTTGAAAAATCTTCTTTGCAAAGGCTAATTAATAAGCTGCTGGTACAACTAGTAGGTCCAGTAGCAATAAAATCAGTATATTTATATTTCATTCCATATGTTATTGCTGTTTTATATTCAACATTTGATTCCGACAAATTGATGACCTATTTATTCTGATCTCCCACGAAGACCATTAAATTCTTTGAATGTTTATGACTAATTGATATTAAATCTGTTAAAATATCAGTTATGATTTTTGTCTAAAGAGTAATGGTCATTGACTAACAGATGTTACCATCCTATCTAGGAGCCGGTTAACTACAGCATTCATTGACCCTGCTATTGTACTGTCCATGTTTATGATGTCATTCATTATTGTGATAGTTTATGGTCTATTTGAGCGGAAGCGAATAAGCGGAGTTTTTTTTATCGTTTGTTTATATCGGTATTTGGCGTTGGATGTTTAATTATCAAGAGGGACTGAGGTTGTTTTCCCATCAACTGGTTTAACACAGCCACACTTCTGTGCCTGTCCCAAACCAAGACCTGGATTTCCAACGTCATATATGTCATGGTCTCTTTTATGTTAACGAATTGGGGTGAACTGTAAATTGTTTCGTTTTGTTGATATTGGTGGAATTGGTGACCATCAGTGTTTAAACTTTCTCTACATAATTGAAGCATATAATGGAATTCATCTGGGTGTTCACATCAATTACAAGATCTATTTTGTCATTCGATTCAATTACATCTTCCAGTTTTCATTGTGTACCCTCTTCATCTAAAAATGTTATACTATCCTTATTTGGTAAAGCACATAAGTAATACTCAAATTTAAAAAAAATCTCAAATAATTCATATGCCAATCCGATTTGTGAATGATCGATGTCAGGACTGCATTTTTGTTCAAGTAAATAAAATAATCTATGTTTCAATTAATAGTTAAATTTCATTGATATTTTCCACTGATGTATACGTGACTATACCTGTAACTGTATATATAAAATTAATATACCTTTAATAAACTGAGTGTCGCTACTAACAAGGAAGCTACTGAATCAAGGGTTCCTAGTGGTTAAATTGAATTCATCACTTTTTTATGTTCGCCACCATGACTGACTTGGTCAACCCAAGGATTTGTATAGTAAAACAATTTAACTATTTAAATCCTTGGTTAATCGTTACGGAATATGATCTGTGTAAACAAACGAGCACGGATATGTTCCTTTTTTCGTAATCACAATCCGGACCTTTCCTCATTCATGACTTATCATCGAGTTTGTAACAAGAGCAGCCAGTGCCGGATTTAGATAAAGAGAGGCCCTAGGCTATTTCACTTGTGAGGCCCCTCCCAATTCCCCACCTTCACGAATGGAGGAAGATGGAAGTGTTTTAATCAATTTCAATAAAGGCGAAGATGATGAGGGGTGCTTAGAATTCTGCAATATTCTGAAATGGAGTGCAACTGTGTAAGGAAAGTTACTGAAGGGATGTCTAGAAAGTACAGTACGTTATGACAGCATAACTGTGAAAGTCTAATAAAAGAACTGAAGCTATGCAGCAAATCTCAGATATTTGCAAAAATTTTGCAACATTGGATAACAAATCTAAATTTATTTGGTTACTTTCAAATGAAAATATAATTATTATTAATAGTCATAAAACTGTTGATGTCATTAACAGAAACTAGAACTAAATTGTTATCTGGGAGTGAGGTGTGTCCTCCGGGCTCTCGTCCAAGTTCACATTGTATTATTACATCCAATATAGTGGTATACTATATATTATGCATATACCTATAAGTATTTACCTATTAAATTATATGCATAACGTACAAATCTAAGAAAATAATAATAATAATAATAATAATAATAAATTATTAAATAAATGATACATAATAATAACTATTTAATGAAAAGAATCCAAGTGTAAACTTATGTGTATGGTGTATATGTTAGCGGCAATAAGTGAAATCAGGCATTAAGCTTAAATCCTAGGCAATAAGCTAATGCTTAGGCATTAGGCGTAATGCCTAAAATTTCAGGCATTAAGCTTATTTCCTGAAATGAATTGATGAATCGTTCACCTATTGCCGAACTCAATTTTAGGCAATAGGTGAAATTCAGTTTTATGAATTCTGAAAAATGCATGCTCATTTTTTCAAATTATTCTGTATTTCAATCTGTTTTATAAGTTGAATAAAATTAGATATTGTCTAAAAATGTATTGTTTTGCCTAAAAATGAAAAAAAGGTTGATGACAGAATTATTTTATTATAGAATAATTTCAAGATATTTTCCCAAAATAAATTGCACTCCTTCAGTGGCTTGGCTGCTTTCAACTGGACACATCTAGATTTGAATTTTGCTCACTTACTTGTCCAAATGATTTTATTGGATAAGTAAAATTTCTTTGTTTAACATGCCTTTAAATGCTCTATGCCCCCAGACCTCTTCATTTCTTGATCTGGATTATAAGTATAGTTAAATAACACATATGACAAGATGTCTTCTTCTGAGCAAAAATTTCTTGTGGCTTTACGAAATAAGTTTGAATCGAACAAAACTAGGAATATATACCCAAGAGAGCAGTACAATGAACTTTTGGCAAAGATCAAATTATTGGAGTCATCAAAAAAGAAATCAACTACAGATTATTACAATTTGAAAAGGTATGACATTTTTATTATTGGAGGCTATGAAAGGCTAACTACCAAACAGTTGCAGTGCCAATACCTACATTTGATCGAGGGAAGGGCGATAGTAGAAATTTACTAGGAAGAATTATTGAGGTATTTAATTTAACCATTTTTTTATGATCGTTATTCGTTTATTAAGTTTTAAAAAGTTTTTATTCATTTAAAAACAATAGCTCAAAACGGCAATAGGATAAAATGTGTATTTGTTGATGAGACAACAGCCTAAAACTGAATTACTTCACTAAATCGCTAAGTTTGTTTAAAAAGAAGAGATGTTGATAATGTCAGAGAGACAAAATCCCTTCTCCTAAGAACGACACCGAATGCGTCATCCAGAGGTCATCTCAAGGTCTTCAAACAATTGAGCTCTGAATTGCCCCGACAACACAACACAGTGCACAAATCAGTAAAAGAATGTAAGGCAAAAAATAATGCAAATACCTACCTTCCCTATTTTTCTTAGCTTGGGGACAAGAATAACACATATATTTTGTTTGGCCTAAGCCAAAATATTACAATAATAAGATGATTAACAAACCTCAAAAAGAGAAGTAATTTGGACTCTTCATATTTTCTATTCTTTTGGTACGAGTTTCCCTATTTGTTTTTCAGGTGAACGACAAAGAAATGCAGTTATTGGTACGCGATATGGACGACTTAACGGCATGTTTGGAGCTAATGAGATGAGTATCTGCAAGCAGGATTTGATTTTACAAGAGGAACTTAACTGTGAAACATCTATCAGTGTTCGCGAAGCTGCATCTCAGCAGTCCTTATCGGGTGGTCAGGGATTTTTTAAATGTTCGTGTAAATCAAAATTCTCAAGTAACAGATGCAAGTGTGAGAAAAATGGAGTACTGTGCAATAGTCGGTGCCATAGCTCTGGATCATGTGATAACAAATGATTTTTAATATATGACTTTAAACATTTCCATAAAACTTTATTTTTTAATATGTTATTCTATTTAGCATTTTAAGTGAATGATGTCGTTTTAGAAATGATTTTTATTTCAGGTATTTGACATTTTAAATATCTCGTTTTAATATAAAATTGTCAATGTTTTACTGACTTATAATATTAATAAATGTATTATATCTATGTTTTTTATGTTTTAGGCATTAAGCCTAATGCCTGGACATATATTTCAGGCATTAAGCTTAAATCCTAGGATGTAAGCTTAATGCCTAACACAATTTAGGCATTAAGCTTAATGCCCAGGCAATAGCTTATTGCCTAGGATTTAAGCTTAATGCCTGATTTCACTTATTGCCGCTAACATATATATATATATTTTTTTATATAAATCCTCTCTGAAGTTCCACCATTATTATTTTATAACTGATGGGTCACTGTGCTTGTTATATAGCATACATTCGAATGCAACTATTACTATGTCAATGGTATGATTAAATTTTGATTTGTTATTGTTTCATAAAAATGTTGTCATCTTCCAATCAATGTAATCAATCCATAATCATTGTATTAAATTCTTTGTTAATTGTTCTGCCCGAAAGGGCTCCTTAATTGGAAATAAAAATATTTGTATTTGTATTTGTATAATAAAAGTGTTAAAAATATTATGCAGCTTGGCTGGAGGCCCCTTAAATTTTGAGGCCCTAGGCTTCAGCCTATCGAGCCCATAGCTAGGTAAATCCGGCACTGAGAGTAGCACAAAGAGTGCCACATGTGTAGTAGGAACTGCTTACCCTTCGGGGGTCCTGAGTTCACCCCCGGTATTTAGGTAGGCTTCGTGTCTCTCGATCTTTAGTTTTCTGTGTGGTGTTTTGTAGATCATTGTTTGTCTTTTTTCTTTTGGTCATTATATTGTCTGTCCTTTGATTTACGGTTTCTGATTACACCTTTGGTATCTTAATGTTTTTCTTATATTGCATAGGAAATGTTGAAACATTAAAGTCAATATATCTGGAAAAATAAAAATGTTGTTGAATGTTTAAATTATTGTATTTCTATTTGACGATTTAGTCCATTTACGTCTAACGTTTTAATTTGTTTATTTTCCAGAAGGATTCATTTACTTTCCTGTCGTCGTATTTTTTTTATTGAACCAAACGTGTAATGTTTCTAATGCTTCACAATTTCCTATGTAATATAACACTCATTGGTCGCACTATAGATCCAGTTGACATCGCGTGTGTTGTAATATAATCACTATTATGTGTTTCTATCATTGCAATAAAAAAAAATTCACTGAGACAGCTTGTGTTCAGTCTAAACGTACGGAACAAAATGTAAATAAAGTTTTTATATTATTAATAGGCCCTGTAATACAAGTGCAAGGCCTCACAGATAGTCATAAATAAATTAATCTCTTGTACTTATATTTTTTGGGTGTCTTCAACCTACGCCAACATTTTGAAATATCATCTTCAATGTATGCCAACAAACATTATATTACAGGGGTCCGTTGTTGAACTTGTGATTAAACTAACCAGATGATTAGCCCTAATTTCATAATTAATTCCTAATCCCATACTTAGCTAATGCAATGATTAAATTTTGTTGCTGAACTCTTTTAATCAATGTATTAACTAATCATATTTAATCATTGAATTAGCTAATTATGTGATTAGTAATGAATCATGTAATTACGGCTAATCATATGATTAGCTTAATCACAAGTTCAACCACGACCCCTGTGTTTATATAACAATTAATGGTAAGTAAATTTGGAAATGCAGGTCTCAAAAGAGAAATTTATTATTAAAAAAAAAAAAAACTAAGCAAAAAACAAACTAAAAATATAAGAATAAGTCTGTTAGAATTTAACAACTTGAAAAAAAAATAATTAAACTTTTGTAAAAATTTATATATAAAATAAAAATCTGGTAAAATTAAACAAAAATCTGTAAATAAAAAAGATGAAAATGTAAAATTTTAGAATTTAAATAAACAATCTTTCTAAAATGTATGAATTAAAAATATTATATGATACTCATGCAATTAAGCAATTTTCTTAAAATCTAAATTCAAAAGTTTTTAATAATATTTATTTATAAATTTAGAATTATCATAATTTTGAAGAGTATTTTTTAATTGCTCACTCCAAGCTAATTAATTATAAGATAATTCAGTTCACTCCAAGCTAATTATTTATAAGATAATTTAAAGTATGATGAAAAAAAAAATATATATCTGTGCTTATAATATCCTAATTTATTTTCATGAAGTATGATATCAAAATATATATGCTTATGATATCCTATTTTATTTTCATAATGATTGATGTTAAAATATATGTGGTTATAATATCCTGGTTATTTTTATAACTTTAATATTAAATATATGTGCTGTTAGATATACTGATTTTTTGTTTGTTATTTCCATAAAATATGATTTTAAATACATACTTAGTTTTATTCACTCAATACTCACACAAAAACAAGACAACCTTACATTAAAAAGTAATTGTGGTCTTGGAGTACATTGACATCTCACCCCCGATTTTACACTACCCCGGTAATTAAACATGACTAGTCATGATTATATAACAATTAACCTATTCAACCTGTGGCAGCAATTTTTTTTTACCTTTTTATATATATTTTTTAAAATATTGGCATAGGTTGAATGAACCATTTTTTGAACTGTTATCTTCTTTATCATTTTTAACAGACAGAGTCTATTCAAATAAAGTTAAAAAAATTGCGCCGAACGGAGGGAGGCGCGAAAATGTTTGGGGTATCTCGTGTGAAAAATCGTGATTTTACGCCAAAAAACTGTACTAGAAACATATCTAACATTGTTAATTAACAACCACATAAAAATTAAAAACAGAGTAAAACTTAACAAAATACTACTACTATTATTATTGATACTGCAGGGCAAAGAGATATTTATGGATATTGGGGGAGGGGCAAGGATTTATACCCTTGTGTAGGTAAAGCAAATATGCAATAATTGGAAGAAAAAAAATTGGTAATATTTATAGGTCTATTCTTTAACTAATATTACATTATTCAATATACATGTATGGTATTTACGTATTTTAAAACTCCTACGAGTAAAAATGTACTTTAATTTATGATTAATTATGATTAATTACCATGCCTCCATTACTAAGTAACCATATTAATTTATTAATTTCACCAAGGATTTAAATACAAATCCTTGATTTCACTTAATTGACAGAATCGTACAGGGAACATTTGACTAACATATGACACTCATCCTTCAATAAATTAACTATTTTTCCCCCTCCAATATCATTAATTTGCCTCGATAATTATGTATCAGTTATAATATATAAATATCAAGAAAGCTACTGGTGTTGACCAAATATCATGTAAACTTCTCAAAGCTGGTTCACCTGTACTCAATAAACATCTCACCACACTTTTAAACAACACAATAAAACACAGTCAATTTCCAAACAGACTAAAAGAAGCACAAGTTGTACCTCTGCACAAAAAAAAAGATCCTTTAGACAAAAAAAAACTATCGTCCTGTCAGTATTCTGCCAACAATTTCAAAAATCTATGAGATGGTGCTGTCAGATCAGTTAGTTGAATTTTTTAATAATATTTTTCATGATTTTTTATGTGCTTTCAGAAAGGGCCATGGATGTCAGACCACACTACTGAGACTCCTTGAAGATTGGAAATCAGCTCTTGACAAGAATTGTTATGTGGCAGCTATTTTGATGGATCTTTCGAAAGCTTTTGATTGTCTGCCACACGACATTCTTCTCAGTAAATTGGCTGCTTATGGACTGTCATCCCAATCAGTAAAATTACTAGAAAATTATTTGACAGGCCGTAAGCAACAAATCAAACTTCAAGGGGTGGTCAGTGGTTGGCAAATTTTACAGAAAGGTGTTCCCCAAGGCTCCATAATGGGGCCCTTGCTTTTAAACATTTTTATAAACGATATATTTTACTTCATTGAACATGGAACATTGTACAACTATGCTGATGACAACACCCTATCACATGCAGATCAAGATTATAATACCTTAATTAATGTTTTAGAAAAAGAAAGCTCTATTTTAATTGAATGGTTTAATTTTAATTGTATGCAAGCCAGCCCAGATAAATTTCAAGCTATTGCTGTTGGGAAGAAAACTTATGCAAAAGAACCTGTTTTTAATATTGAGTCTGCTAATATATCATGTGATGAAGTTGTAAAATTATTGGGTATTGATATAGACTATCAGCTAAATTTTGATAAACATATAAAAAATATCTGTCGTAAAGCTTCACAGCAATTAAGTGTACTAAAGCGTATTGGTTGTTTTTTATCTAAACTGAATAAGCTAACAATTTTTCATTCTTTTATATTGTCTAATTTCAATTTTTGTCCTTTGGCTTGGCATTTTTGTTCAAAAGCAAACACTATAAAACTGGAGAAAATACAGGAAAGAGCTTTACGTTTTATCTATGAGGATTACAATAGCACATATGAAGAACTTTTACATATAGCGAAAGTACCATCTCTACAAATAAGGAGAATGCGCACTATGGCATTAGAATGTTTTAAAATATTGTATAAACTGTCTCCACCATGCTTAAATGATTTAGTTGTTTTAAAAAATAGTAAATATAGTTTTAGATATTCTAATATTGTAGAGATACCTAGAGTAAAGACTACTACCTATGGTAAGAATTCTTTTAAATATACAGCTGCTGTTTTATGGAATGACCTACCTGATGATTTTAGAAAAATTGCCAATTTTAACCAATTTAAAAACATTTTATTATCTTGGAATGGAAATGAATGCAAATGTAATGCATGTAAACAATTTTAATATCATCAAGGTCTTTTCAATGTTTATATTATTTATATTTATTTATTTTTTAGCAGTATAACATGCTTTTAGCTCGTAACACCAGCTTTATTTTATTTTTTTATCTTTTATTACTGTGCTTGATTAACTTTTTTACTTTTGTATATGCTTACCTTGGGGCTTGTCTGTGCTATATGTGTGCTTTAACTTATTTGCTGTATTTTGCTACTATGAGTGCTTTTATCTAAATTATTAATTTGTGTGCATGTTTTTGTTGTTTTTAACTGTTATTTATTCTTGTATTGTGTATGTCGGTCAAAAGCCCACTAGGGCTTGTGTTGTATTGTTATTTAAATATGCCGACTATAAATAAAACTTATCTTATCTTATCTTAGTTGGTAATGCCCATCTAAACTATAATGAGATGAGTTGGTATATCTCCGAGTTTATATTTATTAAAAAAGATTTTTTTTATTATAAGCCAATGATTTCTAGTACAGACCACGGACATTTGACCGATGGACCTTAATTTCCCCGTGTTTTTAAGGTCCATCGGTCAAATGCCTGTGGTACAGACCTGGGAGTAAATTACTACAAGTAAAATAACGGTGGTATTATTGTATATATTTTCTAGAATGTGTGGTTCCACTGTAACACAATTTTTACAATTTGTTTATTTCGGTGTTAATTTTCTTCCTAAATGTTCTATTTTTGGAAGCTTACACCTCCCTTCAATCTGATTATAACTTTTCAACCCCTTCCATACCCTCAACCCCATTGTCGCCTCAAAGAAAATTGCTCTATACGTCACGACTGTCTCGTGTTTGCATATTTTATATGTACGGAAAGACCCGAAAGCACTAACGAGGTTATCTGATTGGTCAAAACTGTGTTCTCGTGATGTCGCGAAAACTCACGGCTATGTTCTCGCCCGTCATTGTAGATCACCCATTGGAAACCAAATTTGCATTAACATTGTGTTATCGATTGACAAATCGGTTAAATAATAGAGGAAATTTAACCCTTTATTCGTTATAAATGTGACCTAATATACTTACAGCTTTTTCATTGGAATTTTTACAAATGTAACAGGTGAAAAAGGGACTCAAAAGTGATTTAAATCACTCGTACGTTGGTGTTTCCTCGGAATTTATGAGCGCCATTTGGGAGATGTGACTGACAGGTTTTACATTTTGATTATCACATTTTTAATGACTTTCAGTCCTTCTAAATCATGAGTGGACGTCCAAGGACAACGTCCTTTGCCGAAGGGAATAAAACTGGATCTACAGCACCATACGGAGGAATGAGAACGATAAGTAGGTATCCCCATCAGTTGCAGACCGAATTTGGGTCATCACATAATCAACATGGCGACCAAGTAATATTCACATCTAAATAAAATATACCGAATCTTAATCTAATCTCATGATGTCTAAGTAATTACATACACATATTTCTTCTGGAGAACCTAAATATTCTTGAAAAGTTACCACCTTATTGAAATCCAATTCATGACTGACAAAATTATGATTCACCCATTAATGAAGACTGTCCCTGGCCTGTTGCAATGTTCTGAGGGACGTGTTGCATGCAACATTAGCTAAAGAAAATGTTGTTTTTGCCAAATTTGGCAGTGTTTATGAAGATGTACATTTTTGTAATCAATGAGCTGTGTAGTGTATTCAAGGTGGTGTTTTTATAATTTAGGTGTTCATGACTGTTCCAAGGAATCCTTGGTCGTTTCGCCCCGAATCCTGTGAGTCGTTTCGCCCCTATTCCTGTTCGTCCCGGGTCATTTCGCCCCGATTCCCTTTCGCCCTGGGTCGTTTCGCCCTCATTTATTAATAGTGCTTTAAAAAATGAAATATGGAAAAATTATAAATAGTATATATAAAACATACATACAGTGTACCCATATTTTAATATCCATCATTCCTTTTTGTATTTAAAGAATAACAAATTTTGCAGTCAAATTGTTAAACTCGTTTTAGGTTAAGAAGATAAAGAAAAATTACTTGCCGGTATTGCACAAACGATGCTGCCAATGGAAACAAGATTCACACTCTAAGACGTGCTGTCGAGGTCAAACCTCCTGATCACAAAGGAAATGGCATTTTGATTAATGAATCTTGTGACATAGCACCCCTTTTTATACATACTCACCGAAAGATCAAAGAATTTCTCAAACTGAGTATATTGTTACAACACTTTTCTCAATATGCACAAGTTTGCAAAAGCTTGAGTCGGACAGGTTCCTATGAAAGCATGTAGCAACAACAATTAATTAGTAATCGACAGATCAAAGAATAAAAATAATTACAATTTTTTATTAATTTCTCTTTATTATTATTTTTCAGTTTAATTAATAATAATTGACCAATAATTACTAAATATTATAATATAACATCATGATGATGTTAACTCCGTTGTTTATCATATATTTTTATTTTATTTTTATGTTGTTATTTTTTTTGTATACAACTAATAAATAAATAATTATCCAAAAATTGTCGAAAAAGACTTCATCTATAATTATATAATAGCGATTAAGTGGGGCGAATCGAATCACTTTCCTGGGTGAACAGGTAATCGGGGCAAAACGTCCCGGTACCGTTCCTAGTGCTGTTCTTTAATTAGAATGTGTTGTTTAGGATTCTCTTCAGTTTAGCTGCAGAATTGTAGCCATATATTTTGACCATATAGGTGCAGATTTTATGCATTTAAAGACTTTTGGAAATTTGACCTAACTGGAGTCACACATTTGGTTCACAATTTCACTGTAATTGTTGGGTTGAGGTGTATAATTGATCAAATCATCAGATCACTCGCTTGTTCCCCTTTACTGATATGTTGCAGTGTGGGAGATCTGAGGGCACCCCATTATGGGTAACATTCAAGTGACCCTACCTTTATACCATCCAATGAATATGGTGATTGCGAGAATATGAAAGTGTTGCTAAACAGCTTTGCATGCTACTAGCAATCTGATTAGCTATAAAAGGTCATAACCATATTTATCATGTCATATTCATTGGTTACGGTCACTTGCATGTGAGGTTTCCTTAGATATCTCACACCACTACATATCGATGGAGCAAGTGAGTGATATGATTTTAGTCAGATTTAATTGGTATAAATTGTTTCTTAATATGTTTTCCGATAAGTTTCCATAGTTAAATTCTTTTGCTTTTTCATATTTACCTCCTTAAATTGGATAAATGTAAAGTTATTAGCCAGTTACAAGGCAAATTTCTGACCATACAGGGTTTGAAGCTAAGGAAATATTTTAGGGGCCAAGTGGGCCCCCACCAAATTAATTTTGGTAGCCCACACAATTTGCTAGGGGCCCATCAGGCACGCATAGCTCGCCTGCCACCTCGCTTGCAAGGTGCCCTACGGCACAGGGGGTCCGCTGAAGGCCCCCGGAAGCCCTGGGATAAATGGTGTAAAATCCTGGCAGGAAAATTGGCCATTCAGAAACTATAATTTAATACAGAAGATAACAAATTTCCAAAACATTTTCCTCAAAATAAAATTATTTGACATGCACCAATACACTATGACTTCAGAAATTTATAGTTGAAGTCAAATTTCGGGGCGATTTAGAGCTTGACATATGGTGGGGATGTTTGTAGCTTGTACATCCTGTAGTAAATGAATTTTCATTTTTTTTTGTTCTTTGCAATATGTATGTTGTGATATGTATCGACTTTAAATAAAACTTTATTTATTTATTTTATTTATTCATTAACAAACCATGCCGGTTTCACTTTCAGTCAGGGATCGTGCTGTCGGTCGCCAATGTTTCAATTTGCGATTTTTTTTTCTTGACTGGCGACTGAAATCGTCTGCTGGCGATTTTTTTGGCGCCTAGATAATCACTGTGTACCGTAACAAAAATCAATAAATTATTGACAATTGATTTTCGCAAGTGACGAGTATTTGCCGTACCCAATTCGTCACTTGAATTTTCAAAAAATCGTAGAAAAATGTTTGTAACAATCCATTTTTCTTCTTCATTTGCTGATTAAAACTAATTAGTCACTACAAATTTACAATGACAATTTTATTACATGTTACAAGCCAATCAACGGATTATAGAATTTTTGTTTTTATTGAGTAATCTTTGATCACACCTGGCTTGATTTACCTGGTTAAAGATAATGACCCCGACAAAGAATTCAATCAACGATAATGATATTTTTTTTATAGTTATGATTGACATGTACTCAAAATGTCACAGTATGTATTTTAAGTGGACATATTTTTGTAATCGTCATTCGTTAATCGTTGCACGATAATGTCCACCATAACAAACTATTTTTGCCAATTTCATTTATGAAAATGTCGATAACATGTTTATACTGGAGTTCGGAGTTAGGAAGTCTTTTGTCTATTGTACACGTGTATTTATTAAGTATTTTGAAAGTGACTTTCTCGAAAAGTCGTAAACTTTGGTTTTTTTCTGCTGAAGACTACACAAATGTTGTGGTATTAGACCAAAGCACAGCAACATTTCAAAAAGGGTGGGGGTTATAAACTTATTACAATTTGTGTGGTATTAGATCAAAATCATGGCAATGCTATGTTTTATCAGTTGGTTTCTAATTTGCAGAGTATGTTCCCATCCTAGGAGGTTTCCATAGCTTTTCAATCTCCATTACTAACTAATAAGGCAAAGTAACTGATTATAAGATTAAGCTCTGACATTAAAAATCTGTTCTGAAAAAGTGACTAATGGTCTCAAAATCCTGGCTGAATCCCTGATAATCCGTAAAATACAGTATATTGTAATAAATTATATAAATCTTTTTGTTTTTGATGATGAAATCGAAATGAAAAACAGAAGTACAATACAGAAAAAGTGACTAATGGTCTCAAAATCCTGGCTGAATCCCTGATAATCCGTAAAATACAGTATATTGTAATAAATTATATAAATCTTTTTGTTTTTGATGATGAAATCGAAATGAAAAACAGAAGTACAATACAGACATTAACATTTGTACAAACAAATCCGGACCATTTATACATGAAACTGAACATGGAACTGGTAGTGGTACATGCAATCATCCACTGTTTGGGTTCGAAAAAATTGGCTCCTTGTAAAAATTTTAGCTGGCTCCTAAACTGGCTCCTGACTTTCAAAACTGGCACCTGAAAATGGCACCTGGTGATTTTTCTGGCTCCTACTTTTTGGGAGCCAGAGCAGCCCCTGTCAGTATCAACTAACCATGGACGGTTTTGTTTCCATTCCTTTAAAAATTGTCTAGAGCGTTTGGACTTTTCGTAATCTCTAAAATATTGTGTTCTCTGTTCATTTTGCCTTTTAAGAGGCCCAGAGTTCCCCAAAAAGAACTGACTTAAATCGTCTTGGCGAAACATTTCGCTAACCGGATATTTTGAATGAACATGTAAAATTAAAAATCAAAGTCGGAAAAGTGTACTATAAAATTCCGTAATATGACTCAACAGAAAACGGCATGGTTTCTTCTTCTTCTTCCGTTTACAGAGTGTACTCATCATTGAGCGTTATACTCCAGTATAAAGACAACAGAGAAATCATCGTTGTTAAAAGAATTATTTGTTACCTAAATCCCTTTACAACAACAACTAAATTTTTTATTTCAATCCTTAAATGACGCAAAATTAATGCAAAAATTGACACCCTTATACGGAGGTGTTAAATAGAACAGCCGTAGATCTCCTTAACTGGAAATAAGATTCGCATATATCAAAATAAGCTGGTTCCCGGGCTACTACACTTCGTTACTCAGTTCATAGAGCGAAGCGTAATATAAGCGAATATCAGTTTAATATCAAAACAAAAAATCCGGGCTTAAAATCGATCGATGGAAATGTCAATATTTTTCGGATTTTGATCTTGGTGAATAGGAATTTACCGAATTATTACATATAGATTTACACTATTTTATTTTTTCTAATTTTCACTCGCCAAGTGGACGACTGAGATGAGATTTTTAAGGGCCCACACTGAAATTTACTCGCAATTGGCGAGTGGGCGACCGCTAATTTCAAACCCTGCCATATATCTTCTTTCTTTTTTCCTTTGCCAATCTTAATGTCTGCCCATAAGCCAGTTCTAGTGCCACATTTTACCAACAAGATTTATTGTTGGTGAAGTTCTACTTAATAATATAGCTAAGCAGTATTGAAATTAAACAACAATCAATCAATAGAGGTCTGGTGACCATACAGATAAAAAAATCACCCTTTGATGGACATATTAACAAGATATTTTGATTGCTACAAGTAAACAGAGAGATAAATGGATCTTTAATTTTGCCTTGCAACAAGCAACAAATGACCACTCCCTAGTCATAACTTCTGGCAATTGAAATATCTATCCATAAGGCTATTCAAGTAAGACCTTTTATTTTGAAGGTAAAAGGTATATTTATATTCTTAATTATTCACTACCAAAATCAAATGTGCTTTAATTATTACAAGCAAATGTGATGCCTTTGTCTTGACTGTTTTTCAGTATTAAAGTAATATGAAAGGCAAATATTGTGGAATTTTTCGATTAAATATTTTCACTTAATATGTCATTTAATTTTAACTAAAATCAACTGCATAACATTAAAAATCTGTTCAAAAGAATATTTGACAGCAGATAATTCTGTTTTCCCGTACAGTAATGCAAATGATATGCACGTGACCCAAGATTTGAAATCTTTCGGGGAGATTATCGCTCATGTGCACTGTTCAGTTGATGAAAAAAAAAAAAATACATATATTCCGTGTGTACCACATAAGAATAATTGCAAAAAAAATTTGGTTTACACGACATGAAACAGACAGATTCCTCAATAATCATTGTCAGGAATGTGTGCGTGCTTACGAAGCATCCATGATTGTTTAACTTTTCTTCACGAGGTCATGATTGGCAATCATCGGAACAAGACAATCGAAAGTTAATCAGTCTCCACAACAATGGCGAGGACGATAAACATGCACACAGATTTGCAGATTTCTAGTTGTTGGGAACATATTTCGACTTGAAACATGCATGAATAGCTTAGTAAAGATACCGCCGTATTCCAAATTGAATTTTCAGGAAACAAATTTCTTCACCCAAAACTAGTGTAATATTACTGTAAATCAATATAAAAAAAACTTTGGAGATAAAAAGTTTGCAAAAATTGATACCATCTTGCTTGTCTTAAACAGTTGTTTTATTTATTACAGGCAAAGATGGAAGTAAAGTGACGACTGTTCTAGCAACAGCTGGTACAGGATCAGATAGAACACAGGAAGTGTCCTATACAGATGCCAAAGTTATAGGGAATGGTTCCTTTGGAGTTGTTTATCAGGCCAAACTAGTCGAAACCAATGAACTTGTTGCTATTAAGAAAGTTTTACAAGACAAAAGATTCAAGGTATATCTACATGTATTCTTGTTCAATAGATATAAATAGACAAACTAAAACGATTAGATCAGAGAAAAGAAGATGCAGGTATATATTTTCTGTAACATGCTTAAAAAATTGCAAAAATATTTGTAACTCATCTAGGTGAGTCTTAGATTCATCATTTGTGTTTGGGATTCAACATTTTTTTTTTTACAAAATATGACAAAGAATGCACTAGTGGAACCCAATGACTTATTTCTTGGGGCTCGTCCAAATTTTATGCAGTAGATCAGAATTTATTTGACCTTGACTTGTACTGGATATGGATTTTACTTCCTGGTCTGATTCAATACCAGGTACATGACTTCATTTATACAGGTTTTGTTGACCACTTTTGCAGAGTCATTACAAGCATCATATTGAATTATGTGTCATGATAAATCTTTTCACTTATTTCAATTTGGGGCCATCGTGATTGTGATCGTATGGTAGTTGGATTTACAACTACCTGTGCAATCAGTGCTTATCACCACTAAAGTTGTGAGTTCGAACCCTATTCATGGTGAGGTGTACTTGATACAACATTAGGTGATCAAGTTTGTCAGTGACTTGCGACAGGTCAGTGGTTTTCTCCAGGTACTCCACCAATAAAGCTGACTGCCACGATATAACTGAAATATTGTTGAAAGTGGCATTAAACACCATATCCTTTCCTCCCTTCACAAGTGGATTTTGTTAATAAGGATATATTTTATATCATAATAAAATTCTTCTTAATCAGCTTGCTTTGAAAAAGATACATGACAATGATGCATTTATATTTTTGCACACACCCATCGTATTGCATAATTTTATTTACATTTTTAGTTCTTTATGATCTATTTTTAGTTCTTTATGATCTGAGATCAGGATATATTCCAGTTTTTATCATTGTTTCTGAATTTACAAAGATGTTAGATTTATAACATAAAAGTTGATTAGAACTATGAATGTATCGTGCAGTCATCTTTACCATTTACTAATGCATTTTGGTTTTGACGATTATTTTTCATCGTAATTTGTCACTTTTTGTAGTCAATTTTTAGTTTGGAGATTATAATTTCTCATTAGCCTCTGTCATGTTAATAACCCACAGGAATTAAGCACAGGCACCATCTATTTATTTGGGTAATCAAAATGACTAAAAATTATAAAAGTGTGATAATTTGCCTGATCTACTGCTAGTTTTTCTGACAGAAATTCTCAAAGACTAATACAGAGCATGTGTTTATTTAGACATTTAGTCAATTCCTAATGCAGGAAGTGGCAATATAAACCATACATTTATGGTGTGGTTAATATTGCAACTTTGTCACTCCATGTGACAATCACCATGTCTGCCATTATAATGATGACAACCAAACTATGAAATGTTTTTATTATGCCCCCGCGACAAAGAGTCGGGGAGCATATTCATTTACCCCTGTCCGTCCGTCCGGATATAGATACATGTACATGGTTTGTCCGGCTATCTCCTCCTACAGTTTTGTAGTTACAGCTTTAATATTTTGATTTTGTAGGATGTTTATGCACATAATGGAGGTGTGCATGTCCACAGGATTTTGATTTTCTTCAAATATTCTCAAAATGACAGGTAGTTGGACTTAGTCATTTTGTTCGTCCGTCCGGATATAGATACATGGTTTGCCCGGCTATCTCCTCCTACAGTTTTGGAGCTACAGCTTTAGTATTTTGTAGGATGTTTATACACATAATGGAGGTGTGCATGTCCACAGGATTTTGATGGTCAGGCGGGGGCATCATTTATGTCTAACAGACACACTTCATTTTTTAAAAATCACTCCTAACAAAACAACTTTGTCCATAATTATCAAGTGCGGGGTCATACTTCTTTTCTAGTTAATACAAATAAATTATCCTTGTAAAATGCTTAAGAAAATAATAAAATCATCCCAATAAAGGGGTAAGGGTATGGTGTTTATCGTCACTTTCAACAATATTTCAGATATCGTGGCAGTCAGTTTTATTGGTGGAGGAAGCCAGAGGACCCGGAGAAAACCATTGACCTGCCGCAAGTCATTGACAAACTTTTATCACATAATGTTGTATCGAGTACACCTCACCACGAGCGGGGCTCGAACTCGCAATGTTAGAGGAGAGTTCAGTGACTCTTTAAATATGTCGTATTAAAGACAGAAGCTGCCTTTGTACAGGAAAATGTCATTAAAAAGACAGAAGCTGTCTTTATACAGGAAAAGGTCATTAAAAAGACAGAAGCTGCCATTGTACAGGAAACCTGTACATTTTAAATCAGTATTTTATTGTCAGTTTGAAATCTTTTTTTTATCAACTTCCCATATAAATTGCACATACTGTAGCTTTCCCAAAAGTTGAAGAATGTGCAGAAGAAATGTTTTTGCATCAAGAACGACCTTTAATTTACTTCCTGTAATCATGAAATAAAGTATACTGTGATTATCGCATCGTTTGTCATAATATGACATTTTTCAATTGTCTTGAAATAATCAATACATGAAATGCAGATATTAATGCAATTTATTTTTTTATTTTTTTCCAGAACAGAGAACTGCAGATTATGCGAAAACTTGAACATCAAAATATTGTTAAATTAAAATATTTTTTCTACTCTGCGGGAGAAAAGGTAAGTAGTTTGTTTCTTTCAGAAATAGGAAATTTATATTATGGTGAATTAATTTCATTATGCTGGATGTTGAATTGAATTATCAGTTTTGGCAAAATAAAGTTGGATTGACGGTCATGTCAGATAAAACTGACTTCGGTCAGACAGACATTTAATCGGTCCTGTACTGACGGTCGGCAGTCATTCCCAAGGTTCGTCAGACATGTGGCAATGTCCAGTAAAAGGTTATTCATTACTGGACTAAATGACCAGTAGGAATCTGAGCACTTCCTCTGTGGAGTATGTGAATGTCCTGTAAACTTGTTGTTGGGTCCAGTAATTCGTACTCCTTTACTGGACTTAATGTCTTGGGGAAACACTGCTGTCGCTGAGTGACAAAATTCATATTTCTTTATGCATTCTTTTGCAAAATATTTTGATACTAAAATCTCATTCACATTTAGCTGGAATCACCTTCTGCATGTAACTGCATCAATGACGATATACAATTGCTATTAGCCAAATGGGGGCCCATTTATTTTGTGAAATAGTTATATAGAGAAATCGTTATACATATTTGGTGGTGAACTAGTGCCTAGTGATCAATATCCATGAAACCACCCTGTTAAATATTTGGCCTGACAAAGTTTTTCTTAGACACCATTTATTCCCTCAAGTGCCCCAAAGTTTTCTGCATCTTATACAGTTTTGTATATCATATCTTCTCACAACAATGTAAACAAAAACAATTGAAAAGGTACAAGACGTTTATTGATAACTGCTTAAAATGCTCTGAAAAAAATAGGACCTTTCTAACAATGAGGCAAACCTTCCAGATATAAAACTGAAGTGTCCAGGACCTTTCACTTTAAAGATGAACCCCTGAATGCACATCATCATCATCTTATAAATTGTAGCATGTTCTTGCCATGATATAACAGAACAATTACTCACTTGATGTTAAGCAACAATCACTCGTTCTTGGAAATAAAATGGGAGTAAAACATTAAATAATTTATTACATACTAATAATTACACATCTGTATAGATTTAGACCATACATCAAGTCACAAGAGCTGGTCCAGTTTTAAAATTGTCTATCCTATCTATCTGTATGCTATACATTATATATAAAGGGTAACAACGAAATTCTACTCAACTGTTTTTGAATTGATTTCTTTATTTGAATGAACAAATATAGTCATTGAAATGTTCATACTCTTAAATGATTGTTCTTTGTGTTTCTGTGACAACTATTTTGATTATTTTCCTATTTTTAAACCTATATGTTGGTGTATTATAGAAAGACGAAGTGTTCTTGAATTTAGTCCTTGAGTATGTACCAGAAACAGTATACAGAGTAGCCCGACATTACAGTAAATCCAAACAGACAATACCTGTTTTATATATTAAGGTACAGTTGCATATTTAAGAAATAATTCATGGAAGCCCTAGTTTGCATCCAGTTTTAACATGGGTAACATTATTTTCGTAAATTTGTTTATCTCGAGTGCAAGTCGCTCCTTTCTTGCAAATAATCTTCATTTTATGGTAAAACTGATTGAAAAAGCAATGGTAATTACCAATGTGATAATGCATAAAAATTAGAGGAAAAAGGTTTTTTTCAAGCAATAAAGAAGGTTTAATTTGTTGAGACAAAAGAATCATGGCAAACTTCTAAATTTGTACTGGCGAAATTCCAGATGAAACAAATTCCATACTATTTCATGAAAAAGGTTGAGCAATGACAGGCTTTGGTTACGATAGCAAGTGTTGAGAATTAAAAAAAAAAATGAGAAAATTTGGAAATATTGTTTAATAAAGAAAATAAACTGGTGATTAAGTCATTTTAAATAATTAAGTGTTCTGATGAAGCAAACCCATGACTTTTCTTCCAGAGATGAAACCAAGTCAATGGAATGTTATTTCTTTCTAATTTTGCTTGACAATATATTTTAATATGATATACATAAGTGTTCATTGTAATTACTGTGTCCTGTGTTTTATTTCATTTCTTTGACTGCATCATTAATTGTGCCTATGTGCAGTTTCTACTGTGTTTTGTGCTATTTAAGTGGAACAGTATCTTGTATTTTAGATATTTATCATTTTCTGATTTCAGCTGTACATGTATCAGTTATTTCGAAGTTTGGCCTATATTCATTCACAAGGTGTTTGTCACAGAGATATTAAACCACAGAATTTGTTACTAGACCCAGAAACAGGTGTACTCAAGTTGTGTGACTTTGGCAGGTAAAAATTATACTCGCGTACAATAAAGCTTCATTATTTGCAATATATAACACAAATATTTTTTTTCAAGGGGTTGCCTGTTTGAATATAAAATCTTTGTATATTTAATATGGGAATGTTTATACCATCTTTTTACCTTGTCATTTTGAAAATTGCTGAACACTGCACACTAGTTCAGTCCATTCATGTACGAAAACAGAAGATATATATATATACACTTGGGAAATATTGGTTCAGGGTAACTTTTGAAGGATACACATAAGACATTTGACAATAATACATTGAAAATTGACTAAAAGTGAGAGAAAATAAAGTTCAAAGAGTTGATGGATGTCCAGATGCTTGCCCGCTGCACACTCAAAGTACGAGATTTGTTTTTGCCATACGACTATCTTTTAAATATTTAAATTTGCCACTAGTCTAAAATAATTTATTTCAGTGCCAAAGTATTAGTACGAGGAGAACCCAATGTATCATATATTTGTTCAAGATATTACAGAGCTCCAGAGCTTATATTTGGTGCTACAGACTACACATGTCAAATAGGTAATTGTGTATTATGAAATGTTTACTTCTGATATAGTATGAAATATGATTTACAGGTGAAGAACTTGTTTATCTCCTAAATGTTAAAATAGAGGGTAGTTAATGCTAATTTTAATGGGTAGGGAGTGTCTTTTCAGAAGTACATGCAATTTTTGGTCATTTTTAACATCAGATGGAGATCATGGTATTTAACAGATTTTGCACTACCCTGACATTTCAAGATATTCAATATCAATTTCCTGGATCAAACATTAGAACGATGAAGCAAAGTTCTCAACGTCTGTTTTTGCCCGTTGGTCAGAATATAGACATAGCAAATAATAGAGCCATGGTCACCCACTCTGATTGTGAAGTGTTAATTAATTTTAAACAGTTTTGATTAATACTTCATTGCCGAAATGTTTCGCAACAACAGCAACATGTATTTAAGCTCCTTTTTTGAATTTGAAATGAAAACCATAACACTGAACAGATGTAAAAAGAAATGTTTTCATGATCACCAATACTTACTTTTAACAGACCATCTATAACCAAACTAAATAACATATCATCTATTACCAAACTAAAGATGGTGCATGAACATTCTATTGTTTCAATGATTTTAATATTGGTTTTACAATTGTTCTATTCTATCTGCTCTACATTATATATGTGTACTTGCTAGTTACCAGATCCTTAAGTATATATCTGACAACGAGCTGGAATTTTTTATACCCCCGCTTGATGAGAGTCAGGGGTATATAGGGATCCTCATGTCCGTCCGTCACACTTTTGGTTTCCGGATAATAATTAAAGTACCGCTCAACCAAATCTTTTCAAACTTTCACACATTGCTGTGTACCATAAAATACAGGTTAAGTTTGATTACGGTGTATTTCACATTTACCGCTCATGAGTTATGGCCCTTTTTCTATTAGAAAATAGGGACTTTTTAGGTTTCTGGATGATATTTAAAGTATGGCTCGACCAAATATTTTCAAACTTTAACACAATGCTGTGGACCATTAAATACAGGTTAAGTTCGATTACGGTGTATTTCACATTTACTGTTCCTGAGTTATGGCCCTTTTTCTCTTAGAAAATGGGGACTTTTTAGGTTTCCGAATGATATTTAAAGTACCGCTCAACCAAATCTTTTCAAACTTTAACACAATGCTGTATACCATAAAATACAGGTTAAATTTGATTATGGTGTATTTCACATTTACCGTTCATAAGTAATTGTTACACCAGTTCACTTTTCTCAGCATTCCTTCATTACAAGTGTTTCCATCATATGTCTTATAATCAGTGTTTTGATGTAAATAGTGAAAGAAAAACGGAGAGGATTACAGGTAATCTGATTTATATTAATTTGGCAAGCAATAAAAAGTTTACTACATTGTCAATTTCAAGAATTTGTAAATTTTTGATGGCCATGAAATGAATAAGTAGTAAGATAAATCACAACATGTTTCATTCCTTTCATTACCTCATTCAAAATTTGGAATGTGGGGGTAGCTGTGATCACCAGATCAACTTTCTCTAGTTCATATTGACGAGCCATCATGAAAATGATACTGGACTGTCAGACCCCCCACACCCTTTTTTGCTGGACAGACTGAAAATTTACTCACCTCGATCTTCGTTCCAGTGGTCAATTTCGAGAACTGTATGACAGATTATTAATATGATACTACAACCGATAGAAAATCAACAAAGCACCTGCCACTCAAATGAAGTAATCAGGTTTTCAGTTTTCACACCTTTTAATTATTTGCATTTGATGTTTGCTTGAATTTTAGAATGAAATTTTTATATTTTAGATGTGTGGTCTGCTGGGTGTGTTCTGGCTGAGCTTTTATTAGGGCAGCCTATATTCCCTGGAGATAGTGGAGTTGACCAGTTGGTAGAAATAATAAAAGTTCTAGGAACTCCCAACAGAGACCAAATTAAAGAAATGAATCCAAATTATACAGAATTTAAATTTCCACAAATAAAAACACATCCATGGTCAAAGGTATTATTTCTTTAAGAAAAATGAAAGATTTATTTACAATACATTTTGAAGGGCCGTCGTGGCTGTGGTCGTAAGGTAGTTGGATTTACAACTACCTATGCAATGAGTGCCTATCACCACTGATGCTGTGGGTTTGACTCCCGCTCAGGGAGAGGAGTACAACATTATGTGATAAAGTTTGTCAGGGACTTGCGGCAGGTCGGTGGTTTTCTTCGGGTCCTCCAGTTTCCTCCACCAATAAAACTGGTTTTATGAATATTGTAACTTAGGTAATTAATGTTTAAATTTTACTTGAGAACCAACAATGAAAATGTATTTAATAGATAATGCATCAGTGGTTTAAATAATTCAATCTTCTGCCTAACTGAATTTGATTGGTATTTTTAGTTACCAGTTTAAAATTGGAATTGATTTTTTCTTTTAAATGACATGTTAAGTACTTGTGTATGTATTCTAGTATCAAACACATATATGTGTACAAGAAATTATTATATCTGATCTTGTTGTTGACAACAATACATATAGAATACTGTTAGCCATGAAGGTCATGAAAGACATTGGTAGCATAGCAGTGAGTCTACTTATTAAAACTTGGGTTATCATAACTTTGTTTTTATTATAGAAAAATGATTACTGTCATATTAAAAAGTAAAATGTTTCATTATATAAAATATTTAGTATTCAGGAGTCCGTTGTTGAACTTGTGATTAAGCTAATTATATGATTAGCCATAATTACATGATTCATTCCTAATCACATAATCAGCTAATTCAATGGTTAAATATGATTAGTTAATACATTGATTAAAAAAGGGTTCAGCAACAAAATTTAATCATTGCATTAGCTAAGTATGTGATTAGGAATGAATCATGTAATTATGGCTAATCATATGATTAGCTTAATCACAAGTTCAACAACGGACCCCAGAGTTTTAGATATCCATATAGAATACATACATTTTCCATTTGAAATGGAGACTGTCATAGCTGTGATCATATGGTAGCTAGTTTGATTTACATCTACCTATGTAATTGATGCCTATCACAGCTAATGTTGTGAGAGTTTTGCAATGAATACCGGTACTCGTAAACTTTATATTTTAAGACACTGCATTAATATTTTGTTGATATTGAAGAAATGTAGCATTAATCCATAGATGGTTTTATTTTATATTAAAGAAGACAATTTTATTATTATAGCTTTCACATTTTTTGTCATCAAGAAGTAACTGCGTTAACTAATTCAAGCTAGTTTACCGAGCTCAACATGTAAAACATGTGGAAAGAGTAGCAGAAAAAGTAATATCTTGCTGGTAGCAGAATAGATAGCTTTTGTCAATCTGATGCCTTGATTCAGCTGTTAAATGCAATATACTTAGGGATATAGTGTACTGTAGCTTAACACTTAGTAAGATTGTAGCTATTTCAGAATTACTCCACTTATCTTTGATATTGTAGTAGTGCATGTCCTTAATTGGATATTGACAAAATTTATTACTGTATAATCTTTTTTTTTGGGGTGTTTAAAAGTTTTTTATTGTTTTCTTTTTTTCTTTTTAACCTATTCCAAAGGACATTAGTTTATATATTTACTCTGTCATTATACACATTCCATTTGCAGGTATTTAGACCAAGGACACCACAAGAAGCTATTCAACTTGTTAGTAGATTATTAGAATATATTCCGTCAGCTAGAATTTCTCCTCTTGAAGCATGTGCTCATTGTTTCTTCGACGAATTACGAGAACCAGCAACAAGGTTACCAAATGGCAGAGAGTTGCCCCCATTATTTAATTTCACTCCTCAAGGTAAATTATTTGTAGTAGTATCACATGTATATCCTATTGACTTGTTCTGATAGCGAACCACATTGGTGATGTAATGGTTAGCATGCTCGCCTTGAGTGTAGTAGATCTGTCAAACCAAAGACTGTGAAATTGGTATTTGTTTCTTTTCCGCTAAGCATGAAGCAGAAAGACTGGTTAGCTCGTAATCAGAGGTGAGCAACATGTCAACCCGCATACAGTAGTTTCAGTTAGATAGCACAGTGAAAATACAATGGTCTAGCATGGACATCATTACCATCGCAGTGAAAGTAAGAAGGGGAGATAACTCTACTATTAACTGTGTATTAAAAACTACTGACCATGTATTGAACATACACGGTTTACACGTATTCACTTTAAACCAATGATATTCCTAGAAGTTTGTAAGAAGTAAGATATTATTGATTACAAGTACAATGCGATGCTACAATTCGGTTTCCAAATCGTAGAGATTAAATAAAGTTTCTTTAAGACAAAAATTGTGTTTTACAAATTGGTACCAATGTGAGTGTAAAAATATTAGAAACCATTTCTTAAATTCTGTTCAATCAAGCATTTATCAGAAAGCTTTTTGTTGAAACCCGGAAAAGAAAGGAATTTCTGGATTTTGGCAAATTTCTTAGCTGTAACATTTTAGCATCGATCGGGCGATAGGAAAACTTTTTTGGGCCTTATTTGTTTGTTATCTAGAATGAAATAATGATCATCACTTTCAAATGTACATTTTTATATTTCAGAAATATCAATACAGCCTAATCTCAATTCTAAACTTATACCTCCACACATTCGTGCCATTGTAAATGACGGTCAACAAGGCTCATCTCAGGACAGTACAACCAACCCAGATGCCCAGGGTACCACAGCAACAGGAGGAACAGCTTGAAAACAATTATAATTTAGTGATTTTTATATATAAAAAAAAAGCTACAGCAGGGATGGTACCAATGGAAAGTTTTTAATGAAAAGTTGTGATATAATTAACTGATTGGAGATTGGCAAACAATGCTCTAGATATTTTCTCTCGTCATTCTTGCTTCATGTAAACATTGGAGTGACACACTGTTGATGAATATTGTTGAAGCTTGTGATTTTAGAAAAGTGACTATTTTATCTAAAATGATGGCATTTTTATCTACAATTTTATTTAGTTATTCATACCGAGTATGAAAATTTTTACTAGAGAAATACAGCTGATGCCAAACGAACTCCAATCATACTTAAACTGCCGAACATTTGTTTGACGGACAGATCATAAATTTGTATGCGAGTGAAAATGAATGAATGTGTTCTAATGTTGTGATTGTTAAATGTAACAATAGCAATACAAAACACCAATTGCATATTATTGAAAGAAATATTGTAGCCATTTATTCTTCTTTTGTCTGTATCTCGTAAAAGAGAGGTCACATTCTAGCACATTGAACTACTACTGCTTGTTTCTATTGATTTAGGGAGAAAGCATTATAGCTATCTTGCCTTGTTCATATGTAGTGGTGGTAGTTAAAGACCTTATTTTCTGTCTCTGTAATGAATTAATACAAGTCTTGTATTTTATTTAATAAGAACAATTTAAAACAGCAATCTGATAACTCACAAGGTTTTAAAAAATCCTCTTCATTAATATTATAGAATAATACAATGTAATCTGAATTAAATTCAGAGAACAAATAAGTATAGATAACCTTTAGAAAATAGCATGGAGGTTGATTTGGCATTGCATATTGGCCAGTTTAGTCTCAAGGGCAATATAGATCAAATGCACAAAGAAGATAAAAATTATTCTTCTCTTATATGAAAGACTGGGAGATGGGACTTGTGAATAAAAAAAATTCTTATTTCCAAATTTATTAAGATTATGAGGTTGAATGAATTTGGGAATCAAAAACATGTAGCTTGTTCATACAATGTTATTTATTGTAAAGAATTTGATATTTTTTTTTGTCTTGCCTCTCATGGAATGTGACAAGTTTTTTTGTCTCGCCTGTTGTGGATTGTGACATACGGGCATTAGTTATTTGTTGGTTACAGCAACCATCTAGATTTTTAATTAGAATCTTTTTTATTAACAACCAGACACAGCAAATTAAACAATATTTTGTATATTCCTATATCTTACGATTTGCATCGCATCTCTGTGTATGTCATTATCACTTAACACAATATTTTAAGTCCAGTGACAACAAGATTTCTATTTTTTTTTTTTTAAATGTTGGCGTCATCAATTAGGTCCTTTTAATGGGATATGAAAATTTCATTTAAAATAAAATTGTTAATTGTATTTGAATAATGTATATGTAAAACCTATTAAAAAAATACTTTACAAACCTATAACCCCTCTATTCGTACCAATTTAAGATAGGAATGCATCAAATATCAAGGAATAAAATAAATGACTGTCGGGAAGTAAATATTGTACTAGCAGAACCAGTTTTGTCATGATGACCTCTTACATTATCTGACTCGGCAGCCGAATGTGTACCACGTGTGTAAATACCATTCATGTGTGTTAAATTGTATATTTTACATTTTCTTCTATCACATGGCATTTCAACTTTAGATAAGACCAATTATCATTGTATCAATGTTAAGCTATTTTTTAATGACAATCTAATAAAGTCACCTACCATGTGTTAGTCAATGCCCATGACATTTGTTGGTACAAATTCAGCTTCGACAAATTTTGGGGCTGGCATAAAATCAGCTTTTACTGCTTGTTATCAATATCAACAAATTATGTAACTTTAAGGAAGTGTTGAGAAAGTAAACTCACTCTTTACTACTTAATCACTTATTTAAATGCTGTACTCTATCGAAGGAACAAATAATAACAAAAATAAATATTATTTTTTTTAAGAAACCACATGTTGCAGATCGTAAATATAGGGTATATTGATACATTATTTTCTAATACAATCTATGTAGTAGGTTTTTAGTTTTTAAATGTTGACATTTAGTATGACTCTAAAATGTACAGCATGCACAGACAGGCGAGACATCTTTTTTTGTCCACACTCTTGTATAACTTTTCTTATTTAATCGATTAATAGAATTTTATGACCAAAGTTTAGAAGTTAGAAATGTTAAGTTTATTAATTAACAAATTTTTTTTAACAAATGGTAATATTTCAAAATCATGCACTAATGAAATGAATTTAGTTTGCTTTGTAAAAAATATTGTTTTTGGGGAAGATTTCATCACTTTTTTGCACTCATTAGAACAATCCAAAAATATTTGGTTGATAGGGACATTCTGTTGTTATTTTTCTCCCTAGATTTATTTATTTGTATTAGTACATTTGCATGTGAAATTTTTCAAATTCTTATCTTCCATACATATTACCTTATATATTTATTATTTTCTATGTTTTTGACATTAACTATTAAAAAGAAATGTGACAAGGATATAAAGTTTTATAATATTTATACTCTTGTTAAATTTGCAAGTCAAGCCTTGAGTAGAAAGGTCATTTGTAACAACATAACCAGTATTAGGAGACCAGATTTACATTTAGCAAGGCTGTTCCAGATTTAAATGTATGGAGGGCATGATTAACATTTGATTAAGAAATGCTTAACCTCCTTTATTCAATTTTAATCACAACATACCATACAAAATATAATTACGATTTTCTACCTTTGTATCTTTGATAGAGTAAGTGTATTGGCTATCATTGTTTATATAGAAAAAACGTAATGGTCTATTCCTCTACACATTTAAAACTGGAATAACTGTCATCAATGCACAACAAGTTAACATTTATAGACTACTGTTCAAGTTGTATGATGTACATGTTGGTAAAAATAAAACTAAAAACACAACTTTTAAAAAATCTTATCTTTTGATTTTTCAGAAACTTAACGAAAAACATTTGATTTCAAAGATGTGTATTATTTAGCATTTTGTTGGCAAATGACCAACCTGATTCTCAAGATTGGCATGCGTGTGTTTTGTATAAGTAAGGAAATGTGTATGAAAAGATATTATGAAAGGTGACGAGACCATTATTTTAATGTTGTTCTCTATATTTTAATTCATTTTTTCACCATTTCCATTTTCTGATTTTGTGTAAAAGGATTTAGAGCAAAAGTTGATTTGAGCTCATCTGAAGCTTGATGTGAGCCATTTTCATCATTTTGCATCCTTTATCATTGTCTAAACTTTTCACATTTCATGGCTAGTTAGAAGCAAACTTGACAAGAATGTTCCTTAGGTGGCACAGTTTACGATTTTGGTGCTGATCGGAAATTCAACATTGTTGCCAGAGCCAATAGTGTGTTCTTATTAGCTGAGATTTCAGATCTGTGATACTGTAAGAATGCTCATTAGATGGTCCAATACTAATATTGTTTTTTTGTGTCTATCATAGAACTGTGGTAGCCACCATGACACAACATTATTTCAACTTAGTGCAGTACAGGAAAATGGACAAATAATTTTCTCAGAAACTAGAAGTTATTGCATGAACATTCATAGATGGCCCCATACAAAATTTCAATTTTTAGAATTAGAAATCCAATATGGCCACCACCTAGGCAAATTTAACATAAGACCATACAGGAAAAACATTTAAAAATATTCTTATCTGATACTGCTGAACCATTTGGATGTTACTCTACTAGAAGTCTGTTTTATGTGTGAGAAATTCAGGATGGCTGCCAACCAAGGATAATGTTTTAGCATAGGATCCAGTGGAAGAATAAATGGGTAGTTTATCCCCTATAAACTTAATAGAAATCAAACCACACAAATAATCATGGTGTCTTCTCTTACAAAAGAATATTATTTTGTATTGATTAGGAAGCTGAGATAGCTGCCACTGCATGACAAAGTTAATATAAGACCCATTGGGGAACAACATTAAAAGCTTTTCTTATCTGAAATCTATAGAAAACATAGTTGTAATGTTCCTTGGACGGTCCTTGACCTAATGTCTGATTTAATGTGTTGTTTCGAAATACCATGCAGCAGCAACCTTTTGGGGCAAAGTTATAACAGGACCCAATGGTAAAATCAGGAATGAAAGTTTTCCTCTGATAGCAGATTTCTTCTTTATTAAACAAAATATTTGAAAGTAAAATGTGTCAAACTTGGTGCAAACAGCTAGAAAATGAGGGTATTTGGGTTTCCTCTTATTTCACCAGTGAAAAATATTTATTCAGATATTAGAAAATAGATTGAATCCAAATGGTACATAAATAGTCATTTTATGTTCATTTACAAACAAAAGTTTTGTGTGGATAGAAAATTCAAGTTGACTGACATCACAGGACATTGTTTAACAATGGGGATATTAAAAGATTGTTTTCTCCTCAAAACCTACAAACTTGCTTGCACCCAAACAGTGCACGAATTACAAGTTGAGTGATACAATCTCCAATGAGCCTCTTGTTAGATCATAAATGGATAATTCATGGATAGAATTAGCATAAACTAACTTTTTAATTACCAAAAAAAATACAACAAAGCAAAACAAAAGTGTAAATGTCTATATTAAAGTACAAATTTTAATTAAACATGTTTTTTGTGTTATTATTCTTATGGTCTTGGATTTCAATAATAGTTTATTTATTAGATGGGGAAATTATTTACTTCAGAAAGATTGACAGCATAACAAGAAAAACCTTGTATATAAAATCGACAATTTTAATATTGTCCTGAAATTTGGATGATAGTCTTTATACATTCAAATTGGTAAAACTCAAATACTTTTTCCATTTTATATCTTGCCTGAAAAAAATATCAACAAAAATTTCCAATTAAGTTGGACTCTTTATGTAGGATTTTTCAATGCCTTTCATATCTTTTAAAATTGTAAATGAATTTCTTTTGCATTTTTCAGAATCTTGTCTTATCATGTTTAAATGTTGATTGACTGGAATAAATGCTGAGTGTTATTAACTAGTTGTATTAATACTCTAAATGATGTATAATAGTACTCACTAATGCCATGCTATAGCTGAAATATTGCTTAAGTTGGCATTGAGTGCCAATTAATCAATCAATTAATCGGTCATAATCTACAGTGTAATTTAGTAAGAAAGTAGAGGTCAAGGTTCATTTTCTTATGATTTCCATACATGTCTGATCACATCAATCAAAAAATTTCTGTATTTGATAAGCATACATCTGTACTAAGCCAGGACCTGGATTTCAAATGCCATATACTGATACCATGTTTGCTGTGAGAGGTGGTTGTTCGGTTTGTTGATATTGGCAGAATTGTTCACCAACACTGTTAAAACTATCTTTTTAATTGGTAAAAATTTTCAAAATACTGGTACATTCATGAATTGAAATGATAAACACAACCAAAAGAACAAGTTCGTAGTTGCCCCATTTAAGAGGGTGTGCCTGTAAAAGGACTTCCATACTTAAGCTCATCATTTACCGAAGAACTGGACTTTTGGCATCAATTTTCATCCATCATCGTCGTCATATTTTGTTATTATAATATCACATCAGGATGTGGATAGGAAAGATGGATGCCACCACAGGCCAGTATTACATATGGGGAAATGTTTTTAAAAATATTATCAAAAAACTGAACTTGTTTGGAATGTTCGTCAAATGGTTCTATTAGAAATGTTTCAGATGACTACCACTGCAAAACATACGACTATGGGAAATGAATAAATACATATTCTAATGCAATTATAATGTAACGAGTATTTTCATTGGCTATCGAGAGCTGTCAAATCTGCAGTTGACATGCCTGAAGGAATACTATATTCCTATGCCGAATGCACTTGTTTGTAAACAATATGGCTGACCCAGATATTTCCGACTGAATGACGCTGACGACCTATTCAGGAGATAACTGTATTGTATTTGAAAATTTCACTGCATTAGTTGGAGATTTGATGGTCGCAAATCGAGTTTACTGTCCATTCTAATGCAATATTGAACATAAAAATGTATTCTTGCATATCCCTGGGTTTAAAAATCACAAAAATTAAAATTCCGGGAAATATTGTTGAACGTCTGGCACGTTATTTGGCTTCGTGTGTATTGTACATATGACATGTAGGATTTCACGTTTTCAAGATGGCGGATCCTTAAACAACTACATTACTATTGTTTTAGTGGAAGGAATTTGAAAAGTGCATATATTTCGTCATTTATTTGTATGATTTCAAACTAGTGTGTACACGATGGGAGAATTTCATAAGAATAGGAATAACAGTACTGTATTTGAAGAGTTGTCGGTGCCAATTGTGGATTTAACGGTTGCAAATATCCGTTTTACTGGCTCCGCTTCGCGTCGCCAGTAAAACTGCATTTGTGACCATCAAATCCAACTCTTCAAATACAGTACTGTTATTCCTTAGTTCTCAGAAACTACAAACTTTATTGGATCCAAACTATTCATGGATGATCATTGCATGGCCTCTTGCAAAGGTTTCATTTTGTTTTTTATGGATTTGAAATCTGAGATAGCTGCCTCCATAAGACATAGTTTAACTTGGAACCCTATGGCAAAAGTGTTTTTATAATGTCCTTTTCTTAAACCACTGAACCATCTGATGATCACAAATGAAATATGCCCACCACTACAGGGAAAAGTTTTAACAGGACACAACAAGAAAGTATTGATATATCTTCTCAGAAACCACAAACCTGATTGAATTGGAAAATAATATGATAATTGGATGATTGTTACAGACCTAGCTGAGTCTTATGTTATGCTAAATTAATGATACATGTATGTTAAAGAAATGAAGATAACAAACACATTTTTTCATTACCAAATAAAAAATTTAAACTTGTCTTACTGAATTATTGCTTGATCTTAATTGGATGAAATTCAAAGGTGATTTGGTGTATTGATTGTTTGTCATGATGTACTGAATTCTGAATCAATTCAGTTTTGATTGACAAGTCAGATGGTATATTTATAACATGGTTATGAACTGGATTCTACTGGTTTCATGGTCTGTCAAAATTGGTACTATTTTTGCCATCAGGATAATTCGATACAGGCATCTTATTAGTTTTATACAAAACTGCCAGTTTTGACCTTTTTCAACCACAACTGGAAGAGCATGATATTTTACCAATCTAGTGCAGTTTGAATATTCTTGTCATACTATTACAACTGAAAGTCTTCTTTGAAAAGAAATATTTGGATCTTCATATACATGTACATGTACTAGTATTTTTCATTCATTTCACATTTCATGCTAATTAATTAGTTGGTAGCTGACAATATCCTTATGGAATAAGTAAAATTATGAAACATATCTACCCAGTGGTATCAAGATGAGCATTGAATATCAATGAATTTAGAAACAAAGTATCCTTGTGATATGCAGATGTAATGTGACTGTAAATGAAGACTACAAGTAGTAGCAAAGGTCTATTAAAGGAAAAATAGTCTTCCCTTAGACAAATACAGTCAAACCTGTATATAAAGGCAACTCAAGGCAACTTAGAGGTGTCCTTTATAGACTGATTTGTTATATAGAGGTGCCCTTTATAGACGGTGATTTGTTATATAGAGGTGCCCTTTATAGACAGTGATTTGTTATATAGAGGTGCCCTTTATAGACAGTGATTTGATATATAGAGGTGCCCTTTAAGGCAGGTTTGACTGTAATTATGTAATAATAGTTGTCAAGAAGAATCATGTAACATTTATATAGAACCAAGTCTATAGGAGGTCAACATTTATATAGAACCAAGTCTATAGGAGGTCAACATTTATATCTGAGTGTAAGAGAGAGTTTAAACAAACTGCTATAGAAACAACATTTGAGATGAATTTTAATTGTCTTATTATGATTGTGAAGGACTAAAGTCAAAATGCCACATAGGCTACATTATCATATAAAATATAGAACCACTAGTATTAATTCAATAAAGCGTCCATGAAATGTAAACAAGAGTTTGTAGAAATTAAGCCACAATGGTCGATGGGGTCAAGTCATAGGGTCTAGCCTTTTATATTTGTTGCAACTTAAAACGAATCTGCAGTAAAAAATACTAACAATGCTATTTGACATTGAACATACTTAGGAGTAGGTATCTGTGTGCCTGACTGAAGTGTGGAACACTTGTTAAAGCAATAAAACCTACCGTATATATGTAGTTTTAAGTGGCATCATATGAAAGTGACGACTTGCTGTAAGGATCACAAAAACCAAATTAGAAGTAGATTATCTTCAGTTATTGACTTCAAATGAACAGTACAGGTAGATTTAATATCAATGTCCAGACTCAAACTTGTACAACAGAAGTCACAAAGTCCTTACTAGGTCGTAATGAGGAAAATCCTATCTAATATAGCATAAAGCATCATTATGATACAGAAATTTAAATTTGTATAAATGGTGTGCCCCAACATCCAAAGGTGTATTGTCAGGTGAATAATGGAGGTACATATCTAAATTTAGTTGAAGAATTTTGATATAATTGTTTTTAGCTTTTAGCAAACATACGAGATGTGGAGCAGTTTCATTGCTTTCATAAGGGGCCATTACTGCACTGTCCAGCATAAAACTTGTATTTCATGTCTTGGATAATGAGCATATTCTTTAAACTGATACACAGAGCACTTTCTTTTTCTTCAGGTTTACTAAGAACATATAAATTAATATAATTTTCAAATTGCCTATCTTTAACAGTTGTAAAGCTAGATTTTTATTGCTGATGTATTAATGTCTCTAAAAATGCCTTCAAATTCTCAGATAAACTTGCCAAATATTGCCATTTCACCATTTAACAACTTTAGAATTTGTCAAGTATTGTATAATGTTAGAAAGCATATACACATCGTCCATAAATAATTGAAAGCTTTAAATTATAAGCATAATTTAATATGAATTTTTTTTATCTTGCATTGCATTGTTTTGACCGCGATCTCAAGGGAGATGACTCATTTGACTGTGGTGTTCCTGGTTTTGTTAACACATCATAAGAATATTGATTGAAAATAGTTCTCTTTAATAAATGATTGTGAAAATCAACTTGATGAAATTTTGTTCATACATGTATGTGTTGTTTTAATACAAGTGCATAGCTGTGTTAACCTGACAATTCAAAGATAAAAAAAACCAACACAAAGCATAATTTTATTATCTATTTTAGAGTTATGTCCCTTTGAAAATTATTGAAAAAAAATATTGTTATTTAATGAGAGAGCAAATGTGATTTTTACTGGTTTTCTTTGCCTTTTCAACTTTGGTGACAATGAACACCTGATAATTACAACTCGTTCAGTTTAAATCAAGTTTTATTCTTATTTGGTGTGATTCATTGCAGTGGCATGGATATGTTAAAATAAAAATATATGGAATTGAATCATTTTTAAAGCTGCAGCATGACCAGTGATATGTCTTTAATGAATGACTCATTTGTAAGTTAAATATATTATGTTCATGATTGTAAAATTAAGTGAAAGAATCAAATATGTATAAACAAATTGGATGACATTCTTGATTTATTATTTACGTTGTATGCTAGAAATGTTTTTTTTATTTGACAAACAATTGTAAAACAAACTTTGTAAAAGTTTATACAGTGAGACCTGTCTAAACTGAATCTTGTATATACCGAACATTAAATAAAGTCCCAATATGGAAAATCTGTGTTAATTTAACCTGTATAAACAGAACATCTGTCTATTCTGAATACATAAGTTGGTTCCAAGGAGGTTCCATCTAGACAGGTTTCACTGCTGTATACTGGTATGTACATTGTATGTTTAAATTTTATCCTATTTGTCGTGTGTCCTTTACATTGAGAAATATCATTGAAAATGAAGTCAATGATTTGTGAACGAGATGTAATTCGGCAAGAACCATGTGACATCTTATATTAATACAAATAATCTTGATGGTTTTACTTTATTATAGTTTAAAGTACTGTGAAATCATTATTAATTGTGGGGGGTTCTAATTTTCGCCGATTTCATGGTCCACTTAAACCATGAAAATTAAAATCCAACGAAATACAATCTTCCCATTAATTGTTACCTGTAATGTTTGAAACCATGAATTCAAGAACCCTTGGATCAATGCGTTGTGTAGAAATCACGAAAATTGGTGCCAACGAATAAAAGTACTTTCACAGTATGTTAATTTATTTCTGGTAATGAAATTTGACCTATCGGATCTTTATAAAAAAAAATGATCAGAAAATTCGGAAATAGTTATGGGAGGTTTTTTCTCTCTCTATGGTGTGTAAATTAAGGGCAAACGAAGTATATAAGATGCACATTACATTTAGATACTGTCTCCATTTTGATATTGTACATGTTGAAATATTTCTTATAGATAAAACCTGTTTTAAATAAATATGACTACATCAGGAATTGTGTTTGGTTATATGTAGTGAAAACTTCACATTTATTTGTACAGCCGTATAAATTGTGCAGTCATATAATGTTATGGATCTGTCGTCATTGGCGTCTGTAGACACTGGTTTCCGTGGTTAACTTTAGTTCTAGTCAACAAATCTATCTGAATTTTTTACACAAAGATCCTCTAGTTGACCAATATTTATGAATTTTTACCACAAAGATCCTTGGCATGGAATAATTTGAAAAATTGTAGCCGTATCAGTTTCCAAACAAAAGGGTTTTAATGCCCTGTGTATTACAGTATGGGTTTATTTTTGGTTTGTCCTGCTTTACTGTGCAAATACAACTCGTCGGAGGTCTTTGGTCTGATAGCTTTCATATTTGGTAGGATGGTTGGTCATGACAACTTGTCGATCATATTATCGTGCCATTATGATTCCACAATTTTTGTAGGAGTTATGAGACTTTGATATAGTTATATGTTGTGAATGTATTTCCTCGGAGGTCATTGGTATGATAGTTTTCATGTATTATTCTAACCCACATTATAAGTCATAATGTAGGTTAAGAGCTATGGTGTTTAATGCTAGTTTTAACAATATTTCAGTTATATTGAGGCAAGTTTTATTGGTGGAGCAAACCGGAGAAAACCACTGACCTGTCGCAAGTCACTGACAAACTTTATCACATATTGTTGCATCATGTACACTTCACCAAAACTGCTGTTGAAATATGTGGGGACGGGACATGCTGTTGTCATGACATTTCCTAGTTTTTGTGTTGTTTTTTTTTATTTGGAGTATATTTTGTTCATCTGTTTTTTTTAATTAGTTTTAATAAATTACTTAAATCTTTGCAATATAGATCTACATTATCATTATCTGTGGTGCAATTTACAATAAATCTATATGGATGGCTTGGTTTGGTTTATGGTTTTTAACACCATTTTCAAAAATATTTCAGTTATATCGTGGCAGTCAGTGTTATTGGTGGAGGAAACCGTAGTACCAGGAGAAAACCACTGACAAACTATATCACATAATGTTGTATCGAGTACACTTCACCATGAACAGGGTTCAAACTCACAACTTTAATGGGGATAGGCACTGATTGTATAAGTAGTTGTAAAGTGACCACGACAGTCCCTACATGAATGGTATCAATACCTTGTGGTGGAATAAAACCTTGTGATGGAATAATACCTTGTGGTGGAATAATACCTTGTGATGGAATAATACCTTGTGGTGGAATAATACCTTGTGGTGGAATTTATAACAAACACATAAGTTCATTCTTTAAATAAAAATTAACTTTATTAAATCTTGTAAACTGTAAAATATTTCAATATATAAAATTAACATCCAAAATGAAGTTCTTAATTTCAAATACAATCTGTTATAAGTAAAATATTCAATTGTTTATCATTTCATTTTCATAAATAATGAAAGTTTTATAATGTAAAAAAAATGTTTGGCACATTAAAAATTTACTGTTGGTTAACTAAAACCATAAATTTATTAGAATTACTGTTTATAGCCCAAAAGAATCGGAATAAGTTCTATTGAATAAAAATGAATTCACGCATTTCATATATGCATATAACTTCTACTAGTATCTGAAATAGAGAAATCTGTAGCAACCAAATTGAATTTTAGAGGTTAGGGTTATGGTGTTTAATGCCACTTTCAACAATTTTTCAAATTGATTCAAAGATACAAATTATGAATAACGAGTATACCATAAATTGATATCATCACAAGACAAAAACATGGTACTTTTCAATATTATATCTCACAAGAAAAAAACATGGTACTTCTCAATATTATATCTCACAAGAAAAAAACATGGTACTTCTCAATATTATATCTCACAAGAAAAAAACATGGTACTTCTCAATATTATATCTCGCCATCTTTTTGTGAATACAAAATGTATAGAGAATCAAAAGTAACAAAATCACTAGACATATATATATAATGCCCATATATTGGTTATTACTATGAACCAGAGTTAAACCATTAGTAGACTAGTTGGTTGAATTTGAATTTGCTGACCGTTTGCTGACATGTGAAATACCGGAATTTATTTCACAGGTAAATCCCCGTAATTCACACATCTATATAATAATGTCTATTTAATTAGGTAATAAACAAATGATAAATTTACAAATGTGTGATTTGCTGATTTTCCCTTAAAAAACACTAGAATTAAGGCTTACTAAGGCATGGGTATAACAATCAAAGGATAATGGATGCAGACAGTGGGAGATGAAGAACTCCAAGTGATGGAAAAGTTCCAAAGACCAAATGCCAGATGAGCTAAATAAACCAGAGGCTCCAAGGAGCCTGTAATCGCTCACCTGGATCAAAGCTGCTTTCAATAACAACGCAACTGTACTGTGGCGGCCATCTTGGCGGGAGAGCGCAACTGCCGGACACCATTTTGGAAGAGGACCATCCAATGACTATTCCATCAAAGTTTGGTTTTAATTGAGCTACTGGTTCCAGACAAGATGGTTTTTATGTGAATTTCCCATAGGGTCCTATGTTAAACTAAGTACAGCTGTGCAGCCATCTTGGTCAGAGGGCGGGACCACCAGACACAAATTTGGTTCAGCGGTTTCAGAGGAGAAGATTTAAATGTGATCTTTTATCAAAATATGCCTAATTTGAATAATCGGTATAAATCGGCTGAAAGAAAAAAAAAAAAAAAAAACCCCGAACATATGCTAAACTACTCCTTGCCATGTAGCTGCAGTTCAAATTTGAGCTCATTTTGACTTATACTAAAGCAGCAATGGACAATTGAAGAAATTTCTATTTTTAGTAACAGCAGCCATCTTGAATGGAGGGCGGGGCTGTCGGACACAAATTTGAAAGGGAACCACCCAGGGACCATCCCTGCCAGGTTTGGTTTAATTTGGTTCAGCAGTTTCAGAGGAGAAGATTTAAATGTGATCTTTTATCAAAATATGCCTAATTTGCATAATCGGTATATATCGGCTGAAAGAAACCCGGAATATATACTAAACTACTTCTTGCCATGTAGCTGCAGTTAAAATTTGAGCTCATTTTGACTTACACTAAAGCAGCAATGGACAATTAAAATTTCATCCCCCCATTTTTCTATTTTGAGCTTGGCGGCCATCTTGGTTGGAAGTCGGGATCAACGGACACAATTTTGGAAGGGGGCCATCCAAGAATCATTTCAGCAAAGTTTGGTTGATATTGGCTCAGTAGTTCCGAGGAGAAGATTTTTTTTAAATTTCATCCCCCCTTTTTTCTAATTTGCATAATCGGTCAAAATCGACAAAAGTTCAAAGTTCATAAAAAATCCCTTAATATATGCTGAAAAGCTCATCATTATGCTTACACAGTTCAAATTTGGGCACATTCTGGCTTAAAATAGAGCAGTTTTGGCCATTTGAAAAAATTCTATTTTTAGTAACAGTGGCCATCTTGAATGGAGGGCGGGGCTGTCGGACACAATTTTGAAAGGGACCCACCTAGGGACCATCCCTGCCAGGTTTGGTTTAATTTGGTTCAGCGGTTTCAGAGGAGAAGATTTAAATGTGATCTTTTATCAAAATATGCCTAATTTACATAATCGGTATATATCTGCTGAAAGAAAAATTTCACAGAAAAATCCGGAATATATGTTAAACTATTTCTTGCCATGTAGCTGCAGTTAAAATTTGAGCTCATTTTGACTTACACTAAAGCAGCAATGGACAATTAAAATTTCATCCCCCCTTTTTTCTATATTGAGCTTGGCGGCCATCTTGGTTGGAAGTCGGGATCAACGGACACAATTTTGGAAGGGGGCCATCCAAGGACCATTCCACCAAAGTTTGGTTGCAATTGGTCCAGTGGTTTCTGAGGAGAAGATTAAAATGTGAAATGTTGATGGACGGACGACGGACGACAGACGACAGACGAAAAGTGATGACAATAGCTCACATGGCCTAAAGGCCAGGTGAGCTAAAAAGGCAGATATACAATTTCTTGCAACAAAAATATTATATCATGAAATAAAATACAGCATATTATATGTACAATGTATCACTAAGTTTGAGAAAATAACATGACAAGTGACGGCAAAGTTCCAAAGGTCAACAACCAGATGAGATCAAATAAAAAAAATAACTTCAACTAGTAGTATTCAGCTCAAAAACCATATGATAAATCCTGAGCTTTCTAAATATCAACTTGATCTAAAAACTAAAACTACAAGTATCCGATATTACACATACATACATTATTCCTTTCCTTAATGGAAATACAAGTACATGTACTAATATATCTATATTGCATATATTTGTAGTTTTAACTGAAAGTTTTTGTACATCATCATATTCAAACCTGTCAGAAATTTCAATATTTTTCCTTTACATTCATCACAGGACATACATTGATACAATGTATAAAAAAAATAAGAGAAAATAACATTTTACACTTAAGTCAAGAAAAAAATGAAAGTAACTACACAATATTTTTTTATCGCTGTTTTCCATTTTATTCCTGTCACAGTACAGTTTTGGTCTTCAAAGAGCTATACATGTCTACATATAACTTGTAACAAAAACTGCTAAAATTTAACAAAAAAAGCTCTCATTTCTACCAAATACATCTATACTAGTATATAGATACATAGAAAATGGACAGTCTACAATTTTAATAATAAACATGTAAAATAAAGTTGTCTAGATCACTTTAAAATAAATTACACGTAGAAGATGATTTCTAACATGGAAACTAATATATAAAATAAAAACAATACACTATAGCTCTAAGTAATTAAATAAAGCACATTTATAACATTTCATAAACAAGCAACATTTAAATTATGTTTTCATAATAAACTAAAATTCTAATGCTTTCTTTCAAAATGATGCCATAATGAAGAAGGGAAATGGTGGTAACCAAAATCACGTTGAAAATCTTTACACACCAGATTTTCAACTATTCAGCTAAAAAAACCATACAATAAATCCTGAGCTATATAGAGGCTTATACAAATGTACAAAATGATCAACAGGGTCATACTACTGGTAAGATGTAGTAATACAGACCTTTCAATAAGGAGCAGTGCCAGGTAATTTTACCTGCCTAAAATGGTCTTTAGTACCTCCTGATTTTCATGAAAAATGTTCAAATTTTAATAAAAAGTACCACCTGTAAATAGTGCAGTACAGGTACACAGGTACACTTTTAAATATTGAAAGCCCTGGTAATATACAATTTTCTTTTGTTATACTATGAATATTTCACAATAACATAGCCACTTAGTTATTTTTTTTATTTTCAAACAATACTAAAATGAAATGATGTGATCTGCAGGTACTTAACAATGTAATAATGTAAATAATCATAAAAACTTAATCATTTTGAAGTCGGTATATAGTTTGATTGATGTAAGCAAAATGGTCAATCTTAAAATAGGATGAAGTAAAGCTCCCAACCCTAAAAATAAAGTTATACAACACCCTTGACCTTAAGCAAGTAAAGGTTATATACATCTCTATAATATAACTCGAATATAAATGGCATCTGTATTGTAGTAATATAAAGTATCCTTCCTATATTTCTGATATTCAAAATCTACAATACAGTCAGAGACATAGCTTGATAAATCATGAGATAATAAATATGGGTAATAACAAAATTACCGAACTCCGAACAATCTAACAAAGGGAAAGTCAAAACTCATAAGTATATAAACAGACAAAATCAGTCAACAACCAGAAAACTGTGAAAACCGTAATGACCCTGACTTGGTACAGGCATTTCTAAAGAAATGGTGGGTTGAATCAGATTTTAAAGCACCAAACCTCCTGCTTTCATTACGGCTCAAAGGTTCCGGCTGTCACTATTACAGTATTTATAAGAATACAGGAACAAAACAGGTAAAATAGTTGTCAAAGCAGTACCAAACCCAGTGAAGCAAATGTCAAAAACAATTTTACGTCACACATTGATAAAAAAATATTTTTGACATTTTTGTTGACTTCCTTATCTTTATACATTTTCACTATATGAAAATGCATCGTTTATCATCGTCTCTGCAGAGACGGTATATATTTCGACAAGATCTTGGTATCGGAATATGAGAGACATATTACTTTTCTTAGTGATACTGATATATCTTTTGGTCTGTTTAATCTATTTACTTATTTAAATTTTGATATGACTTTTGACTGATAGTAAGTAACAAATCTAAATGTAAAAGACATAATTTTGAAGATATATTTAATAGAACAAAAGATATATCAGTATCACTAAGACGAGTGTTATGTCTATCACAGTGATTTACCACGTTATGTCTCTGCTTGTACTGACTACTGTAACAAATATTCTATCTTAGACTTTCTTCAACCTAATAAAACTCTTTTAAGTTTTTCTCTAGATTTATCCTCATCATCAGTGTCTGTATCACTCCCAAGAACACAAGGTGATGTCCGACAGTTAGGAGAACATAGATACTGTAACAATGGAAGACGATACTTCCCACAGAAATCCACAAATTTTACATTTTCGACACGGGATGAGAAGTACACACCTAAAATGATAAAAAAATATTGGCAATTCTCTTTTACATGTTTTACAATGTTTTATATGAATACAATAAAGATTATTTTCATCTAAGGAATATTGTGATCATATATTATTATTTATACTTCAAGTAGCACCTTTGATAAGATATGATGAGTGAGTGAATGATTATTGTTTAACGTCAACTCAGCAATTTTTCAGCTATATCATGGCAAGAACAAGTTTACTTTCAATGAGATGATGATGAAGTCTGCTTTGTACAAGCTAAGTCCAACACGCTTAGTTGGATTTTTATAGCGCTAGCTCACTGAAACAACAATCTGCGGGTAAACATGTCACCTCACTCGGACCCATTATCCTGATTCCGAGCCAACCAGTCTTTGCTCTTTCTCCTTAATGCTACGTACTTAGCAGAGAAGCAACAAATAGCAATTTTATAATTTTTGGTTTGACCCAATTCTGGGCTCAAATGCACGATCTACCTCACTCCAAGCGAGCATTTATGATGTAGTCGTGTAAGCACTACTGATTTTAACAATTACCTTTACATTTGGGATTAACACATCTCTGACAAGAATCCAGGTACTGCAGCAGGTTTTTAGGTAAATCTGCCTTGTTGTACTTCACTTTCTCTATTTTAATTGTTCTTCCAGAAAGTTCCAGTAAAGAAGGAGGTTCATAAGTCATATCTTGAACAAATTTTACAACCAATGGATTATTACGTAGACTTAGTTCTACCAAATTGAGTGTGACTATTTCTGATGGTAGAGTTGACAATTTGTTGTTGTGAAGGCTTAAAGATTTCAGACCATGCAGATTGATCATGGTGGGTGGAAGGCTTTGTAGCTGGTTATCACAAAGTATCAATGATGTAAGACTATGTAGTTGTCCTATTTCAGCAGGTATTTCTGATAATCTGTTTCCACCCAGATACAATATTTCTAGTCTGAAAAAACATATAAGACATCTGTATAAATATATACACTAAAATCACTAACAAGAAAAATTACACATTTATATATCACTATCAGTATTATCAAACTTACAAAAACTTTGCCCAATAAAGTGGAAAGCTACAATATTAGAGCATACAGTTATGGCATAGTGCACTCGTCATGATACAAATGTCACAGAGACGGTTTTATATTTCGTAACTTACTTGACCCTTTTCCATAAGGGGTGGTACCTCCCTTTAATGGGGAGACAACTGGCATTTCCATGTAAGACTATCTTATTGTAGTATAATCTCATATATGATGCACACTAACAAACTTGCCTTACTTGTAATTAACAAATTCTATTTCTAAATAAAATTGATATACGTGTAGATATTATTACATTCAAATAATTTCAAATTATTTCTTATTGGTTTTATAATTTTTCAGTTACTTAGATACATTTGTATATAAAAATAAAACCTGAAAAAGTGATTTTAACTATGTTGGAAACTTTTTTTCATAGTCAAATAATACAAATACAAAAAGTTTTATTTATCGTCAGACATTACAAAACAATAACATGAGCTCCAATGAGCTTTAATAAAAACAAGGGCAACGCAAAGCGTGGCGTATCCCCTCGTCTAAAATTTGACCTGTTGACCTTGAAAATCAATAGGGTTCCAGATTCTCTTAGGGACTAAGTATGTACCAAGTTTGGTCAAAATCCAATGAAGGATGTTGATTCTAGAGTGTTCACAAGGATGTTATGCTGTAAAAATTTAACCCGGTGACCTTGACCTTGAAAATAAATAGGGTTCCAGATTATCTTAAGGACTCTGTATATAACAAGTTTGGCCAAAATCCATTGAAGGATGTTGATTCTAGAGTGTTCACAAGGATGCTACGTGGTAAAAATTTGACCCGGTGACCTTGACACCTTTAACCTATGACCTTGAAAATCAATAGGGTTCCAGATTCTCTTAAGGACTAAGTATGTACCAAGTTTGGTCAAAATCCATTGAAGGATGTTGATTCTAGAGTGTTCACAAGGATGTTACGGAAGGACGGTAGCGTTACTACATGTAATGTATATCCCTTCGCAACTTCATTGTCGAGGGGATAATAAAAATAAATGACCTTGTCTCAGAGAGGGATTGTGTTATCAGGTACATATAAAACAATTGACTTTGGTGTTATGAACATATTAATAATATGTCCTAATTAGTCTTATCTGTCTATATATAAAGTATATTGTAACTAGTTGGCATAAAATCAGTTGATAATCATTAGTGACGTGTGAGCAGTGATGTGTACAAGGTTGATTACAATATTTTTTTGTATGTTTTTCCATGAGGTCAACAATATAGAACAATATTATACTTTACGTTTTTATTTTCCCTATTTGACTTTGTTAGTGCAGCCGGTCAATATTTTAGTATATTATACTCTACGTCTTTATTTTCCCAATTTGTCTTTGTTAGCGCAGCCGGTCAATATTTTAGTATATTGACCGGGCCCGATCAATATAATGTTTTCTTCCGAATTTTGTCCGAACTTGTTTTTTGTCTTAGATACAAATGTATACAATAACAAAAACATGTCGTCTGACAGATTTGCATGTATTGAGTATAATATAACAAATAGTTCATGGCACTTCGGGCCAAATGGCAGTTTATGGACCGGTCTGTCACCCACAAAATAGTATATGGACCTCAGCTTCGCTTCGGTCCATATATTAATATTTTGTGGGTGACATCTCGGTCCATAAACTGCCATATGGCCCTTAGTACCATGAACTATTTGTTAAATATTACATAAAAATGATAAATGAAAAAATGAACAGATACAATACAATGTCTGCCTATGTGGTCACCTCTATTAAGCAGTCACCTTTTTCTTGTCCTGTCATACAAAATTCCATATGAATTGAACCTCTTTTAAGAGGTCACCTGTCTTATAAGGCCTTTTACTTTGTCCCAAAGGTGACCTCTTAAAACAGGTTTGACTGTATAAACTGCAAAAAGATACATGGATACTAGTTGCAATTTATTTTGATGAGTCCAGAAGACATTTCTGAAAATATTGGCGAGTTCCAACATCTGAAGTACACAATGTTAGTTTCTTTTACAATTTTTTTTTTATTAAAATCTTTCATTGAGGGTGTATTACAGAAATGTGTTAACTTTATTGCTATAAAACTTGTCCTTGAATGTCATGAATACAGGTACACATTTGTAATACAAAAATTTAGGTGATTATACACTACATTTGTAGTTATTTTAATTAGCCATTTGATTGACAAACAGGTGAATTCATTAATTGTCTATAGAAAGGTAGAATCATTTACAGATATTTAATCTTTTAGATATGTATTACCTTACTGCACTGGCTGTATATGTACATTGAAGGCTAAAACTATGGTAATTGAACTTGATTTAGGACAGATGGTGTGCAATTGGAAAAATGTCAATAGGCCCACCAACATATTTTTTATATGCATGATTAAAGGGTGCTGTCTTCTTCTTCTTTAGGTATACAATACTCCTTCAAGACGTTGAAGATTACGTACTGTTGCATGCGTGGGTATTTACAAAAATATTTACATAAATTTCATAAAGTGAAATAAAGTGAAATCAAGTGTGAATAAAACAAAACATTTAAAACTGTGTACAAGTGTATTTGAAATTTAAATGTTTAAGAGAACAGCGGGTGTTAGCTGTTCTCTGAAAGAGTCTATAGATGGACTTGAGATAATTGTCTGTGGTAAGATGTTCCATTGTACTATAGTGTGTGGAAAAAATGACCATTTGTATGTATCTTTTTGTGTTGTTATATGCCTAAATGTCTGATTGTGTGATTTTCTAGTTCTGCTGTCAGTTGGGATCAGTATGATGTTTGGGATAGCAATTAAAGCGTGTGTTATTTTAAACAACATGATCAATCTGGTCTTAAGACGGTGCTCAGCTAAAGTTGGCCAACCTAGAGTGTCAATCATTGAAGTGACACTGCTAGTATTATGGTAATTGTTTTGAACATAGCGAGCAGCTCGTCTTTGAACCATTTCTAGTTTGTTTATGTTGTCATGTGTATAAGGGTCCCAGATACTACAGCTGTATTCAAGTTTTGGCCTCACTAGGTGGTATGCCCGAGATTTTACTTCCGGGTTTGATATCTGTAAATTTTTTTTAAGTATCCGAGAGATTTATTTCCATTTGAAGTGATGTTGTCGATGTGGGTGTTCCATTTAAGGTTAGATTTGCTGAAGTTACTGGTTCGAGAATGTGATTGTGAAGTATATAGTCATGTTTGAAGGGTGTTTTCTTTTGAGTGATGGTGAGTACTGTACATTTATCTGGGTGGAAAGCCATAATCCAATCGGCTTCCCACCTTGCAGCTGCATCAAGGTCAGATTGTAGTTTCTTGCAGTCGTCCTGACATGTTATTTCTTTACTGTACATGTACAATCAAAATATATCAAACTTCATTACTTTATGCATGCAGTCTTTTTGTTTACTTAGCATCTATTGTATTCTAGCTTACCTGCTCATGTTTCTAATTAACCCTGTTATTGAAGAAATTGCATTTCCTCCCAAGTACAGGGCTTTCAAACGAGGTAGTTCGGTAAATTGTGGAGGCAATTCATTAAAGTTATTGGCACTAAGGTTCAACACTTCTAGTGATCGCAGTCTACTAAAATCCTTTGGTATAGATTTACAGTTTAAATCATTATTCTTTGCTATGAAAGTTCTCAGTTGTTTCAAATGTATCATAGAATCACTAAGCTTATGCAAGTTGTTGTTGCTAATGTCTAGAGTGATGAGGCTGGCAAACACATTGATCGATTTTGGCACAACATTAATGTTATTGTGGTGTAAACTTAATGCTCTGATTGATTTAGCACGTTCAAATAAACAATCTGGTATGGTTGTCAAATCGCCATATGACAAATCGTCAGCACCTTCACTGAGATAATTTTCATTTTCCGAGGACGAAGTTGTTTCAGACATATATTCTGCCATCTTTTCTTCTTCTTTTTCTTGAATTGCCTTGGTATTACATCCCTGGTACCATAAATGGTCCACTCCTTGGTCTTCCTCTGTATGTTCTACTTTATGTCACATCATACTGTATTTTTAGGTTCAACAGGTCAGTTCATCGGTGTGTGATGTTACTGTGAAAGGTGAAGGTCACGTACTTCATGCTGCTGCTTTCAGTTGTTAATATTGTTTATTTACAACCTTATTAGGGTTCAAAAATAATGTTAAAAAATGTTATGAGAAAAAAAAAAAAAAAAAAAATGCTATGTTAACTTTTTATTGTTGTTCTTGATATTATTAGGAATGATACAAGGGACACGTCGTGTTTTTTAAGGATATAAGGAACAGATAGAAGGCGTGATTTGTGATGGAAGGCGAAAATAAACACTCGATTAATGAAAATAATGAAGAGGACGCAACAAGTGAAAAAACAGATGTAAAGCAGAATCAGCCAAATATGAAACCAGACGAAGAATTAGAATCTCTTCTGGACAGTGCGTAATATCTAATGTCTCGTCCGTATGAAAAAGGTTTACCCCCCCCCCCCCCCCCCCAATAAAAATAAATAAACCTACATAAAAATAACATGACGATCTCCTCTATGCTTTACTTGATTTCCTTGATTTCTGCTTGCCTTAATTACATATTCACCATGGGTTTATCTGCACTGCCACATGCACAGGGCTGTTCAACCTATTTATATGGTATTTTATGTCCAGTGTAATCAATTGCTGGTGTATTTTTTCATTCGTTATGCATATGACCTGAGATTAAAAGTCAGAGGTAAACCTCAATATTTACACTGATTTTAATTAACTTGACAAACATTTTTTTCATCAATGTGCACAATTTATTGGTAATAATTTACTTGCATTCCTTTTCTGTGAAAAAAATGTGGTTTTGGTACTTCCGTGGTTAGTCAGAGATTCCTCTGTCGTTTAACGGCATTGATAAAGTTGCTGTAGCTGTTCAACGTCAGAGCGTGCTATATACGAAAACCATCGAATTTGCCTCACCAGCCCTAGGATCGGCACATTTCCATGTTTCGTGGCTATCGGATTTTATTTTCTATCAGAAACCCTTATATAAATCGCTTCACCAATCATTTTTCTATTCATTCAAAACCATCTTACCCTCAGAAAGTGGTGTTACACTCCATTACAGCACGATTTTGCCTTAGATCCTATTATTCCGCCATTTGACTTCCATTTTCGAATCTACAAACGTGATCTCGCGATGCTAACTGAATGATAACAGTAACGCATTGCATGATGGGAGCTACTTAATTCAGCGTGCCAAATTATTTTAGCATTATTTGCATACGTAGACAACATTCAAATCACATGGAAGACCATACATTTAAGCGTATTCTACAGGACAAACAGTCCATCTATAGATCAAAGCAGAGCAGAAGGAAATAATACAGAATGTGTTGGAAAGAAAAGATTCAATGGCAGAGTGTTGCCAATGGGCTTCGGAAAGAGCATGTGTTACGTCCCCCTTTTTTGGACAAGGTACTACGTCATTTTTTTTCTTCTTATGGTTATCTGTAATTCACTATTGCTGTTAAAATCATTACCAATCAATATAATCAACTGTATTAAATTTTATGTTAATTGTTCTGTCTTAACAGGCATGTATGATTGGCAATACAAATATTTGTTTGTTTGTTTATATGCAAATCATCTCCCATGATACATTGCGGTAATCGTGGTTTTCTCGTAGTCACGTGACAAATGTTTGAAAAATGGAAGACAAATGGTGGAATCATAGGATCTAAGGCAAAATCGTGCTGTAATGGAGTGTAGCACCACTTTCTGAGGGTAAGATGGTTATGAATGAATAGAAAAATGATTGGTGAAGCGATTTATATAAGGGTTTCTGATAGAAAATAAAATCCGATAGCCACGAAACGTGGAAATGTGCTGACCCAGAGTTGGAGAAGCAAATCCGCTGTTTTCCGTATGTATCACGCTCTGACGTTGAACGGCTACAGCAACTTTATCAATGCCGTTAAACGACAGAGGAATCTCGGACTATTCCGTGGTATGTCTGAAATGTAGAACTTTTACCATTTTGTTTAGAGAGGACAAAAATCCTTATCGGTTTGTAGTTATGTCGTCTGATACATCTATTTGTAATAAATGTCTGATCGGAAGCATACATGTTATTATTTTGTATATGCACTCATCTAGTAGTTACATAAGCCAATGAAAAATTATGGAACAAATTAAGCTCTAGACTTTTGATTTGCATTTTGACAAATGGAACAAACTTCTGACAAATTGGAAATAACGTTGGATCTTCACTGCATACATTTTATGTTATTCATGCCATACAGTCTCAACAATGACAATGTTTTGAAGGAATGACGCATGTTGCCATGACCCTAAATAATGAAATGGATCCTGAAAGAAATTCCTCAAATGCAGTTTAATATTAATTTTTGGACTCAAATAAAATGTTGTTGATTTATTTTACAGGTGCACTGAAAGATTTTGATACAATAAAATCACAGCAGCAATCAACAGTTGGTGGCAGCAGCAGTAATACAACTAAACATGAATCTGTAAGTTTTACTTGACATCGTAGAACTATATATATTTATGTACATCCTTGATGGTGTAATGGGTAGTGTGCTTACCTACAGTCCTACAGCATGCAATATTGTGGGTTTGATCCCAACCAGTTTGTACCTAAAGACTATAGTATTATATTGACATTTTTGGGTTTTCCTTAGCCAAACAGGGATTTTCAGTGTTGTTCAGGGGGAGACACACATATTTTATCTGCAACTCTCATATTGCAGAAGATGTTTCTAAGTTGTGAAGCTTGTGTTTATCATCCAATTGTTTATTAAACAATAAAATATGCTAAAAGTACATGCAACTCTCATATACTACTCAACAGAAAAGCCAACATAACTTCTATTTTATTTTTTTATCACAGTGATTCTGGGTTTCCCCATCGTGAGACAGCGATTTTAAATGTAGTTTTAAAGGAGCACACATGTCTAACCACACAACAGAAGCAAACGAAATATTCACAGATTCTTTAAAGTGTTGCACCTTAGATTTTATTTTTATTCTATTTGGTTTCCCATAGCAGAACATTGGAGTTTTTTCTCATTCAAGTATGCCAGTGAATGAATTTCTGTAACATACGACAATGTCTTCCATGGAGGAGTCACATCTAAGTTAATAATCATTATTGTACAAACTCAAAATTACAGTTGAAACTGATTATATTGAATTTGTTTCATTGGATAGTAAACATACCAATAACAAATTGGCCTATTTATTGTATATGCAGCTTTCAGCTTTATTTATCCTACATGTAGATAGCTCAACTAATTGGATATTTCAAATAAAATCATCAGTCCTTTCTACTTCAACACAATCAAATTCAACCTCATCACAAATCAGGGTTTCTTTGTCCTCTGATGTGTTAGGATGAGGTTGGAAATGAATTATTACTTAAAATACATGATAGAATGTGGAATTTCATCTCAAAGTCATTATTCAAAATTCAATTTCAAATTTTAATGTGAAGTGGGATGTGTATGATCAGTAAGTGTTGTTTGAATTTTTTCTACACTAATTCTGGGATTTGCAATGATTTTGACACCAATAGTGAGTACAGAAAAATATACTATGTAATCTGCACAATAAAGTTTTTTTACATACAAACACAAAGATGACATTTGATAGAATTTTGGGAAAAAATAAAATACCCAAGTAGTTTTCAATATAATTTTAAACATCCAGCAAAATATTTACAGCCCTAGGCTTCAGTCTGATAAATCATGAAGACTGCCACTAGTCACATTAGCACTGAACTTGCATCATAAAGGAGTAAGTCCTAAGAGCAATGACTGGTTGGCTCAGAGTCAACAAAATACATGTGAATGTCCGAGTGGAGCAATCATATTTCAATATTTGTAACCAAGCTAATTATCAGAAGAAAAATGTCTATCATCAATGTTTAATGAAAACAAATCAAGAACTTATCATCAAATGAATAATTTAGGGTCAAAGATAAAACATTGATTACTTTTTACATGTCAGAAAGACAAAAATAATGGTCAATATATTGTTTACCCTTACTCAAATACATGTACATAATTCTTATAATTGTAATTAAAAATGTAGATTTCAAAAAAAGAAAAAAAGTAGGCACATTATAGCCACCACTAAATTTCTGATTTTGTCTCTACCCAATTCCTCATATCTTTACAGTGGCAGTCAAAAGTTGTTTTCCCATTCCTCCCCCATTTCTGTTCAATTTTTTTCTATGTTGAACTTTATTTATGATGATGTGTATTAAAGGAAGAAGCGAAACCTCAAGGATCTGGAGATTCTGTATCAGACATGTTTGCTGAGGAATTCTCTGATGAAATGGCCAAACAGTTTGAAGATGCAATGAAAAATATGGTTGGTGATGATCCAGCTTTAGTTGAACAGATAGAAAAATTAGCTTCGGCTGCTGGCAATGCTGGTATGTTGTATTTAAAAATTAGCATCAGCTGTTGGCAATGCTGGTATGTTATATTTAAAAATTAGCATCAGCTGCTGGCAATGCTGGTATGTTGTATTTAAAAATTAGCTTTGGCTGCTGGCAATGCTGGTATGTTGTATTTAAAAATTAGCATCAGCTGCTGGCAATGCTGGTATGTTGTATTTAAAAATTAGCATCAGCTGCTGGCAATGCTGGTATGTTGTATTTAAAAATTAGCTTTGGCTGCTGGCAATGCTGGTATGTTGTATTTAAAAATTAGCATCAGCTGCTGGTATGTTGTATTTAAAAATTAGCATCAGCTGCTGGCAATGCTGGTATGTTGTATTTACTGGACAGATGAAAAGAAAGTTTTAAACAGTGATGGTCAACTATTCCAACAGTAACATGGATAAAGCGAACACTCACCTCTTGCCTTCACTCAATGAACAAACACACACACACACACACAAACACACATAACCACGACAGATATGACATTCGAAATCCAGGTCATATCTTAAGACAGGCACAAAAGTGTAGCAGGTTGTGATGTCATAGGTCTGTTGTCATGGGTTGGTTTTCAAGTTTACCATCAATTTATTAAATATGATGGTACAAGTTAGATTGTGTTTCTGTATGAGACATGATAACAAAATTAAGATTTATTGTCAACATATTTTATTGTTTCTAACTGATATACATGGCAATACAAATATACAATTATAATATATAGCAATTGGATTAAAAAACAAGCATGGTTGCTTATATTAATCTCTTTCCATTATTCCAAACCAAAATAAGGTTTTGATTTTATGAATTACCGGTCATTTTTATTGGTTATGCATAAATATGATAACACATTAGATTAGGATTATAGGATGATGGTAGTTTACAAACCACTTTCAACAAATTTTCAGTTATATCATGGTTGGAGAAAATATGTGGATGTTTCGTAAGTCTCTGATAAATTTTATTTTACATAAGTCTGTATCAAGTACAGGTCATAACAGACAGGAGTCAAATTCACCAACTGTAGTAATGATAGGCACTAAAAGGAAGATGTAAATTTATAAGATTGTGGCCACAAAGGCAGGGCTTTCAATATTTTTTAAGTGTACATTGTACCAGTACTTCACTATTAACAGGCAGTACTTTTTTATTAAAATTTGAATAATTTTCATGAATATCTTATACAACACTCTTTAAAATCAGGAGGTACCCTAGACCATTTTAGGTGGGTAAAAGTATCTGGTACCCCCCCTTATTGAAAGGCCTACAAAGGGCCCTGATAATGCATACAGTTATATGTGACTTCTTAGAAAAGGATAGCTTACTGAAGTAACCTTATTACAAACACATGAATTACTGTACTACTTCAGCTTGTCTTATTTTTGATTGGGGGATTTTTGCACTACTTGAGCTAAACCTATTACAAACAGGGGAATTTCTATACACCATACCAATATTCTGTATTACATCCATTTATATTGTTGTTTCACAGCTATTTATTTTTCCATTTAAAAAGGTGATTCATTAGAAGCACAACAGGAATTTGCTAAATCTTTAGCACAGACCATGTCAAGTCTTGAGGAGAATTCTGAAGATTTACAGGTAAAACACAGTCTTCACCCTAACCCACTTGCCCAAAGCCCGGTAAAAGTAAAACTGGATTTGGACAAGTAAACATTATGAAATTTGTTTGAATGAATAGAACATTTTTCTGAATTTGGCTTTCGGGCAAGTAGCTACAAAAAAATAAAGGCAAAGACTAGATTTAACCTCTAAGAAATTTAATGAAAATCTTGCTGACCCGAACCAACAGTCATGTGAGCTATCTCTGACGTGGTTGTTGTCATTTTGCACTGTGTCTGCAGGAGTGTCATTGTTTCTCTTTCTGTTAACATTCCACATTGCAATCTTTTTGAACATTTTTATACATTTCATGTATTTCAAATCAGTATTCAATCACTATAAAAGTAAGTTTTGGTACATTTCTAACATCAGGTAAAGCACAATTATTATTTCTCAGCGGTATCTTCAGGTATTCTGTCTGTGTGAAATAACAAACCTGGTCGTCAGTAAATAGCTGCAAAATGGTCAAAAATGAAGTAAAGTAAACATTCAGAATTTAGGTTTCTACGAAAATCATTTTTAAAATTTTAAGTCTCTAATCTTTGTATAATGTATAATGTATTTACACCCAGCAAATTTCTAATATATCTAACCCTGTAAAGCTTTATATTGAGTGGACCCTCATGTGTTGGATACTAATTATAATATCTTAGGGTCTAGGACAAAAGCCCGCCGGACAAAATCTTTCCTCCAGGAGGCTTTTGTCCTGTTCCCAATATTTTATGCTAATTTAGATTAAAATGTGCTTTGACATTGTTTTTGTAGGGTCAAATGTCAGAGGATGATCTGATGAAAGCATTTACAAGTATGGGTATAGAAGATGGACAAGATGGCTTTATGCCTATGATGCAAGGAATGATGAAATCTTTATTATCAAAAGACATTTTATATCCTTCTTTGAAAGAATTGTCACAAAAAGTGAGTTTCTGTGATTCATTGTAATAATGCAGTACTATGATCAACTTATTATACCCCAAAAAATTGTGTTGTATAGATGCAGGGTTAAGGTTATGGTGTGTAATGTCACTTACAACAATATTTCAGTTATATTGTGGCTGTCAGTTTTATTGGTGGAGGAAACCAGTGTACCTGGAGAAATCCACTGACTTGCCACAAGTCACTGACAAACTTGATCCCCTAATATTGTATCGAGTACACCTCGTCTTAAGCGGGATTCAAACTCATAACTTTAGTGGTGATAGGCACTGATGGAACAGGTAGTTGTAAATCCAACTACCATGCTATCATGAACTTAATGGCCCCTTATATAGATGCACATTTTGAAAATGAAAAACTTTGGAAATGAAAATCTTCATTATACAGTAAAACTTGTCTAAATTGATCCTCTGCTACAGTAAAACTTGTCTAAATTGATCCTCTGCCAGACTAACCTTTTTGTTTTGAATAGACAGGTGTTCAGTTTATACATGTTGAATTAACCAATATTTCCTACATTGCCATTGGGACTTAAGGTTTGGTTTACAGGATTCCGGTTTATTCAAGGTTCGGTTTAAGGTTCGGTTTACAGGATTCCGGTTTATTCAAGGTTCGGTTTACACAGGTTTCACTGTAGCTAAGAAAACAAAGCACAAAATAACCAAAGCATGTTAGACTTAGGACAACCCCTAACACTGAGTCCAAAATTTTATAGAATTCAATATTTTTAAAGACTGCACATTAAATGACAAATGTCAGTAAATAACAAAGTGCATTTCTTTTGATTTAATTTTGTGCTATAAATAACTCTGTAGTCTGTATACCACAAAGAAATATGCAAAATAAACTTAAGATCATCTCCAGATACATGTAAAATTTATATAATATAGTTCTGTTCATAATGAAAAAAAACTAAATTCAGTAATTTCGAAAATCCTAAATTGTATTTTCACAAAGGGAAGGAAATTTTTGGTCAAATATTGCAAATTCAAGATTAAAAAAATATTTAATTTTTGAAAATAGCAAAAGGACATTTAACCACATAATGTTTATTTAAAGACAATAATAAATAAATCTATGCAATGGGTTTAAAATCCCAAAAATTGTTTTTGAAATTTGTTATACAATTTCAGTATTTTTTTGTTTCGTTTGCAAAAAACATGTAATGCATAAAAGCAGAACTTACAAATCTTATGATTTTTCATTTTACAGTATCCCCATTGGTTAGATAAGAATAGAGATAAAACAGATAAAGTACAATTAGAGAAGTATTTACAACAACAGACAATTGTAGGAGAAATTTGTAAAGAATTTGAATCTGAGCTGTCTCACGACTCGGAGGATAGGAAGAAATTAAGATTTGAGAGAATAGTTGATTTAATGCAACAGGTAACTAGTATTAGAGAGAAAAAAAATGACATGATGGTGGATAAATTTTATTTGCATATTATTTTACCTGACACAAAGGATGTGTAATTAGGCAAAAAAAAACCTGTGTTTCCACTAACATTCTTGAAAAAATAGGATAGGAAGATAGGCAAAATTCATTATTTTTAAGTTTTACTTAGCTTATACAGGACAATGATCTGACTTTTGCAGTTCTTGTCCAAAAATGGCACTAAAAACTTTAGTGTAGGCACTGATAATTAGTAGGGCCGATGGGGTTAGTGTAACATTTCTTGTCCAAAAATGGCACTAAAAACTTTAGTGTAGGCACTGATAATTAGTAGGGCCAATGGAGTTAGCATAACAGTTCTTGTCCAAAAATGGCACTAAAAACTTTAGTGTAGGCACTGATAATTAGTAGGGCCGATGGGATTAGCGTAACAGTTCTTGTCCAAAAATGGCACTAAAAAGTTTAGGGTAGGCACTGATAATTAGTAGGGCCGATGGGGTTAGCGTAACAGTTCTTGTCCAAAAATGTCACTAAAAACTTTAGGGTTGGCACTGATAATTAGTAGGGCTGATGGGGTTAGCATAAATACAGGTATTTTTTGGGCATTATAGCTTTGCCCTTTAATACCTAGAAATTATAAATTAAAGATGGCCTACACAATGGAACATTGTTTAACATACAACTGATTGTGATTGACAATTGTACAGTCAAACCTAGTTTCAGAGTTGAAGGGAACAGTGATGATATATTTGGGATGAAGTATGATTATGAGCATGGTTTTAGTGAAGAATTAAACCAGTTTATAACACGAAAGATAAATGGTACATGTACATGTATTAGAATGCAAGTAGTGATGGATCGTCAAAATACTACTATATTATCATCAAATTTTACTCATTTATTTTATTTTCTATAGATGCAAGATCTAGGACAACCTCCTAAAGAAATTGTTGGAGATATGGTATGTTATATTTTTGAGAGATTTAATTACATTACAATGTATAAGATGCATTTTTGATCATTTGTCTTACTTGGAAAAATCAATTTTTTTCCAAAATGCATTTTATGCTAATTAATTGGTATCTAGGCTAAATGATACCCCCTCAAGCCAAAAGTTTACCAAGACAAATGTACAAATCAAATTCTGATGATACATGTACCTCCTAAAACTAAAAATTCACCATGACGGAGGTAACAATCTAATGATGGTCACATAAACTTGATGTACCAATGAATTTTCATTAATTATATATAATTTGATTTGTTTTCTAACATAATAACTTTTGTAAATATGTAGTCTGACAGTGAAAGTAAATAGTTTTTGAGAACAAACATTTTTATTTTACAAACAAGTAAAACATTTAATTATTTTTATTATTTTTTAAAAATTATTATGTTTTCATTACAGGCACCTGGCTTAGACTTTGATGAAAACGGTTTACCTAAAATACCAGGTACACCACAGGGCTGTAGTGTTATGTGATCATTTATCAGAAATCATCTGTCATGTGATTACTGAGACTGAGAGTCTGGTTACAGCTGTGATAAAGATCATGAGATACCTAATGTCAAGTTTTTAAAAACCATACAACAGTGATTTGGTCGAGAGATGGAATTCTTTGTGATATTGTAAAATTGACCAAGTATTGAGAAATATTCTAAGAATACCTCAAGAAAATAAGAATTTCTCCTCTGCTTAAGTAATTTGATCATCACATGGAGAGTATGTACATGTAGTACATGACTTGTTGCTATCAAATATATTTTATACTTGACTAAGAACAGTTGAAATTTTGAGGCATTTGAATCATATCTAACTCTTTCAGCAATACTACAATGAACATCCACAGATTAGTGTACATTTCATTGATTCTACAATAATTACTTTGTCTATTTTAACAGGAATCCTTGCTTACCAGACCAAAATTGCCTTTGATCTATTGTCATTACTTTATTTCTGTCATGATCTTCTATATGTAAATTCTTTGCATTGCAAACACCTTCAAATCCATTTGGCAACAGGTATCAAAACTTGGTATGAATGTTGATTGAATGGCTTTCTGCAATATTTCTGTTTTAGTGCAAATTTAACATTAAGCTGCTTTCTGATTGACAGAATTTATAAGATTTTCTTTTATTTGTTGATCAGAAATCCATGATTGTCACCCAAACACAACATACTTTTAAATATATGATCCATGGGAAAATATATAAGAAACTTCTTCTTGGAAACTACAAGCTTAATGACTACTATAGTATATTAAATGATCTTTAGATAGATAGTCCTTGTAAAAGTTTAATGTTTTTGTGTGAATTTGAAATCCAAGATGACTGTCAGCCTATGCCATATTAAATATGATAGACCCCAATTGGTTAGGGTGAAGGTTAAGATTATTTATGTTTATCACCACTGCTATGATAAAGTGATGGTCAGGACAGTGGTTGACATTTGACCCTACTGGAAAATTATTTTTTTGAGAATCTTTGAAATTGTATGAACTAAAACTGTACACAAATGATCATTAACTGGTTTTTTCAATGTCTCTGTTTTTGTAATCATATTAAAATCACATCTCTAATCCAATAAATAAATAGACAGATGTTTGTTGAATCATTTCTAAATTTATCTGCCGATCTGTATTGGATCATGTCAGAGGTCAAATTTCAAGCATACAATCAGAGGCAAGCCTACAAAATCTTGAGGCATTGAACAGTAAAGCATTTTTTGAAAATTTCCAAATGTGAATGAAGGGTTACCAGATACAGAATGTCACTGGCTATAAGCATGGTCAGTGGATTCAACAGACATCTAATTATAATTCCATTGATCAAGATTGTATTTTGAGTAAGCTTTTAGATATTAGAATTCTTGTTTATGTCATGTTTGCACAAATTTAAGTAGTTCTACACCAGGAAATTTATTTATGGAGACAGAGAATATTTTTCTTTAATCTTAAGAAATTATATCCAGATGATTGTTTGATGCATATTTTTATTTGATGAACATTTTGTATGCTTGAAATGATTGTTATCCTTTTATCCTAAAAACAAAGGAAAATGTTGAATGATTTAATTAATTTTTATTCTTGGTGTACAGTAATTATTTTTTTATAGGGGACCATTGTGGTCGTGATCGTATGATAGTTGGATTTATAACTACCTAAGCAATCAGTGCCTATCACCACTGAAGTTGTGAGTTCCAATCCTGCTCATGGCGAGGTTTACGTAATACAACATTTCCCCCACCAATAAACCTGACTGCCACAATATAGCTGAAATATTGTTTAAAGTGGTGTTGAACACCATAACCCCAACCCTAACTCCCCCCTTTTTTATTGATGCAAGTGTACTTTAGTGTATTTTATGATTTGTTATGCACTAGTGTTCAATGAATGTGTGCGACTTCTGTGGTTTATTTGATGATTTAATGAGAGTTATGTTTGGGAAAATTTTTCACAAATTAATGATGATTTAAAAAATTTTGTGAATGACTTTACATTGTATGACAGGTATGATAAATGTTTGTGAGTGTTATGCATCTTTTATAATTTATAATTGTTCTAAATTATAAAATACATTAAGTCAATGACATACTCTGAAAAGAAATCTGGTTTGTATTTCTTATGTTGCCATACTGAAACGAAAATGGATTTGTTGTTGCAAATTTTCATTATTAACAAAAATGAATTGTTGTTTTGTCCTACAAATAAGATGGAAAAAAAATACCACACTGTTAAAAAGTTCCAAAATTCAATAGAAAAATAGTAGAAAGACACCTTCGAGAGGCAATACTTTTTCCACTGGTAGAATTGGCTTTAAAACACTTGAAAATTGTTCATATACAAATAGACCAAAACTCAAAGTTGAAATGTAGATATTGACATAATCTATATATAGTATTTCATTATAATGTCTATAACTATGATAAAGCTCAGGGACCATCGTGGTCGTGGTCGTATGGTAGTTGGATTAACCATCTACCTATGTAATCAGTGTCTATCACACCTAAAGTTACGAGTTTGATTCCTGTTTGGATATACTCCATACAAGATTATGTGAAAAAAATTGTCTGACTTGTTACAGGTCTGTAGTTTTCTTGTCTGACTTGTTACAGGTCTGTAGTTTTCTTGTCTGACTTGTTACAAGTCTGTAGTTTTCTTGTCTGACTTGTTGCAAGTCTGTAGTTTTCTTGTCTGACTTGCTACAGGTCTGTAGTTTTCTTGTCTGACTTGTTACAGGTCTGTAGTTTTCTTGTCTGACTTGTTACAGGTTTGTAGTTTTCTTGTCTGACTTGTTACAGGTCTGTAGTTTTCTTGTCTGACTTGTTACAGGTTTGTAGTTTTCTTGTCTGACTTGTTACAGGTCTGTAGTTTTCTTGTCTGACTTGTTACAAGTCTGTAGTTTTCTTGTCTGACTTGTTACAGGTCTGTAGTTTTCTTGTCTGACTTGTTACAAGTCTGTAGTTTTCTTGTCTGACTTGTTACAAGTCTGTAGTTTTCTTGTTTGACTTGTTACAGGTCTGTAGTTTTCTTGTCTGACTTGTTACAGGTCTGTAGTTTTCTTGTCTGACTTGTTACAGGTCTGTAGTTTTCTTGTCTGACTTGTTACAGGTCTGTAGTTTTCTTGTCTGACTTGTTACAGGTCTGTAGTTTTCTTGTCTGACTTGTTACAGGTCTGTAGATTTATTGTCTGACTTGTTACAAGTCTGTAGTTTTCTTGTCTGACTTGTTACAAGTCTGTAGTTTTCTTGTCTGACTTGTTACAAGTCTGTAGTTTTCTTGTCTGACTAGTTACAAGTCTGTAGTTTTCTTGTCTGACTGGTTACAGGTCTGTAGTTTTCTTGTCTGACTTGTTACAGGTCTGTAGTTTTCTTGTCTGACTTGTTACAGGTCTGTAGTTTTCTTGTCTGACTTGTTACAGGTCTGTAGTTTTCTTGTCTGACTTGTTACAGGTCTGTAGTTTTCTTGTCTGACTTGTTACAAGTCTGTAGTTTTCTTGTCTGACTTGTTACAAGTCTGTAGTTTTCTTGTCTGACTTGTTACAGGTCTGTAGTTTTCTTGTCTGACTTGTTACAAGTCTGTAGTTTTCTTGTCTGACTTGTTACAGGTCTGTAGTTTTCTTGTCTGACTTGTTACAGGTCTGTAGTTTTCTTGTTTGACTTGTTACAGGTCCGTAGTTTTCTTGGGTATACTGGTTTCCTATACCAATAAAAATGACTGCCACAATATGAATGAAATATGGTTGAAAGTGGCCAAGCAAACAATTAATACATGTATAACATTTCATTTCAATATCAATAATCATAGGAAAAATCAGGGGCCACCATGTCATGATGATATGGTAGTTGTTCTTACATTTGTTTGTATAATAAGTGCTTATCACTACTAAAATTACGAATTTAATTGTCCCATCCATGCTAAGATGTACTCGTACAAGGCTATGAGTTACGAATTTAATTGTCCCATCCATGCTAAGATGTACTCATACAAGGCTATGAGTTACGAATTTAATTGTCCCACCCATGTTATAAAGATGTACTCATACAAGGCTATGAGTTACGAATTTAATTGTCCCTCCACGCTAAGATGTACTCATACAAGGCTATGAGTTACGAATTTAATTGTCCCATCCATGCTAAGATGTACTCATACAAGGCTATGAGTTACGAATTTAATTGTCCCACCCATGCTAAGATGTACTCATACAAGGCTATGAGTTACGAATTTAATTGTCCCATCCATGCTAAGATGTACTCATACAAGGCTATGAGTTACGAATTTAATTGTCCGACCCATGCTATAAAGATGTACTCATGCAAGGCTATGAGTTACGAATTTAATTGTCCCACCCATGCTAAGATGTACTCATACAAGGCTATGAGTTACGAATTTAATTGTCCCATCCATGCTAAGATGTACTCATACAAGGCTATGAGTTACGAATTTAATTGTCCCACCCATGCTATAAATATGTACTCATACAAGGCTATGAGTTACGAATTTAATTGTCCCACCCATGCTATAAAGATGTACTCGTACAAGGCTACGAGTTACGAATTTAATTGTCCCTCCATGCTATAAAGATGTACTCATACAAGGCTACGAGTTACGAATTTAATTGTCCCACCCATGCTATAAAGATGTACTCATACAAGGCTATGAGTTACGAATTTAATTGTCCCACCCATGCTATAAAGATGTACTCATACAAGGCTACGAGTTACGAATTTAATTGTCCCACCCATGCTATAAAGATGTACTCGTACAAGGCTATGAGTTACGAATTTAATTGTCCCTCCATGCTATAAAGATGTACTCATACAAGGCTATGAGTTACGAATTTAATTGTCCCACCCATGCTATAAAGATGTACTCATACAAGGCTATGAGTTACAAATTTAATTGTCCCACCCATGCTAAGATGTATTCATACAAGGCTATGAGTTACAAATTTAATTGTCCCACCCATGCTAAGATGTACTCATACAAGGCTATGAGTTACGAATTTAATTGTCCCACCCATGCTATAAAGATGTACTCATACAAGGCTATGAGTTACGAATTTAATTGTCCCACCCAGTCTATAAAGATGTACTCATACAAGGCTATGAGTTACGAATTTAATTGTCCCACCCATGCTATAAAGATGTACTCATACAAGGCTCTGAGTTACGAATTTAATTGTCCCTCCATGCTAAGATGTACATATACAAGGCTATGTGAAAAAATTTATTAGCGATTTCTTACAGGTCATTGGTTTTCTCAATGTATTCTGTTTCCAACATTAATAAAAAATGACAGCCACACTGAAAGAAATTTGGTTGAAAGCAATGTAAAACAACACCATTAACCCTAGAAATTTGGTTGAAAGCAATGTAAAAACAACACCATTAACCCTAGAAATTTGGTTGAAAGCAATGTAAAAACAACACCATTAACCCTAGAAATTTGGTTGAAAGCAATGTAAAAACAACACCATTAACCCTAGAAATTTGGTTGAAAGCAATGTAAAAACAACACCATTAACCCTAGAAATTTGGTTGAAAGCAATGTAAAAACAACACCATTAACTGGAGGTCACGAGTTCGAATCTCGTTGGAGCCTTTTTCACAACGTCTCAATGTTCACTCTATTTTGACCAGCATCTAGAGGCTCAGCTGTCGAATTTGTCTGATATGCTCATTCATAATTATATTACACACGGAAAATGGTCGGTGGAGGAATTTTTCATTTGATCAGTCTTGAGCATCAATTTTATTCGCACATGTCTGTGGATGAAGTGTCATGCTGACTTCTTTTTCTTCAGAATGGAAAAGGCCAAACCAGCAAACCGTGGGCGCACAGTGTGTATCCATCAACACCAGAAGATATTAAAACAGTCATTAGAAGCGAGGAAATGAGTTCTTGTCTACATGCAACTGATTTTAGATTATACAATGCATCTTTTCTACGTTTAAATGCACATTTGCTGTCGTTATTTTTTTTCTTTTTTTATATAATTGTTTGCATCGTATGCATTGCTTCACTCCAGTTGGATTTCTATTTAGCAAATACAAAAAGTTATAGTATTTAACCATTTTGCAAACTCGTTTTAACACATAGTCTCTCCAGGCATGGCATAGATTCAACTATCCGACCATGCAAGTTACACCTTACTTTGAATATCAAACATGTGTCACTTTGCTCATTCTGGTCCGATCGAAGTACTTCAAAGGAACGAGCAGACACATTTCCTCGACAACTATTAAATATAAATAGATAACATCATGAGAAACGAATTGCATTAAATAATAAAAACGACTGCTTAATCACTTAGCGAAGCGCTTAAAGTCTTGGAAACTACAAGACGTGAATGGCCGAAATGTTGGTTGACGAAATGAATATGGCCATCCATGGCCATGGGTTAATTGATTTCTTCTGGGTACGTGCACATGTTGTATATATAATATGACCAGATAAATCAATAATGATGTACTGTTTATTCATGTAAGGTACGAAGAGGATATTTCCCATTAGTGATAAGTGCTCAATTCAGCCACACTAAAGTACTTCCAGTATCAAATCAGTAAATTAGTATTTTTCTGCCAAAGCGAAAGTTAGCGTTTTGCCAGTTTATATCTCAGAGATAAATATATTAAATTCACGAAACCCAACAACACGGCTCCATAGCTCAGTTGGTTAGAGCGCCAGTCTAGTAAACTGGAGGTCACGAGTTCGAATCTCGTTGGAGCCTTTTTCACAAAATTTCAATTTTTAACCTTTCTTTTGACCGTCTCAACGAATAAACCAACGTTTCATGTTGATGCATTACACCGAAATCTGGTATATTTCTTATGGCATTTTATTAGTCTTTGCGAATGGTTTGTTATGTCGTCGGTTTTACTCTACTGTATATGCAAGTCCATAGGAAAACATTCACCACAAATGGCACGTTTGTATTCTATTTATTGCTACTAGACTCGATCCTATGGCCACACCTATGGCTAAAGTACTTTGTTAACGTTCGAAATCAATCAAACAATCTAGATGACAATAGATATTTGCCGCCAGGCTTAAAAGGAGTAAATTCGCAAAAATAAACAAGGCGGCTCCATAGCTCAGTTGGTTAGAGCGCCAGTCTAGTAAACTGGAGGTCACGAGTTCGAATCTCGTTGGAGCCTTTTTCACAACGTCTCAATGTTCACTCTATTTTGACCAGCATCTAGAGGCTCAGCTGTCGAATTTGTCTGATATGCTCATTCATAATTATATTACACACGGAAAATGGTCGGTGGAGGAATTTTTCATTTGATCAGTCTTGAGCATCAATTTTATTCGCACATGTCTGTGGATGAAGTGTCATGCTGACTTCTTTTTCTTCAGAATGGAAAAGGCCAAACCAGCAAACCGTGGGCGCACAGTGTGTATCCATCAACACCAGAAGATATTAAAACAGTCATTAGAAGCGAGGAAATGAGTTCTTGTCTACATGCAACTGATTTTAGATTATACAATGCATCTTTTCTACGTTTAAATGCACATTTGCTGTCGTTATTTTTTTTCTTTTTTTATATAATTGTTTGCATCGTATGCATTGCTTCACTCCAGTTGGATTTCTATTTAGCAAATACAAAAAGTTATAGTATTTAACCATTTTGCAAACTCGTTTTAACACATAGTCTCTCCAGGCATGGCATAGATTCAACTATCCGACCATGCAAGTTACACCTTACTTTGAATATCAAACATGTGTCACTTTGCTCATTCTGGTCCGATCGAAGTACTTCAAAGGAACGAGCAGACACATTTCCTCGACAACTATTAAATATAAATAGATAACATCATGAGAAACGAATTGCATTAAATAATAAAAACGACTGCTTAATCACTTAGCGAAGCGCTTAAAGTCTTGGAAACTACAAGACGTGAATGGCCGAAATGTTGGTTGACGAAATGAATATGGCCATCCATGGCCATGGGTTAATTGATTTCTTCTGGGTACGTGCACATGTTGTATATATAATATGACCAGATAAATCAATAATGATGTACTGTTTATTCATGTAAGGTACGAAGAGGATATTTCCCATTAGTGATAAGTGCTCAATTCAGCCACACTAAAGTACTTCCAGTATCAAATCAGTAAATTAGTATTTTTCTGCCAAAGCGAAAGTTAGCGTTTTGCCAGTTTATATCTCAGAGATAAATATATTAAATTCACGAAACCCAACAACACGGCTCCATAGCTCAGTTGGTTAGAGCGCCAGTCTAGTAAACTGGAGGTCACGAGTTCGAATCTCGTTGGAGCCTTTTTCACAAAATTTCAATTTTTAACCTTTCTTTTGACCGTCTCAACGAATAAACCAACGTTTCATGTTGATGCATTACACCGAAATCTGGTATATTTCTTATGGCATTTTATTAGTCTTTGCGAATGGTTTGTTATGTCGTCGGTTTTACTCTACTGTATATGCAAGTCCATAGGAAAACATTCACCACAAATGGCACGTTTGTATTCTATTTATTGCTACTAGACTCGATCCTATGGCCACACCTATGGCTAAAGTACTTTGTTAACGTTCGAAATCAATCAAACAATCTAGATGACAATAGATATTTGCCGCCAGGCTTAAAAGGAGTAAATTCGCAAAAATAAACAAGGCGGCTCCATAGCTCAGTTGGTTAGAGCGCCAGTCTAGTAAACTGGAGGTCACGAGTTCGAATCTCGTTGGAGCCTTTTTCACAACGTCTCAATGTTCACTCTATTTTGACCAGCATCTAGAGGCTCAGCTGTCGAATTTGTCTGATATGCTCATTCATAATTATATTACACACGGAAAATGGTCGGTGGAGGAATTTTTCATTTGATCAGTCTTGAGCATCAATTTTATTCGCACATGTCTGTGGATGAAGTGTCATGCTGACTTCTTTTTCTTCAGAATGGAAAAGGCCAAACCAGCAAACCGTGGGCGCACAGTGTGTATCCATCAACACCAGAAGATATTAAAACAGTCATTAGAAGCGAGGAAATGAGTTCTTGTCTACATGCAACTGATTTTAGATTATACAATGCATCTTTTCTACGTTTAAATGCACATTTGCTGTCGTTATTTTTTTTCTTTTTTTATATAATTGTTTGCATCGTATGCATTGCTTCACTCCAGTTGGATTTCTATTTAGCAAATACAAAAAGTTATAGTATTTAACCATTTTGCAAACTCGTTTTAACACATAGTCTCTCCAGGCATGGCATAGATTCAACTATCCGACCATGCAAGTTACACCTTACTTTGAATATCAAACATGTGTCACTTTGCTCATTCTGGTCCGATCGAAGTACTTCAAAGGAACGAGCAGACACATTTCCTCGACAACTATTAAATATAAATAGATAACATCATGAGAAACGAATTGCATTAAATAATAAAAACGACTGCTTAATCACTTAGCGAAGCGCTTAAAGTCTTGGAAACTACAAGACGTGAATGGCCGAAATGTTGGTTGACGAAATGAATATGGCCATCCATGGCCATGGGTTAATTGATTTCTTCTGGGTACGTGCACATGTTGTATATATAATATGACCAGATAAATCAATAATGATGTACTGTTTATTCATGTAAGGTACGAAGAGGATATTTCCCATTAGTGATAAGTGCTCAATTCAGCCACACTAAAGTACTTCCAGTATCAAATCAGTAAATTAGTATTTTTCTGCCAAAGCGAAAGTTAGCGTTTTGCCAGTTTATATCTCAGAGATAAATATATTAAATTCACGAAACCCAACAACACGGCTCCATAGCTCAGTTGGTTAGAGCGCCAGTCTAGTAAACTGGAGGTCACGAGTTCGAATCTCGTTGGAGCCTTTTTCACAAAATTTCAATTTTTAACCTTTCTTTTGACCGTCTCAACGAATAAACCAACGTTTCATGTTGATGCATTACACCGAAATCTGGTATATTTCTTATGGCATTTTATTAGTCTTTGCGAATGGTTTGTTATGTCGTCGGTTTTACTCTACTGTATATGCAAGTCCATAGGAAAACATTCACCACAAATGGCACGTTTGTATTCTATTTATTGCTACTAGACTCGATCCTATGGCCACACCTATGGCTAAAGTACTTTGTTAACGTTCGAAATCAATCAAACAATCTAGATGACAATAGATATTTGCCGCCAGGCTTAAAAGGAGTAAATTCGCAAAAATAAACAAGGCGGCTCCATAGCTCAGTTGGTTAGAGCGCCAGTCTAGTAAACTGGAGGTCACGAGTTCGAATCTCGTTGGAGCCTTTTTCACAACGTCTCAATGTTCACTCTATTTTGACCAGCATCTAGAGGCTCAGCTGTCGAATTTGTCTGATATGCTCATTCATAATTATATTACACACGGAAAATGGTCGGTGGAGGAATTTTTCATTTGATCAGTCTTGAGCATCAATTTTATTCGCACATGTCTGTGGATGAAGTGTCATGCTGACTTCTTTTTCTTCAGAATGGAAAAGGCCAAACCAGCAAACCGTGGGCGCACAGTGTGTATCCATCAACACCAGAAGATATTAAAACAGTCATTAGAAGCGAGGAAATGAGTTCTTGTCTACATGCAACTGATTTTAGATTATACAATGCATCTTTTCTACGTTTAAATGCACATTTGCTGTCGTTATTTTTTTTCTTTTTTTATATAATTGTTTGCATCGTATGCATTGCTTCACTCCAGTTGGATTTCTATTTAGCAAATACAAAAAGTTATAGTATTTAACCATTTTGCAAACTCGTTTTAACACATAGTCTCTCCAGGCATGGCATAGATTCAACTATCCGACCATGCAAGTTACACCTTACTTTGAATATCAAACATGTGTCACTTTGCTCATTCTGGTCCGATCGAAGTACTTCAAAGGAACGAGCAGACACATTTCCTCGACAACTATTAAATATAAATAGATAACATCATGAGAAACGAATTGCATTAAATAATAAAAACGACTGCTTAATCACTTAGCGAAGCGCTTAAAGTCTTGGAAACTACAAGACGTGAATGGCCGAAATGTTGGTTGACGAAATGAATATGGCCATCCATGGCCATGGGTTAATTGATTTCTTCTGGGTACGTGCACATGTTGTATATATAATATGACCAGATAAATCAATAATGATGTACTGTTTATTCATGTAAGGTACGAAGAGGATATTTCCCATTAGTGATAAGTGCTCAATTCAGCCACACTAAAGTACTTCCAGTATCAAATCAGTAAATTAGTATTTTTCTGCCAAAGCGAAAGTTAGCGTTTTGCCAGTTTATATCTCAGAGATAAATATATTAAATTCACGAAACCCAACAACACGGCTCCATAGCTCAGTTGGTTAGAGCGCCAGTCTAGTAAACTGGAGGTCACGAGTTCGAATCTCGTTGGAGCCTTTTTCACAAAATTTCAATTTTTAACCTTTCTTTTGACCGTCTCAACGAATAAACCAACGTTTCATGTTGATGCATTACACCGAAATCTGGTATATTTCTTATGGCATTTTATTAGTCTTTGCGAATGGTTTGTTATGTCGTCGGTTTTACTCTACTGTATATGCAAGTCCATAGGAAAACATTCACCACAAATGGCACGTTTGTATTCTATTTATTGCTACTAGACTCGATCCTATGGCCACACCTATGGCTAAAGTACTTTGTTAACGTTCGAAATCAATCAAACAATCTAGATGACAATAGATATTTGCCGCCAGGCTTAAAAGGAGTAAATTCGCAAAAATAAACAAGGCGGCTCCATAGCTCAGTTGGTTAGAGCGCCAGTCTAGTAAACTGGAGGTCACGAGTTCGAATCTCGTTGGAGCCTTTTTCACAACGTCTCAATGTTCACTCTATTTTGACCAGCATCTAGAGGCTCAGCTGTCGAATTTGTCTGATATGCTCATTCATAATTATATTACACACGGAAAATGGTCGGTGGAGGAATTTTTCATTTGATCAGTCTTGAGCATCAATTTTATTCGCACATGTCTGTGGATGAAGTGTCATGCTGACTTCTTTTTCTTCAGAATGGAAAAGGCCAAACCAGCAAACCGTGGGCGCACAGTGTGTATCCATCAACACCAGAAGATATTAAAACAGTCATTAGAAGCGAGGAAATGAGTTCTTGTCTACATGCAACTGATTTTAGATTATACAATGCATCTTTTCTACGTTTAAATGCACATTTGCTGTCGTTATTTTTTTTCTTTTTTTATATAATTGTTTGCATCGTATGCATTGCTTCACTCCAGTTGGATTTCTATTTAGCAAATACAAAAAGTTATAGTATTTAACCATTTTGCAAACTCGTTTTAACACATAGTCTCTCCAGGCATGGCATAGATTCAACTATCCGACCATGCAAGTTACACCTTACTTTGAATATCAAACATGTGTCACTTTGCTCATTCTGGTCCGATCGAAGTACTTCAAAGGAACGAGCAGACACATTTCCTCGACAACTATTAAATATAAATAGATAACATCATGAGAAACGAATTGCATTAAATAATAAAAACGACTGCTTAATCACTTAGCGAAGCGCTTAAAGTCTTGGAAACTACAAGACGTGAATGGCCGAAATGTTGGTTGACGAAATGAATATGGCCATCCATGGCCATGGGTTAATTGATTTCTTCTGGGTACGTGCACATGTTGTATATATAATATGACCAGATAAATCAATAATGATGTACTGTTTATTCATGTAAGGTACGAAGAGGATATTTCCCATTAGTGATAAGTGCTCAATTCAGCCACACTAAAGTACTTCCAGTATCAAATCAGTAAATTAGTATTTTTCTGCCAAAGCGAAAGTTAGCGTTTTGCCAGTTTATATCTCAGAGATAAATATATTAAATTCACGAAACCCAACAACACGGCTCCATAGCTCAGTTGGTTAGAGCGCCAGTCTAGTAAACTGGAGGTCACGAGTTCGAATCTCGTTGGAGCCTTTTTCACAAAATTTCAATTTTTAACCTTTCTTTTGACCGTCTCAACGAATAAACCAACGTTTCATGTTGATGCATTACACCGAAATCTGGTATATTTCTTATGGCATTTTATTAGTCTTTGCGAATGGTTTGTTATGTCGTCGGTTTTACTCTACTGTATATGCAAGTCCATAGGAAAACATTCACCACAAATGGCACGTTTGTATTCTATTTATTGCTACTAGACTCGATCCTATGGCCACACCTATGGCTAAAGTACTTTGTTAACGTTCGAAATCAATCAAACAATCTAGATGACAATAGATATTTGCCGCCAGGCTTAAAAGGAGTAAATTCGCAAAAATAAACAAGGCGGCTCCATAGCTCAGTTGGTTAGAGCGCCAGTCTAGTAAACTGGAGGTCACGAGTTCGAATCTCGTTGGAGCCTTTTTCACAACGTCTCAATGTTCACTCTATTTTGACCAGCATCTAGAGGCTCAGCTGTCGAATTTGTCTGATATGCTCATTCATAATTATATTACACACGGAAAATGGTCGGTGGAGGAATTTTTCATTTGATCAGTCTTGAGCATCAATTTTATTCGCACATGTCTGTGGATGAAGTGTCATGCTGACTTCTTTTTCTTCAGAATGGAAAAGGCCAAACCAGCAAACCGTGGGCGCACAGTGTGTATCCATCAACACCAGAAGATATTAAAACAGTCATTAGAAGCGAGGAAATGAGTTCTTGTCTACATGCAACTGATTTTAGATTATACAATGCATCTTTTCTACGTTTAAATGCACATTTGCTGTCGTTATTTTTTTTCTTTTTTTATATAATTGTTTGCATCGTATGCATTGCTTCACTCCAGTTGGATTTCTATTTAGCAAATACAAAAAGTTATAGTATTTAACCATTTTGCAAACTCGTTTTAACACATAGTCTCTCCAGGCATGGCATAGATTCAACTATCCGACCATGCAAGTTACACCTTACTTTGAATATCAAACATGTGTCACTTTGCTCATTCTGGTCCGATCGAAGTACTTCAAAGGAACGAGCAGACACATTTCCTCGACAACTATTAAATATAAATAGATAACATCATGAGAAACGAATTGCATTAAATAATAAAAACGACTGCTTAATCACTTAGCGAAGCGCTTAAAGTCTTGGAAACTACAAGACGTGAATGGCCGAAATGTTGGTTGACGAAATGAATATGGCCATCCATGGCCATGGGTTAATTGATTTCTTCTGGGTATGTGCACATGTTGTATATATAATATGACCAGATAAATCAATAATGATGTACTGTTTATTCATGTAAGGTACGAAGAGGATATTTCCCATTAGTGATAAGTGCTCAATTCAGCCACACTAAAGTACTTCCAGTATCAAATCAGTAAATTAGTATTTTTCTGCCAAAGCGAAAGTTAGCGTTTTGCCAGTTTATATCTCAGAGATAAATATATTAAATTCACGAAACCCAACAACACGGCTCCATAGCTCAGTTGGTTAGAGCGCCAGTCTAGTAAACTGGAGGTCACGAGTTCGAATCTCGTTGGAGCCTTTTTCACAAAATTTCAATTTTTAACCTTTCTTTTGACCGTCTCAACGAATAAACCAACGTTTCATGTTGATGCATTACACCGAAATCTGGTATATTTCTTATGGCATTTTATTAGTCTTTGCGAATGGTTTGTTATGTCGTCGGTTTTACTCTACTGTATATGCAAGTCCATAGGAAAACATTCACCACAAATGGCACGTTTGTATTCTATTTATTGCTACTAGACTCGATCCTATGGCCACACCTATGGCTAAAGTACTTTGTTAACGTTCGAAATCAATCAAACAATCTAGATGACAATAGATATTTGCCGCCAGGCTTAAAAGGAGTAAATTCGCAAAAATAAACAAGGCGGCTCCATAGCTCAGTTGGTTAGAGCGCCAGTCTAGTAAACTGGAGGTCACGAGTTCGAATCTCGTTGGAGCCTTTTTCACAACGTCTCAATGTTCACTCTATTTTGACCAGCATCTAGAGGCTCAGCTGTCGAATTTGTCTGATATGCTCATTCATAATTATATTACACACGGAAAATGGTCGGTGGAGGAATTTTTCATTTGATCAGTCTTGAGCATCAATTTTATTCGCACATGTCTGTGGATGAAGTGTCATGCTGACTTCTTTTTCTTCAGAATGGAAAAGGCCAAACCAGCAAACCGTGGGCGCACAGTGTGTATCCATCAACACCAGAAGATATTAAAACAGTCATTAGAAGCGAGGAAATGAGTTCTTGTCTACATGCAACTGATTTTAGATTATACAATGCATCTTTTCTACGTTTAAATGCACATTTGCTGTCGTTATTTTTTTTCTTTTTTTATATAATTGTTTGCATCGTATGCATTGCTTCACTCCAGTTGGATTTCTATTTAGCAAATACAAAAAGTTATAGTATTTAACCATTTTGCAAACTCGTTTTAACACATAGTCTCTCCAGGCATGGCATAGATTCAACTATCCGACCATGCAAGTTACACCTTACTTTGAATATCAAACATGTGTCACTTTGCTCATTCTGGTCCGATCGAAGTACTTCAAAGGAACGAGCAGACACATTTCCTCGACAACTATTAAATATAAATAGATAACATCATGAGAAACGAATTGCATTAAATAATAAAAACGACTGCTTAATCACTTAGCGAAGCGCTTAAAGTCTTGGAAACTACAAGACGTGAATGGCCGAAATGTTGGTTGACGAAATGAATATGGCCATCCATGGCCATGGGTTAATTGATTTCTTCTGGGTACGTGCACATGTTGTATATATAATATGACCAGATAAATCAATAATGATGTACTGTTTATTCATGTAAGGTACGAAGAGGATATTTCCCATTAGTGATAAGTGCTCAATTCAGCCACACTAAAGTACTTCCAGTATCAAATCAGTAAATTAGTATTTTTCTGCCAAAGCGAAAGTTAGCGTTTTGCCAGTTTATATCTCAGAGATAAATATATTAAATTCACGAAACCCAACAACACGGCTCCATAGCTCAGTTGGTTAGAGCGCCAGTCTAGTAAACTGGAGGTCACGAGTTCGAATCTCGTTGGAGCCTTTTTCACAAAATTTCAATTTTTAACCTTTCTTTTGACCGTCTCAACGAATAAACCAACGTTTCATGTTGATGCATTACACCGAAATCTGGTATATTTCTTATGGCATTTTATTAGTCTTTGCGAATGGTTTGTTATGTCGTCGGTTTTACTCTACTGTATATGCAAGTCCATAGGAAAACATTCACCACAAATGGCACGTTTGTATTCTATTTATTGCTACTAGACTCGATCCTATGGCCACACCTATGGCTAAAGTACTTTGTTAACGTTCGAAATCAATCAAACAATCTAGATGACAATAGATATTTGCCGCCAGGCTTAAAAGGAGTAAATTCGCAAAAATAAACAAGGCGTCTCCATAGCTCAGTTGGTTAGAGCGCCAGTCTAGTAAACTGGAGGTCACGAGTTCGAATCTCGTTGGAGCCTTTTTCACAACGTCTCAATGTTCACTCTATTTTGACCAGCATCTAGAGGCTCAGCTGTCGAATTTGTCTGATATGCTCATTCATAATTATATTACACACGGAAAATGGTCGGTGGAGGAATTTTTCATTTGATCAGTCTTGAGCATCAATTTTATTCGCACATGTCTGTGGATGAAGTGTCATGCTGACTTCTTTTTCTTCAGAATGGAAAAGGCCAAACCAGCAAACCGTGGGCGCACAGTGTGTATCCATCAACACCAGAAGATATTAAAACAGTCATTAGAAGCGAGGAAATGAGTTCTTGTCTACATGCAACTGATTTTAGATTATACAATGCATCTTTTCTACGTTTAAATGCACATTTGCTGTCGTTATTTTTTTTCTTTTTTTATATAATTGTTTGCATCGTATGCATTGCTTCACTCCAGTTGGATTTCTATTTAGCAAATACAAAAAGTTATAGTATTTAACCATTTTGCAAACTCGTTTTAACACATAGTCTCTCCAGGCATGGCATAGATTCAACTATCCGACCATGCAAGTTACACCTTACTTTGAATATCAAACATGTGTCACTTTGCTCATTCTGGTCCGATCGAAGTACTTCAAAGGAACGAGCAGACACATTTCCTCGACAACTATTAAATATAAATAGATAACATCATGAGAAACGAATTGCATTAAATAATAAAAACGACTGCTTAATCACTTAGCGAAGCGCTTAAAGTCTTGGAAACTACAAGACGTGAATGGCCGAAATGTTGGTTGACGAAATGAATATGGCCATCCATGGCCATGGGTTAATTGATTTCTTCTGGGTACGTGCACATGTTGTATATATAATATGACCAGATAAATCAATAATGATGTACTGTTTATTCATGTAAGGTACGAAGAGGATATTTCCCATTAGTGATAAGTGCTCAATTCAGCCACACTAAAGTACTTCCAGTATCAAATCAGTAAATTAGTATTTTTCTGCCAAAGCGAAAGTTAGCGTTTTGCCAGTTTATATCTCAGAGATAAATATATTAAATTCACGAAACCCAACAACACGGCTCCATAGCTCAGTTGGTTAGAGCGCCAGTCTAGTAAACTGGAGGTCACGAGTTCGAATCTCGTTGGAGCCTTTTTCACAAAATTTCAATTTTTAACCTTTCTTTTGACCGTCTCAACGAATAAACCAACGTTTCATGTTGATGCATTACACCGAAATCTGGTATATTTCTTATGGCATTTTATTAGTCTTTGCGAATGGTTTGTTATGTCGTCGGTTTTACTCTACTGTATATGCAAGTCCATAGGAAAACATTCACCACAAATGGCACGTTTGTATTCTATTTATTGCTACTAGACTCGATCCTATGGCCACACCTATGGCTAAAGTACTTTGTTAACGTTCGAAATCAATCAAACAATCTAGATGACAATAGATATTTGCCGCCAGGCTTAAAAGGAGTAAATTCGCAAAAATAAACAAGGCGGCTCCATAGCTCAGTTGGTTAGAGCGCCAGTCTAGTAAACTGGAGGTCACGAGTTCGAATCTCGTTGGAGCCTTTTTCACAACGTCTCAATGTTCACTCTATTTTGACCAGCATCTAGAGGCTCAGCTGTCGAATTTGTCTGATATGCTCATTCATAATTATATTACACACGGAAAATGGTCGGTGGAGGAATTTTTCATTTGATCAGTCTTGAGCATCAATTTTATTCGCACATGTCTGTGGATGAAGTGTCATGCTGACTTCTTTTTCTTCAGAATGGAAAAGGCCAAACCAGCAAACCGTGGGCGCACAGTGTGTATCCATCAACACCAGAAGATATTAAAACAGTCATTAGAAGCGAGGAAATGAGTTCTTGTCTACATGCAACTGATTTTAGATTATACAATGCATCTTTTCTACGTTTAAATGCACATTTGCTGTCGTTATTTTTTTTCTTTTTTTATATAATTGTTTGCATCGTATGCATTGCTTCACTCCAGTTGGATTTCTATTTAGCAAATACAAAAAGTTATAGTATTTAACCATTTTGCAAACTCGTTTTAACACATAGTCTCTCCAGGCATGGCATAGATTCAACTATCCGACCATGCAAGTTACACCTTACTTTGAATATCAAACATGTGTCACTTTGCTCATTCTGGTCCGATCGAAGTACTTCAAAGGAACGAGCAGACACATTTCCTCGACAACTATTAAATATAAATAGATAACATCATGAGAAACGAATTGCATTAAATAATAAAAACGACTGCTTAATCACTTAGCGAAGCGCTTAAAGTCTTGGAAACTACAAGACGTGAATGGCCGAAATGTTGGTTGACGAAATGAATATGGCCATCCATGGCCATGGGTTAATTGATTTCTTCTGGGTACGTGCACATGTTGTATATATAATATGACCAGATAAATCAATAATGATGTACTGTTTATTCATGTAAGGTACGAAGAGGATATTTCCCATTAGTGATAAGTGCTCAATTCAGCCACACTAAAGTACTTCCAGTATCAAATCAGTAAATTAGTATTTTTCTGCCAAAGCGAAAGTTAGCGTTTTGCCAGTTTATATCTCAGAGATAAATATATTAAATTCACGAAACCCAACAACACGGCTCCATAGCTCAGTTGGTTAGAGCGCCAGTCTAGTAAACTGGAGGTCACGAGTTCGAATCTCGTTGGAGCCTTTTTCACAAAATTTCAATTTTTAACCTTTCTTTTGACCGTCTCAACGAATAAACCAACGTTTCATGTTGATGCATTACACCGAAATCTGGTATATTTCTTATGGCATTTTATTAGTCTTTGCGAATGGTTTGTTATGTCGTCGGTTTTACTCTACTGTATATGCAAGTCCATAGGAAAACATTCACCACAAATGGCACGTTTGTATTCTATTTATTGCTACTAGACTCGATCCTATGGCCACACCTATGGCTAAAGTACTTTGTTAACGTTCGAAATCAATCAAACAATCTAGATGACAATAGATATTTGCCGCCAGGCTTAAAAGGAGTAAATTCGCAAAAATAAACAAGGCGGCTCCATAGCTCAGTTGGTTAGAGCGCCAGTCTAGTAAACTGGAGGTCACGAGTTCGAATCTCGTTGGAGCCTTTTTCACAACGTCTCAATGTTCACTCTATTTTGACCAGCATCTAGAGGCTCAGCTGTCGAATTTGTCTGATATGCTCATTCATAATTATATTACACACGGAAAATGGTCGGTGGAGGAATTTTTCATTTGATCAGTCTTGAGCATCAATTTTATTCGCACATGTCTGTGGATGAAGTGTCATGCTGACTTCTTTTTCTTCAGAATGGAAAAGGCCAAACCAGCAAACCGTGGGCGCACAGTGTGTATCCATCAACACCAGAAGATATTAAAACAGTCATTAGAAGCGAGGAAATGAGTTCTTGTCTACATGCAACTGATTTTAGATTATACAATGCATCTTTTCTACGTTTAAATGCACATTTGCTGTCGTTATTTTTTTTCTTTTTTTATATAATTGTTTGCATCGTATGCATTGCTTCACTCCAGTTGGATTTCTATTTAGCAAATACAAAAAGTTATAGTATTTAACCATTTTGCAAACTCGTTTTAACACATAGTCTCTCCAGGCATGGCATAGATTCAACTATCCGACCATGCAAGTTACACCTTACTTTGAATATCAAACATGTGTCACTTTGCTCATTCTGGTCCGATCGAAGTACTTCAAAGGAACGAGCAGACACATTTCCTCGACAACTATTAAATATAAATAGATAACATCATGAGAAACGAATTGCATTAAATAATAAAAACGACTGCTTAATCACTTAGCGAAGCGCTTAAAGTCTTGGAAACTACAAGACGTGAATGGCCGAAATGTTGGTTGACGAAATGAATATGGCCATCCATGGCCATGGGTTAATTGATTTCTTCTGGGTATGTGCACATGTTGTATATATAATATGACCAGATAAATCAATAATGATGTACTGTTTATTCATGTAAGGTACGAAGAGGATATTTCCCATTAGTGATAAGTGCTCAATTCAGCCACACTAAAGTACTTCCAGTATCAAATCAGTAAATTAGTATTTTTCTGCCAAAGCGAAAGTTAGCGTTTTGCCAGTTTATATCTCAGAGATAAATATATTAAATTCACGAAACCCAACAACACGGCTCCATAGCTCAGTTGGTTAGAGCGCCAGTCTAGTAAACTGGAGGTCACGAGTTCGAATCTCGTTGGAGCCTTTTTCACAAAATTTCAATTTTTAACCTTTCTTTTGACCGTCTCAACGAATAAACCAACGTTTCATGTTGATGCATTACACCGAAATCTGGTATATTTCTTATGGCATTTTATTAGTCTTTGCGAATGGTTTGTTATGTCGTCGGTTTTACTCTACTGTATATGCAAGTCCATAGGAAAACATTCACCACAAATGGCACGTTTGTATTCTATTTATTGCTACTAGACTCGATCCTATGGCCACACCTATGGCTAAAGTACTTTGTTAACGTTCGAAATCAATCAAACAATCTAGATGACAATAGATATTTGCCGCCAGGCTTAAAAGGAGTAAATTCGCAAAAATAAACAAGGCGGCTCCATAGCTCAGTTGGTTAGAGCGCCAGTCTAGTAAACTGGAGGTCACGAGTTCGAATCTCGTTGGAGCCTTTTTCACAACGTCTCAATGTTCACTCTATTTTGACCAGCATCTAGAGGCTCAGCTGTCGAATTTGTCTGATATGCTCATTCATAATTATATTACACACGGAAAATGGTCGGTGGAGGAATTTTTCATTTGATCAGTCTTGAGCATCAATTTTATTCGCACATGTCTGTGGATGAAGTGTCATGCTGACTTCTTTTTCTTCAGAATGGAAAAGGCCAAACCAGCAAACCGTGGGCGCACAGTGTGTATCCATCAACACCAGAAGATATTAAAACAGTCATTAGAAGCGAGGAAATGAGTTCTTGTCTACATGCAACTGATTTTAGATTATACAATGCATCTTTTCTACGTTTAAATGCACATTTGCTGTCGTTATTTTTTTTCTTTTTTTATATAATTGTTTGCATCGTATGCATTGCTTCACTCCAGTTGGATTTCTATTTAGCAAATACAAAAAGTTATAGTATTTAACCATTTTGCAAACTCGTTTTAACACATAGTCTCTCCAGGCATGGCATAGATTCAACTATCCGACCATGCAAGTTACACCTTACTTTGAATATCAAACATGTGTCACTTTGCTCATTCTGGTCCGATCGAAGTACTTCAAAGGAACGAGCAGACACATTTCCTCGACAACTATTAAATATAAATAGATAACATCATGAGAAACGAATTGCATTAAATAATAAAAACGACTGCTTAATCACTTAGCGAAGCGCTTAAAGTCTTGGAAACTACAAGACGTGAATGGCCGAAATGTTGGTTGACGAAATGAATATGGCCATCCATGGCCATGGGTTAATTGATTTCTTCTGGGTACGTGCACATGTTGTATATATAATATGACCAGATAAATCAATAATGATGTACTGTTTATTCATGTAAGGTACGAAGAGGATATTTCCCATTAGTGATAAGTGCTCAATTCAGCCACACTAAAGTACTTCCAGTATCAAATCAGTAAATTAGTATTTTTCTGCCAAAGCGAAAGTTAGCGTTTTGCCAGTTTATATCTCAGAGATAAATATATTAAATTCACGAAACCCAACAACACGGCTCCATAGCTCAGTTGGTTAGAGCGCCAGTCTAGTAAACTGGAGGTCACGAGTTCGAATCTCGTTGGAGCCTTTTTCACAAAATTTCAATTTTTAACCTTTCTTTTGACCGTCTCAACGAATAAACCAACGTTTCATGTTGATGCATTACACCGAAATCTGGTATATTTCTTATGGCATTTTATTAGTCTTTGCGAATGGTTTGTTATGTCGTCGGTTTTACTCTACTGTATATGCAAGTCCATAGGAAAACATTCACCACAAATGGCACGTTTGTATTCTATTTATTGCTACTAGACTCGATCCTATGGCCACACCTATGGCTAAAGTACTTTGTTAACGTTCGAAATCAATCAAACAATCTAGATGACAATAGATATTTGCCGCCAGGCTTAAAAGGAGTAAATTCGCAAAAATAAACAAGGCGTCTCCATAGCTCAGTTGGTTAGAGCGCCAGTCTAGTAAACTGGAGGTCACGAGTTCGAATCTCGTTGGAGCCTTTTTCACAACGTCTCAATGTTCACTCTATTTTGACCAGCATCTAGAGGCTCAGCTGTCGAATTTGTCTGATATGCTCATTCATAATTATATTACACACGGAAAATGGTCGGTGGAGGAATTTTTCATTTGATCAGTCTTGAGCATCAATTTTATTCGCACATGTCTGTGGATGAAGTGTCATGCTGACTTCTTTTTCTTCAGAATGGAAAAGGCCAAACCAGCAAACCGTGGGCGCACAGTGTGTATCCATCAACACCAGAAGATATTAAAACAGTCATTAGAAGCGAGGAAATGAGTTCTTGTCTACATGCAACTGATTTTAGATTATACAATGCATCTTTTCTACGTTTAAATGCACATTTGCTGTCGTTATTTTTTTTCTTTTTTTATATAATTGTTTGCATCGTATGCATTGCTTCACTCCAGTTGGATTTCTATTTAGCAAATACAAAAAGTTATAGTATTTAACCATTTTGCAAACTCGTTTTAACACATAGTCTCTCCAGGCATGGCATAGATTCAACTATCCGACCATGCAAGTTACACCTTACTTTGAATATCAAACATGTGTCACTTTGCTCATTCTGGTCCGATCGAAGTACTTCAAAGGAACGAGCAGACACATTTCCTCGACAACTATTAAATATAAATAGATAACATCATGAGAAACGAATTGCATTAAATAATAAAAACGACTGCTTAATCACTTAGCGAAGCGCTTAAAGTCTTGGAAACTACAAGACGTGAATGGCCGAAATGTTGGTTGACGAAATGAATATGGCCATCCATGGCCATGGGTTAATTGATTTCTTCTGGGTACGTGCACATGTTGTATATATAATATGACCAGATAAATCAATAATGATGTACTGTTTATTCATGTAAGGTACGAAGAGGATATTTCCCATTAGTGATAAGTGCTCAATTCAGCCACACTAAAGTACTTCCAGTATCAAATCAGTAAATTAGTATTTTTCTGCCAAAGCGAAAGTTAGCGTTTTGCCAGTTTATATCTCAGAGATAAATATATTAAATTCACGAAACCCAACAACACGGCTCCATAGCTCAGTTGGTTAGAGCGCCAGTCTAGTAAACTGGAGGTCACGAGTTCGAATCTCGTTGGAGCCTTTTTCACAAAATTTCAATTTTTAACCTTTCTTTTGACCGTCTCAACGAATAAACCAACGTTTCATGTTGATGCATTACACCGAAATCTGGTATATTTCTTATGGCATTTTATTAGTCTTTGCGAATGGTTTGTTATGTCGTCGGTTTTACTCTACTGTATATGCAAGTCCATAGGAAAACATTCACCACAAATGGCACGTTTGTATTCTATTTATTGCTACTAGACTCGATCCTATGGCCACACCTATGGCTAAAGTACTTTGTTAACGTTCGAAATCAATCAAACAATCTAGATGACAATAGATATTTGCCGCCAGGCTTAAAAGGAGTAAATTCGCAAAAATAAACAAGGCGTCTCCATAGCTCAGTTGGTTAGAGCGCCAGTCTAGTAAACTGGAGGTCACGAGTTCGAATCTCGTTGGAGCCTTTTTCACAACGTCTCAATGTTCACTCTATTTTGACCAGCATCTAGAGGCTCAGCTGTCGAATTTGTCTGATATGCTCATTCATAATTATATTACACACGGAAAATGGTCGGTGGAGGAATTTTTCATTTGATCAGTCTTGAGCATCAATTTTATTCGCACATGTCTGTGGATGAAGTGTCATGCTGACTTCTTTTTCTTCAGAATGGAAAAGGCCAAACCAGCAAACCGTGGGCGCACAGTGTGTATCCATCAACACCAGAAGATATTAAAACAGTCATTAGAAGCGAGGAAATGAGTTCTTGTCTACATGCAACTGATTTTAGATTATACAATGCATCTTTTCTACGTTTAAATGCACATTTGCTGTCGTTATTTTTTTTCTTTTTTTATATAATTGTTTGCATCGTATGCATTGCTTCACTCCAGTTGGATTTCTATTTAGCAAATACAAAAAGTTATAGTATTTAACCATTTTGCAAACTCGTTTTAACACATAGTCTCTCCAGGCATGGCATAGATTCAACTATCCGACCATGCAAGTTACACCTTACTTTGAATATCAAACATGTGTCACTTTGCTCATTCTGGTCCGATCGAAGTACTTCAAAGGAACGAGCAGACACATTTCCTCGACAACTATTAAATATAAATAGATAACATCATGAGAAACGAATTGCATTAAATAATAAAAACGACTGCTTAATCACTTAGCGAAGCGCTTAAAGTCTTGGAAACTACAAGACGTGAATGGCCGAAATGTTGGTTGACGAAATGAATATGGCCATCCATGGCCATGGGTTAATTGATTTCTTCTGGGTACGTGCACATGTTGTATATATAATATGACCAGATAAATCAATAATGATGTACTGTTTATTCATGTAAGGTACGAAGAGGATATTTCCCATTAGTGATAAGTGCTCAATTCAGCCACACTAAAGTACTTCCAGTATCAAATCAGTAAATTAGTATTTTTCTGCCAAAGCGAAAGTTAGCGTTTTGCCAGTTTATATCTCAGAGATAAATATATTAAATTCACGAAACCCAACAACACGGCTCCATAGCTCAGTTGGTTAGAGCGCCAGTCTAGTAAACTGGAGGTCACGAGTTCGAATCTCGTTGGAGCCTTTTTCACAAAATTTCAATTTTTAACCTTTCTTTTGACCGTCTCAACGAATAAACCAACGTTTCATGTTGATGCATTACACCGAAATCTGGTATATTTCTTATGGCATTTTATTAGTCTTTGCGAATGGTTTGTTATGTCGTCGGTTTTACTCTACTGTATATGCAAGTCCATAGGAAAACATTCACCACAAATGGCACGTTTGTATTCTATTTATTGCTACTAGACTCGATCCTATGGCCACACCTATGGCTAAAGTACTTTGTTAACGTTCGAAATCAATCAAACAATCTAGATGACAATAGATATTTGCCGCCAGGCTTAAAAGGAGTAAATTCGCAAAAATAAACAAGGCGGCTCCATAGCTCAGTTGGTTAGAGCGCCAGTCTAGTAAACTGGAGGTCACGAGTTCGAATCTCGTTGGAGCCTTTTTCACAACGTCTCAATGTTCACTCTATTTTGACCAGCATCTAGAGGCTCAGCTGTCGAATTTGTCTGATATGCTCATTCATAATTATATTACACACGGAAAATGGTCGGTGGAGGAATTTTTCATTTGATCAGTCTTGAGCATCAATTTTATTCGCACATGTCTGTGGATGAAGTGTCATGCTGACTTCTTTTTCTTCAGAATGGAAAAGGCCAAACCAGCAAACCGTGGGCGCACAGTGTGTATCCATCAACACCAGAAGATATTAAAACAGTCATTAGAAGCGAGGAAATGAGTTCTTGTCTACATGCAACTGATTTTAGATTATACAATGCATCTTTTCTACGTTTAAATGCACATTTGCTGTCGTTATTTTTTTTCTTTTTTTATATAATTGTTTGCATCGTATGCATTGCTTCACTCCAGTTGGATTTCTATTTAGCAAATACAAAAAGTTATAGTATTTAACCATTTTGCAAACTCGTTTTAACACATAGTCTCTCCAGGCATGGCATAGATTCAACTATCCGACCATGCAAGTTACACCTTACTTTGAATATCAAACATGTGTCACTTTGCTCATTCTGGTCCGATCGAAGTACTTCAAAGGAACGAGCAGACACATTTCCTCGACAACTATTAAATATAAATAGATAACATCATGAGAAACGAATTGCATTAAATAATAAAAACGACTGCTTAATCACTTAGCGAAGCGCTTAAAGTCTTGGAAACTACAAGACGTGAATGGCCGAAATGTTGGTTGACGAAATGAATATGGCCATCCATGGCCATGGGTTAATTGATTTCTTCTGGGTACGTGCACATGTTGTATATATAATATGACCAGATAAATCAATAATGATGTACTGTTTATTCATGTAAGGTACGAAGAGGATATTTCCCATTAGTGATAAGTGCTCAATTCAGCCACACTAAAGTACTTCCAGTATCAAATCAGTAAATTAGTATTTTTCTGCCAAAGCGAAAGTTAGCGTTTTGCCAGTTTATATCTCAGAGATAAATATATTAAATTCACGAAACCCAACAACACGGCTCCATAGCTCAGTTGGTTAGAGCGCCAGTCTAGTAAACTGGAGGTCACGAGTTCGAATCTCGTTGGAGCCTTTTTCACAAAATTTCAATTTTTAACCTTTCTTTTGACCGTCTCAACGAATAAACCAACGTTTCATGTTGATGCATTACACCGAAATCTGGTATATTTCTTATGGCATTTTATTAGTCTTTGCGAATGGTTTGTTATGTCGTCGGTTTTACTCTACTGTATATGCAAGTCCATAGGAAAACATTCACCACAAATGGCACGTTTGTATTCTATTTATTGCTACTAGACTCGATCCTATGGCCACACCTATGGCTAAAGTACTTTGTTAACGTTCGAAATCAATCAAACAATCTAGATGACAATAGATATTTGCCGCCAGGCTTAAAAGGAGTAAATTCGCAAAAATAAACAAGGCGGCTCCATAGCTCAGTTGGTTAGAGCGCCAGTCTAGTAAACTGGAGGTCACGAGTTCGAATCTCGTTGGAGCCTTTTTCACAACGTCTCAATGTTCACTCTATTTTGACCAGCATCTAGAGGCTCAGCTGTCGAATTTGTCTGATATGCTCATTCATAATTATATTACACACGGAAAATGGTCGGTGGAGGAATTTTTCATTTGATCAGTCTTGAGCATCAATTTTATTCGCACATGTCTGTGGATGAAGTGTCATGCTGACTTCTTTTTCTTCAGAATGGAAAAGGCCAAACCAGCAAACCGTGGGCGCACAGTGTGTATCCATCAACACCAGAAGATATTAAAACAGTCATTAGAAGCGAGGAAATGAGTTCTTGTCTACATGCAACTGATTTTAGATTATACAATGCATCTTTTCTACGTTTAAATGCACATTTGCTGTCGTTATTTTTTTTCTTTTTTTATATAATTGTTTGCATCGTATGCATTGCTTCACTCCAGTTGGATTTCTATTTAGCAAATACAAAAAGTTATAGTATTTAACCATTTTGCAAACTCGTTTTAACACATAGTCTCTCCAGGCATGGCATAGATTCAACTATCCGACCATGCAAGTTACACCTTACTTTGAATATCAAACATGTGTCACTTTGCTCATTCTGGTCCGATCGAAGTACTTCAAAGGAACGAGCAGACACATTTCCTCGACAACTATTAAATATAAATAGATAACATCATGAGAAACGAATTGCATTAAATAATAAAAACGACTGCTTAATCACTTAGCGAAGCGCTTAAAGTCTTGGAAACTACAAGACGTGAATGGCCGAAATGTTGGTTGACGAAATGAATATGGCCATCCATGGCCATGGGTTAATTGATTTCTTCTGGGTACGTGCACATGTTGTATATATAATATGACCAGATAAATCAATAATGATGTACTGTTTATTCATGTAAGGTACGAAGAGGATATTTCCCATTAGTGATAAGTGCTCAATTCAGCCACACTAAAGTACTTCCAGTATCAAATCAGTAAATTAGTATTTTTCTGCCAAAGCGAAAGTTAGCGTTTTGCCAGTTTATATCTCAGAGATAAATATATTAAATTCACGAAACCCAACAACACGGCTCCATAGCTCAGTTGGTTAGAGCGCCAGTCTAGTAAACTGGAGGTCACGAGTTCGAATCTCGTTGGAGCCTTTTTCACAAAATTTCAATTTTTAACCTTTCTTTTGACCGTCTCAACGAATAAACCAACGTTTCATGTTGATGCATTACACCGAAATCTGGTATATTTCTTATGGCATTTTATTAGTCTTTGCGAATGGTTTGTTATGTCGTCGGTTTTACTCTACTGTATATGCAAGTCCATAGGAAAACATTCACCACAAATGGCACGTTTGTATTCTATTTATTGCTACTAGACTCGATCCTATGGCCACACCTATGGCTAAAGTACTTTGTTAACGTTCGAAATCAATCAAACAATCTAGATGACAATAGATATTTGCCGCCAGGCTTAAAAGGAGTAAATTCGCAAAAATAAACAAGGCGGCTCCATAGCTCAGTTGGTTAGAGCGCCAGTCTAGTAAACTGGAGGTCACGAGTTCGAATCTCGTTGGAGCCTTTTTCACAACGTCTCAATGTTCACTCTATTTTGACCAGCATCTAGAGGCTCAGCTGTCGAATTTGTCTGATATGCTCATTCATAATTATATTACACACGGAAAATGGTCGGTGGAGGAATTTTTCATTTGATCAGTCTTGAGCATCAATTTTATTCGCACATGTCTGTGGATGAAGTGTCATGCTGACTTCTTTTTCTTCAGAATGGAAAAGGCCAAACCAGCAAACCGTGGGCGCACAGTGTGTATCCATCAACACCAGAAGATATTAAAACAGTCATTAGAAGCGAGGAAATGAGTTCTTGTCTACATGCAACTGATTTTAGATTATACAATGCATCTTTTCTACGTTTAAATGCACATTTGCTGTCGTTATTTTTTTTCTTTTTTTATATAATTGTTTGCATCGTATGCATTGCTTCACTCCAGTTGGATTTCTATTTAGCAAATACAAAAAGTTATAGTATTTAACCATTTTGCAAACTCGTTTTAACACATAGTCTCTCCAGGCATGGCATAGATTCAACTATCCGACCATGCAAGTTACACCTTACTTTGAATATCAAACATGTGTCACTTTGCTCATTCTGGTCCGATCGAAGTACTTCAAAGGAACGAGCAGACACATTTCCTCGACAACTATTAAATATAAATAGATAACATCATGAGAAACGAATTGCATTAAATAATAAAAACGACTGCTTAATCACTTAGCGAAGCGCTTAAAGTCTTGGAAACTACAAGACGTGAATGGCCGAAATGTTGGTTGACGAAATGAATATGGCCATCCATGGCCATGGGTTAATTGATTTCTTCTGGGTACGTGCACATGTTGTATATATAATATGACCAGATAAATCAATAATGATGTACTGTTTATTCATGTAAGGTACGAAGAGGATATTTCCCATTAGTGATAAGTGCTCAATTCAGCCACACTAAAGTACTTCCAGTATCAAATCAGTAAATTAGTATTTTTCTGCCAAAGCGAAAGTTAGCGTTTTGCCAGTTTATATCTCAGAGATAAATATATTAAATTCACGAAACCCAACAACACGGCTCCATAGCTCAGTTGGTTAGAGCGCCAGTCTAGTAAACTGGAGGTCACGAGTTCGAATCTCGTTGGAGCCTTTTTCACAAAATTTCAATTTTTAACCTTTCTTTTGACCGTCTCAACGAATAAACCAACGTTTCATGTTGATGCATTACACCGAAATCTGGTATATTTCTTATGGCATTTTATTAGTCTTTGCGAATGGTTTGTTATGTCGTCGGTTTTACTCTACTGTATATGCAAGTCCATAGGAAAACATTCACCACAAATGGCACGTTTGTATTCTATTTATTGCTACTAGACTCGATCCTATGGCCACACCTATGGCTAAAGTACTTTGTTAACGTTCGAAATCAATCAAACAATCTAGATGACAATAGATATTTGCCGCCAGGCTTAAAAGGAGTAAATTCGCAAAAATAAACAAGGCGGCTCCATAGCTCAGTTGGTTAGAGCGCCAGTCTAGTAAACTGGAGGTCACGAGTTCGAATCTCGTTGGAGCCTTTTTCACAACGTCTCAATGTTCACTCTATTTTGACCAGCATCTAGAGGCTCAGCTGTCGAATTTGTCTGATATGCTCATTCATAATTATATTACACACGGAAAATGGTCGGTGGAGGAATTTTTCATTTGATCAGTCTTGAGCATCAATTTTATTCGCACATGTCTGTGGATGAAGTGTCATGCTGACTTCTTTTTCTTCAGAATGGAAAAGGCCAAACCAGCAAACCGTGGGCGCACAGTGTGTATCCATCAACACCAGAAGATATTAAAACAGTCATTAGAAGCGAGGAAATGAGTTCTTGTCTACATGCAACTGATTTTAGATTATACAATGCATCTTTTCTACGTTTAAATGCACATTTGCTGTCGTTATTTTTTTTCTTTTTTTATATAATTGTTTGCATCGTATGCATTGCTTCACTCCAGTTGGATTTCTATTTAGCAAATACAAAAAGTTATAGTATTTAACCATTTTGCAAACTCGTTTTAACACATAGTCTCTCCAGGCATGGCATAGATTCAACTATCCGACCATGCAAGTTACACCTTACTTTGAATATCAAACATGTGTCACTTTGCTCATTCTGGTCCGATCGAAGTACTTCAAAGGAACGAGCAGACACATTTCCTCGACAACTATTAAATATAAATAGATAACATCATGAGAAACGAATTGCATTAAATAATAAAAACGACTGCTTAATCACTTAGCGAAGCGCTTAAAGTCTTGGAAACTACAAGACGTGAATGGCCGAAATGTTGGTTGACGAAATGAATATGGCCATCCATGGCCATGGGTTAATTGATTTCTTCTGGGTACGTGCACATGTTGTATATATAATATGACCAGATAAATCAATAATGATGTACTGTTTATTCATGTAAGGTACGAAGAGGATATTTCCCATTAGTGATAAGTGCTCAATTCAGCCACACTAAAGTACTTCCAGTATCAAATCAGTAAATTAGTATTTTTCTGCCAAAGCGAAAGTTAGCGTTTTGCCAGTTTATATCTCAGAGATAAATATATTAAATTCACGAAACCCAACAACACGGCTCCATAGCTCAGTTGGTTAGAGCGCCAGTCTAGTAAACTGGAGGTCACGAGTTCGAATCTCGTTGGAGCCTTTTTCACAAAATTTCAATTTTTAACCTTTCTTTTGACCGTCTCAACGAATAAACCAACGTTTCATGTTGATGCATTACACCGAAATCTGGTATATTTCTTATGGCATTTTATTAGTCTTTGCGAATGGTTTGTTATGTCGTCGGTTTTACTCTACTGTATATGCAAGTCCATAGGAAAACATTCACCACAAATGGCACGTTTGTATTCTATTTATTGCTACTAGACTCGATCCTATGGCCACACCTATGGCTAAAGTACTTTGTTAACGTTCGAAATCAATCAAACAATCTAGATGACAATAGATATTTGCCGCCAGGCTTAAAAGGAGTAAATTCGCAAAAATAAACAAGGCGTCTCCATAGCTCAGTTGGTTAGAGCGCCAGTCTAGTAAACTGGAGGTCACGAGTTCGAATCTCGTTGGAGCCTTTTTCACAACGTCTCAATGTTCACTCTATTTTGACCAGCATCTAGAGGCTCAGCTGTCGAATTTGTCTGATATGCTCATTCATAATTATATTACACACGGAAAATGGTCGGTGGAGGAATTTTTCATTTGATCAGTCTTGAGCATCAATTTTATTCGCACATGTCTGTGGATGAAGTGTCATGCTGACTTCTTTTTCTTCAGAATGGAAAAGGCCAAACCAGCAAACCGTGGGCGCACAGTGTGTATCCATCAACACCAGAAGATATTAAAACAGTCATTAGAAGCGAGGAAATGAGTTCTTGTCTACATGCAACTGATTTTAGATTATACAATGCATCTTTTCTACGTTTAAATGCACATTTGCTGTCGTTATTTTTTTTCTTTTTTTATATAATTGTTTGCATCGTATGCATTGCTTCACTCCAGTTGGATTTCTATTTAGCAAATACAAAAAGTTATAGTATTTAACCATTTTGCAAACTCGTTTTAACACATAGTCTCTCCAGGCATGGCATAGATTCAACTATCCGACCATGCAAGTTACACCTTACTTTGAATATCAAACATGTGTCACTTTGCTCATTCTGGTCCGATCGAAGTACTTCAAAGGAACGAGCAGACACATTTCCTCGACAACTATTAAATATAAATAGATAACATCATGAGAAACGAATTGCATTAAATAATAAAAACGACTGCTTAATCACTTAGCGAAGCGCTTAAAGTCTTGGAAACTACAAGACGTGAATGGCCGAAATGTTGGTTGACGAAATGAATATGGCCATCCATGGCCATGGGTTAATTGATTTCTTCTGGGTACGTGCACATGTTGTATATATAATATGACCAGATAAATCAATAATGATGTACTGTTTATTCATGTAAGGTACGAAGAGGATATTTCCCATTAGTGATAAGTGCTCAATTCAGCCACACTAAAGTACTTCCAGTATCAAATCAGTAAATTAGTATTTTTCTGCCAAAGCGAAAGTTAGCGTTTTGCCAGTTTATATCTCAGAGATAAATATATTAAATTCACGAAACCCAACAACACGGCTCCATAGCTCAGTTGGTTAGAGCGCCAGTCTAGTAAACTGGAGGTCACGAGTTCGAATCTCGTTGGAGCCTTTTTCACAAAATTTCAATTTTTAACCTTTCTTTTGACCGTCTCAACGAATAAACCAACGTTTCATGTTGATGCATTACACCGAAATCTGGTATATTTCTTATGGCATTTTATTAGTCTTTGCGAATGGTTTGTTATGTCGTCGGTTTTACTCTACTGTATATGCAAGTCCATAGGAAAACATTCACCACAAATGGCACGTTTGTATTCTATTTATTGCTACTAGACTCGATCCTATGGCCACACCTATGGCTAAAGTACTTTGTTAACGTTCGAAATCAATCAAACAATCTAGATGACAATAGATATTTGCCGCCAGGCTTAAAAGGAGTAAATTCGCAAAAATAAACAAGGCGGCTCCATAGCTCAGTTGGTTAGAGCGCCAGTCTAGTAAACTGGAGGTCACGAGTTCGAATCTCGTTGGAGCCTTTTTCACAACGTCTCAATGTTCACTCTATTTTGACCAGCATCTAGAGGCTCAGCTGTCGAATTTGTCTGATATGCTCATTCATAATTATATTACACACGGAAAATGGTCGGTGGAGGAATTTTTCATTTGATCAGTCTTGAGCATCAATTTTATTCGCACATGTCTGTGGATGAAGTGTCATGCTGACTTCTTTTTCTTCAGAATGGAAAAGGCCAAACCAGCAAACCGTGGGCGCACAGTGTGTATCCATCAACACCAGAAGATATTAAAACAGTCATTAGAAGCGAGGAAATGAGTTCTTGTCTACATGCAACTGATTTTAGATTATACAATGCATCTTTTCTACGTTTAAATGCACATTTGCTGTCGTTATTTTTTTTCTTTTTTTATATAATTGTTTGCATCGTATGCATTGCTTCACTCCAGTTGGATTTCTATTTAGCAAATACAAAAAGTTATAGTATTTAACCATTTTGCAAACTCGTTTTAACACATAGTCTCTCCAGGCATGGCATAGATTCAACTATCCGACCATGCAAGTTACACCTTACTTTGAATATCAAACATGTGTCACTTTGCTCATTCTGGTCCGATCGAAGTACTTCAAAGGAACGAGCAGACACATTTCCTCGACAACTATTAAATATAAATAGATAACATCATGAGAAACGAATTGCATTAAATAATAAAAACGACTGCTTAATCACTTAGCGAAGCGCTTAAAGTCTTGGAAACTACAAGACGTGAATGGCCGAAATGTTGGTTGACGAAATGAATATGGCCATCCATGGCCATGGGTTAATTGATTTCTTCTGGGTACGTGCACATGTTGTATATATAATATGACCAGATAAATCAATAATGATGTACTGTTTATTCATGTAAGGTACGAAGAGGATATTTCCCATTAGTGATAAGTGCTCAATTCAGCCACACTAAAGTACTTCCAGTATCAAATCAGTAAATTAGTATTTTTCTGCCAAAGCGAAAGTTAGCGTTTTGCCAGTTTATATCTCAGAGATAAATATATTAAATTCACGAAACCCAACAACACGGCTCCATAGCTCAGTTGGTTAGAGCGCCAGTCTAGTAAACTGGAGGTCACGAGTTCGAATCTCGTTGGAGCCTTTTTCACAAAATTTCAATTTTTAACCTTTCTTTTGACCGTCTCAACGAATAAACCAACGTTTCATGTTGATGCATTACACCGAAATCTGGTATATTTCTTATGGCATTTTATTAGTCTTTGCGAATGGTTTGTTATGTCGTCGGTTTTACTCTACTGTATATGCAAGTCCATAGGAAAACATTCACCACAAATGGCACGTTTGTATTCTATTTATTGCTACTAGACTCGATCCTATGGCCACACCTATGGCTAAAGTACTTTGTTAACGTTCGAAATCAATCAAACAATCTAGATGACAATAGATATTTGCCGCCAGGCTTAAAAGGAGTAAATTCGCAAAAATAAACAAGGCGGCTCCATAGCTCAGTTGGTTAGAGCGCCAGTCTAGTAAACTGGAGGTCACGAGTTCGAATCTCGTTGGAGCCTTTTTCACAACGTCTCAATGTTCACTCTATTTTGACCAGCATCTAGAGGCTCAGCTGTCGAATTTGTCTGATATGCTCATTCATAATTATATTACACACGGAAAATGGTCGGTGGAGGAATTTTTCATTTGATCAGTCTTGAGCATCAATTTTATTCGCACATGTCTGTGGATGAAGTGTCATGCTGACTTCTTTTTCTTCAGAATGGAAAAGGCCAAACCAGCAAACCGTGGGCGCACAGTGTGTATCCATCAACACCAGAAGATATTAAAACAGTCATTAGAAGCGAGGAAATGAGTTCTTGTCTACATGCAACTGATTTTAGATTATACAATGCATCTTTTCTACGTTTAAATGCACATTTGCTGTCGTTATTTTTTTTCTTTTTTTATATAATTGTTTGCATCGTATGCATTGCTTCACTCCAGTTGGATTTCTATTTAGCAAATACAAAAAGTTATAGTATTTAACCATTTTGCAAACTCGTTTTAACACATAGTCTCTCCAGGCATGGCATAGATTCAACTATCCGACCATGCAAGTTACACCTTACTTTGAATATCAAACATGTGTCACTTTGCTCATTCTGGTCCGATCGAAGTACTTCAAAGGAACGAGCAGACACATTTCCTCGACAACTATTAAATATAAATAGATAACATCATGAGAAACGAATTGCATTAAATAATAAAAACGACTGCTTAATCACTTAGCGAAGCGCTTAAAGTCTTGGAAACTACAAGACGTGAATGGCCGAAATGTTGGTTGACGAAATGAATATGGCCATCCATGGCCATGGGTTAATTGATTTCTTCTGGGTACGTGCACATGTTGTATATATAATATGACCAGATAAATCAATAATGATGTACTGTTTATTCATGTAAGGTACGAAGAGGATATTTCCCATTAGTGATAAGTGCTCAATTCAGCCACACTAAAGTACTTCCAGTATCAAATCAGTAAATTAGTATTTTTCTGCCAAAGCGAAAGTTAGCGTTTTGCCAGTTTATATCTCAGAGATAAATATATTAAATTCACGAAACCCAACAACACGGCTCCATAGCTCAGTTGGTTAGAGCGCCAGTCTAGTAAACTGGAGGTCACGAGTTCGAATCTCGTTGGAGCCTTTTTCACAAAATTTCAATTTTTAACCTTTCTTTTGACCGTCTCAACGAATAAACCAACGTTTCATGTTGATGCATTACACCGAAATCTGGTATATTTCTTATGGCATTTTATTAGTCTTTGCGAATGGTTTGTTATGTCGTCGGTTTTACTCTACTGTATATGCAAGTCCATAGGAAAACATTCACCACAAATGGCACGTTTGTATTCTATTTATTGCTACTAGACTCGATCCTATGGCCACACCTATGGCTAAAGTACTTTGTTAACGTTCGAAATCAATCAAACAATCTAGATGACAATAGATATTTGCCGCCAGGCTTAAAAGGAGTAAATTCGCAAAAATAAACAAGGCGGCTCCATAGCTCAGTTGGTTAGAGCGCCAGTCTAGTAAACTGGAGGTCACGAGTTCGAATCTCGTTGGAGCCTTTTTCACAACGTCTCAATGTTCACTCTATTTTGACCAGCATCTAGAGGCTCAGCTGTCGAATTTGTCTGATATGCTCATTCATAATTATATTACACACGGAAAATGGTCGGTGGAGGAATTTTTCATTTGATCAGTCTTGAGCATCAATTTTATTCGCACATGTCTGTGGATGAAGTGTCATGCTGACTTCTTTTTCTTCAGAATGGAAAAGGCCAAACCAGCAAACCGTGGGCGCACAGTGTGTATCCATCAACACCAGAAGATATTAAAACAGTCATTAGAAGCGAGGAAATGAGTTCTTGTCTACATGCAACTGATTTTAGATTATACAATGCATCTTTTCTACGTTTAAATGCACATTTGCTGTCGTTATTTTTTTTCTTTTTTTATATAATTGTTTGCATCGTATGCATTGCTTCACTCCAGTTGGATTTCTATTTAGCAAATACAAAAAGTTATAGTATTTAACCATTTTGCAAACTCGTTTTAACACATAGTCTCTCCAGGCATGGCATAGATTCAACTATCCGACCATGCAAGTTACACCTTACTTTGAATATCAAACATGTGTCACTTTGCTCATTCTGGTCCGATCGAAGTACTTCAAAGGAACGAGCAGACACATTTCCTCGACAACTATTAAATATAAATAGATAACATCATGAGAAACGAATTGCATTAAATAATAAAAACGACTGCTTAATCACTTAGCGAAGCGCTTAAAGTCTTGGAAACTACAAGACGTGAATGGCCGAAATGTTGGTTGACGAAATGAATATGGCCATCCATGGCCATGGGTTAATTGATTTCTTCTGGGTATGTGCACATGTTGTATATATAATATGACCAGATAAATCAATAATGATGTACTGTTTATTCATGTAAGGTACGAAGAGGATATTTCCCATTAGTGATAAGTGCTCAATTCAGCCACACTAAAGTACTTCCAGTATCAAATCAGTAAATTAGTATTTTTCTGCCAAAGCGAAAGTTAGCGTTTTGCCAGTTTATATCTCAGAGATAAATATATTAAATTCACGAAACCCAACAACACGGCTCCATAGCTCAGTTGGTTAGAGCGCCAGTCTAGTAAACTGGAGGTCACGAGTTCGAATCTCGTTGGAGCCTTTTTCACAAAATTTCAATTTTTAACCTTTCTTTTGACCGTCTCAACGAATAAACCAACGTTTCATGTTGATGCATTACACCGAAATCTGGTATATTTCTTATGGCATTTTATTAGTCTTTGCGAATGGTTTGTTATGTCGTCGGTTTTACTCTACTGTATATGCAAGTCCATAGGAAAACATTCACCACAAATGGCACGTTTGTATTCTATTTATTGCTACTAGACTCGATCCTATGGCCACACCTATGGCTAAAGTACTTTGTTAACGTTCGAAATCAATCAAACAATCTAGATGACAATAGATATTTGCCGCCAGGCTTAAAAGGAGTAAATTCGCAAAAATAAACAAGGCGGCTCCATAGCTCAGTTGGTTAGAGCGCCAGTCTAGTAAACTGGAGGTCACGAGTTCGAATCTCGTTGGAGCCTTTTTCACAACGTCTCAATGTTCACTCTATTTTGACCAGCATCTAGAGGCTCAGCTGTCGAATTTGTCTGATATGCTCATTCATAATTATATTACACACGGAAAATGGTCGGTGGAGGAATTTTTCATTTGATCAGTCTTGAGCATCAATTTTATTCGCACATGTCTGTGGATGAAGTGTCATGCTGACTTCTTTTTCTTCAGAATGGAAAAGGCCAAACCAGCAAACCGTGGGCGCACAGTGTGTATCCATCAACACCAGAAGATATTAAAACAGTCATTAGAAGCGAGGAAATGAGTTCTTGTCTACATGCAACTGATTTTAGATTATACAATGCATCTTTTCTACGTTTAAATGCACATTTGCTGTCGTTATTTTTTTTCTTTTTTTATATAATTGTTTGCATCGTATGCATTGCTTCACTCCAGTTGGATTTCTATTTAGCAAATACAAAAAGTTATAGTATTTAACCATTTTGCAAACTCGTTTTAACACATAGTCTCTCCAGGCATGGCATAGATTCAACTATCCGACCATGCAAGTTACACCTTACTTTGAATATCAAACATGTGTCACTTTGCTCATTCTGGTCCGATCGAAGTACTTCAAAGGAACGAGCAGACACATTTCCTCGACAACTATTAAATATAAATAGATAACATCATGAGAAACGAATTGCATTAAATAATAAAAACGACTGCTTAATCACTTAGCGAAGCGCTTAAAGTCTTGGAAACTACAAGACGTGAATGGCCGAAATGTTGGTTGACGAAATGAATATGGCCATCCATGGCCATGGGTTAATTGATTTCTTCTGGGTACGTGCACATGTTGTATATATAATATGACCAGATAAATCAATAATGATGTACTGTTTATTCATGTAAGGTACGAAGAGGATATTTCCCATTAGTGATAAGTGCTCAATTCAGCCACACTAAAGTACTTCCAGTATCAAATCAGTAAATTAGTATTTTTCTGCCAAAGCGAAAGTTAGCGTTTTGCCAGTTTATATCTCAGAGATAAATATATTAAATTCACGAAACCCAACAACACGGCTCCATAGCTCAGTTGGTTAGAGCGCCAGTCTAGTAAACTGGAGGTCACGAGTTCGAATCTCGTTGGAGCCTTTTTCACAAAATTTCAATTTTTAACCTTTCTTTTGACCGTCTCAACGAATAAACCAACGTTTCATGTTGATGCATTACACCGAAATCTGGTATATTTCTTATGGCATTTTATTAGTCTTTGCGAATGGTTTGTTATGTCGTCGGTTTTACTCTACTGTATATGCAAGTCCATAGGAAAACATTCACCACAAATGGCACGTTTGTATTCTATTTATTGCTACTAGACTCGATCCTATGGCCACACCTATGGCTAAAGTACTTTGTTAACGTTCGAAATCAATCAAACAATCTAGATGACAATAGATATTTGCCGCCAGGCTTAAAAGGAGTAAATTCGCAAAAATAAACAAGGCGTCTCCATAGCTCAGTTGGTTAGAGCGCCAGTCTAGTAAACTGGAGGTCACGAGTTCGAATCTCGTTGGAGCCTTTTTCACAACGTCTCAATGTTCACTCTATTTTGACCAGCATCTAGAGGCTCAGCTGTCGAATTTGTCTGATATGCTCATTCATAATTATATTACACACGGAAAATGGTCGGTGGAGGAATTTTTCATTTGATCAGTCTTGAGCATCAATTTTATTCGCACATGTCTGTGGATGAAGTGTCATGCTGACTTCTTTTTCTTCAGAATGGAAAAGGCCAAACCAGCAAACCGTGGGCGCACAGTGTGTATCCATCAACACCAGAAGATATTAAAACAGTCATTAGAAGCGAGGAAATGAGTTCTTGTCTACATGCAACTGATTTTAGATTATACAATGCATCTTTTCTACGTTTAAATGCACATTTGCTGTCGTTATTTTTTTTCTTTTTTTATATAATTGTTTGCATCGTATGCATTGCTTCACTCCAGTTGGATTTCTATTTAGCAAATACAAAAAGTTATAGTATTTAACCATTTTGCAAACTCGTTTTAACACATAGTCTCTCCAGGCATGGCATAGATTCAACTATCCGACCATGCAAGTTACACCTTACTTTGAATATCAAACATGTGTCACTTTGCTCATTCTGGTCCGATCGAAGTACTTCAAAGGAACGAGCAGACACATTTCCTCGACAACTATTAAATATAAATAGATAACATCATGAGAAACGAATTGCATTAAATAATAAAAACGACTGCTTAATCACTTAGCGAAGCGCTTAAAGTCTTGGAAACTACAAGACGTGAATGGCCGAAATGTTGGTTGACGAAATGAATATGGCCATCCATGGCCATGGGTTAATTGATTTCTTCTGGGTACGTGCACATGTTGTATATATAATATGACCAGATAAATCAATAATGATGTACTGTTTATTCATGTAAGGTACGAAGAGGATATTTCCCATTAGTGATAAGTGCTCAATTCAGCCACACTAAAGTACTTCCAGTATCAAATCAGTAAATTAGTATTTTTCTGCCAAAGCGAAAGTTAGCGTTTTGCCAGTTTATATCTCAGAGATAAATATATTAAATTCACGAAACCCAACAACACGGCTCCATAGCTCAGTTGGTTAGAGCGCCAGTCTAGTAAACTGGAGGTCACGAGTTCGAATCTCGTTGGAGCCTTTTTCACAAAATTTCAATTTTTAACCTTTCTTTTGACCGTCTCAACGAATAAACCAACGTTTCATGTTGATGCATTACACCGAAATCTGGTATATTTCTTATGGCATTTTATTAGTCTTTGCGAATGGTTTGTTATGTCGTCGGTTTTACTCTACTGTATATGCAAGTCCATAGGAAAACATTCACCACAAATGGCACGTTTGTATTCTATTTATTGCTACTAGACTCGATCCTATGGCCACACCTATGGCTAAAGTACTTTGTTAACGTTCGAAATCAATCAAACAATCTAGATGACAATAGATATTTGCCGCCAGGCTTAAAAGGAGTAAATTCGCAAAAATAAACAAGGCGGCTCCATAGCTCAGTTGGTTAGAGCGCCAGTCTAGTAAACTGGAGGTCACGAGTTCGAATCTCGTTGGAGCCTTTTTCACAACGTCTCAATGTTCACTCTATTTTGACCAGCATCTAGAGGCTCAGCTGTCGAATTTGTCTGATATGCTCATTCATAATTATATTACACACGGAAAATGGTCGGTGGAGGAATTTTTCATTTGATCAGTCTTGAGCATCAATTTTATTCGCACATGTCTGTGGATGAAGTGTCATGCTGACTTCTTTTTCTTCAGAATGGAAAAGGCCAAACCAGCAAACCGTGGGCGCACAGTGTGTATCCATCAACACCAGAAGATATTAAAACAGTCATTAGAAGCGAGGAAATGAGTTCTTGTCTACATGCAACTGATTTTAGATTATACAATGCATCTTTTCTACGTTTAAATGCACATTTGCTGTCGTTATTTTTTTTCTTTTTTTATATAATTGTTTGCATCGTATGCATTGCTTCACTCCAGTTGGATTTCTATTTAGCAAATACAAAAAGTTATAGTATTTAACCATTTTGCAAACTCGTTTTAACACATAGTCTCTCCAGGCATGGCATAGATTCAACTATCCGACCATGCAAGTTACACCTTACTTTGAATATCAAACATGTGTCACTTTGCTCATTCTGGTCCGATCGAAGTACTTCAAAGGAACGAGCAGACACATTTCCTCGACAACTATTAAATATAAATAGATAACATCATGAGAAACGAATTGCATTAAATAATAAAAACGACTGCTTAATCACTTAGCGAAGCGCTTAAAGTCTTGGAAACTACAAGACGTGAATGGCCGAAATGTTGGTTGACGAAATGAATATGGCCATCCATGGCCATGGGTTAATTGATTTCTTCTGGGTATGTGCACATGTTGTATATATAATATGACCAGATAAATCAATAATGATGTACTGTTTATTCATGTAAGGTACGAAGAGGATATTTCCCATTAGTGATAAGTGCTCAATTCAGCCACACTAAAGTACTTCCAGTATCAAATCAGTAAATTAGTATTTTTCTGCCAAAGCGAAAGTTAGCGTTTTGCCAGTTTATATCTCAGAGATAAATATATTAAATTCACGAAACCCAACAACACGGCTCCATAGCTCAGTTGGTTAGAGCGCCAGTCTAGTAAACTGGAGGTCACGAGTTCGAATCTCGTTGGAGCCTTTTTCACAAAATTTCAATTTTTAACCTTTCTTTTGACCGTCTCAACGAATAAACCAACGTTTCATGTTGATGCATTACACCGAAATCTGGTATATTTCTTATGGCATTTTATTAGTCTTTGCGAATGGTTTGTTATGTCGTCGGTTTTACTCTACTGTATATGCAAGTCCATAGGAAAACATTCACCACAAATGGCACGTTTGTATTCTATTTATTGCTACTAGACTCGATCCTATGGCCACACCTATGGCTAAAGTACTTTGTTAACGTTCGAAATCAATCAAACAATCTAGATGACAATAGATATTTGCCGCCAGGCTTAAAAGGAGTAAATTCGCAAAAATAAACAAGGCGGCTCCATAGCTCAGTTGGTTAGAGCGCCAGTCTAGTAAACTGGAGGTCACGAGTTCGAATCTCGTTGGAGCCTTTTTCACAACGTCTCAATGTTCACTCTATTTTGACCAGCATCTAGAGGCTCAGCTGTCGAATTTGTCTGATATGCTCATTCATAATTATATTACACACGGAAAATGGTCGGTGGAGGAATTTTTCATTTGATCAGTCTTGAGCATCAATTTTATTCGCACATGTCTGTGGATGAAGTGTCATGCTGACTTCTTTTTCTTCAGAATGGAAAAGGCCAAACCAGCAAACCGTGGGCGCACAGTGTGTATCCATCAACACCAGAAGATATTAAAACAGTCATTAGAAGCGAGGAAATGAGTTCTTGTCTACATGCAACTGATTTTAGATTATACAATGCATCTTTTCTACGTTTAAATGCACATTTGCTGTCGTTATTTTTTTTCTTTTTTTATATAATTGTTTGCATCGTATGCATTGCTTCACTCCAGTTGGATTTCTATTTAGCAAATACAAAAAGTTATAGTATTTAACCATTTTGCAAACTCGTTTTAACACATAGTCTCTCCAGGCATGGCATAGATTCAACTATCCGACCATGCAAGTTACACCTTACTTTGAATATCAAACATGTGTCACTTTGCTCATTCTGGTCCGATCGAAGTACTTCAAAGGAACGAGCAGACACATTTCCTCGACAACTATTAAATATAAATAGATAACATCATGAGAAACGAATTGCATTAAATAATAAAAACGACTGCTTAATCACTTAGCGAAGCGCTTAAAGTCTTGGAAACTACAAGACGTGAATGGCCGAAATGTTGGTTGACGAAATGAATATGGCCATCCATGGCCATGGGTTAATTGATTTCTTCTGGGTATGTGCACATGTTGTATATATAATATGACCAGATAAATCAATAATGATGTACTGTTTATTCATGTAAGGTACGAAGAGGATATTTCCCATTAGTGATAAGTGCTCAATTCAGCCACACTAAAGTACTTCCAGTATCAAATCAGTAAATTAGTATTTTTCTGCCAAAGCGAAAGTTAGCGTTTTGCCAGTTTATATCTCAGAGATAAATATATTAAATTCACGAAACCCAACAACACGGCTCCATAGCTCAGTTGGTTAGAGCGCCAGTCTAGTAAACTGGAGGTCACGAGTTCGAATCTCGTTGGAGCCTTTTTCACAAAATTTCAATTTTTAACCTTTCTTTTGACCGTCTCAACGAATAAACCAACGTTTCATGTTGATGCATTACACCGAAATCTGGTATATTTCTTATGGCATTTTATTAGTCTTTGCGAATGGTTTGTTATGTCGTCGGTTTTACTCTACTGTATATGCAAGTCCATAGGAAAACATTCACCACAAATGGCACGTTTGTATTCTATTTATTGCTACTAGACTCGATCCTATGGCCACACCTATGGCTAAAGTACTTTGTTAACGTTCGAAATCAATCAAACAATCTAGATGACAATAGATATTTGCCGCCAGGCTTAAAAGGAGTAAATTCGCAAAAATAAACAAGGCGTCTCCATAGCTCAGTTGGTTAGAGCGCCAGTCTAGTAAACTGGAGGTCACGAGTTCGAATCTCGTTGGAGCCTTTTTCACAACGTCTCAATGTTCACTCTATTTTGACCAGCATCTAGAGGCTCAGCTGTCGAATTTGTCTGATATGCTCATTCATAATTATATTACACACGGAAAATGGTCGGTGGAGGAATTTTTCATTTGATCAGTCTTGAGCATCAATTTTATTCGCACATGTCTGTGGATGAAGTGTCATGCTGACTTCTTTTTCTTCAGAATGGAAAAGGCCAAACCAGCAAACCGTGGGCGCACAGTGTGTATCCATCAACACCAGAAGATATTAAAACAGTCATTAAAAGCGAGGAAATGAGTTCTTGTCTACATGCAACTGATTTTAGATTATACAATGCATCTTTTCTACGTTTAAATGCACATTTGCTGTCGTTATTTTTTTTCTTTTTTTATATAATTGTTTGCATCGTATGCATTGCTTCACTCCAGTTGGATTTCTATTTAGCAAATACAAAAAGTTATAGTATTTAACCATTTTGCAAACTCGTTTTAACACATAGTCTCTCCAGGCATGGCATAGATTCAACTATCCGACCATGCAAGTTACACCTTACTTTGAATATCAAACATGTGTCACTTTGCTCATTCTGGTCCGATCGAAGTACTTCAAAGGAACGAGCAGACACATTTCCTCGACAACTATTAAATATAAATAGATAACATCATGAGAAACGAATTGCATTAAATAATAAAAACGACTGCTTAATCACTTAGCGAAGCGCTTAAAGTCTTGGAAACTACAAGACGTGAATGGCCGAAATGTTGGTTGACGAAATGAATATGGCCATCCATGGCCATGGGTTAATTGATTTCTTCTGGGTATGTGCACATGTTGTATATATAATATGACCAGATAAATCAATAATGATGTACTGTTTATTCATGTAAGGTACGAAGAGGATATTTCCCATTAGTGATAAGTGCTCAATTCAGCCACACTAAAGTACTTCCAGTATCAAATCAGTAAATTAGTATTTTTCTGCCAAAGCGAAAGTTAGCGTTTTGCCAGTTTATATCTCAGAGATAAATATATTAAATTCACGAAACCCAACAACACGGCTCCATAGCTCAGTTGGTTAGAGCGCCAGTCTAGTAAACTGGAGGTCACGAGTTCGAATCTCGTTGGAGCCTTTTTCACAAAATTTCAATTTTTAACCTTTCTTTTGACCGTCTCAACGAATAAACCAACGTTTCATGTTGATGCATTACACCGAAATCTGGTATATTTCTTATGGCATTTTATTAGTCTTTGCGAATGGTTTGTTATGTCGTCGGTTTTACTCTACTGTATATGCAAGTCCATAGGAAAACATTCACCACAAATGGCACGTTTGTATTCTATTTATTGCTACTAGACTCGATCCTATGGCCACACCTATGGCTAAAGTACTTTGTTAACGTTCGAAATCAATCAAACAATCTAGATGACAATAGATATTTGCCGCCAGGCTTAAAAGGAGTAAATTCGCAAAAATAAACAAGGCGGCTCCATAGCTCAGTTGGTTAGAGCGCCAGTCTAGTAAACTGGAGGTCACGAGTTCGAATCTCGTTGGAGCCTTTTTCACAACGTCTCAATGTTCACTCTATTTTGACCAGCATCTAGAGGCTCAGCTGTCGAATTTGTCTGATATGCTCATTCATAATTATATTACACACGGAAAATGGTCGGTGGAGGAATTTTTCATTTGATCAGTCTTGAGCATCAATTTTATTCGCACATGTCTGTGGATGAAGTGTCATGCTGACTTCTTTTTCTTCAGAATGGAAAAGGCCAAACCAGCAAACCGTGGGCGCACAGTGTGTATCCATCAACACCAGAAGATATTAAAACAGTCATTAGAAGCGAGGAAATGAGTTCTTGTCTACATGCAACTGATTTTAGATTATACAATGCATCTTTTCTACGTTTAAATGCACATTTGCTGTCGTTATTTTTTTTCTTTTTTTATATAATTGTTTGCATCGTATGCATTGCTTCACTCCAGTTGGATTTCTATTTAGCAAATACAAAAAGTTATAGTATTTAACCATTTTGCAAACTCGTTTTAACACATAGTCTCTCCAGGCATGGCATAGATTCAACTATCCGACCATGCAAGTTACACCTTACTTTGAATATCAAACATGTGTCACTTTGCTCATTCTGGTCCGATCGAAGTACTTCAAAGGAACGAGCAGACACATTTCCTCGACAACTATTAAATATAAATAGATAACATCATGAGAAACGAATTGCATTAAATAATAAAAACGACTGCTTAATCACTTAGCGAAGCGCTTAAAGTCTTGGAAACTACAAGACGTGAATGGCCGAAATGTTGGTTGACGAAATGAATATGGCCATCCATGGCCATGGGTTAATTGATTTCTTCTGGGTATGTGCACATGTTGTATATATAATATGACCAGATAAATCAATAATGATGTACTGTTTATTCATGTAAGGTACGAAGAGGATATTTCCCATTAGTGATAAGTGCTCAATTCAGCCACACTAAAGTACTTCCAGTATCAAATCAGTAAATTAGTATTTTTCTGCCAAAGCGAAAGTTAGCGTTTTGCCAGTTTATATCTCAGAGATAAATATATTAAATTCACGAAACCCAACAACACGGCTCCATAGCTCAGTTGGTTAGAGCGCCAGTCTAGTAAACTGGAGGTCACGAGTTCGAATCTCGTTGGAGCCTTTTTCACAAAATTTCAATTTTTAACCTTTCTTTTGACCGTCTCAACGAATAAACCAACGTTTCATGTTGATGCATTACACCGAAATCTGGTATATTTCTTATGGCATTTTATTAGTCTTTGCGAATGGTTTGTTATGTCGTCGGTTTTACTCTACTGTATATGCAAGTCCATAGGAAAACATTCACCACAAATGGCACGTTTGTATTCTATTTATTGCTACTAGACTCGATCCTATGGCCACACCTATGGCTAAAGTACTTTGTTAACGTTCGAAATCAATCAAACAATCTAGATGACAATAGATATTTGCCGCCAGGCTTAAAAGGAGTAAATTCGCAAAAATAAACAAGGCGTCTCCATAGCTCAGTTGGTTAGAGCGCCAGTCTAGTAAACTGGAGGTCACGAGTTCGAATCTCGTTGGAGCCTTTTTCACAACGTCTCAATGTTCACTCTATTTTGACCAGCATCTAGAGGCTCAGCTGTCGAATTTGTCTGATATGCTCATTCATAATTATATTACACACGGAAAATGGTCGGTGGAGGAATTTTTCATTTGATCAGTCTTGAGCATCAATTTTATTCGCACATGTCTGTGGATGAAGTGTCATGCTGACTTCTTTTTCTTCAGAATGGAAAAGGCCAAACCAGCAAACCGTGGGCGCACAGTGTGTATCCATCAACACCAGAAGATATTAAAACAGTCATTAGAAGCGAGGAAATGAGTTCTTGTCTACATGCAACTGATTTTAGATTATACAATGCATCTTTTCTACGTTTAAATGCACATTTGCTGTCGTTATTTTTTTTCTTTTTTTATATAATTGTTTGCATCGTATGCATTGCTTCACTCCAGTTGGATTTCTATTTAGCAAATACAAAAAGTTATAGTATTTAACCATTTTGCAAACTCGTTTTAACACATAGTCTCTCCAGGCATGGCATAGATTCAACTATCCGACCATGCAAGTTACACCTTACTTTGAATATCAAACATGTGTCACTTTGCTCATTCTGGTCCGATCGAAGTACTTCAAAGGAACGAGCAGACACATTTCCTCGACAACTATTAAATATAAATAGATAACATCATGAGAAACGAATTGCATTAAATAATAAAAACGACTGCTTAATCACTTAGCGAAGCGCTTAAAGTCTTGGAAACTACAAGACGTGAATGGCCGAAATGTTGGTTGACGAAATGAATATGGCCATCCATGGCCATGGGTTAATTGATTTCTTCTGGGTATGTGCACATGTTGTATATATAATATGACCAGATAAATCAATAATGATGTACTGTTTATTCATGTAAGGTACGAAGAGGATATTTCCCATTAGTGATAAGTGCTCAATTCAGCCACACTAAAGTACTTCCAGTATCAAATCAGTAAATTAGTATTTTTCTGCCAAAGCGAAAGTTAGCGTTTTGCCAGTTTATATCTCAGAGATAAATATATTAAATTCACGAAACCCAACAACACGGCTCCATAGCTCAGTTGGTTAGAGCGCCAGTCTAGTAAACTGGAGGTCACGAGTTCGAATCTCGTTGGAGCCTTTTTCACAAAATTTCAATTTTTAACCTTTCTTTTGACCGTCTCAACGAATAAACCAACGTTTCATGTTGATGCATTACACCGAAATCTGGTATATTTCTTATGGCATTTTATTAGTCTTTGCGAATGGTTTGTTATGTCGTCGGTTTTACTCTACTGTATATGCAAGTCCATAGGAAAACATTCACCACAAATGGCACGTTTGTATTCTATTTATTGCTACTAGACTCGATCCTATGGCCACACCTATGGCTAAAGTACTTTGTTAACGTTCGAAATCAATCAAACAATCTAGATGACAATAGATATTTGCCGCCAGGCTTAAAAGGAGTAAATTCGCAAAAATAAACAAGGCGGCTCCATAGCTCAGTTGGTTAGAGCGCCAGTCTAGTAAACTGGAGGTCACGAGTTCGAATCTCGTTGGAGCCTTTTTCACAACGTCTCAATGTTCACTCTATTTTGACCAGCATCTAGAGGCTCAGCTGTCGAATTTGTCTGATATGCTCATTCATAATTATATTACACACGGAAAATGGTCGGTGGAGGAATTTTTCATTTGATCAGTCTTGAGCATCAATTTTATTCGCACATGTCTGTGGATGAAGTGTCATGCTGACTTCTTTTTCTTCAGAATGGAAAAGGCCAAACCAGCAAACCGTGGGCGCACAGTGTGTATCCATCAACACCAGAAGATATTAAAACAGTCATTAGAAGCGAGGAAATGAGTTCTTGTCTACATGCAACTGATTTTAGATTATACAATGCATCTTTTCTACGTTTAAATGCACATTTGCTGTCGTTATTTTTTTTCTTTTTTTATATAATTGTTTGCATCGTATGCATTGCTTCACTCCAGTTGGATTTCTATTTAGCAAATACAAAAAGTTATAGTATTTAACCATTTTGCAAACTCGTTTTAACACATAGTCTCTCCAGGCATGGCATAGATTCAACTATCCGACCATGCAAGTTACACCTTACTTTGAATATCAAACATGTGTCACTTTGCTCATTCTGGTCCGATCGAAGTACTTCAAAGGAACGAGCAGACACATTTCCTCGACAACTATTAAATATAAATAGATAACATCATGAGAAACGAATTGCATTAAATAATAAAAACGACTGCTTAATCACTTAGCGAAGCGCTTAAAGTCTTGGAAACTACAAGACGTGAATGGCCGAAATGTTGGTTGACGAAATGAATATGGCCATCCATGGCCATGGGTTAATTGATTTCTTCTGGGTATGTGCACATGTTGTATATATAATATGACCAGATAAATCAATAATGATGTACTGTTTATTCATGTAAGGTACGAAGAGGATATTTCCCATTAGTGATAAGTGCTCAATTCAGCCACACTAAAGTACTTCCAGTATCAAATCAGTAAATTAGTATTTTTCTGCCAAAGCGAAAGTTAGCGTTTTGCCAGTTTATATCTCAGAGATAAATATATTAAATTCACGAAACCCAACAACACGGCTCCATAGCTCAGTTGGTTAGAGCGCCAGTCTAGTAAACTGGAGGTCACGAGTTCGAATCTCGTTGGAGCCTTTTTCACAAAATTTCAATTTTTAACCTTTCTTTTGACCGTCTCAACGAATAAACCAACGTTTCATGTTGATGCATTACACCGAAATCTGGTATATTTCTTATGGCATTTTATTAGTCTTTGCGAATGGTTTGTTATGTCGTCGGTTTTACTCTACTGTATATGCAAGTCCATAGGAAAACATTCACCACAAATGGCACGTTTGTATTCTATTTATTGCTACTAGACTCGATCCTATGGCCACACCTATGGCTAAAGTACTTTGTTAACGTTCGAAATCAATCAAACAATCTAGATGACAATAGATATTTGCCGCCAGGCTTAAAAGGAGTAAATTCGCAAAAATAAACAAGGCGTCTCCATAGCTCAGTTGGTTAGAGCGCCAGTCTAGTAAACTGGAGGTCACGAGTTCGAATCTCGTTGGAGCCTTTTTCACAACGTCTCAATGTTCACTCTATTTTGACCAGCATCTAGAGGCTCAGCTGTCGAATTTGTCTGATATGCTCATTCATAATTATATTACACACGGAAAATGGTCGGTGGAGGAATTTTTCATTTGATCAGTCTTGAGCATCAATTTTATTCGCACATGTCTGTGGATGAAGTGTCATGCTGACTTCTTTTTCTTCAGAATGGAAAAGGCCAAACCAGCAAACCGTGGGCGCACAGTGTGTATCCATCAACACCAGAAGATATTAAAACAGTCATTAGAAGCGAGGAAATGAGTTCTTGTCTACATGCAACTGATTTTAGATTATACAATGCATCTTTTCTACGTTTAAATGCACATTTGCTGTCGTTATTTTTTTTCTTTTTTTATATAATTGTTTGCATCGTATGCATTGCTTCACTCCAGTTGGATTTCTATTTAGCAAATACAAAAAGTTATAGTATTTAACCATTTTGCAAACTCGTTTTAACACATAGTCTCTCCAGGCATGGCATAGATTCAACTATCCGACCATGCAAGTTACACCTTACTTTGAATATCAAACATGTGTCACTTTGCTCATTCTGGTCCGATCGAAGTACTTCAAAGGAACGAGCAGACACATTTCCTCGACAACTATTAAATATAAATAGATAACATCATGAGAAACGAATTGCATTAAATAATAAAAACGACTGCTTAATCACTTAGCGAAGCGCTTAAAGTCTTGGAAACTACAAGACGTGAATGGCCGAAATGTTGGTTGACGAAATGAATATGGCCATCCATGGCCATGGGTTAATTGATTTCTTCTGGGTACGTGCACATGTTGTATATATAATATGACCAGATAAATCAATAATGATGTACTGTTTATTCATGTAAGGTACGAAGAGGATATTTCCCATTAGTGATAAGTGCTCAATTCAGCCACACTAAAGTACTTCCAGTATCAAATCAGTAAATTAGTATTTTTCTGCCAAAGCGAAAGTTAGCGTTTTGCCAGTTTATATCTCAGAGATAAATATATTAAATTCACGAAACCCAACAACACGGCTCCATAGCTCAGTTGGTTAGAGCGCCAGTCTAGTAAACTGGAGGTCACGAGTTCGAATCTCGTTGGAGCCTTTTTCACAAAATTTCAATTTTTAACCTTTCTTTTGACCGTCTCAACGAATAAACCAACGTTTCATGTTGATGCATTACACCGAAATCTGGTATATTTCTTATGGCATTTTATTAGTCTTTGCGAATGGTTTGTTATGTCGTCGGTTTTACTCTACTGTATATGCAAGTCCATAGGAAAACATTCACCACAAATGGCACGTTTGTATTCTATTTATTGCTACTAGACTCGATCCTATGGCCACACCTATGGCTAAAGTACTTTGTTAACGTTCGAAATCAATCAAACAATCTAGATGACAATAGATATTTGCCGCCAGGCTTAAAAGGAGTAAATTCGCAAAAATAAACAAGGCGGCTCCATAGCTCAGTTGGTTAGAGCGCCAGTCTAGTAAACTGGAGGTCACGAGTTCGAATCTCGTTGGAGCCTTTTTCACAACGTCTCAATGTTCACTCTATTTTGACCAGCATCTAGAGGCTCAGCTGTCGAATTTGTCTGATATGCTCATTCATAATTATATTACACACGGAAAATGGTCGGTGGAGGAATTTTTCATTTGATCAGTCTTGAGCATCAATTTTATTCGCACATGTCTGTGGATGAAGTGTCATGCTGACTTCTTTTTCTTCAGAATGGAAAAGGCCAAACCAGCAAACCGTGGGCGCACAGTGTGTATCCATCAACACCAGAAGATATTAAAACAGTCATTAGAAGCGAGGAAATGAGTTCTTGTCTACATGCAACTGATTTTAGATTATACAATGCATCTTTTCTACGTTTAAATGCACATTTGCTGTCGTTATTTTTTTTCTTTTTTTATATAATTGTTTGCATCGTATGCATTGCTTCACTCCAGTTGGATTTCTATTTAGCAAATACAAAAAGTTATAGTATTTAACCATTTTGCAAACTCGTTTTAACACATAGTCTCTCCAGGCATGGCATAGATTCAACTATCCGACCATGCAAGTTACACCTTACTTTGAATATCAAACATGTGTCACTTTGCTCATTCTGGTCCGATCGAAGTACTTCAAAGGAACGAGCAGACACATTTCCTCGACAACTATTAAATATAAATAGATAACATCATGAGAAACGAATTGCATTAAATAATAAAAACGACTGCTTAATCACTTAGCGAAGCGCTTAAAGTCTTGGAAACTACAAGACGTGAATGGCCGAAATGTTGGTTGACGAAATGAATATGGCCATCCATGGCCATGGGTTAATTGATTTCTTCTGGGTACGTGCACATGTTGTATATATAATATGACCAGATAAATCAATAATGATGTACTGTTTATTCATGTAAGGTACGAAGAGGATATTTCCCATTAGTGATAAGTGCTCAATTCAGCCACACTAAAGTACTTCCAGTATCAAATCAGTAAATTAGTATTTTTCTGCCAAAGCGAAAGTTAGCGTTTTGCCAGTTTATATCTCAGAGATAAATATATTAAATTCACGAAACCCAACAACACGGCTCCATAGCTCAGTTGGTTAGAGCGCCAGTCTAGTAAACTGGAGGTCACGAGTTCGAATCTCGTTGGAGCCTTTTTCACAAAATTTCAATTTTTAACCTTTCTTTTGACCGTCTCAACGAATAAACCAACGTTTCATGTTGATGCATTACACCGAAATCTGGTATATTTCTTATGGCATTTTATTAGTCTTTGCGAATGGTTTGTTATGTCGTCGGTTTTACTCTACTGTATATGCAAGTCCATAGGAAAACATTCACCACAAATGGCACGTTTGTATTCTATTTATTGCTACTAGACTCGATCCTATGGCCACACCTATGGCTAAAGTACTTTGTTAACGTTCGAAATCAATCAAACAATCTAGATGACAATAGATATTTGCCGCCAGGCTTAAAAGGAGTAAATTCGCAAAAATAAACAAGGCGTCTCCATAGCTCAGTTGGTTAGAGCGCCAGTCTAGTAAACTGGAGGTCACGAGTTCGAATCTCGTTGGAGCCTTTTTCACAACGTCTCAATGTTCACTCTATTTTGACCAGCATCTAGAGGCTCAGCTGTCGAATTTGTCTGATATGCTCATTCATAATTATATTACACACGGAAAATGGTCGGTGGAGGAATTTTTCATTTGATCAGTCTTGAGCATCAATTTTATTCGCACATGTCTGTGGATGAAGTGTCATGCTGACTTCTTTTTCTTCAGAATGGAAAAGGCCAAACCAGCAAACCGTGGGCGCACAGTGTGTATCCATCAACACCAGAAGATATTAAAACAGTCATTAGAAGCGAGGAAATGAGTTCTTGTCTACATGCAACTGATTTTAGATTATACAATGCATCTTTTCTACGTTTAAATGCACATTTGCTGTCGTTATTTTTTTTCTTTTTTTATATAATTGTTTGCATCGTATGCATTGCTTCACTCCAGTTGGATTTCTATTTAGCAAATACAAAAAGTTATAGTATTTAACCATTTTGCAAACTCGTTTTAACACATAGTCTCTCCAGGCATGGCATAGATTCAACTATCCGACCATGCAAGTTACACCTTACTTTGAATATCAAACATGTGTCACTTTGCTCATTCTGGTCCGATCGAAGTACTTCAAAGGAACGAGCAGACACATTTCCTCGACAACTATTAAATATAAATAGATAACATCATGAGAAACGAATTGCATTAAATAATAAAAACGACTGCTTAATCACTTAGCGAAGCGCTTAAAGTCTTGGAAACTACAAGACGTGAATGGCCGAAATGTTGGTTGACGAAATGAATATGGCCATCCATGGCCATGGGTTAATTGATTTCTTCTGGGTATGTGCACATGTTGTATATATAATATGACCAGATAAATCAATAATGATGTACTGTTTATTCATGTAAGGTACGAAGAGGATATTTCCCATTAGTGATAAGTGCTCAATTCAGCCACACTAAAGTACTTCCAGTATCAAATCAGTAAATTAGTATTTTTCTGCCAAAGCGAAAGTTAGCGTTTTGCCAGTTTATATCTCAGAGATAAATATATTAAATTCACGAAACCCAACAACACGGCTCCATAGCTCAGTTGGTTAGAGCGCCAGTCTAGTAAACTGGAGGTCACGAGTTCGAATCTCGTTGGAGCCTTTTTCACAAAATTTCAATTTTTAACCTTTCTTTTGACCGTCTCAACGAATAAACCAACGTTTCATGTTGATGCATTACACCGAAATCTGGTATATTTCTTATGGCATTTTATTAGTCTTTGCGAATGGTTTGTTATGTCGTCGGTTTTACTCTACTGTATATGCAAGTCCATAGGAAAACATTCACCACAAATGGCACGTTTGTATTCTATTTATTGCTACTAGACTCGATCCTATGGCCACACCTATGGCTAAAGTACTTTGTTAACGTTCGAAATCAATCAAACAATCTAGATGACAATAGATATTTGCCGCCAGGCTTAAAAGGAGTAAATTCGCAAAAATAAACAAGGCGTCTCCATAGCTCAGTTGGTTAGAGCGCCAGTCTAGTAAACTGGAGGTCACGAGTTCGAATCTCGTTGGAGCCTTTTTCACAACGTCTCAATGTTCACTCTATTTTGACCAGCATCTAGAGGCTCAGCTGTCGAATTTGTCTGATATGCTCATTCATAATTATATTACACACGGAAAATGGTCGGTGGAGGAATTTTTCATTTGATCAGTCTTGAGCATCAATTTTATTCGCACATGTCTGTGGATGAAGTGTCATGCTGACTTCTTTTTCTTCAGAATGGAAAAGGCCAAACCAGCAAACCGTGGGCGCACAGTGTGTATCCATCAACACCAGAAGATATTAAAACAGTCATTAGAAGCGAGGAAATGAGTTCTTGTCTACATGCAACTGATTTTAGATTATACAATGCATCTTTTCTACGTTTAAATGCACATTTGCTGTCGTTATTTTTTTTCTTTTTTTATATAATTGTTTGCATCGTATGCATTGCTTCACTCCAGTTGGATTTCTATTTAGCAAATACAAAAAGTTATAGTATTTAACCATTTTGCAAACTCGTTTTAACACATAGTCTCTCCAGGCATGGCATAGATTCAACTATCCGACCATGCAAGTTACACCTTACTTTGAATATCAAACATGTGTCACTTTGCTCATTCTGGTCCGATCGAAGTACTTCAAAGGAACGAGCAGACACATTTCCTCGACAACTATTAAATATAAATAGATAACATCATGAGAAACGAATTGCATTAAATAATAAAAACGACTGCTTAATCACTTAGCGAAGCGCTTAAAGTCTTGGAAACTACAAGACGTGAATGGCCGAAATGTTGGTTGACGAAATGAATATGGCCATCCATGGCCATGGGTTAATTGATTTCTTCTGGGTATGTGCACATGTTGTATATATAATATGACCAGATAAATCAATAATGATGTACTGTTTATTCATGTAAGGTACGAAGAGGATATTTCCCATTAGTGATAAGTGCTCAATTCAGCCACACTAAAGTACTTCCAGTATCAAATCAGTAAATTAGTATTTTTCTGCCAAAGCGAAAGTTAGCGTTTTGCCAGTTTATATCTCAGAGATAAATATATTAAATTCACGAAACCCAACAACACGGCTCCATAGCTCAGTTGGTTAGAGCGCCAGTCTAGTAAACTGGAGGTCACGAGTTCGAATCTCGTTGGAGCCTTTTTCACAAAATTTCAATTTTTAACCTTTCTTTTGACCGTCTCAACGAATAAACCAACGTTTCATGTTGATGCATTACACCGAAATCTGGTATATTTCTTATGGCATTTTATTAGTCTTTGCGAATGGTTTGTTATGTCGTCGGTTTTACTCTACTGTATATGCAAGTCCATAGGAAAACATTCACCACAAATGGCACGTTTGTATTCTATTTATTGCTACTAGACTCGATCCTATGGCCACACCTATGGCTAAAGTACTTTGTTAACGTTCGAAATCAATCAAACAATCTAGATGACAATAGATATTTGCCGCCAGGCTTAAAAGGAGTAAATTCGCAAAAATAAACAAGGCGGCTCCATAGCTCAGTTGGTTAGAGCGCCAGTCTAGTAAACTGGAGGTCACGAGTTCGAATCTCGTTGGAGCCTTTTTCACAACGTCTCAATGTTCACTCTATTTTGACCAGCATCTAGAGGCTCAGCTGTCGAATTTGTCTGATATGCTCATTCATAATTATATTACACACGGAAAATGGTCGGTGGAGGAATTTTTCATTTGATCAGTCTTGAGCATCAATTTTATTCGCACATGTCTGTGGATGAAGTGTCATGCTGACTTCTTTTTCTTCAGAATGGAAAAGGCCAAACCAGCAAACCGTGGGCGCACAGTGTGTATCCATCAACACCAGAAGATATTAAAACAGTCATTAGAAGCGAGGAAATGAGTTCTTGTCTACATGCAACTGATTTTAGATTATACAATGCATCTTTTCTACGTTTAAATGCACATTTGCTGTCGTTATTTTTTTTCTTTTTTTATATAATTGTTTGCATCGTATGCATTGCTTCACTCCAGTTGGATTTCTATTTAGCAAATACAAAAAGTTATAGTATTTAACCATTTTGCAAACTCGTTTTAACACATAGTCTCTCCAGGCATGGCATAGATTCAACTATCCGACCATGCAAGTTACACCTTACTTTGAATATCAAACATGTGTCACTTTGCTCATTCTGGTCCGATCGAAGTACTTCAAAGGAACGAGCAGACACATTTCCTCGACAACTATTAAATATAAATAGATAACATCATGAGAAACGAATTGCATTAAATAATAAAAACGACTGCTTAATCACTTAGCGAAGCGCTTAAAGTCTTGGAAACTACAAGACGTGAATGGCCGAAATGTTGGTTGACGAAATGAATATGGCCATCCATGGCCATGGGTTAATTGATTTCTTCTGGGTATGTGCACATGTTGTATATATAATATGACCAGATAAATCAATAATGATGTACTGTTTATTCATGTAAGGTACGAAGAGGATATTTCCCATTAGTGATAAGTGCTCAATTCAGCCACACTAAAGTACTTCCAGTATCAAATCAGTAAATTAGTATTTTTCTGCCAAAGCGAAAGTTAGCGTTTTGCCAGTTTATATCTCAGAGATAAATATATTAAATTCACGAAACCCAACAACACGGCTCCATAGCTCAGTTGGTTAGAGCGCCAGTCTAGTAAACTGGAGGTCACGAGTTCGAATCTCGTTGGAGCCTTTTTCACAAAATTTCAATTTTTAACCTTTCTTTTGACCGTCTCAACGAATAAACCAACGTTTCATGTTGATGCATTACACCGAAATCTGGTATATTTCTTATGGCATTTTATTAGTCTTTGCGAATGGTTTGTTATGTCGTCGGTTTTACTCTACTGTATATGCAAGTCCATAGGAAAACATTCACCACAAATGGCACGTTTGTATTCTATTTATTGCTACTAGACTCGATCCTATGGCCACACCTATGGCTAAAGTACTTTGTTAACGTTCGAAATCAATCAAACAATCTAGATGACAATAGATATTTGCCGCCAGGCTTAAAAGGAGTAAATTCGCAAAAATAAACAAGGCGTCTCCATAGCTCAGTTGGTTAGAGCGCCAGTCTAGTAAACTGGAGGTCACGAGTTCGAATCTCGTTGGAGCCTTTTTCACAACGTCTCAATGTTCACTCTATTTTGACCAGCATCTAGAGGCTCAGCTGTCGAATTTGTCTGATATGCTCATTCATAATTATATTACACACGGAAAATGGTCGGTGGAGGAATTTTTCATTTGATCAGTCTTGAGCATCAATTTTATTCGCACATGTCTGTGGATGAAGTGTCATGCTGACTTCTTTTTCTTCAGAATGGAAAAGGCCAAACCAGCAAACCGTGGGCGCACAGTGTGTATCCATCAACACCAGAAGATATTAAAACAGTCATTAGAAGCGAGGAAATGAGTTCTTGTCTACATGCAACTGATTTTAGATTATACAATGCATCTTTTCTACGTTTAAATGCACATTTGCTGTCGTTATTTTTTTTCTTTTTTTATATAATTGTTTGCATCGTATGCATTGCTTCACTCCAGTTGGATTTCTATTTAGCAAATACAAAAAGTTATAGTATTTAACCATTTTGCAAACTCGTTTTAACACATAGTCTCTCCAGGCATGGCATAGATTCAACTATCCGACCATGCAAGTTACACCTTACTTTGAATATCAAACATGTGTCACTTTGCTCATTCTGGTCCGATCGAAGTACTTCAAAGGAACGAGCAGACACATTTCCTCGACAACTATTAAATATAAATAGATAACATCATGAGAAACGAATTGCATTAAATAATAAAAACGACTGCTTAATCACTTAGCGAAGCGCTTAAAGTCTTGGAAACTACAAGACGTGAATGGCCGAAATGTTGGTTGACGAAATGAATATGGCCATCCATGGCCATGGGTTAATTGATTTCTTCTGGGTACGTGCACATGTTGTATATATAATATGACCAGATAAATCAATAATGATGTACTGTTTATTCATGTAAGGTACGAAGAGGATATTTCCCATTAGTGATAAGTGCTCAATTCAGCCACACTAAAGTACTTCCAGTATCAAATCAGTAAATTAGTATTTTTCTGCCAAAGCGAAAGTTAGCGTTTTGCCAGTTTATATCTCAGAGATAAATATATTAAATTCACGAAACCCAACAACACGGCTCCATAGCTCAGTTGGTTAGAGCGCCAGTCTAGTAAACTGGAGGTCACGAGTTCGAATCTCGTTGGAGCCTTTTTCACAAAATTTCAATTTTTAACCTTTCTTTTGACCGTCTCAACGAATAAACCAACGTTTCATGTTGATGCATTACACCGAAATCTGGTATATTTCTTATGGCATTTTATTAGTCTTTGCGAATGGTTTGTTATGTCGTCGGTTTTACTCTACTGTATATGCAAGTCCATAGGAAAACATTCACCACAAATGGCACGTTTGTATTCTATTTATTGCTACTAGACTCGATCCTATGGCCACACCTATGGCTAAAGTACTTTGTTAACGTTCGAAATCAATCAAACAATCTAGATGACAATAGATATTTGCCGCCAGGCTTAAAAGGAGTAAATTCGCAAAAATAAACAAGGCGTCTCCATAGCTCAGTTGGTTAGAGCGCCAGTCTAGTAAACTGGAGGTCACGAGTTCGAATCTCGTTGGAGCCTTTTTCACAACGTCTCAATGTTCACTCTATTTTGACCAGCATCTAGAGGCTCAGCTGTCGAATTTGTCTGATATGCTCATTCATAATTATATTACACACGGAAAATGGTCGGTGGAGGAATTTTTCATTTGATCAGTCTTGAGCATCAATTTTATTCGCACATGTCTGTGGATGAAGTGTCATGCTGACTTCTTTTTCTTCAGAATGGAAAAGGCCAAACCAGCAAACCGTGGGCGCACAGTGTGTATCCATCAACACCAGAAGATATTAAAACAGTCATTAGAAGCGAGGAAATGAGTTCTTGTCTACATGCAACTGATTTTAGATTATACAATGCATCTTTTCTACGTTTAAATGCACATTTGCTGTCGTTATTTTTTTTCTTTTTTTATATAATTGTTTGCATCGTATGCATTGCTTCACTCCAGTTGGATTTCTATTTAGCAAATACAAAAAGTTATAGTATTTAACCATTTTGCAAACTCGTTTTAACACATAGTCTCTCCAGGCATGGCATAGATTCAACTATCCGACCATGCAAGTTACACCTTACTTTGAATATCAAACATGTGTCACTTTGCTCATTCTGGTCCGATCGAAGTACTTCAAAGGAACGAGCAGACACATTTCCTCGACAACTATTAAATATAAATAGATAACATCATGAGAAACGAATTGCATTAAATAATAAAAACGACTGCTTAATCACTTAGCGAAGCGCTTAAAGTCTTGGAAACTACAAGACGTGAATGGCCGAAATGTTGGTTGACGAAATGAATATGGCCATCCATGGCCATGGGTTAATTGATTTCTTCTGGGTATGTGCACATGTTGTATATATAATATGACCAGATAAATCAATAATGATGTACTGTTTATTCATGTAAGGTACGAAGAGGATATTTCCCATTAGTGATAAGTGCTCAATTCAGCCACACTAAAGTACTTCCAGTATCAAATCAGTAAATTAGTATTTTTCTGCCAAAGCGAAAGTTAGCGTTTTGCCAGTTTATATCTCAGAGATAAATATATTAAATTCACGAAACCCAACAACACGGCTCCATAGCTCAGTTGGTTAGAGCGCCAGTCTAGTAAACTGGAGGTCACGAGTTCGAATCTCGTTGGAGCCTTTTTCACAAAATTTCAATTTTTAACCTTTCTTTTGACCGTCTCAACGAATAAACCAACGTTTCATGTTGATGCATTACACCGAAATCTGGTATATTTCTTATGGCATTTTATTAGTCTTTGCGAATGGTTTGTTATGTCGTCGGTTTTACTCTACTGTATATGCAAGTCCATAGGAAAACATTCACCACAAATGGCACGTTTGTATTCTATTTATTGCTACTAGACTCGATCCTATGGCCACACCTATGGCTAAAGTACTTTGTTAACGTTCGAAATCAATCAAACAATCTAGATGACAATAGATATTTGCCGCCAGGCTTAAAAGGAGTAAATTCGCAAAAATAAACAAGGCGTCTCCATAGCTCAGTTGGTTAGAGCGCCAGTCTAGTAAACTGGAGGTCACGAGTTCGAATCTCGTTGGAGCCTTTTTCACAACGTCTCAATGTTCACTCTATTTTGACCAGCATCTAGAGGCTCAGCTGTCGAATTTGTCTGATATGCTCATTCATAATTATATTACACACGGAAAATGGTCGGTGGAGGAATTTTTCATTTGATCAGTCTTGAGCATCAATTTTATTCGCACATGTCTGTGGATGAAGTGTCATGCTGACTTCTTTTTCTTCAGAATGGAAAAGGCCAAACCAGCAAACCGTGGGCGCACAGTGTGTATCCATCAACACCAGAAGATATTAAAACAGTCATTAGAAGCGAGGAAATGAGTTCTTGTCTACATGCAACTGATTTTAGATTATACAATGCATCTTTTCTACGTTTAAATGCACATTTGCTGTCGTTATTTTTTTTCTTTTTTTATATAATTGTTTGCATCGTATGCATTGCTTCACTCCAGTTGGATTTCTATTTAGCAAATACAAAAAGTTATAGTATTTAACCATTTTGCAAACTCGTTTTAACACATAGTCTCTCCAGGCATGGCATAGATTCAACTATCCGACCATGCAAGTTACACCTTACTTTGAATATCAAACATGTGTCACTTTGCTCATTCTGGTCCGATCGAAGTACTTCAAAGGAACGAGCAGACACATTTCCTCGACAACTATTAAATATAAATAGATAACATCATGAGAAACGAATTGCATTAAATAATAAAAACGACTGCTTAATCACTTAGCGAAGCGCTTAAAGTCTTGGAAACTACAAGACGTGAATGGCCGAAATGTTGGTTGACGAAATGAATATGGCCATCCATGGCCATGGGTTAATTGATTTCTTCTGGGTATGTGCACATGTTGTATATATAATATGACCAGATAAATCAATAATGATGTACTGTTTATTCATGTAAGGTACGAAGAGGATATTTCCCATTAGTGATAAGTGCTCAATTCAGCCACACTAAAGTACTTCCAGTATCAAATCAGTAAATTAGTATTTTTCTGCCAAAGCGAAAGTTAGCGTTTTGCCAGTTTATATCTCAGAGATAAATATATTAAATTCACGAAACCCAACAACACGGCTCCATAGCTCAGTTGGTTAGAGCGCCAGTCTAGTAAACTGGAGGTCACGAGTTCGAATCTCGTTGGAGCCTTTTTCACAAAATTTCAATTTTTAACCTTTCTTTTGACCGTCTCAACGAATAAACCAACGTTTCATGTTGATGCATTACACCGAAATCTGGTATATTTCTTATGGCATTTTATTAGTCTTTGCGAATGGTTTGTTATGTCGTCGGTTTTACTCTACTGTATATGCAAGTCCATAGGAAAACATTCACCACAAATGGCACGTTTGTATTCTATTTATTGCTACTAGACTCGATCCTATGGCCACACCTATGGCTAAAGTACTTTGTTAACGTTCGAAATCAATCAAACAATCTAGATGACAATAGATATTTGCCGCCAGGCTTAAAAGGAGTAAATTCGCAAAAATAAACAAGGCGTCTCCATAGCTCAGTTGGTTAGAGCGCCAGTCTAGTAAACTGGAGGTCACGAGTTCGAATCTCGTTGGAGCCTTTTTCACAACGTCTCAATGTTCACTCTATTTTGACCAGCATCTAGAGGCTCAGCTGTCGAATTTGTCTGATATGCTCATTCATAATTATATTACACACGGAAAATGGTCGGTGGAGGAATTTTTCATTTGATCAGTCTTGAGCATCAATTTTATTCGCACATGTCTGTGGATGAAGTGTCATGCTGACTTCTTTTTCTTCAGAATGGAAAAGGCCAAACCAGCAAACCGTGGGCGCACAGTGTGTATCCATCAACACCAGAAGATATTAAAACAGTCATTAGAAGCGAGGAAATGAGTTCTTGTCTACATGCAACTGATTTTAGATTATACAATGCATCTTTTCTACGTTTAAATGCACATTTGCTGTCGTTATTTTTTTTCTTTTTTTATATAATTGTTTGCATCGTATGCATTGCTTCACTCCAGTTGGATTTCTATTTAGCAAATACAAAAAGTTATAGTATTTAACCATTTTGCAAACTCGTTTTAACACATAGTCTCTCCAGGCATGGCATAGATTCAACTATCCGACCATGCAAGTTACACCTTACTTTGAATATCAAACATGTGTCACTTTGCTCATTCTGGTCCGATCGAAGTACTTCAAAGGAACGAGCAGACACATTTCCTCGACAACTATTAAATATAAATAGATAACATCATGAGAAACGAATTGCATTAAATAATAAAAACGACTGCTTAATCACTTAGCGAAGCGCTTAAAGTCTTGGAAACTACAAGACGTGAATGGCCGAAATGTTGGTTGACGAAATGAATATGGCCATCCATGGCCATGGGTTAATTGATTTCTTCTGGGTATGTGCACATGTTGTATATATAATATGACCAGATAAATCAATAATGATGTACTGTTTATTCATGTAAGGTACGAAGAGGATATTTCCCATTAGTGATAAGTGCTCAATTCAGCCACACTAAAGTACTTCCAGTATCAAATCAGTAAATTAGTATTTTTCTGCCAAAGCGAAAGTTAGCGTTTTGCCAGTTTATATCTCAGAGATAAATATATTAAATTCACGAAACCCAACAACACGGCTCCATAGCTCAGTTGGTTAGAGCGCCAGTCTAGTAAACTGGAGGTCACGAGTTCGAATCTCGTTGGAGCCTTTTTCACAAAATTTCAATTTTTAACCTTTCTTTTGACCGTCTCAACGAATAAACCAACGTTTCATGTTGATGCATTACACCGAAATCTGGTATATTTCTTATGGCATTTTATTAGTCTTTGCGAATGGTTTGTTATGTCGTCGGTTTTACTCTACTGTATATGCAAGTCCATAGGAAAACATTCACCACAAATGGCACGTTTGTATTCTATTTATTGCTACTAGACTCGATCCTATGGCCACACCTATGGCTAAAGTACTTTGTTAACGTTCGAAATCAATCAAACAATCTAGATGACAATAGATATTTGCCGCCAGGCTTAAAAGGAGTAAATTCGCAAAAATAAACAAGGCGGCTCCATAGCTCAGTTGGTTAGAGCGCCAGTCTAGTAAACTGGAGGTCACGAGTTCGAATCTCGTTGGAGCCTTTTTCACAACGTCTCAATGTTCACTCTATTTTGACCAGCATCTAGAGGCTCAGCTGTCGAATTTGTCTGATATGCTCATTCATAATTATATTACACACGGAAAATGGTCGGTGGAGGAATTTTTCATTTGATCAGTCTTGAGCATCAATTTTATTCGCACATGTCTGTGGATGAAGTGTCATGCTGACTTCTTTTTCTTCAGAATGGAAAAGGCCAAACCAGCAAACCGTGGGCGCACAGTGTGTATCCATCAACACCAGAAGATATTAAAACAGTCATTAGAAGCGAGGAAATGAGTTCTTGTCTACATGCAACTGATTTTAGATTATACAATGCATCTTTTCTACGTTTAAATGCACATTTGCTGTCGTTATTTTTTTTCTTTTTTTATATAATTGTTTGCATCGTATGCATTGCTTCACTCCAGTTGGATTTCTATTTAGCAAATACAAAAAGTTATAGTATTTAACCATTTTGCAAACTCGTTTTAACACATAGTCTCTCCAGGCATGGCATAGATTCAACTATCCGACCATGCAAGTTACACCTTACTTTGAATATCAAACATGTGTCACTTTGCTCATTCTGGTCCGATCGAAGTACTTCAAAGGAACGAGCAGACACATTTCCTCGACAACTATTAAATATAAATAGATAACATCATGAGAAACGAATTGCATTAAATAATAAAAACGACTGCTTAATCACTTAGCGAAGCGCTTAAAGTCTTGGAAACTACAAGACGTGAATGGCCGAAATGTTGGTTGACGAAATGAATATGGCCATCCATGGCCATGGGTTAATTGATTTCTTCTGGGTATGTGCACATGTTGTATATATAATATGACCAGATAAATCAATAATGATGTACTGTTTATTCATGTAAGGTACGAAGAGGATATTTCCCATTAGTGATAAGTGCTCAATTCAGCCACACTAAAGTACTTCCAGTATCAAATCAGTAAATTAGTATTTTTCTGCCAAAGCGAAAGTTAGCGTTTTGCCAGTTTATATCTCAGAGATAAATATATTAAATTCACGAAACCCAACAACACGGCTCCATAGCTCAGTTGGTTAGAGCGCCAGTCTAGTAAACTGGAGGTCACGAGTTCGAATCTCGTTGGAGCCTTTTTCACAAAATTTCAATTTTTAACCTTTCTTTTGACCGTCTCAACGAATAAACCAACGTTTCATGTTGATGCATTACACCGAAATCTGGTATATTTCTTATGGCATTTTATTAGTCTTTGCGAATGGTTTGTTATGTCGTCGGTTTTACTCTACTGTATATGCAAGTCCATAGGAAAACATTCACCACAAATGGCACGTTTGTATTCTATTTATTGCTACTAGACTCGATCCTATGGCCACACCTATGGCTAAAGTACTTTGTTAACGTTCGAAATCAATCAAACAATCTAGATGACAATAGATATTTGCCGCCAGGCTTAAAAGGAGTAAATTCGCAAAAATAAACAAGGCGTCTCCATAGCTCAGTTGGTTAGAGCGCCAGTCTAGTAAACTGGAGGTCACGAGTTCGAATCTCGTTGGAGCCTTTTTCACAACGTCTCAATGTTCACTCTATTTTGACCAGCATCTAGAGGCTCAGCTGTCGAATTTGTCTGATATGCTCATTCATAATTATATTACACACGGAAAATGGTCGGTGGAGGAATTTTTCATTTGATCAGTCTTGAGCATCAATTTTATTCGCACATGTCTGTGGATGAAGTGTCATGCTGACTTCTTTTTCTTCAGAATGGAAAAGGCCAAACCAGCAAACCGTGGGCGCACAGTGTGTATCCATCAACACCAGAAGATATTAAAACAGTCATTAGAAGCGAGGAAATGAGTTCTTGTCTACATGCAACTGATTTTAGATTATACAATGCATCTTTTCTACGTTTAAATGCACATTTGCTGTCGTTATTTTTTTTCTTTTTTTATATAATTGTTTGCATCGTATGCATTGCTTCACTCCAGTTGGATTTCTATTTAGCAAATACAAAAAGTTATAGTATTTAACCATTTTGCAAACTCGTTTTAACACATAGTCTCTCCAGGCATGGCATAGATTCAACTATCCGACCATGCAAGTTACACCTTACTTTGAATATCAAACATGTGTCACTTTGCTCATTCTGGTCCGATCGAAGTACTTCAAAGGAACGAGCAGACACATTTCCTCGACAACTATTAAATATAAATAGATAACATCATGAGAAACGAATTGCATTAAATAATAAAAACGACTGCTTAATCACTTAGCGAAGCGCTTAAAGTCTTGGAAACTACAAGACGTGAATGGCCGAAATGTTGGTTGACGAAATGAATATGGCCATCCATGGCCATGGGTTAATTGATTTCTTCTGGGTACGTGCACATGTTGTATATATAATATGACCAGATAAATCAATAATGATGTACTGTTTATTCATGTAAGGTACGAAGAGGATATTTCCCATTAGTGATAAGTGCTCAATTCAGCCACACTAAAGTACTTCCAGTATCAAATCAGTAAATTAGTATTTTTCTGCCAAAGCGAAAGTTAGCGTTTTGCCAGTTTATATCTCAGAGATAAATATATTAAATTCACGAAACCCAACAACACGGCTCCATAGCTCAGTTGGTTAGAGCGCCAGTCTAGTAAACTGGAGGTCACGAGTTCGAATCTCGTTGGAGCCTTTTTCACAAAATTTCAATTTTTAACCTTTCTTTTGACCGTCTCAACGAATAAACCAACGTTTCATGTTGATGCATTACACCGAAATCTGGTATATTTCTTATGGCATTTTATTAGTCTTTGCGAATGGTTTGTTATGTCGTCGGTTTTACTCTACTGTATATGCAAGTCCATAGGAAAACATTCACCACAAATGGCACGTTTGTATTCTATTTATTGCTACTAGACTCGATCCTATGGCCACACCTATGGCTAAAGTACTTTGTTAACGTTCGAAATCAATCAAACAATCTAGATGACAATAGATATTTGCCGCCAGGCTTAAAAGGAGTAAATTCGCAAAAATAAACAAGGCGTCTCCATAGCTCAGTTGGTTAGAGCGCCAGTCTAGTAAACTGGAGGTCACGAGTTCGAATCTCGTTGGAGCCTTTTTCACAACGTCTCAATGTTCACTCTATTTTGACCAGCATCTAGAGGCTCAGCTGTCGAATTTGTCTGATATGCTCATTCATAATTATATTACACACGGAAAATGGTCGGTGGAGGAATTTTTCATTTGATCAGTCTTGAGCATCAATTTTATTCGCACATGTCTGTGGATGAAGTGTCATGCTGACTTCTTTTTCTTCAGAATGGAAAAGGCCAAACCAGCAAACCGTGGGCGCACAGTGTGTATCCATCAACACCAGAAGATATTAAAACAGTCATTAGAAGCGAGGAAATGAGTTCTTGTCTACATGCAACTGATTTTAGATTATACAATGCATCTTTTCTACGTTTAAATGCACATTTGCTGTCGTTATTTTTTTTCTTTTTTTATATAATTGTTTGCATCGTATGCATTGCTTCACTCCAGTTGGATTTCTATTTAGCAAATACAAAAAGTTATAGTATTTAACCATTTTGCAAACTCGTTTTAACACATAGTCTCTCCAGGCATGGCATAGATTCAACTATCCGACCATGCAAGTTACACCTTACTTTGAATATCAAACATGTGTCACTTTGCTCATTCTGGTCCGATCGAAGTACTTCAAAGGAACGAGCAGACACATTTCCTCGACAACTATTAAATATAAATAGATAACATCATGAGAAACGAATTGCATTAAATAATAAAAACGACTGCTTAATCACTTAGCGAAGCGCTTAAAGTCTTGGAAACTACAAGACGTGAATGGCCGAAATGTTGGTTGACGAAATGAATATGGCCATCCATGGCCATGGGTTAATTGATTTCTTCTGGGTATGTGCACATGTTGTATATATAATATGACCAGATAAATCAATAATGATGTACTGTTTATTCATGTAAGGTACGAAGAGGATATTTCCCATTAGTGATAAGTGCTCAATTCAGCCACACTAAAGTACTTCCAGTATCAAATCAGTAAATTAGTATTTTTCTGCCAAAGCGAAAGTTAGCGTTTTGCCAGTTTATATCTCAGAGATAAATATATTAAATTCACGAAACCCAACAACACGGCTCCATAGCTCAGTTGGTTAGAGCGCCAGTCTAGTAAACTGGAGGTCACGAGTTCGAATCTCGTTGGAGCCTTTTTCACAAAATTTCAATTTTTAACCTTTCTTTTGACCGTCTCAACGAATAAACCAACGTTTCATGTTGATGCATTACACCGAAATCTGGTATATTTCTTATGGCATTTTATTAGTCTTTGCGAATGGTTTGTTATGTCGTCGGTTTTACTCTACTGTATATGCAAGTCCATAGGAAAACATTCACCACAAATGGCACGTTTGTATTCTATTTATTGCTACTAGACTCGATCCTATGGCCACACCTATGGCTAAAGTACTTTGTTAACGTTCGAAATCAATCAAACAATCTAGATGACAATAGATATTTGCCGCCAGGCTTAAAAGGAGTAAATTCGCAAAAATAAACAAGGCGTCTCCATAGCTCAGTTGGTTAGAGCGCCAGTCTAGTAAACTGGAGGTCACGAGTTCGAATCTCGTTGGAGCCTTTTTCACAACGTCTCAATGTTCACTCTATTTTGACCAGCATCTAGAGGCTCAGCTGTCGAATTTGTCTGATATGCTCATTCATAATTATATTACACACGGAAAATGGTCGGTGGAGGAATTTTTCATTTGATCAGTCTTGAGCATCAATTTTATTCGCACATGTCTGTGGATGAAGTGTCATGCTGACTTCTTTTTCTTCAGAATGGAAAAGGCCAAACCAGCAAACCGTGGGCGCACAGTGTGTATCCATCAACACCAGAAGATATTAAAACAGTCATTAGAAGCGAGGAAATGAGTTCTTGTCTACATGCAACTGATTTTAGATTATACAATGCATCTTTTCTACGTTTAAATGCACATTTGCTGTCGTTATTTTTTTTCTTTTTTTATATAATTGTTTGCATCGTATGCATTGCTTCACTCCAGTTGGATTTCTATTTAGCAAATACAAAAAGTTATAGTATTTAACCATTTTGCAAACTCGTTTTAACACATAGTCTCTCCAGGCATGGCATAGATTCAACTATCCGACCATGCAAGTTACACCTTACTTTGAATATCAAACATGTGTCACTTTGCTCATTCTGGTCCGATCGAAGTACTTCAAAGGAACGAGCAGACACATTTCCTCGACAACTATTAAATATAAATAGATAACATCATGAGAAACGAATTGCATTAAATAATAAAAACGACTGCTTAATCACTTAGCGAAGCGCTTAAAGTCTTGGAAACTACAAGACGTGAATGGCCGAAATGTTGGTTGACGAAATGAATATGGCCATCCATGGCCATGGGTTAATTGATTTCTTCTGGGTATGTGCACATGTTGTATATATAATATGACCAGATAAATCAATAATGATGTACTGTTTATTCATGTAAGGTACGAAGAGGATATTTCCCATTAGTGATAAGTGCTCAATTCAGCCACACTAAAGTACTTCCAGTATCAAATCAGTAAATTAGTATTTTTCTGCCAAAGCGAAAGTTAGCGTTTTGCCAGTTTATATCTCAGAGATAAATATATTAAATTCACGAAACCCAACAACACGGCTCCATAGCTCAGTTGGTTAGAGCGCCAGTCTAGTAAACTGGAGGTCACGAGTTCGAATCTCGTTGGAGCCTTTTTCACAAAATTTCAATTTTTAACCTTTCTTTTGACCGTCTCAACGAATAAACCAACGTTTCATGTTGATGCATTACACCGAAATCTGGTATATTTCTTATGGCATTTTATTAGTCTTTGCGAATGGTTTGTTATGTCGTCGGTTTTACTCTACTGTATATGCAAGTCCATAGGAAAACATTCACCACAAATGGCACGTTTGTATTCTATTTATTGCTACTAGACTCGATCCTATGGCCACACCTATGGCTAAAGTACTTTGTTAACGTTCGAAATCAATCAAACAATCTAGATGACAATAGATATTTGCCGCCAGGCTTAAAAGGAGTAAATTCGCAAAAATAAACAAGGCGTCTCCATAGCTCAGTTGGTTAGAGCGCCAGTCTAGTAAACTGGAGGTCACGAGTTCGAATCTCGTTGGAGCCTTTTTCACAACGTCTCAATGTTCACTCTATTTTGACCAGCATCTAGAGGCTCAGCTGTCGAATTTGTCTGATATGCTCATTCATAATTATATTACACACGGAAAATGGTCGGTGGAGGAATTTTTCATTTGATCAGTCTTGAGCATCAATTTTATTCGCACATGTCTGTGGATGAAGTGTCATGCTGACTTCTTTTTCTTCAGAATGGAAAAGGCCAAACCAGCAAACCGTGGGCGCACAGTGTGTATCCATCAACACCAGAAGATATTAAAACAGTCATTAGAAGCGAGGAAATGAGTTCTTGTCTACATGCAACTGATTTTAGATTATACAATGCATCTTTTCTACGTTTAAATGCACATTTGCTGTCGTTATTTTTTTTCTTTTTTTATATAATTGTTTGCATCGTATGCATTGCTTCACTCCAGTTGGATTTCTATTTAGCAAATACAAAAAGTTATAGTATTTAACCATTTTGCAAACTCGTTTTAACACATAGTCTCTCCAGGCATGGCATAGATTCAACTATCCGACCATGCAAGTTACACCTTACTTTGAATATCAAACATGTGTCACTTTGCTCATTCTGGTCCGATCGAAGTACTTCAAAGGAACGAGCAGACACATTTCCTCGACAACTATTAAATATAAATAGATAACATCATGAGAAACGAATTGCATTAAATAATAAAAACGACTGCTTAATCACTTAGCGAAGCGCTTAAAGTCTTGGAAACTACAAGACGTGAATGGCCGAAATGTTGGTTGACGAAATGAATATGGCCATCCATGGCCATGGGTTAATTGATTTCTTCTGGGTATGTGCACATGTTGTATATATAATATGACCAGATAAATCAATAATGATGTACTGTTTATTCATGTAAGGTACGAAGAGGATATTTCCCATTAGTGATAAGTGCTCAATTCAGCCACACTAAAGTACTTCCAGTATCAAATCAGTAAATTAGTATTTTTCTGCCAAAGCGAAAGTTAGCGTTTTGCCAGTTTATATCTCAGAGATAAATATATTAAATTCACGAAACCCAACAACACGGCTCCATAGCTCAGTTGGTTAGAGCGCCAGTCTAGTAAACTGGAGGTCACGAGTTCGAATCTCGTTGGAGCCTTTTTCACAAAATTTCAATTTTTAACCTTTCTTTTGACCGTCTCAACGAATAAACCAACGTTTCATGTTGATGCATTACACCGAAATCTGGTATATTTCTTATGGCATTTTATTAGTCTTTGCGAATGGTTTGTTATGTCGTCGGTTTTACTCTACTGTATATGCAAGTCCATAGGAAAACATTCACCACAAATGGCACGTTTGTATTCTATTTATTGCTACTAGACTCGATCCTATGGCCACACCTATGGCTAAAGTACTTTGTTAACGTTCGAAATCAATCAAACAATCTAGATGACAATAGATATTTGCCGCCAGGCTTAAAAGGAGTAAATTCGCAAAAATAAACAAGGCGGCTCCATAGCTCAGTTGGTTAGAGCGCCAGTCTAGTAAACTGGAGGTCACGAGTTCGAATCTCGTTGGAGCCTTTTTCACAACGTCTCAATGTTCACTCTATTTTGACCAGCATCTAGAGGCTCAGCTGTCGAATTTGTCTGATATGCTCATTCATAATTATATTACACACGGAAAATGGTCGGTGGAGGAATTTTTCATTTGATCAGTCTTGAGCATCAATTTTATTCGCACATGTCTGTGGATGAAGTGTCATGCTGACTTCTTTTTCTTCAGAATGGAAAAGGCCAAACCAGCAAACCGTGGGCGCACAGTGTGTATCCATCAACACCAGAAGATATTAAAACAGTCATTAGAAGCGAGGAAATGAGTTCTTGTCTACATGCAACTGATTTTAGATTATACAATGCATCTTTTCTACGTTTAAATGCACATTTGCTGTCGTTATTTTTTTTCTTTTTTTATATAATTGTTTGCATCGTATGCATTGCAAACTCGTTTTAACACATAGTCTCTCCAGGCATGGCATAGATTCAACTATCCGACCATGCAAGTTACACCTTACTTTGAATATCAAACATGTGTCACTTTGCTCATTCTGGTCCGATCGAAGTACTTCAAAGGAACGAGCAGACACATTTCCTCGACAACTATTAAATATAAATAGATAACATCATGAGAAACGAATTGCATTAAATAATAAAAACGACTGCTTAATCACTTAGCGAAGCGCTTAAAGTCTTGGAAACTACAAGACGTGAATGGCCGAAATGTTGGTTGACGAAATGAATATGGCCATCCATGGCCATGGGTTAATTGATTTCTTCTGGGTATGTGCACATGTTGTATATATAATATGACCAGATAAATCAATAATGATGTACTGTTTATTCATGTAAGGTACGAAGAGGATATTTCCCATTAGTGATAAGTGCTCAATTCAGCCACACTAAAGTACTTCCAGTATCAAATCAGTAAATTAGTATTTTTCTGCCAAAGCGAAAGTTAGCGTTTTGCCAGTTTATATCTCAGAGATAAATATATTAAATTCACGAAACCCAACAACACGGCTCCATAGCTCAGTTGGTTAGAGCGCCAGTCTAGTAAACTGGAGGTCACGAGTTCGAATCTCGTTGGAGCCTTTTTCACAAAATTTCAATTTTTAACCTTTCTTTTGACCGTCTCAACGAATAAACCAACGTTTCATGTTGATGCATTACACCGAAATCTGGTATATTTCTTATGGCATTTTATTAGTCTTTGCGAATGGTTTGTTATGTCGTCGGTTTTACTCTACTGTATATGCAAGTCCATAGGAAAACATTCACCACAAATGGCACGTTTGTATTCTATTTATTGCTACTAGACTCGATCCTATGGCCACACCTATGGCTAAAGTACTTTGTTAACGTTCGAAATCAATCAAACAATCTAGATGACAATAGATATTTGCCGCCAGGCTTAAAAGGAGTAAATTCGCAAAAATAAACAAGGCGGCTCCATAGCTCAGTTGGTTAGAGCGCCAGTCTAGTAAACTGGAGGTCACGAGTTCGAATCTCGTTGGAGCCTTTTTCACAACGTCTCAATGTTCACTCTATTTTGACCAGCATCTAGAGGCTCAGCTGTCGAATTTGTCTGATATGCTCATTCATAATTATATTACACACGGAAAATGGTCGGTGGAGGAATTTTTCATTTGATCAGTCTTGAGCATCAATTTTATTCGCACATGTCTGTGGATGAAGTGTCATGCTGACTTCTTTTTCTTCAGAATGGAAAAGGCCAAACCAGCAAACCGTGGGCGCACAGTGTGTATCCATCAACACCAGAAGATATTAAAACAGTCATTAGAAGCGAGGAAATGAGTTCTTGTCTACATGCAACTGATTTTAGATTATACAATGCATCTTTTCTACGTTTAAATGCACATTTGCTGTCGTTATTTTTTTTCTTTTTTTTTATATAATTGTTTGCATCGTATGCATTGCTTCACTCCAGTTGGATTTCTATTTAGCAAATACAAAAAGTTATAGTATTTAACCATTTTGCAAACTCGTTTTAACACATAGTCTCTCCAGGCATGGCATAGATTCAACTATCCGACCATGCAAGTTACACCTTACTTTGAATATCAAACATGTGTCACTTTGCTCATTCTGGTCCGATCGAAGTACTTCAAAGGAACGAGCAGACACATTTCCTCGACAACTATTAAATATAAATAGATAACATCATGAGAAACGAATTGCATTAAATAATAAAAACGACTGCTTAATCACTTAGCGAAGCGCTTAAAGTCTTGGAAACTACAAGACGTGAATGGCCGAAATGTTGGTTGACGAAATGAATATGGCCATCCATGGCCATGGGTTAATTGATTTCTTCTGGGTATGTGCACATGTTGTATATATAATATGACCAGATAAATCAATAATGATGTACTGTTTATTCATGTAAGGTACGAAGAGGATATTTCCCATTAGTGATAAGTGCTCAATTCAGCCACACTAAAGTACTTCCAGTATCAAATCAGTAAATTAGTATTTTTCTGCCAAAGCGAAAGTTAGCGTTTTGCCAGTTTATATCTCAGAGATAAATATATTAAATTCACGAAACCCAACAACACGGCTCCATAGCTCAGTTGGTTAGAGCGCCAGTCTAGTAAACTGGAGGTCACGAGTTCGAATCTCGTTGGAGCCTTTTTCACAAAATTTCAATTTTTAACCTTTCTTTTGACCGTCTCAACGAATAAACCAACGTTTCATGTTGATGCATTACACCGAAATCTGGTATATTTCTTATGGCATTTTATTAGTCTTTGCGAATGGTTTGTTATGTCGTCGGTTTTACTCTACTGTATATGCAAGTCCATAGGAAAACATTCACCACAAATGGCACGTTTGTATTCTATTTATTGCTACTAGACTCGATCCTATGGCCACACCTATGGCTAAAGTACTTTGTTAACGTTCGAAATCAATCAAACAATCTAGATGACAATAGATATTTGCCGCCAGGCTTAAAAGGAGTAAATTCGCAAAAATAAACAAGGCGGCTCCATAGCTCAGTTGGTTAGAGCGCCAGTCTAGTAAACTGGAGGTCACGAGTTCGAATCTCGTTGGAGCCTTTTTCACAACGTCTCAATGTTCACTCTATTTTGACCAGCATCTAGAGGCTCAGCTGTCGAATTTGTCTGATATGCTCATTCATAATTATATTACACACGGAAAATGGTCGGTGGAGGAATTTTTCATTTGATCAGTCTTGAGCATCAATTTTATTCGCACATGTCTGTGGATGAAGTGTCATGCTGACTTCTTTTTCTTCAGAATGGAAAAGGCCAAACCAGCAAACCGTGGGCGCACAGTGTGTATCCATCAACACCAGAAGATATTAAAACAGTCATTAGAAGCGAGGAAATGAGTTCTTGTCTACATGCAACTGATTTTAGATTATACAATGCATCTTTTCTACGTTTAAATGCACATTTGCTGTCGTTATTTTTTTTCTTTTTTTATATAATTGTTTGCATCGTATGCATTGCTTCACTCCAGTTGGATTTCTATTTAGCAAATACAAAAAGTTATAGTATTTAACCATTTTGCAAACTCGTTTTAACACATAGTCTCTCCAGGCATGGCATAGATTCAACTATCCGACCATGCAAGTTACACCTTACTTTGAATATCAAACATGTGTCACTTTGCTCATTCTGGTCCGATCGAAGTACTTCAAAGGAACGAGCAGACACATTTCCTCGACAACTATTAAATATAAATAGATAACATCATGAGAAACGAATTGCATTAAATAATAAAAACGACTGCTTAATCACTTAGCGAAGCGCTTAAAGTCTTGGAAACTACAAGACGTGAATGGCCGAAATGTTGGTTGACGAAATGAATATGGCCATCCATGGCCATGGGTTAATTGATTTCTTCTGGGTATGTGCACATGTTGTATATATAATATGACCAGATAAATCAATAATGATGTACTGTTTATTCATGTAAGGTACGAAGAGGATATTTCCCATTAGTGATAAGTGCTCAATTCAGCCACACTAAAGTACTTCCAGTATCAAATCAGTAAATTAGTATTTTTCTGCCAAAGCGAAAGTTAGCGTTTTGCCAGTTTATATCTCAGAGATAAATATATTAAATTCACGAAACCCAACAACACGGCTCCATAGCTCAGTTGGTTAGAGCGCCAGTCTAGTAAACTGGAGGTCACGAGTTCGAATCTCGTTGGAGCCTTTTTCACAAAATTTCAATTTTTAACCTTTCTTTTGACCGTCTCAACGAATAAACCAACGTTTCATGTTGATGCATTACACCGAAATCTGGTATATTTCTTATGGCATTTTATTAGTCTTTGCGAATGGTTTGTTATGTCGTCGGTTTTACTCTACTGTATATGCAAGTCCATAGGAAAACATTCACCACAAATGGCACGTTTGTATTCTATTTATTGCTACTAGACTCGATCCTATGGCCACACCTATGGCTAAAGTACTTTGTTAACGTTCGAAATCAATCAAACAATCTAGATGACAATAGATATTTGCCGCCAGGCTTAAAAGGAGTAAATTCGCAAAAATAAACAAGGCGTCTCCATAGCTCAGTTGGTTAGAGCGCCAGTCTAGTAAACTGGAGGTCACGAGTTCGAATCTCGTTGGAGCCTTTTTCACAACGTCTCAATGTTCACTCTATTTTGACCAGCATCTAGAGGCTCAGCTGTCGAATTTGTCTGATATGCTCATTCATAATTATATTACACACGGAAAATGGTCGGTGGAGGAATTTTTCATTTGATCAGTCTTGAGCATCAATTTTATTCGCACATGTCTGTGGATGAAGTGTCATGCTGACTTCTTTTTCTTCAGAATGGAAAAGGCCAAACCAGCAAACCGTGGGCGCACAGTGTGTATCCATCAACACCAGAAGATATTAAAACAGTCATTAGAAGCGAGGAAATGAGTTCTTGTCTACATGCAACTGATTTTAGATTATACAATGCATCTTTTCTACGTTTAAATGCACATTTGCTGTCGTTATTTTTTTTCTTTTTTTATATAATTGTTTGCATCGTATGCATTGCTTCACTCCAGTTGGATTTCTATTTAGCAAATACAAAAAGTTATAGTATTTAACCATTTTGCAAACTCGTTTTAACACATAGTCTCTCCAGGCATGGCATAGATTCAACTATCCGACCATGCAAGTTACACCTTACTTTGAATATCAAACATGTGTCACTTTGCTCATTCTGGTCCGATCGAAGTACTTCAAAGGAACGAGCAGACACATTTCCTCGACAACTATTAAATATAAATAGATAACATCATGAGAAACGAATTGCATTAAATAATAAAAACGACTGCTTAATCACTTAGCGAAGCGCTTAAAGTCTTGGAAACTACAAGACGTGAATGGCCGAAATGTTGGTTGACGAAATGAATATGGCCATCCATGGCCATGGGTTAATTGATTTCTTCTGGGTATGTGCACATGTTGTATATATAATATGACCAGATAAATCAATAATGATGTACTGTTTATTCATGTAAGGTACGAAGAGGATATTTCCCATTAGTGATAAGTGCTCAATTCAGCCACACTAAAGTACTTCCAGTATCAAATCAGTAAATTAGTATTTTTCTGCCAAAGCGAAAGTTAGCGTTTTGCCAGTTTATATCTCAGAGATAAATATATTAAATTCACGAAACCCAACAACACGGCTCCATAGCTCAGTTGGTTAGAGCGCCAGTCTAGTAAACTGGAGGTCACGAGTTCGAATCTCGTTGGAGCCTTTTTCACAAAATTTCAATTTTTAACCTTTCTTTTGACCGTCTCAACGAATAAACCAACGTTTCATGTTGATGCATTACACCGAAATCTGGTATATTTCTTATGGCATTTTATTAGTCTTTGCGAATGGTTTGTTATGTCGTCGGTTTTACTCTACTGTATATGCAAGTCCATAGGAAAACATTCACCACAAATGGCACGTTTGTATTCTATTTATTGCTACTAGACTCGATCCTATGGCCACACCTATGGCTAAAGTACTTTGTTAACGTTCGAAATCAATCAAACAATCTAGATGACAATAGATATTTGCCGCCAGGCTTAAAAGGAGTAAATTCGCAAAAATAAACAAGGCGGCTCCATAGCTCAGTTGGTTAGAGCGCCAGTCTAGTAAACTGGAGGTCACGAGTTCGAATCTCGTTGGAGCCTTTTTCACAACGTCTCAATGTTCACTCTATTTTGACCAGCATCTAGAGGCTCAGCTGTCGAATTTGTCTGATATGCTCATTCATAATTATATTACACACGGAAAATGGTCGGTGGAGGAATTTTTCATTTGATCAGTCTTGAGCATCAATTTTATTCGCACATGTCTGTGGATGAAGTGTCATGCTGACTTCTTTTTCTTCAGAATGGAAAAGGCCAAACCAGCAAACCGTGGGCGCACAGTGTGTATCCATCAACACCAGAAGATATTAAAACAGTCATTAGAAGCGAGGAAATGAGTTCTTGTCTACATGCAACTGATTTTAGATTATACAATGCATCTTTTCTACGTTTAAATGCACATTTACTGTCGTTATTTTTTTTCTTTTTTTATATAATTGTTTGCATCGTATGCATTGCTTCACTCCAGTTGGATTTCTATTTAGCAAATACAAAAAGTTATAGTATTTAACCATTTTGCAAACTCGTTTTAACACATAGTCTCTCCAGGCATGGCATAGATTCAACTATCCGACCATGCAAGTTACACCTTACTTTGAATATCAAACATGTGTCACTTTGCTCATTCTGGTCCGATCGAAGTACTTCAAAGGAACGAGCAGACACATTTCCTCGACAACTATTAAATATAAATAGATAACATCATGAGAAACGAATTGCATTAAATAATAAAAACGACTGCTTAATCACTTAGCGAAGCGCTTAAAGTCTTGGAAACTACAAGACGTGAATGGCCGAAATGTTGGTTGACGAAATGAATATGGCCATCCATGGCCATGGGTTAATTGATTTCTTCTGGGTATGTGCACATGTTGTATATATAATATGACCAGATAAATCAATAATGATGTACTGTTTATTCATGTAAGGTACGAAGAGGATATTTCCCATTAGTGATAAGTGCTCAATTCAGCCACACTAAAGTACTTCCAGTATCAAATCAGTAAATTAGTATTTTTCTGCCAAAGCGAAAGTTAGCGTTTTGCCAGTTTATATCTCAGAGATAAATATATTAAATTCACGAAACCCAACAACACGGCTCCATAGCTCAGTTGGTTAGAGCGCCAGTCTAGTAAACTGGAGGTCACGAGTTCGAATCTCGTTGGAGCCTTTTTCACAAAATTTCAATTTTTAACCTTTCTTTTGACCGTCTCAACGAATAAACCAACGTTTCATGTTGATGCATTACACCGAAATCTGGTATATTTCTTATGGCATTTTATTAGTCTTTGCGAATGGTTTGTTATGTCGTCGGTTTTACTCTACTGTATATGCAAGTCCATAGGAAAACATTCACCACAAATGGCACGTTTGTATTCTATTTATTGCTACTAGACTCGATCCTATGGCCACACCTATGGCTAAAGTACTTTGTTAACGTTCGAAATCAATCAAACAATCTAGATGACAATAGATATTTGCCGCCAGGCTTAAAAGGAGTAAATTCGCAAAAATAAACAAGGCGTCTCCATAGCTCAGTTGGTTAGAGCGCCAGTCTAGTAAACTGGAGGTCACGAGTTCGAATCTCGTTGGAGCCTTTTTCACAACGTCTCAATGTTCACTCTATTTTGACCAGCATCTAGAGGCTCAGCTGTCGAATTTGTCTGATATGCTCATTCATAATTATATTACACACGGAAAATGGTCGGTGGAGGAATTTTTCATTTGATCAGTCTTGAGCATCAATTTTATTCGCACATGTCTGTGGATGAAGTGTCATGCTGACTTCTTTTTCTTCAGAATGGAAAAGGCCAAACCAGCAAACCGTGGGCGCACAGTGTGTATCCATCAACACCAGAAGATATTAAAACAGTCATTAGAAGCGAGGAAATGAGTTCTTGTCTACATGCAACTGATTTTAGATTATACAATGCATCTTTTCTACGTTTAAATGCACATTTGCTGTCGTTATTTTTTTTCTTTTTTTATATAATTGTTTGCATCGTATGCATTGCTTCACTCCAGTTGGATTTCTATTTAGCAAATACAAAAAGTTATAGTATTTAACCATTTTGCAAACTCGTTTTAACACATAGTCTCTCCAGGCATGGCATAGATTCAACTATCCGACCATGCAAGTTACACCTTACTTTGAATATCAAACATGTGTCACTTTGCTCATTCTGGTCCGATCGAAGTACTTCAAAGGAACGAGCAGACACATTTCCTCGACAACTATTAAATATAAATAGATAACATCATGAGAAACGAATTGCATTAAATAATAAAAACGACTGCTTAATCACTTAGCGAAGCGCTTAAAGTCTTGGAAACTACAAGACGTGAATGGCCGAAATGTTGGTTGACGAAATGAATATGGCCATCCATGGCCATGGGTTAATTGATTTCTTCTGGGTATGTGCACATGTTGTATATATAATATGACCAGATAAATCAATAATGATGTACTGTTTATTCATGTAAGGTACGAAGAGGATATTTCCCATTAGTGATAAGTGCTCAATTCAGCCACACTAAAGTACTTCCAGTATCAAATCAGTAAATTAGTATTTTTCTGCCAAAGCGAAAGTTAGCGTTTTGCCAGTTTATATCTCAGAGATAAATATATTAAATTCACGAAACCCAACAACACGGCTCCATAGCTCAGTTGGTTAGAGCGCCAGTCTAGTAAACTGGAGGTCACGAGTTCGAATCTCGTTGGAGCCTTTTTCACAAAATTTCAATTTTTAACCTTTCTTTTGACCGTCTCAACGAATAAACCAACGTTTCATGTTGATGCATTACACCGAAATCTGGTATATTTCTTATGGCATTTTATTAGTCTTTGCGAATGGTTTGTTATGTCGTCGGTTTTACTCTACTGTATATGCAAGTCCATAGGAAAACATTCACCACAAATGGCACGTTTGTATTCTATTTATTGCTACTAGACTCGATCCTATGGCCACACCTATGGCTAAAGTACTTTGTTAACGTTCGAAATCAATCAAACAATCTAGATGACAATAGATATTTGCCGCCAGGCTTAAAAGGAGTAAATTCGCAAAAATAAACAAGGCGGCTCCATAGCTCAGTTGGTTAGAGCGCCAGTCTAGTAAACTGGAGGTCACGAGTTCGAATCTCGTTGGAGCCTTTTTCACAACGTCTCAATGTTCACTCTATTTTGACCAGCATCTAGAGGCTCAGCTGTCGAATTTGTCTGATATGCTCATTCATAATTATATTACACACGGAAAATGGTCGGTGGAGGAATTTTTCATTTGATCAGTCTTGAGCATCAATTTTATTCGCACATGTCTGTGGATGAAGTGTCATGCTGACTTCTTTTTCTTCAGAATGGAAAAGGCCAAACCAGCAAACCGTGGGCGCACAGTGTGTATCCATCAACACCAGAAGATATTAAAACAGTCATTAGAAGCGAGGAAATGAGTTCTTGTCTACATGCAACTGATTTTAGATTATACAATGCATCTTTTCTACGTTTAAATGCACATTTACTGTCGTTATTTTTTTTCTTTTTTTATATAATTGTTTGCATCGTATGCATTGCTTCACTCCAGTTGGATTTCTATTTAGCAAATACAAAAAGTTATAGTATTTAACCATTTTGCAAACTCGTTTTAACACATAGTCTCTCCAGGCATGGCATAGATTCAACTATCCGACCATGCAAGTTACACCTTACTTTGAATATCAAACATGTGTCACTTTGCTCATTCTGGTCCGATCGAAGTACTTCAAAGGAACGAGCAGACACATTTCCTCGACAACTATTAAATATAAATAGATAACATCATGAGAAACGAATTGCATTAAATAATAAAAACGACTGCTTAATCACTTAGCGAAGCGCTTAAAGTCTTGGAAACTACAAGACGTGAATGGCCGAAATGTTGGTTGACGAAATGAATATGGCCATCCATGGCCATGGGTTAATTGATTTCTTCTGGGTATGTGCACATGTTGTATATATAATATGACCAGATAAATCAATAATGATGTACTGTTTATTCATGTAAGGTACGAAGAGGATATTTCCCATTAGTGATAAGTGCTCAATTCAGCCACACTAAAGTACTTCCAGTATCAAATCAGTAAATTAGTATTTTTCTGCCAAAGCGAAAGTTAGCGTTTTGCCAGTTTATATCTCAGAGATAAATATATTAAATTCACGAAACCCAACAACACGGCTCCATAGCTCAGTTGGTTAGAGCGCCAGTCTAGTAAACTGGAGGTCACGAGTTCGAATCTCGTTGGAGCCTTTTTCACAAAATTTCAATTTTTAACCTTTCTTTTGACCGTCTCAACGAATAAACCAACGTTTCATGTTGATGCATTACACCGAAATCTGGTATATTTCTTATGGCATTTTATTAGTCTTTGCGAATGGTTTGTTATGTCGTCGGTTTTACTCTACTGTATATGCAAGTCCATAGGAAAACATTCACCACAAATGGCACGTTTGTATTCTATTTATTGCTACTAGACTCGATCCTATGGCCACACCTATGGCTAAAGTACTTTGTTAACGTTCGAAATCAATCAAACAATCTAGATGACAATAGATATTTGCCGCCAGGCTTAAAAGGAGTAAATTCGCAAAAATAAACAAGGCGGCTCCATAGCTCAGTTGGTTAGAGCGCCAGTCTAGTAAACTGGAGGTCACGAGTTCGAATCTCGTTGGAGCCTTTTTCACAACGTCTCAATGTTCACTCTATTTTGACCAGCATCTAGAGGCTCAGCTGTCGAATTTGTCTGATATGCTCATTCATAATTATATTACACACGGAAAATGGTCGGTGGAGGAATTTTTCATTTGATCAGTCTTGAGCATCAATTTTATTCGCACATGTCTGTGGATGAAGTGTCATGCTGACTTCTTTTTCTTCAGAATGGAAAAGGCCAAACCAGCAAACCGTGGGCGCACAGTGTGTATCCATCAACACCAGAAGATATTAAAACAGTCATTAGAAGCGAGGAAATGAGTTCTTGTCTACATGCAACTGATTTTAGATTATACAATGCATCTTTTCTACGTTTAAATGCACATTTACTGTCGTTATTTTTTTTCTTTTTTTATATAATTGTTTGCATCGTATGCATTGCTTCACTCCAGTTGGATTTCTATTTAGCAAATACAAAAAGTTATAGTATTTAACCATTTTGCAAACTCGTTTTAACACATAGTCTCTCCAGGCATGGCATAGATTCAACTATCCGACCATGCAAGTTACACCTTACTTTGAATATCAAACATGTGTCACTTTGCTCATTCTGGTCCGATCGAAGTACTTCAAAGGAACGAGCAGACACATTTCCTCGACAACTATTAAATATAAATAGATAACATCATGAGAAACGAATTGCATTAAATAATAAAAACGACTGCTTAATCACTTAGCGAAGCGCTTAAAGTCTTGGAAACTACAAGACGTGAATGGCCGAAATGTTGGTTGACGAAATGAATATGGCCATCCATGGCCATGGGTTAATTGATTTCTTCTGGGTATGTGCACATGTTGTATATATAATATGACCAGATAAATCAATAATGATGTACTGTTTATTCATGTAAGGTACGAAGAGGATATTTCCCATTAGTGATAAGTGCTCAATTCAGCCACACTAAAGTACTTCCAGTATCAAATCAGTAAATTAGTATTTTTCTGCCAAAGCGAAAGTTAGCGTTTTGCCAGTTTATATCTCAGAGATAAATATATTAAATTCACGAAACCCAACAACACGGCTCCATAGCTCAGTTGGTTAGAGCGCCAGTCTAGTAAACTGGAGGTCACGAGTTCGAATCTCGTTGGAGCCTTTTTCACAAAATTTCAATTTTTAACCTTTCTTTTGACCGTCTCAACGAATAAACCAACGTTTCATGTTGATGCATTACACCGAAATCTGGTATATTTCTTATGGCATTTTATTAGTCTTTGCGAATGGTTTGTTATGTCGTCGGTTTTACTCTACTGTATATGCAAGTCCATAGGAAAACATTCACCACAAATGGCACGTTTGTATTCTATTTATTGCTACTAGACTCGATCCTATGGCCACACCTATGGCTAAAGTACTTTGTTAACGTTCGAAATCAATCAAACAATCTAGATGACAATAGATATTTGCCGCCAGGCTTAAAAGGAGTAAATTCGCAAAAATAAACAAGGCGGCTCCATAGCTCAGTTGGTTAGAGCGCCAGTCTAGTAAACTGGAGGTCACGAGTTCGAATCTCGTTGGAGCCTTTTTCACAACGTCTCAATGTTCACTCTATTTTGACCAGCATCTAGAGGCTCAGCTGTCGAATTTGTCTGATATGCTCATTCATAATTATATTACACACGGAAAATGGTCGGTGGAGGAATTTTTCATTTGATCAGTCTTGAGCATCAATTTTATTCGCACATGTCTGTGGATGAAGTGTCATGCTGACTTCTTTTTCTTCAGAATGGAAAAGGCCAAACCAGCAAACCGTGGGCGCACAGTGTGTATCCATCAACACCAGAAGATATTAAAACAGTCATTAGAAGCGAGGAAATGAGTTCTTGTCTACATGCAACTGATTTTAGATTATACAATGCATCTTTTCTACGTTTAAATGCACATTTGCTGTCGTTATTTTTTTTCTTTTTTTTTATATAATTGTTTGCATCGTATGCATTGCTTCACTCCAGTTGGATTTCTATTTAGCAAATACAAAAAGTTATAGTATTTAACCATTTTGCAAACTCGTTTTAACACATAGTCTCTCCAGGCATGGCATAGATTCAACTATCCGACCATGCAAGTTACACCTTACTTTGAATATCAAACATGTGTCACTTTGCTCATTCTGGTCCGATCGAAGTACTTCAAAGGAACGAGCAGACACATTTCCTCGACAACTATTAAATATAAATAGATAACATCATGAGAAACGAATTGCATTAAATAATAAAAACGACTGCTTAATCACTTAGCGAAGCGCTTAAAGTCTTGGAAACTACAAGACGTGAATGGCCGAAATGTTGGTTGACGAAATGAATATGGCCATCCATGGCCATGGGTTAATTGATTTCTTCTGGGTATGTGCACATGTTGTATATATAATATGACCAGATAAATCAATAATGATGTACTGTTTATTCATGTAAGGTACGAAGAGGATATTTCCCATTAGTGATAAGTGCTCAATTCAGCCACACTAAAGTACTTCCAGTATCAAATCAGTAAATTAGTATTTTTCTGCCAAAGCGAAAGTTAGCGTTTTGCCAGTTTATATCTCAGAGATAAATATATTAAATTCACGAAACCCAACAACACGGCTCCATAGCTCAGTTGGTTAGAGCGCCAGTCTAGTAAACTGGAGGTCACGAGTTCGAATCTCGTTGGAGCCTTTTTCACAAAATTTCAATTTTTAACCTTTCTTTTGACCGTCTCAACGAATAAACCAACGTTTCATGTTGATGCATTACACCGAAATCTGGTATATTTCTTATGGCATTTTATTAGTCTTTGCGAATGGTTTGTTATGTCGTCGGTTTTACTCTACTGTATATGCAAGTCCATAGGAAAACATTCACCACAAATGGCACGTTTGTATTCTATTTATTGCTACTAGACTCGATCCTATGGCCACACCTATGGCTAAAGTACTTTGTTAACGTTCGAAATCAATCAAACAATCTAGATGACAATAGATATTTGCCGCCAGGCTTAAAAGGAGTAAATTCGCAAAAATAAACAAGGCGGCTCCATAGCTCAGTTGGTTAGAGCGCCAGTCTAGTAAACTGGAGGTCACGAGTTCGAATCTCGTTGGAGCCTTTTTCACAACGTCTCAATGTTCACTCTATTTTGACCAGCATCTAGAGGCTCAGCTGTCGAATTTGTCTGATATGCTCATTCATAATTATATTACACACGGAAAATGGTCGGTGGAGGAATTTTTCATTTGATCAGTCTTGAGCATCAATTTTATTCGCACATGTCTGTGGATGAAGTGTCATGCTGACTTCTTTTTCTTCAGAATGGAAAAGGCCAAACCAGCAAACCGTGGGCGCACAGTGTGTATCCATCAACACCAGAAGATATTAAAACAGTCATTAGAAGCGAGGAAATGAGTTCTTGTCTACATGCAACTGATTTTAGATTATACAATGCATCTTTTCTACGTTTAAATGCACATTTGCTGTCGTTATTTTTTTTCTTTTTTTTATATAATTGTTTGCATCGTATGCATTGCTTCACTCCAGTTGGATTTCTATTTAGCAAATACAAAAAGTTATAGTATTTAACCATTTTGCAAACTCGTTTTAACACATAGTCTCTCCAGGCATGGCATAGATTCAACTATCCGACCATGCAAGTTACACCTTACTTTGAATATCAAACATGTGTCACTTTGCTCATTCTGGTCCGATCGAAGTACTTCAAAGGAACGAGCAGACACATTTCCTCGACAACTATTAAATATAAATAGATAACATCATGAGAAACGAATTGCATTAAATAATAAAAACGACTGCTTAATCACTTAGCGAAGCGCTTAAAGTCTTGGAAACTACAAGACGTGAATGGCCGAAATGTTGGTTGACGAAATGAATATGGCCATCCATGGCCATGGGTTAATTGATTTCTTCTGGGTATGTGCACATGTTGTATATATAATATGACCAGATAAATCAATAATGATGTACTGTTTATTCATGTAAGGTACGAAGAGGATATTTCCCATTAGTGATAAGTGCTCAATTCAGCCACACTAAAGTACTTCCAGTATCAAATCAGTAAATTAGTATTTTTCTGCCAAAGCGAAAGTTAGCGTTTTGCCAGTTTATATCTCAGAGATAAATATATTAAATTCACGAAACCCAACAACACGGCTCCATAGCTCAGTTGGTTAGAGCGCCAGTCTAGTAAACTGGAGGTCACGAGTTCGAATCTCGTTGGAGCCTTTTTCACAAAATTTCAATTTTTAACCTTTCTTTTGACCGTCTCAACGAATAAACCAACGTTTCATGTTGATGCATTACACCGAAATCTGGTATATTTCTTATGGCATTTTATTAGTCTTTGCGAATGGTTTGTTATGTCGTCGGTTTTACTCTACTGTATATGCAAGTCCATAGGAAAACATTCACCACAAATGGCACGTTTGTATTCTATTTATTGCTACTAGACTCGATCCTATGGCCACACCTATGGCTAAAGTACTTTGTTAACGTTCGAAATCAATCAAACAATCTAGATGACAATAGATATTTGCCGCCAGGCTTAAAAGGAGTAAATTCGCAAAAATAAACAAGGCGGCTCCATAGTTCAGTTGGTTAGAGCGCCAGTCTAGTAAACTGGAGGTCACGAGTTCGAATCTCGTTGGAGCCTTTTTCACAACGTCTCAATGTTCACTCTATTTTGACCAGCATCTAGAGGCTCAGCTGTCGAATTTGTCTGATATGCTCATTCATAATTATATTACACACGGAAAATGGTCGGTGGAGGAATTTTTCATTTGATCAGTCTTGAGCATCAATTTTATTCGCACATGTCTGTGGATGAAGTGTCATGCTGACTTCTTTTTCTTCAGAATGGAAAAGGCCAAACCAGCAAACCGTGGGCGCACAGTGTGTATCCATCAACACCAGAAGATATTAAAACAGTCATTAGAAGCGAGGAAATGAGTTCTTGTCTACATGCAACTGATTTTAGATTATACAATGCATCTTTTCTACGTTTAAATGCACATTTGCTGTCGTTATTTTTTTTCTTTTTTTATATAATTGTTTGCATCGTATGCATTGCTTCACTCCAGTTGGATTTCTATTTAGCAAATACAAAAAGTTATAGTATTTAACCATTTTGCAAACTCGTTTTAACACATAGTCTCTCCAGGCATGGCATAGATTCAACTATCCGACCATGCAAGTTACACCTTACTTTGAATATCAAACATGTGTCACTTTGCTCATTCTGGTCCGATCGAAGTACTTCAAAGGAACGAGCAGACACATTTCCTCGACAACTATTAAATATAAATAGATAACATCATGAGAAACGAATTGCATTAAATAATAAAAACGACTGCTTAATCACTTAGCGAAGCGCTTAAAGTCTTGGAAACTACAAGACGTGAATGGCCGAAATGTTGGTTGACGAAATGAATATGGCCATGGGTTAATTGATTTCTTCTGGGTACGTGCACATGTTGTATATATAATATGACCAGATAAATCAATAATGATGTACTGTTTATTCATGTAAGGTACGAAGAGGATATTTCCCATTAGTGATAAGTGCTCAATTCAGCCACACTAAAGTACTTCCAGTATCAAATCAGTAAATTAGTATTTTTCTGCCAAAGCGAAAGTTAGCGTTTTGCCAGTTTATATCTCAGAGATAAATATATTAAATTCACGAAACCCAACAACACGGCTCCATAGCTCAGTTGGTTAGAGCGCCAGTCTAGTAAACTGGAGGTCACGAGTTCGAATCTCGTTGGAGCCTTTTTCACAAAATTTCAATTTTTAACCTTTCTTTTGACCGTCTCAACGAATAAACCAACGTTTCATGTTGATGCATTACACCGAAATCTGGTATATTTCTTATGGCATTTTATTAGTCTTTGCGAATGGTTTGTTATGTCGTCGGTTTTACTCTACTGTATATGCAAGTCCATAGGAAAACATTCACCACAAATGGCACGTTTGTATTCTATTTATTGCTACTAGACTCGATCCTATGGCCACACCTATGGCTAAAGTACTTTGTTAACGTTCGAAATCAATCAAACAATCTAGATGACAATAGATATTTGCCGCCAGGCTTAAAAGGAGTAAATTCGCAAAAATAAACAAGGCGGCTCCATAGCTCAGTTGGTTAGAGCGCCAGTCTAGTAAACTGGAGGTCACGAGTTCGAATCTCGTTGGAGCCTTTTTCACAACGTCTCAATGTTCACTCTATTTTGACCAGCATCTAGAGGCTCAGCTGTCGAATTTGTCTGATATGCTCATTCATAATTATATTACACACGGAAAATGGTCGGTGGAGGAATTTTTCATTTGATCAGTCTTGAGCATCAATTTTATTCGCACATGTCTGTGGATGAAGTGTCATGCTGACTTCTTTTTCTTCAGAATGGAAAAGGCCAAACCAGCAAACCGTGGGCGCACAGTGTGTATCCATCAACACCAGAAGATATTAAAACAGTCATTAGAAGCGAGGAAATGAGTTCTTGTCTACATGCAACTGATTTTAGATTATACAATGCATCTTTTCTACGTTTAAATGCACATTTGCTGTCGTTATTTTTTTTCTTTTTTTTTATATAATTGTTTGCATCGTATGCATTGCTTCACTCCAGTTGGATTTCTATTTAGCAAATACAAAAAGTTATAGTATTTAACCATTTTGCAAACTCGTTTTAACACATAGTCTCTCCAGGCATGGCATAGATTCAACTATCCGACCATGCAAGTTACACCTTACTTTGAATATCAAACATGTGTCACTTTGCTCATTCTGGTCCGATCGAAGTACTTCAAAGGAACGAGCAGACACATTTCCTCGACAACTATTAAATATAAATAGATAACATCATGAGAAACGAATTGCATTAAATAATAAAAACGACTGCTTAATCACTTAGCGAAGCGCTTAAAGTCTTGGAAACTACAAGACGTGAATGGCCGAAATGTTGGTTGACGAAATGAATATGGCCATCCATGGCCATGGGTTAATTGATTTCTTCTGGGTATGTGCACATGTTGTATATATAATATGACCAGATAAATCAATAATGATGTACTGTTTATTCATGTAAGGTACGAAGAGGATATTTCCCATTAGTGATAAGTGCTCAATTCAGCCACACTAAAGTACTTCCAGTATCAAATCAGTAAATTAGTATTTTTCTGCCAAAGCGAAAGTTAGCGTTTTGCCAGTTTATATCTCAGAGATAAATATATTAAATTCACGAAACCCAACAACACGGCTCCATAGCTCAGTTGGTTAGAGCGCCAGTCTAGTAAACTGGAGGTCACGAGTTCGAATCTCGTTGGAGCCTTTTTCACAAAATTTCAATTTTTAACCTTTCTTTTGACCGTCTCAACGAATAAACCAACGTTTCATGTTGATGCATTACACCGAAATCTGGTATATTTCTTATGGCATTTTATTAGTCTTTGCGAATGGTTTGTTATGTCGTCGGTTTTACTCTACTGTATATGCAAGTCCATAGGAAAACATTCACCACAAATGGCACGTTTGTATTCTATTTATTGCTACTAGACTCGATCCTATGGCCACACCTATGGCTAAAGTACTTTGTTAACGTTCGAAATCAATCAAACAATCTAGATGACAATAGATATTTGCCGCCAGGCTTAAAAGGAGTAAATTCGCAAAAATAAACAAGGCGGCTCCATAGCTCAGTTGGTTAGAGCGCCAGTCTAGTAAACTGGAGGTCACGAGTTCGAATCTCGTTGGAGCCTTTTTCACAACGTCTCAATGTTCACTCTATTTTGACCAGCATCTAGAGGCTCAGCTGTCGAATTTGTCTGATATGCTCATTCATAATTATATTACACACGGAAAATGGTCGGTGGAGGAATTTTTCATTTGATCAGTCTTGAGCATCAATTTTATTCGCACATGTCTGTGGATGAAGTGTCATGCTGACTTCTTTTTCTTCAGAATGGAAAAGGCCAAACCAGCAAACCGTGGGCGCACAGTGTGTATCCATCAACACCAGAAGATATTAAAACAGTCATTAGAAGCGAGGAAATGAGTTCTTGTCTACATGCAACTGATTTTAGATTATACAATGCATCTTTTCTACGTTTAAATGCACATTTGCTGTCGTTATTTTTTTTCTTTTTTTTATATAATTGTTTGCATCGTATGCATTGCTTCACTCCAGTTGGATTTCTATTTAGCAAATACAAAAAGTTATAGTATTTAACCATTTTGCAAACTCGTTTTAACACATAGTCTCTCCAGGCATGGCATAGATTCAACTATCCGACCATGCAAGTTACACCTTACTTTGAATATCAAACATGTGTCACTTTGCTCATTCTGGTCCGATCGAAGTACTTCAAAGGAACGAGCAGACACATTTCCTCGACAACTATTAAATATAAATAGATAACATCATGAGAAACGAATTGCATTAAATAATAAAAACGACTGCTTAATCACTTAGCGAAGCGCTTAAAGTCTTGGAAACTACAAGACGTGAATGGCCGAAATGTTGGTTGACGAAATGAATATGGCCATCCATGGCCATGGGTTAATTGATTTCTTCTGGGTATGTGCACATGTTGTATATATAATATGACCAGATAAATCAATAATGATGTACTGTTTATTCATGTAAGGTACGAAGAGGATATTTCCCATTAGTGATAAGTGCTCAATTCAGCCACACTAAAGTACTTCCAGTATCAAATCAGTAAATTAGTATTTTTCTGCCAAAGCGAAAGTTAGCGTTTTGCCAGTTTATATCTCAGAGATAAATATATTAAATTCACGAAACCCAACAACACGGCTCCATAGCTCAGTTGGTTAGAGCGCCAGTCTAGTAAACTGGAGGTCACGAGTTCGAATCTCGTTGGAGCCTTTTTCACAAAATTTCAATTTTTAACCTTTCTTTTGACCGTCTCAACGAATAAACCAACGTTTCATGTTGATGCATTACACCGAAATCTGGTATATTTCTTATGGCATTTTATTAGTCTTTGCGAATGGTTTGTTATGTCGTCGGTTTTACTCTACTGTATATGCAAGTCCATAGGAAAACATTCACCACAAATGGCACGTTTGTATTCTATTTATTGCTACTAGACTCGATCCTATGGCCACACCTATGGCTAAAATACTTTGTTAACGTTCGAAATCAATCAAACAATCTAGATGACAATAGATATTTGCCGCCAGGCTTAAAAGGAGTAAATTCGCAAAAATAAACAAGGCGGCTCCATAGCTCAGTTGGTTAGAGCGCCAGTCTAGTAAACTGGAGGTCACGAGTTCGAATCTCGTTGGAGCCTTTTTCACAACGTCTCAATGTTCACTCTATTTTGACCAGCATCTAGAGGCTCAGCTGTCGAATTTGTCTGATATGCTCATTCATAATTATATTACACACGGAAAATGGTCGGTGGAGGAATTTTTCATTTGATCAGTCTTGAGCATCAATTTTATTCGCACATGTCTGTGGATGAAGTGTCATGCTGACTTCTTTTTCTTCAGAATGGAAAAGGCCAAACCAGCAAACCGTGGGCGCACAGTGTGTATCCATCAACACCAGAAGATATTAAAACAGTCATTAGAAGCGAGGAAATGAGTTCTTGTCTACATGCAACTGATTTTAGATTATACAATGCATCTTTTCTACGTTTAAATGCACATTTGCTGTCGTTATTTTTTTTCTTTTTTTTTATATAATTGTTTGCATCGTATGCATTGCTTCACTCCAGTTGGATTTCTATTTAGCAAATACAAAAAGTTATAGTATTTAACCATTTTGCAAACTCGTTTTAACACATAGTCTCTCCAGGCATGGCATAGATTCAACTATCCGACCATGCAAGTTACACCTTACTTTGAATATCAAACATGTGTCACTTTGCTCATTCTGGTCCGATCGAAGTACTTCAAAGGAACGAGCAGACACATTTCCTCGACAACTATTAAATATAAATAGATAACATCATGAGAAACGAATTGCATTAAATAATAAAAACGACTGCTTAATCACTTAGCGAAGCGCTTAAAGTCTTGGAAACTACAAGACGTGAATGGCCGAAATGTTGGTTGACGAAATGAATATGGCCATCCATGGCCATGGGTTAATTGATTTCTTCTGGGTATGTGCACATGTTGTATATATAATATGACCAGATAAATCAATAATGATGTACTGTTTATTCATGTAAGGTACGAAGAGGATATTTCCCATTAGTGATAAGTGCTCAATTCAGCCACACTAAAGTACTTCCAGTATCAAATCAGTAAATTAGTATTTTTCTGCCAAAGCGAAAGTTAGCGTTTTGCCAGTTTATATCTCAGAGATAAATATATTAAATTCACGAAACCCAACAACACGGCTCCATAGCTCAGTTGGTTAGAGCGCCAGTCTAGTAAACTGGAGGTCACGAGTTCGAATCTCGTTGGAGCCTTTTTCACAAAATTTCAATTTTTAACCTTTCTTTTGACCGTCTCAACGAATAAACCAACGTTTCATGTTGATGCATTACACCGAAATCTGGTATATTTCTTATGGCATTTTATTAGTCTTTGCGAATGGTTTGTTATGTCGTCGGTTTTACTCTACTGTATATGCAAGTCCATAGGAAAACATTCACCACAAATGGCACGTTTGTATTCTATTTATTGCTACTAGACTCGATCCTATGGCCACACCTATGGCTAAAATACTTTGTTAACGTTCGAAATCAATCAAACAATCTAGATGACAATAGATATTTGCCGCCAGGCTTAAAAGGAGTAAATTCGCAAAAATAAACAAGGCGGCTCCATAGCTCAGTTGGTTAGAGCGCCAGTCTAGTAAACTGGAGGTCACGAGTTCGAATCTCGTTGGAGCCTTTTTCACAACGTCTCAATGTTCACTCTATTTTGACCAGCATCTAGAGGCTCAGCTGTCGAATTTGTCTGATATGCTCATTCATAATTATATTACACACGGAAAATGGTCGGTGGAGGAATTTTTCATTTGATCAGTCTTGAGCATCAATTTTATTCGCACATGTCTGTGGATGAAGTGTCATGCTGACTTCTTTTTCTTCAGAATGGAAAAGGCCAAACCAGCAAACCGTGGGCGCACAGTGTGTATCCATCAACACCAGAAGATATTAAAACAGTCATTAGAAGCGAGGAAATGAGTTCTTGTCTACATGCAACTGATTTTAGATTATACAATGCATCTTTTCTACGTTTAAATGCACATTTGCTGTCGTTATTTTTTTTCTTTTTTTATATAATTGTTTGCATCGTATGCATTGCTTCACTCCAGTTGGATTTCTATTTAGCAAATACAAAAAGTTATAGTATTTAACCATTTTGCAAACTCGTTTTAACACATAGTCTCTCCAGGCATGGCATAGATTCAACTATCCGACCATGCAAGTTACACCTTACTTTGAATATCAAACATGTGTCACTTTGCTCATTCTGGTCCGATCGAAGTACTTCAAAGGAACGAGCAGACACATTTCCTCGACAACTATTAAATATAAATAGATAACATCATGAGAAACGAATTGCATTAAATAATAAAAACGACTGCTTAATCACTTAGCGAAGCGCTTAAAGTCTTGGAAACTACAAGACGTGAATGGCCGAAATGTTGGTTGACGAAATGAATATGGCCATCCATGGCCATGGGTTAATTGATTTCTTCTGGGTATGTGCACATGTTGTATATATAATATGACCAGATAAATCAATAATGATGTACTGTTTATTCATGTAAGGTACGAAGAGGATATTTCCCATTAGTGATAAGTGCTCAATTCAGCCACACTAAAGTACTTCCAGTATCAAATCAGTAAATTAGTATTTTTCTGCCAAAGCGAAAGTTAGCGTTTTGCCAGTTTATATCTCAGAGATAAATATATTAAATTCACGAAACCCAACAACACGGCTCCATAGCTCAGTTGGTTAGAGCGCCAGTCTAGTGAAAAAACTGGAATCGAGCACAGCCCCGGTAGGATGTTGTTTACATCTCGGTGATGAAATTGTGTTGATTTGGACATATTTATGGATATATAATTCATATTGAAGGTACAGTCTATGATATTTATACGTCCGATTACAGATTTAATTGTTGTTTAATCTCTATATTGTCGTTTAATCCCCTAAACCGACGATAGAGTCGTTCGGTGAAGGGGGGAGAGAAGGTGCGCTCGACTGTTGAAAATTGGGCTACACTTGCTTGACATTTTTTGAAAAATGCCGGTCGGAGGAAATATGCGTCTGGGTTTTGGACGAAAAGTAGACAAAAGACCAGGAGAGAAAGAAAATTATGTGACGGGATATAAACAATACTCAAAGGAATGTACAATACGCATCAATTATATATCGATAGAGAGTATTAGAGCAATTTCTGTTGTAAAAGCTGTAGAAGAGATAACTGGGTTGAACTCAGTGTTAGCAGTTGTAAGAGATTCCAATTCGTACAATGTTACACTGGATTCAAAAGAAAATACGATGAAATTATTGAATGGAGTTGAAATCGACGGTAAGGATTATGATTGTTCTTTGGTTTTTTCCAACAATACAGTTGTATCGTTCATGTACATCCCAGCCTTTATTGAAGATGATGAAATAGTAGATAAATTAAATGAAAAAGGAATAAGGGTAGTTTCTCCGGTTTATAGAAGAGTAATTCCCGGAACACAGGTAGCTGATGGGACACGTTTTATGAGATGTGTCTTTCCGCCGAACGTAGTAGCGTTACCATGGACTATGCCATTTAAGGTCGGAAAAGACACTAAGTATTACAAATGTGTGCACAACAATCAAACGAAGGTATGCTCAGGTTGTCTATCGCCTGAACATATACACAAGGAATGTCCATATTTAGTTTGCAATGGTTGCGGTGTTCAAGGACATGTCGAGAAAAGATGTAAGGCGAAGAAATGTGATTATTGCCATGAACTACCTCTTAAATGTAAATGTAGCCGTTCTGACCATACAACAGAAAGACAAAGAAGAGAAAATATAAGCAAATGTCCAGATTGCAATACCATTAATTGCGTTTGTAAATGTAAACACTGTCGGAAAAACGAATGTGTTTGTACGTGCACGTATTGTCATAGAGAACCGTGTGTCTGTCCTTGTTCAAACTGTGGCAAAGATCCGTGTGAATGTGTATGTGAGAAATGTGGGAGTATGAACTGCAGCTGTTGGGATAAATTGTCCTTAGATGAAAACGAAGTAAACGACGATGAAGACACTGAAATAGAGATAATGAGGCCAAAAAGGGGGTTAGACCAGAATGACAAAACAAATCAAACCCCGGTTAATGAGAAAAGTGGAAATAGTGAAAGTAAAAGCAAATCAGAGGAGGAAGCAGAAAGAAAGGAAAGTGTAAATATCGAAGCTGTCATTAACACAGATAACGTACAAAATGAGACAAGGAAACGAAAAATTTCAGAAAATATATGTAGCAACGAAGACGAGAATGAGGATACAGAAATGAATGGTCAACATAATGAATGTGAAATACTTCCCTCTTGTAATGAAATCAGTTCACACATTGGAGACGGAGACGAAAATACAGGAAGCAAAAAGATTAAAAAGAATATTGACACTCCGTGTAAAGATGTCAGTTGTGATGAGTTAGAATTCGAGGATTTCGATATTGAAGAATGGGAAAGAAAAAATAGTGTTTTAGATGATAGGAAAACACCTGATGATCAGAAAAGTGAGGTATTAATCGAGTCTTTGCAAAGTGTTGGTGATGAAAACATGGATGAAGAAGAGGAAGTGAAAACTATGTCAAGTAGTGATGATATTTTTAACATGTCTGCGAAAGAACTCAGAAAATTAAAAAAAAAAGAAAGAAAAGTAGCAAGACGAGCGATGTTGAAAGTTACACCGAATGTGAATATTTCTAGAAGTTCTCAGGTCACCGATAATAATAAATAATAATGTATAGAGTACTTTGTAACTTAATTTTTTTCATAATGGTGGTGATATGTTCGTTTAATTGTAACGGCTTGAAACAAGTGAATAATTTTCAGAATTTTGTTTCAATGTTAAATGATAGAAGAGTTAGTTTTGCTTTATTACAAGAGACTTTCTGGGATAAAGCATATATTGATGGAATAAAACATATGTTTGAAGGTAAAATATATGAATGTAATGGAACTAATGGAAGACAAGGGGTAGCAATAATGGTATCAAATGAATGTAAAGAAAAAACAAAGTTAGTTTACAAAGATAATGAAGGACGGTTTATACATGTTACATATGAAACAGATAATCAAATATTTAATATTGTTTCAGTTTATGCCCCAAACAAATACTTAGAAAAATCTAAATATTTTAAAGTTATTAAACAATATATAGAAAACCTAGAAAATATAATTATTGGTGGTGATTTTAATACAACTCTTTCAAATTTAGATAAAGGTAGTAAATCAAAGCATAGTTCAGATGAAGGATACAGGTCATTGAATGATATGATTAATAATTGTAATATATATGATATATGGAGAGCAAGAAATGAATGTAAAAGGGTTTTTTCATGGAAAAGAATATGCAACAATATACTACAACAAAGTAGAATAGATTATTTTTTGATAAGCAAATCCTTGTCACCCAATGTACAAAATGTGTATTATAATGAAACCAGTCTTAGTGATCATACATATGTATTTATGAATTTTAGCTGTTGTGTTGTGGAAAAAGGCCCAGGATTATGGGTGCTAAATAATACTGTATTGTCCAATGAAATATATGTAAAAAGAGTAAAAGAGATTATTGCTGATTCTGTAAACTGTGAAATGTATGATAATGAACCACTTATTTGGTGGGATAACTTGAAGTATCAGATTAAAAGATATTCAAAATTATTTTCTTCCAATTTAGCAAAAGAAAAGAGGAAAGATTTTTTTTATATTCAGAATAAAATACAAAGGTTATGTGACGCACAAGCAAGAGGTATTGTAATAGATGTAACCAAACTGGAAAATTGGAAACTAGAACTAAGTAAATATGAAATAGAACAAAGTAAAGGTGCTATATTGAGATCTAAAGCCATTTGGGCTACAGAAGGTGATAAAAACACAAAATATTTTCTAAATCTAGAAAAGTACAAACAAGAGACTAATTCAGTCAAAGAACTATTTAATAAAAATGGTGAAGTTGTAAATGATACTGATAGTATTTTAGATATTGAATATGATTTTTACAAAGATTTATATTCTAGTGTTCAAATAGAGAATGACAAAATAGATGAATTTTTAGAACATGTAAATAAAAAAATTGATGAAGATGACAAGAATATGTGTGACTCTGATATAACATCAGATGAAATAATAGAAGCTTTGACAGCAATGTCTAAGAATAAAAGCCCTGGATCTGATGGGCTCACAACAGAGTTTTATTGTACATTTTATGATTCTCTTAGAAATATATTACCTAAGATTTTTAATGCTGCATATGATGAAGGTGTTTTATCAAGATCAATGAAGTCTGGTGTAATTAGCTTAATTTATAAGAAAAAAGGTGATAGAAGATGTATTAGAAATTATAGACCAATATCTTTATTACAAGTGGACTATAAAATTTTAGCACGTATAATGGCAAATAGGTTTAAGAAAGTTCTACCTAAAATAGTGTCTGAAAATCAAACTTGTTGTATAGTTGGGAGAGACATCTCCAATAGCATAGCAAATGTAAGAGATTTAATAACTCTTGTTGAAAATGATAATTTAGAGGGGTATATTATAAAAGCTGATCAAGAAAAAGCTTTTGATAGGCTAAGCCATGAGTATATGTTTACTGTTTTAGAAAAATTTGGATTTGGAGATGTGTTTGTAAAGTGGATTAATATATTTTATAGTGAAATAAATAGTTCAGTAAAATGTAATGGTTTTTTAACCAAATATTTTTCTATTAAAAATGGTATTAGGCAAGGCTGCCCAATAAGTGCCTTATTGTATGTTTTGGCAGCCGAGCCGTTACAATGTATCATCAGTGATAATAATAATATTTCTGGAATTAGTATTCCTTTATCTGATAAGGTAGCAAAAATGTTTCAACATGCAGACGATACTACAGTCACGGTATCTAATAAGCAATCAATTGATGAAGTATTTAATGTATTAGAATTATATGGTAAATGTTCAGGTGCTAGAATTAATAAAAGTAAATCAGAAATAATGCCCATTGGCAAAGGATGTATAACTGAAAGTGAACAACAACGTTATGGTTTAAAAATCTGTGAAAATGAACTGTTATTACTTGGTGTATATATTGGTAAAAACCAATCTCAATGCAACGAATTGAATTGGAGGGGGAAAATAAATAAGATCAAAGCTTTGCTTAATATGTGGCTGCAGAGAAAATTGACAATACAGGGTAGAGTAAATGTCATTTCATCATTATTTATGTCTAGATTGTGGTATACGCTATTTGTCACATCTATGCCTGACTGGGCGATAACAGAAATTAAGAACATTTGTGTTAATTTTATATGGAATAACGGAGCACATCTTGTAAAATACAATACCATTATATGTGAAAAAAGTAAAGGTGGTTTACAATTGCCAGACATAAAATCAAAATTAATTGCTTTCAGGTTGAAATTTTTAGCTAGATTTTTAAATGAAGAGTATCATGTTTTATGGAAAGACATTTTTAGATATTTTATTCATAATATATTGAATATGAAATTGCGAGAAGAAATTGTATATATGTCATTAGAGAATAAATATTTGTATTGTATTCCAGTAGTGTATAGAGAAATGTTGCAATCGTTGAGTGCTATTAAAGAATCTATATCTTTTAATTACAATGTTATAGATATATACCATCAACCATTATTTTGTAATTCTGAAATATTGATATCTGGAAAAACAATTTTATGGAATGATTTTATAACAGCTGGCATAACTCAGTTAAAAGACATATGTTATGAAGTAAAAACTGGCTTCTTGCCAGACAATGCAATTGTAGAAATGGTTACAAATGTAAACGAAGACATTAGTCAGGACAATATTGTAAAACGTTATAATGCATTAAAGTGTGCTTTACCAGAAAAATGGACTCAAACTATACAGACTAAAATATATACTAGAACTGAGAAAATTGTAATTGACATTAATGTAAACATGAACAGTAAATTAGTAGACTTTAAAATGTGTACATCAAAGCAGTTGTATTGGCTTGTAATAGAAAACATGTGTCAACTTCCAAAATCTATAGAAAAATGGATAGATATATTTCAAACAGATGAAAGTATAATATGTGGTATGTGGAAAGGGGTTAATATGTACTGGAAGCCATCAATTATGATTGAGCTTGATTTCAAAATAGTTCATTATTGTATATTCACAAATGAACGGTTGTTAAAAATGAAATTGATTGATAATGATTTGTGTGATATATGCAGTAATGAAATAGAAGATATCATGCACTTATTTGTCAAATGCACTGAACTTTATAACTTTCATATGTATGTTAGCAAACAAGTAGAAGAACTTTTTGAAAATTGTGATTCTGATCAAAAGAATTATATAGTGTATGAAGAAATATTCATCCTTGGACTTAATAGGACAATCAAAGGTGTAAATGTGAATTTTATTAATTTTATGTTATCAGTTGCAAGATATTGCGTGTTTAGAAGGAGAAACCTTGTGAAAAACAATATGAACAGTATTGACATTATCAGACTTTTTAAATATACGTTGAAACATTATGTAGTGTATTTCTATGAATATTTATGCCAAATGAGGAAAATGAGAAGCATTTTTGACAGACATTTTCTCCAAAATAATACAATTGTACAAGAAACAAACAATGTAATTCTATTCAATCTGTGATATGTTCTTATTATTCATGAAATGCTGAATCTGTGATATAATGTATACTTTTCTATAATATGTGATGAAAGATTTTAATAAAGATAAAAAAAAAGAGCGCCAGTCTAGTAAACTGGAGGTCACGAGTTCGAATCTCGTTGGAGCCTTTTTCACAAAATTTCAATTTTTAACCTTTCTTTTGACCGTCTCAACGAATAAACCAACGTTTCATGTTGATGCATTACACCGAAATCTGGTATATTTCTTATGGCATTTTATTAGTCTTTGCGAATGGTTTGTTATGTCGTCGGTTTTACTCTACTGTATATGCAAGTCCATAGGAAAACATTCACCACAAATGGCACGTTTGTATTCTATTTATTGCTACTAGACTCGATCCTATGGCCACACCTATGGCTAAAGTACTTTGTTAACGTTCGAAATCAATCAAACAATCTAGATGACAATAGATATTTGCCGCCAGGCTTAAAAGGAGTAAATTCGCAAAAATAAACAAGGCGTCTCCATAGCTCAGTTGGTTAGAGCGCCAGTCTAGTAAACTGGAGGTCACGAGTTCGAATCTCGTTGGAGCCTTTTTCACAACGTCTCAATGTTCACTCTATTTTGACCAGCATCTAGAGGCTCAGCTGTCGAATTTGTCTGATATGCTCATTCATAATTATATTACACACGGAAAATGGTCGGTGGAGGAATTTTTCATTTGATCAGTCTTGAGCATCAATTTTATTCGCACATGTCTGTGGATGAAGTGTCATGCTGACTTCTTTTTCTTCAGAATGGAAAAGGCCAAACCAGCAAACCGTGGGCGCACAGTGTGTATCCATCAACACCAGAAGATATTAAAACAGTCATTAGAAGCGAGGAAATGAGTTCTTGTCTACATGCAACTGATTTTAGATTATACAATGCATCTTTTCTACGTTTAAATGCACATTTGCTGTCGTTATTTTTTTTCTTTTTTTATATAATTGTTTGCATCGTATGCATTGCTTCACTCCAGTTGGATTTCTATTTAGCAAATACAAAAAGTTATAGTATTTAACCATTTTGCAAACTCGTTTTAACACATAGTCTCTCCAGGCATGGCATAGATTCAACTATCCGACCATGCAAGTTACACCTTACTTTGAATATCAAACATGTGTCACTTTGCTCATTCTGGTCCGATCGAAGTACTTCAAAGGAACGAGCAGACACATTTCCTCGACAACTATTAAATATAAATAGATAACATCATGAGAAACGAATTGCATTAAATAATAAAAACGACTGCTTAATCACTTAGCGAAGCGCTTAAAGTCTTGGAAACTACAAGACGTGAATGGCCGAAATGTTGGTTGACGAAATGAATATGGCCATGGGTTAATTGATTTCTTCTGGGTACGTGCACATGTTGTATATATAATATGACCAGATAAATCAATAATGATGTACTGTTTATTCATGTAAGGTACGAAGAGGATATTTCCCATTAGTGATAAGTGCTCAATTCAGCCACACTAAAGTACTTCCAGTATCAAATCAGTAAATTAGTATTTTTCTGCCAAAGCGAAAGTTAGCGTTTTGCCAGTTTATATCTCAGAGATAAATATATTAAATTCACGAAACCCAACAACACGGCTCCATAGCTCAGTTGGTTAGAGCGCCAGTCTAGTAAACTGGAGGTCACGAGTTCGAATCTCGTTGGAGCCTTTTTCACAAAATTTCAATTTTTAACCTTTCTTTTGACCGTCTCAACGAATAAACCAACGTTTCATGTTGATGCATTACACCGAAATCTGGTATATTTCTTATGGCATTTTATTAGTCTTTGCGAATGGTTTGTTATGTCGTCGGTTTTACTCTACTGTATATGCAAGTCCATAGGAAAACATTCACCACAAATGGCACGTTTGTATTCTATTTATTGCTACTAGACTCGATCCTATGGCCACACCTATGGCTAAAGTACTTTGTTAACGTTCGAAATCAATCAAACAATCTAGATGACAATAGATATTTGCCGCCAGGCTTAAAAGGAGTAAATTCGCAAAAATAAACAAGGCGGCTCCATAGCTCAGTTGGTTAGAGCGCCAGTCTAGTAAACTGGAGGTCACGAGTTCGAATCTCGTTGGAGCCTTTTTCACAACGTCTCAATGTTCACTCTATTTTGACCAGCATCTAGAGGCTCAGCTGTCGAATTTGTCTGATATGCTCATTCATAATTATATTACACACGGAAAATGGTCGGTGGAGGAATTTTTCATTTGATCAGTCTTGAGCATCAATTTTATTCGCACATGTCTGTGGATGAAGTGTCATGCTGACTTCTTTTTCTTCAGAATGGAAAAGGCCAAACCAGCAAACCGTGGGCGCACAGTGTGTATCCATCAACACCAGAAGATATTAAAACAGTCATTAGAAGCGAGGAAATGAGTTCTTGTCTACATGCAACTGATTTTAGATTATACAATGCATCTTTTCTACGTTTAAATGCACATTTGCTGTCGTTATTTTTTTTCTTTTTTTTTATATAATTGTTTGCATCGTATGCATTGCTTCACTCCAGTTGGATTTCTATTTAGCAAATACAAAAAGTTATAGTATTTAACCATTTTGCAAACTCGTTTTAACACATAGTCTCTCCAGGCATGGCATAGATTCAACTATCCGACCATGCAAGTTACACCTTACTTTGAATATCAAACATGTGTCACTTTGCTCATTCTGGTCCGATCGAAGTACTTCAAAGGAACGAGCAGACACATTTCCTCGACAACTATTAAATATAAATAGATAACATCATGAGAAACGAATTGCATTAAATAATAAAAACGACTGCTTAATCACTTAGCGAAGCGCTTAAAGTCTTGGAAACTACAAGACGTGAATGGCCGAAATGTTGGTTGACGAAATGAATATGGCCATCCATGGCCATGGGTTAATTGATTTCTTCTGGGTATGTGCACATGTTGTATATATAATATGACCAGATAAATCAATAATGATGTACTGTTTATTCATGTAAGGTACGAAGAGGATATTTCCCATTAGTGATAAGTGCTCAATTCAGCCACACTAAAGTACTTCCAGTATCAAATCAGTAAATTAGTATTTTTCTGCCAAAGCGAAAGTTAGCGTTTTGCCAGTTTATATCTCAGAGATAAATATATTAAATTCACGAAACCCAACAACACGGCTCCATAGCTCAGTTGGTTAGAGCGCCAGTCTAGTAAACTGGAGGTCACGAGTTCGAATCTCGTTGGAGCCTTTTTCACAAAATTTCAATTTTTAACCTTTCTTTTGACCGTCTCAACGAATAAACCAACGTTTCATGTTGATGCATTACACCGAAATCTGGTATATTTCTTATGGCATTTTATTAGTCTTTGCGAATGGTTTGTTATGTCGTCGGTTTTACTCTACTGTATATGCAAGTCCATAGGAAAACATTCACCACAAATGGCACGTTTGTATTCTATTTATTGCTACTAGACTCGATCCTATGGCCACACCTATGGCTAAAGTACTTTGTTAACGTTCGAAATCAATCAAACAATCTAGATGACAATAGATATTTGCCGCCAGGCTTAAAAGGAGTAAATTCGCAAAAATAAACAAGGCGGCTCCATAGCTCAGTTGGTTAGAGCGCCAGTCTAGTAAACTGGAGGTCACGAGTTCGAATCTCGTTGGAGCCTTTTTCACAACGTCTCAATGTTCACTCTATTTTGACCAGCATCTAGAGGCTCAGCTGTCGAATTTGTCTGATATGCTCATTCATAATTATATTACACACGGAAAATGGTCGGTGGAGGAATTTTTCATTTGATCAGTCTTGAGCATCAATTTTATTCGCACATGTCTGTGGATGAAGTGTCATGCTGACTTCTTTTTCTTCAGAATGGAAAAGGCCAAACCAGCAAACCGTGGGCGCACAGTGTGTATCCATCAACACCAGAAGATATTAAAACAGTCATTAGAAGCGAGGAAATGAGTTCTTGTCTACATGCAACTGATTTTAGATTATACAATGCATCTTTTCTACGTTTAAATGCACATTTGCTGTCGTTATTTTTTTTCTTTTTTTTATATAATTGTTTGCATCGTATGCATTGCTTCACTCCAGTTGGATTTCTATTTAGCAAATACAAAAAGTTATAGTATTTAACCATTTTGCAAACTCGTTTTAACACATAGTCTCTCCAGGCATGGCATAGATTCAACTATCCGACCATGCAAGTTACACCTTACTTTGAATATCAAACATGTGTCACTTTGCTCATTCTGGTCCGATCGAAGTACTTCAAAGGAACGAGCAGACACATTTCCTCGACAACTATTAAATATAAATAGATAACATCATGAGAAACGAATTGCATTAAATAATAAAAACGACTGCTTAATCACTTAGCGAAGCGCTTAAAGTCTTGGAAACTACAAGACGTGAATGGCCGAAATGTTGGTTGACGAAATGAATATGGCCATCCATGGCCATGGGTTAATTGATTTCTTCTGGGTATGTGCACATGTTGTATATATAATATGACCAGATAAATCAATAATGATGTACTGTTTATTCATGTAAGGTACGAAGAGGATATTTCCCATTAGTGATAAGTGCTCAATTCAGCCACACTAAAGTACTTCCAGTATCAAATCAGTAAATTAGTATTTTTCTGCCAAAGCGAAAGTTAGCGTTTTGCCAGTTTATATCTCAGAGATAAATATATTAAATTCACGAAACCCAACAACACGGCTCCATAGCTCAGTTGGTTAGAGCGCCAGTCTAGTAAACTGGAGGTCACGAGTTCGAATCTCGTTGGAGCCTTTTTCACAAAATTTCAATTTTTAACCTTTCTTTTGACCGTCTCAACGAATAAACCAACGTTTCATGTTGATGCATTACACCGAAATCTGGTATATTTCTTATGGCATTTTATTAGTCTTTGCGAATGGTTTGTTATGTCGTCGGTTTTACTCTACTGTATATGCAAGTCCATAGGAAAACATTCACCACAAATGGCACGTTTGTATTCTATTTATTGCTACTAGACTCGATCCTATGGCCACACCTATGGCTAAAATACTTTGTTAACGTTCGAAATCAATCAAACAATCTAGATGACAATAGATATTTGCCGCCAGGCTTAAAAGGAGTAAATTCGCAAAAATAAACAAGGCGGCTCCATAGCTCAGTTGGTTAGAGCGCCAGTCTAGTAAACTGGAGGTCACGAGTTCGAATCTCGTTGGAGCCTTTTTCACAACGTCTCAATGTTCACTCTATTTTGACCAGCATCTAGAGGCTCAGCTGTCGAATTTGTCTGATATGCTCATTCATAATTATATTACACACGGAAAATGGTCGGTGGAGGAATTTTTCATTTGATCAGTCTTGAGCATCAATTTTATTCGCACATGTCTGTGGATGAAGTGTCATGCTGACTTCTTTTTCTTCAGAATGGAAAAGGCCAAACCAGCAAACCGTGGGCGCACAGTGTGTATCCATCAACACCAGAAGATATTAAAACAGTCATTAGAAGCGAGGAAATGAGTTCTTGTCTACATGCAACTGATTTTAGATTATACAATGCATCTTTTCTACGTTTAAATGCACATTTGCTGTCGTTATTTTTTTTCTTTTTTTTTATATAATTGTTTGCATCGTATGCATTGCTTCACTCCAGTTGGATTTCTATTTAGCAAATACAAAAAGTTATAGTATTTAACCATTTTGCAAACTCGTTTTAACACATAGTCTCTCCAGGCATGGCATAGATTCAACTATCCGACCATGCAAGTTACACCTTACTTTGAATATCAAACATGTGTCACTTTGCTCATTCTGGTCCGATCGAAGTACTTCAAAGGAACGAGCAGACACATTTCCTCGACAACTATTAAATATAAATAGATAACATCATGAGAAACGAATTGCATTAAATAATAAAAACGACTGCTTAATCACTTAGCGAAGCGCTTAAAGTCTTGGAAACTACAAGACGTGAATGGCCGAAATGTTGGTTGACGAAATGAATATGGCCATCCATGGCCATGGGTTAATTGATTTCTTCTGGGTATGTGCACATGTTGTATATATAATATGACCAGATAAATCAATAATGATGTACTGTTTATTCATGTAAGGTACGAAGAGGATATTTCCCATTAGTGATAAGTGCTCAATTCAGCCACACTAAAGTACTTCCAGTATCAAATCAGTAAATTAGTATTTTTCTGCCAAAGCGAAAGTTAGCGTTTTGCCAGTTTATATCTCAGAGATAAATATATTAAATTCACGAAACCCAACAACACGGCTCCATAGCTCAGTTGGTTAGAGCGCCAGTCTAGTAAACTGGAGGTCACGAGTTCGAATCTCGTTGGAGCCTTTTTCACAAAATTTCAATTTTTAACCTTTCTTTTGACCGTCTCAACGAATAAACCAACGTTTCATGTTGATGCATTACACCGAAATCTGGTATATTTCTTATGGCATTTTATTAGTCTTTGCGAATGGTTTGTTATGTCGTCGGTTTTACTCTACTGTATATGCAAGTCCATAGGAAAACATTCACCACAAATGGCACGTTTGTATTCTATTTATTGCTACTAGACTCGATCCTATGGCCACACCTATGGCTAAAATACTTTGTTAACGTTCGAAATCAATCAAACAATCTAGATGACAATAGATATTTGCCGCCAGGCTTAAAAGGAGTAAATTCGCAAAAATAAACAAGGCGGCTCCATAGCTCAGTTGGTTAGAGCGCCAGTCTAGTAAACTGGAGGTCACGAGTTCGAATCTCGTTGGAGCCTTTTTCACAACGTCTCAATGTTCACTCTATTTTGACCAGCATCTAGAGGCTCAGCTGTCGAATTTGTCTGATATGCTCATTCATAATTATATTACACACGGAAAATGGTCGGTGGAGGAATTTTTCATTTGATCAGTCTTGAGCATCAATTTTATTCGCACATGTCTGTGGATGAAGTGTCATGCTGACTTCTTTTTCTTCAGAATGGAAAAGGCCAAACCAGCAAACCGTGGGCGCACAGTGTGTATCCATCAACACCAGAAGATATTAAAACAGTCATTAGAAGCGAGGAAATGAGTTCTTGTCTACATGCAACTGATTTTAGATTATACAATGCATCTTTTCTACGTTTAAATGCACATTTGCTGTCGTTATTTTTTTTCTTTTTTTATATAATTGTTTGCATCGTATGCATTGCTTCACTCCAGTTGGATTTCTATTTAGCAAATACAAAAAGTTATAGTATTTAACCATTTTGCAAACTCGTTTTAACACATAGTCTCTCCAGGCATGGCATAGATTCAACTATCCGACCATGCAAGTTACACCTTACTTTGAATATCAAACATGTGTCACTTTGCTCATTCTGGTCCGATCGAAGTACTTCAAAGGAACGAGCAGACACATTTCCTCGACAACTATTAAATATAAATAGATAACATCATGAGAAACGAATTGCATTAAATAATAAAAACGACTGCTTAATCACTTAGCGAAGCGCTTAAAGTCTTGGAAACTACAAGACGTGAATGGCCGAAATGTTGGTTGACGAAATGAATATGGCCATCCATGGCCATGGGTTAATTGATTTCTTCTGGGTATGTGCACATGTTGTATATATAATATGACCAGATAAATCAATAATGATGTACTGTTTATTCATGTAAGGTACGAAGAGGATATTTCCCATTAGTGATAAGTGCTCAATTCAGCCACACTAAAGTACTTCCAGTATCAAATCAGTAAATTAGTATTTTTCTGCCAAAGCGAAAGTTAGCGTTTTGCCAGTTTATATCTCAGAGATAAATATATTAAATTCACGAAACCCAACAACACGGCTCCATAGCTCAGTTGGTTAGAGCGCCAGTCTAGTGAAAAAACTGGAATCGAGCACAGCCCCGGTAGGATGTTGTTTACATCTCGGTGATGAAATTGTGTTGATTTGGACATATTTATGGATATATAATTCATATTGAAGGTACAGTCTATGATATTTATACGTCCGATTACAGATTTAATTGTTGTTTAATCTCTATATTGTCGTTTAATCCCCTAAACCGACGATAGAGTCGTTCGGTGAAGGGGGGAGAGAAGGTGCGCTCGACTGTTGAAAATTGGGCTACACTTGCTTGACATTTTTTGAAAAATGCCGGTCGGAGGAAATATGCGTCTGGGTTTTGGACGAAAAGTAGACAAAAGACCAGGAGAGAAAGAAAATTATGTGACGGGATATAAACAATACTCAAAGGAATGTACAATACGCATCAATTATATATCGATAGAGAGTATTAGAGCAATTTCTGTTGTAAAAGCTGTAGAAGAGATAACTGGGTTGAACTCAGTGTTAGCAGTTGTAAGAGATTCCAATTCGTACAATGTTACACTGGATTCAAAAGAAAATACGATGAAATTATTGAATGGAGTTGAAATCGACGGTAAGGATTATGATTGTTCTTTGGTTTTTTCCAACAATACAGTTGTATCGTTCATGTACATCCCAGCCTTTATTGAAGATGATGAAATAGTAGATAAATTAAATGAAAAAGGAATAAGGGTAGTTTCTCCGGTTTATAGAAGAGTAATTCCCGGAACACAGGTAGCTGATGGGACACGTTTTATGAGATGTGTCTTTCCGCCGAACGTAGTAGCGTTACCATGGACTATGCCATTTAAGGTCGGAAAAGACACTAAGTATTACAAATGTGTGCACAACAATCAAACGAAGGTATGCTCAGGTTGTCTATCGCCTGAACATATACACAAGGAATGTCCATATTTAGTTTGCAATGGTTGCGGTGTTCAAGGACATGTCGAGAAAAGATGTAAGGCGAAGAAATGTGATTATTGCCATGAACTACCTCTTAAATGTAAATGTAGCCGTTCTGACCATACAACAGAAAGACAAAGAAGAGAAAATATAAGCAAATGTCCAGATTGCAATACCATTAATTGCGTTTGTAAATGTAAACACTGTCGGAAAAAAGAATGTGTTTGTACGTGCACGTATTGTCATAGAGAACCGTGTGTCTGTCCTTGTTCAAACTGTGGCAAAGATCCGTGTGAATGTGTATGTGAGAAATGTGGGAGTATGAACTGCAGCTGTTGGGATAAATTGTCCTTAGATGAAAACGAAGTAAACGACGATGAAGACACTGAAATAGAGATAATGAGGCCAAAAAGGGGGTTAGACCAGAATGACAAAACAAATCAAACCCCGGTTAATGAGAAAAGTGGAAATAGTGAAAGTAAAAGCAAATCAGAGGAGGAAGCAGAAAGAAAGGAAAGTGTAAATATCGAAGCTGTCATTAACACAGATAACGTACAAAATGAGACAAGGAAACGAAAAATTTCAGAAAATATATGTAGCAACGAAGACGAGAATGAGGATACAGAAATGAATGGTCAACATAATGAATGTGAAATACTTCCCTCTTGTAATGAAATCAGTTCACACATTGGAGACGGAGACGAAAATACAGGAAGCAAAAAGATTAAAAAGAATATTGACACTCCGTGTAAAGATGTCAGTTGTGATGAGTTAGAATTCGAGGATTTCGATATTGAAGAATGGGAAAGAAAAAATAGTGTTTTAGATGATAGGAAAACACCTGATGATCAGAAAAGTGAGGTATTAATCGAGTCTTTGCAAAGTGTTGGTGATGAAAACATGGATGAAGAAGAGGAAGTGAAAACTATGTCAAGTAGTGATGATATTTTTAACATGTCTGCGAAAGAACTCAGAAAATTAAAAAAAAAAGAAAGAAAAGTAGCAAGACGAGCGATGTTGAAAGTTACACCGAATGTGAATATTTCTAGAAGTTCTCAGGTCACCGATAATAATAAATAATAATGTATAGAGTACTTTGTAACTTAATTTTTTTCATAATGGTGGTGATATGTTCGTTTAATTGTAACGGCTTGAAACAAGTGAATAATTTTCAGAATTTTGTTTCAATGTTAAATGATAGAAGAGTTAGTTTTGCTTTATTACAAGAGACTTTCTGGGATAAAGCATATATTGATGGAATAAAACATATGTTTGAAGGTAAAATATATGAATGTAATGGAACTAATGGAAGACAAGGGGTAGCAATAATGGTATCAAATGAATGTAAAGAAAAAACAAAGTTAGTTTACAAAGATAATGAAGGACGGTTTATACATGTTACATATGAAACAGATAATCAAATATTTAATATTGTTTCAGTTTATGCCCCAAACAAATACTTAGAAAAATCTAAATATTTTAAAGTTATTAAACAATATATAGAAAACCTAGAAAATATAATTATTGGTGGTGATTTTAATACAACTCTTTCAAATTTAGATAAAGGTAGTAAATCAAAGCATAGTTCAGATGAAGGATACAGGTCATTGAATGATATGATTAATAATTGTAATATATATGATATATGGAGAGCAAGAAATGAATGTAAAAGGGTTTTTTCATGGAAAAGAATATGCAACAATATACTACAACAAAGTAGAATAGATTATTTTTTGATAAGCAAATCCTTGTCACCCAATGTACAAAATGTGTATTATAATGAAACCAGTCTTAGTGATCATACATATGTATTTATGAATTTTAGCTGTTGTGTTGTGGAAAAAGGCCCAGGATTATGGGTGCTAAATAATACTGTATTGTCCAATGAAATATATGTAAAAAGAGTAAAAGAGATTATTGCTGATTCTGTAAACTGTGAAATGTATGATAATGAACCACTTATTTGGTGGGATAACTTGAAGTATCAGATTAAAAGATATTCAAAATTATTTTCTTCCAATTTAGCAAAAGAAAAGAGGAAAGATTTTTTTTATATTCAGAATAAAATACAAAGGTTATGTGACGCACAAGCAAGAGGTATTGTAATAGATGTAACCAAACTGGAAAATTGGAAACTAGAACTAAGTAAATATGAAATAGAACAAAGTAAAGGTGCTATATTGAGATCTAAAGCCATTTGGGCTACAGAAGGTGATAAAAACACAAAATATTTTCTAAATCTAGAAAAGTACAAACAAGAGACTAATTCAGTCAAAGAACTATTTAATAAAAATGGTGAAGTTGTAAATGATACTGATAGTATTTTAGATATTGAATATGATTTTTACAAAGATTTATATTCTAGTGTTCAAATAGAGAATGACAAAATAGATGAATTTTTAGAACATGTAAATAAAAAAATTGATGAAGATGACAAGAATATGTGTGACTCTGATATAACATCAGATGAAATAATAGAAGCTTTGACAGCAATGTCTAAGAATAAAAGCCCTGGATCTGATGGGCTCACAACAGAGTTTTATTGTACATTTTATGATTCTCTTAGAAATATATTACCTAAGATTTTTAATGCTGCATATGATGAAGGTGTTTTATCAAGATCAATGAAGTCTGGTGTAATTAGCTTAATTTATAAGAAAAAAGGTGATAGAAGATGTATTAGAAATTATAGACCAATATCTTTATTACAAGTGGACTATAAAATTTTAGCACGTATAATGGCAAATAGGTTTAAGAAAGTTCTACCTAAAATAGTGTCTGAAAATCAAACTTGTTGTATAGTTGGGAGAGACATCTCCAATAGCATAGCAAATGTAAGAGATTTAATAACTCTTGTTGAAAATGATAATTTAGAGGGGTATATTATAAAAGCTGATCAAGAAAAAGCTTTTGATAGGCTAAGCCATGAGTATATGTTTACTGTTTTAGAAAAATTTGGATTTGGAGATGTGTTTGTAAAGTGGATTAATATATTTTATAGTGAAATAAATAGTTCAGTAAAATGTAATGGTTTTTTAACCAAATATTTTTCTATTAAAAATGGTATTAGGCAAGGCTGCCCAATAAGTGCCTTATTGTATGTTTTGGCAGCCGAGCCGTTACAATGTATCATCAGTGATAATAATAATATTTCTGGAATTAGTATTCCTTTATCTGATAAGGTAGCAAAAATGTTTCAACATGCAGACGATACTACAGTCACGGTATCTAATAAGCAATCAATTGATGAAGTATTTAATGTATTAGAATTATATGGTAAATGTTCAGGTGCTAGAATTAATAAAAGTAAATCAGAAATAATGCCCATTGGCAAAGGATGTATAACTGAAAGTGAACAACAACGTTATGGTTTAAAAATCTGTGAAAATGAACTGTTATTACTTGGTGTATATATTGGTAAAAACCAATCTCAATGCAACGAATTGAATTGGAGGGGGAAAATAAATAAGATCAAAGCTTTGCTTAATATGTGGCTGCAGAGAAAATTGACAATACAGGGTAGAGTAAATGTCATTTCATCATTATTTATGTCTAGATTGTGGTATACGCTATTTGTCACATCTATGCCTGACTGGGCGATAACAGAAATTAAGAACATTTGTGTTAATTTTATATGGAATAACGGAGCACATCTTGTAAAATACAATACCATTATATGTGAAAAAAGTAAAGGTGGTTTACAATTGCCAGACATAAAATCAAAATTAATTGCTTTCAGGTTGAAATTTTTAGCTAGATTTTTAAATGAAGAGTATCATGTTTTATGGAAAGACATTTTTAGATATTTTATTCATAATATATTGAATATGAAATTGCGAGAAGAAATTGTATATATGTCATTAGAGAATAAATATTTGTATTGTATTCCAGTAGTGTATAGAGAAATGTTGCAATCGTTGAGTGCTATTAAAGAATCTATATCTTTTAATTACAATGTTATAGATATATACCATCAACCATTATTTTGTAATTCTGAAATATTGATATCTGGAAAAACAATTTTATGGAATGATTTTATAACAGCTGGCATAACTCAGTTAAAAGACATATGTTATGAAGTAAAAACTGGCTTCTTGCCAGACAATGCAATTGTAGAAATGGTTACAAATGTAAACGAAGACATTAGTCAGGACAATATTGTAAAACGTTATAATGCATTAAAGTGTGCTTTACCAGAAAAATGGACTCAAACTATACAGACTAAAATATATACTAGAACTGAGAAAATTGTAATTGACATTAATGTAAACATGAACAGTAAATTAGTAGACTTTAAAATGTGTACATCAAAGCAGTTGTATTGGCTTGTAATAGAAAACATGTGTCAACTTCCAAAATCTATAGAAAAATGGATAGATATATTTCAAACAGATGAAAGTATAATATGTGGTATGTGGAAAGGGGTTAATATGTACTGGAAGCCATCAATTATGATTGAGCTTGATTTCAAAATAGTTCATTATTGTATATTCACAAATGAACGGTTGTTAAAAATGAAATTGATTGATAATGATTTGTGTGATATATGCAGTAATGAAATAGAAGATATCATGCACTTATTTGTCAAATGCACTGAACTTTATAACTTTCATATGTATGTTAGCAAACAAGTAGAAGAACTTTTTGAAAATTGTGATTCTGATCAAAAGAATTATATAGTGTATGAAGAAATATTCATCCTTGGACTTAATAGGACAATCAAAGGTGTAAATGTGAATTTTATTAATTTTATGTTATCAGTTGCAAGATATTGCGTGTTTAGAAGGAGAAACCTTGTGAAAAACAATATGAACAGTATTGACATTATCAGACTTTTTAAATATACGTTGAAACATTATGTAGTGTATTTCTATGAATATTTATGCCAAATGAGGAAAATGAGAAGCATTTTTGACAGACATTTTCTCCAAAATAATACAATTGTACAAGAAACAAACAATGTAATTCTATTCAATCTGTGATATGTTCTTATTATTCATGAAATGCTGAATCTGTGATATAATGTATACTTTTCTATAATATGTGATGAAAGATTTTAATAAAGATAAAAAAAAAGAGCGCCAGTCTAGTAAACTGGAGGTCACGAGTTCGAATCTCGTTGGAGCCTTTTTCACAAAATTTCAATTTTTAACCTTTCTTTTGACCGTCTCAACGAATAAACCAACGTTTCATGTTGATGCATTACACCGAAATCTGGTATATTTCTTATGGCATTTTATTAGTCTTTGCGAATGGTTTGTTATGTCGTCGGTTTTACTCTACTGTATATGCAAGTCCATAGGAAAACATTCACCACAAATGGCACGTTTGTATTCTATTTATTGCTACTAGACTCGATCCTATGGCCACACCTATGGCTAAAGTACTTTGTTAACGTTCGAAATCAATCAAACAATCTAGATGACAATAGATATTTGCCGCCAGGCTTAAAAGGAGTAAATTCGCAAAAATAAACAAGGCGTCTCCATAGCTCAGTTGGTTAGAGCGCCAGTCTAGTAAACTGGAGGTCACGAGTTCGAATCTCGTTGGAGCCTTTTTCACAACGTCTCAATGTTCACTCTATTTTGACCAGCATCTAGAGGCTCAGCTGTCGAATTTGTCTGATATGCTCATTCATAATTATATTACACACGGAAAATGGTCGGTGGAGGAATTTTTCATTTGATCAGTCTTGAGCATCAATTTTATTCGCACATGTCTGTGGATGAAGTGTCATGCTGACTTCTTTTTCTTCAGAATGGAAAAGGCCAAACCAGCAAACCGTGGGCGCACAGTGTGTATCCATCAACACCAGAAGATATTAAAACAGTCATTAGAAGCGAGGAAATGAGTTCTTGTCTACATGCAACTGATTTTAGATTATACAATGCATCTTTTCTACGTTTAAATGCACATTTGCTGTCGTTATTTTTTTTCTTTTTTTATATAATTGTTTGCATCGTATGCATTGCTTCACTCCAGTTGGATTTCTATTTAGCAAATACAAAAAGTTATAGTATTTAACCATTTTGCAAACTCGTTTTAACACATAGTCTCTCCAGGCATGGCATAGATTCAACTATCCGACCATGCAAGTTACACCTTACTTTGAATATCAAACATGTGTCACTTTGCTCATTCTGGTCCGATCGAAGTACTTCAAAGGAACGAGCAGACACATTTCCTCGACAACTATTAAATATAAATAGATAACATCATGAGAAACGAATTGCATTAAATAATAAAAACGACTGCTTAATCACTTAGCGAAGCGCTTAAAGTCTTGGAAACTACAAGACGTGAATGGCCGAAATGTTGGTTGACGAAATGAATATGGCCATGGGTTAATTGATTTCTTCTGGGTACGTGCACATGTTGTATATATAATATGACCAGATAAATCAATAATGATGTACTGTTTATTCATGTAAGGTACGAAGAGGATATTTCCCATTAGTGATAAGTGCTCAATTCAGCCACACTAAAGTACTTCCAGTATCAAATCAGTAAATTAGTATTTTTCTGCCAAAGCGAAAGTTAGCGTTTTGCCAGTTTATATCTCAGAGATAAATATATTAAATTCACGAAACCCAACAACACGGCTCCATAGCTCAGTTGGTTAGAGCGCCAGTCTAGTAAACTGGAGGTCACGAGTTCGAATCTCGTTGGAGCCTTTTTCACAAAATTTCAATTTTTAACCTTTCTTTTGACCGTCTCAACGAATAAACCAACGTTTCATGTTGATGCATTACACCGAAATCTGGTATATTTCTTATGGCATTTTATTAGTCTTTGCGAATGGTTTGTTATGTCGTCGGTTTTACTCTACTGTATATGCAAGTCCATAGGAAAACATTCACCACAAATGGCACGTTTGTATTCTATTTATTGCTACTAGACTCGATCCTATGGCCACACCTATGGCTAAAGTACTTTGTTAACGTTCGAAATCAATCAAACAATCTAGATGACAATAGATATTTGCCGCCAGGCTTAAAAGGAGTAAATTCGCAAAAATAAACAAGGCGTCTCCATAGCTCAGTTGGTTAGAGCGCCAGTCTAGTAAACTGGAGGTCACGAGTTCGAATCTCGTTGGAGCCTTTTTCACAACGTCTCAATGTTCACTCTATTTTGACCAGCATCTAGAGGCTCAGCTGTCGAATTTGTCTGATATGCTCATTCATAATTATATTACACACGGAAAATGGTCGGTGGAGGAATTTTTCATTTGATCAGTCTTGAGCATCAATTTTATTCGCACATGTCTGTGGATGAAGTGTCATGCTGACTTCTTTTTCTTCAGAATGGAAAAGGCCAAACCAGCAAACCGTGGGCGCACAGTGTGTATCCATCAACACCAGAAGATATTAAAACAGTCATTAGAAGCGAGGAAATGAGTTCTTGTCTACATGCAACTGATTTTAGATTATACAATGCATCTTTTCTACGTTTAAATGCACATTTGCTGTCGTTATTTTTTTTCTTTTTTTATATAATTGTTTGCATCGTATGCATTGCTTCACTCCAGTTGGATTTCTATTTAGCAAATACAAAAAGTTATAGTATTTAACCATTTTGCAAACTCGTTTTAACACATAGTCTCTCCAGGCATGGCATAGATTCAACTATCCGACCATGCAAGTTACACCTTACTTTGAATATCAAACATGTGTCACTTTGCTCATTCTGGTCCGATCGAAGTACTTCAAAGGAACGAGCAGACACATTTCCTCGACAACTATTAAATATAAATAGATAACATCATGAGAAACGAATTGCATTAAATAATAAAAACGACTGCTTAATCACTTAGCGAAGCGCTTAAAGTCTTGGAAACTACAAGACGTGAATGGCCGAAATGTTGGTTGACGAAATGAATATGGCCATCCATGGCCATGGGTTAATTGATTTCTTCTGGGTACGTGCACATGTTGTATATATAATATGACCAGATAAATCAATAATGATGTACTGTTTATTCATGTAAGGTACGAAGAGGATATTTCCCATTAGTGATAAGTGCTCAATTCAGCCACACTAAAGTACTTCCAGTATCAAATCAGTAAATTAGTATTTTTCTGCCAAAGCGAAAGTTAGCGTTTTGCCAGTTTATATCTCAGAGATAAATATATTAAATTCACGAAACCCAACAACACGGCTCCATAGCTCAGTTGGTTAGAGCGCCAGTCTAGTAAACTGGAGGTCACGAGTTCGAATCTCGTTGGAGCCTTTTTCACAAAATTTCAATTTTTAACCTTTCTTTTGACCGTCTCAACGAATAAACCAACGTTTCATGTTGATGCATTACACCGAAATCTGGTATATTTCTTATGGCATTTTATTAGTCTTTGCGAATGGTTTGTTATGTCGTCGGTTTTACTCTACTGTATATGCAAGTCCATAGGAAAACATTCACCACAAATGGCACGTTTGTATTCTATTTATTGCTACTAGACTCGATCCTATGGCCACACCTATGGCTAAAGTACTTTGTTAACGTTCGAAATCAATCAAACAATCTAGATGACAATAGATATTTGCCGCCAGGCTTAAAAGGAGTAAATTCGCAAAAATAAACAAGGCGGCTCCATAGCTCAGTTGGTTAGAGCGCCAGTCTAGTAAACTGGAGGTCACGAGTTCGAATCTCGTTGGAGCCTTTTTCACAACGTCTCAATGTTCACTCTATTTTGACCAGCATCTAGAGGCTCAGCTGTCGAATTTGTCTGATATGCTCATTCATAATTATATTACACACGGAAAATGGTCGGTGGAGGAATTTTTCATTTGATCAGTCTTGAGCATCAATTTTATTCGCACATGTCTGTGGATGAAGTGTCATGCTGACTTCTTTTTCTTCAGAATGGAAAAGGCCAAACCAGCAAACCGTGGGCGCACAGTGTGTATCCATCAACACCAGAAGATATTAAAACAGTCATTAGAAGCGAGGAAATGAGTTCTTGTCTACATGCAACTGATTTTAGATTATACAATGCATCTTTTCTACGTTTAAATGCACATTTGCTGTCGTTATTTTTTTTCTTTTTTTATATAATTGTTTGCATCGTATGCATTGCTTCACTCCAGTTGGATTTCTATTTAGCAAATACAAAAAGTTATAGTATTTAACCATTTTGCAAACTCGTTTTAACACATAGTCTCTCCAGGCATGGCATAGATTCAACTATCCGACCATGCAAGTTACACCTTACTTTGAATATCAAACATGTGTCACTTTGCTCATTCTGGTCCGATCGAAGTACTTCAAAGGAACGAGCAGACACATTTCCTCGACAACTATTAAATATAAATAGATAACATCATGAGAAACGAATTGCATTAAATAATAAAAACGACTGCTTAATCACTTAGCGAAGCGCTTAAAGTCTTGGAAACTACAAGACGTGAATGGCCGAAATGTTGGTTGACGAAATGAATATGGCCATCCATGGCCATGGGTTAATTGATTTCTTCTGGGTATGTGCACATGTTGTATATATAATATGACCAGATAAATCAATAATGATGTACTGTTTATTCATGTAAGGTACGAAGAGGATATTTCCCATTAGTGATAAGTGCTCAATTCAGCCACACTAAAGTACTTCCAGTATCAAATCAGTAAATTAGTATTTTTCTGCCAAAGCGAAAGTTAGCGTTTTGCCAGTTTATATCTCAGAGATAAATATATTAAATTCACGAAACCCAACAACACGGCTCCATAGCTCAGTTGGTTAGAGCGCCAGTCTAGTAAACTGGAGGTCACGAGTTCGAATCTCGTTGGAGCCTTTTTCACAAAATTTCAATTTTTAACCTTTCTTTTGACCGTCTCAACGAATAAACCAACGTTTCATGTTGATGCATTACACCGAAATCTGGTATATTTCTTATGGCATTTTATTAGTCTTTGCGAATGGTTTGTTATGTCGTCGGTTTTACTCTACTGTATATGCAAGTCCATAGGAAAACATTCACCACAAATGGCACGTTTGTATTCTATTTATTGCTACTAGACTCGATCCTATGGCCACACCTATGGCTAAAGTACTTTGTTAACGTTCGAAATCAATCAAACAATCTAGATGACAATAGATATTTGCCGCCAGGCTTAAAAGGAGTAAATTCGCAAAAATAAACAAGGCGGCTCCATAGCTCAGTTGGTTAGAGCGCCAGTCTAGTAAACTGGAGGTCACGAGTTCGAATCTCGTTGGAGCCTTTTTCACAACGTCTCAATGTTCACTCTATTTTGACCAGCATCTAGAGGCTCAGCTGTCGAATTTGTCTGATATGCTCATTCATAATTATATTACACACGGAAAATGGTCGGTGGAGGAATTTTTCATTTGATCAGTCTTGAGCATCAATTTTATTCGCACATGTCTGTGGATGAAGTGTCATGCTGACTTCTTTTTCTTCAGAATGGAAAAGGCCAAACCAGCAAACCGTGGGCGCACAGTGTGTATCCATCAACACCAGAAGATATTAAAACAGTCATTAGAAGCGAGGAAATGAGTTCTTGTCTACATGCAACTGATTTTAGATTATACAATGCATCTTTTCTACGTTTAAATGCACATTTGCTGTCGTTATTTTTTTTCTTTTTTTATATAATTGTTTGCATCGTATGCATTGCTTCACTCCAGTTGGATTTCTATTTAGCAAATACAAAAAGTTATAGTATTTAACCATTTTGCAAACTCGTTTTAACACATAGTCTCTCCAGGCATGGCATAGATTCAACTATCCGACCATGCAAGTTACACCTTACTTTGAATATCAAACATGTGTCACTTTGCTCATTCTGGTCCGATCGAAGTACTTCAAAGGAACGAGCAGACACATTTCCTCGACAACTATTAAATATAAATAGATAACATCATGAGAAACGAATTGCATTAAATAATAAAAACGACTGCTTAATCACTTAGCGAAGCGCTTAAAGTCTTGGAAACTACAAGACGTGAATGGCCGAAATGTTGGTTGACGAAATGAATATGGCCATCCATGGCCATGGGTTAATTGATTTCTTCTGGGTATGTGCACATGTTGTATATATAATATGACCAGATAAATCAATAATGATGTACTGTTTATTCATGTAAGGTACGAAGAGGATATTTCCCATTAGTGATAAGTGCTCAATTCAGCCACACTAAAGTACTTCCAGTATCAAATCAGTAAATTAGTATTTTTCTGCCAAAGCGAAAGTTAGCGTTTTGCCAGTTTATATCTCAGAGATAAATATATTAAATTCACGAAACCCAACAACACGGCTCCATAGCTCAGTTGGTTAGAGCGCCAGTCTAGTAAACTGGAGGTCACGAGTTCGAATCTCGTTGGAGCCTTTTTCACAAAATTTCAATTTTTAACCTTTCTTTTGACCGTCTCAACGAATAAACCAACGTTTCATGTTGATGCATTACACCGAAATCTGGTATATTTCTTATGGCATTTTATTAGTCTTTGCGAATGGTTTGTTATGTCGTCGGTTTTACTCTACTGTATATGCAAGTCCATAGGAAAACATTCACCACAAATGGCACGTTTGTATTCTATTTATTGCTACTAGACTCGATCCTATGGCCACACCTATGGCTAAAGTACTTTGTTAACGTTCGAAATCAATCAAACAATCTAGATGACAATAGATATTTGCCGCCAGGCTTAAAAGGAGTAAATTCGCAAAAATAAACAAGGCGGCTCCATAGCTCAGTTGGTTAGAGCGCCAGTCTAGTAAACTGGAGGTCACGAGTTCGAATCTCGTTGGAGCCTTTTTCACAACGTCTCAATGTTCACTCTATTTTGACCAGCATCTAGAGGCTCAGCTGTCGAATTTGTCTGATATGCTCATTCATAATTATATTACACACGGAAAATGGTCGGTGGAGGAATTTTTCATTTGATCAGTCTTGAGCATCAATTTTATTCGCACATGTCTGTGGATGAAGTGTCATGCTGACTTCTTTTTCTTCAGAATGGAAAAGGCCAAACCAGCAAACCGTGGGCGCACAGTGTGTATCCATCAACACCAGAAGATATTAAAACAGTCATTAGAAGCGAGGAAATGAGTTCTTGTCTACATGCAACTGATTTTAGATTATACAATGCATCTTTTCTACGTTTAAATGCACATTTGCTGTCGTTATTTTTTTTCTTTTTTTATATAATTGTTTGCATCGTATGCATTGCTTCACTCCAGTTGGATTTCTATTTAGCAAATACAAAAAGTTATAGTATTTAACCATTTTGCAAACTCGTTTTAACACATAGTCTCTCCAGGCATGGCATAGATTCAACTATCCGACCATGCAAGTTACACCTTACTTTGAATATCAAACATGTGTCACTTTGCTCATTCTGGTCCGATCGAAGTACTTCAAAGGAACGAGCAGACACATTTCCTCGACAACTATTAAATATAAATAGATAACATCATGAGAAACGAATTGCATTAAATAATAAAAACGACTGCTTAATCACTTAGCGAAGCGCTTAAAGTCTTGGAAACTACAAGACGTGAATGGCCGAAATGTTGGTTGACGAAATGAATATGGCCATCCATGGCCATGGGTTAATTGATTTCTTCTGGGTATGTGCACATGTTGTATATATAATATGACCAGATAAATCAATAATGATGTACTGTTTATTCATGTAAGGTACGAAGAGGATATTTCCCATTAGTGATAAGTGCTCAATTCAGCCACACTAAAGTACTTCCAGTATCAAATCAGTAAATTAGTATTTTTCTGCCAAAGCGAAAGTTAGCGTTTTGCCAGTTTATATCTCAGAGATAAATATATTAAATTCACGAAACCCAACAACACGGCTCCATAGCTCAGTTGGTTAGAGCGCCAGTCTAGTAAACTGGAGGTCACGAGTTCGAATCTCGTTGGAGCCTTTTTCACAAAATTTCAATTTTTAACCTTTCTTTTGACCGTCTCAACGAATAAACCAACGTTTCATGTTGATGCATTACACCGAAATCTGGTATATTTCTTATGGCATTTTATTAGTCTTTGCGAATGGTTTGTTATGTCGTCGGTTTTACTCTACTGTATATGCAAGTCCATAGGAAAACATTCACCACAAATGGCACGTTTGTATTCTATTTATTGCTACTAGACTCGATCCTATGGCCACACCTATGGCTAAAGTACTTTGTTAACGTTCGAAATCAATCAAACAATCTAGATGACAATAGATATTTGCCGCCAGGCTTAAAAGGAGTAAATTCGCAAAAATAAACAAGGCGGCTCCATAGCTCAGTTGGTTAGAGCGCCAGTCTAGTAAACTGGAGGTCACGAGTTCGAATCTCGTTGGAGCCTTTTTCACAACGTCTCAATGTTCACTCTATTTTGACCAGCATCTAGAGGCTCAGCTGTCGAATTTGTCTGATATGCTCATTCATAATTATATTACACACGGAAAATGGTCGGTGGAGGAATTTTTCATTTGATCAGTCTTGAGCATCAATTTTATTCGCACATGTCTGTGGATGAAGTGTCATGCTGACTTCTTTTTCTTCAGAATGGAAAAGGCCAAACCAGCAAACCGTGGGCGCACAGTGTGTATCCATCAACACCAGAAGATATTAAAACAGTCATTAGAAGCGAGGAAATGAGTTCTTGTCTACATGCAACTGATTTTAGATTATACAATGCATCTTTTCTACGTTTAAATGCACATTTGCTGTCGTTATTTTTTTTCTTTTTTTATATAATTGTTTGCATCGTATGCATTGCTTCACTCCAGTTGGATTTCTATTTAGCAAATACAAAAAGTTATAGTATTTAACCATTTTGCAAACTCGTTTTAACACATAGTCTCTCCAGGCATGGCATAGATTCAACTATCCGACCATGCAAGTTACACCTTACTTTGAATATCAAACATGTGTCACTTTGCTCATTCTGGTCCGATCGAAGTACTTCAAAGGAACGAGCAGACACATTTCCTCGACAACTATTAAATATAAATAGATAACATCATGAGAAACGAATTGCATTAAATAATAAAAACGACTGCTTAATCACTTAGCGAAGCGCTTAAAGTCTTGGAAACTACAAGACGTGAATGGCCGAAATGTTGGTTGACGAAATGAATATGGCCATCCATGGCCATGGGTTAATTGATTTCTTCTGGGTATGTGCACATGTTGTATATATAATATGACCAGATAAATCAATAATGATGTACTGTTTATTCATGTAAGGTACGAAGAGGATATTTCCCATTAGTGATAAGTGCTCAATTCAGCCACACTAAAGTACTTCCAGTATCAAATCAGTAAATTAGTATTTTTCTGCCAAAGCGAAAGTTAGCGTTTTGCCAGTTTATATCTCAGAGATAAATATATTAAATTCACGAAACCCAACAACACGGCTCCATAGCTCAGTTGGTTAGAGCGCCAGTCTAGTAAACTGGAGGTCACGAGTTCGAATCTCGTTGGAGCCTTTTTCACAAAATTTCAATTTTTAACCTTTCTTTTGACCGTCTCAACGAATAAACCAACGTTTCATGTTGATGCATTACACCGAAATCTGGTATATTTCTTATGGCATTTTATTAGTCTTTGCGAATGGTTTGTTATGTCGTCGGTTTTACTCTACTGTATATGCAAGTCCATAGGAAAACATTCACCACAAATGGCACGTTTGTATTCTATTTATTGCTACTAGACTCGATCCTATGGCCACACCTATGGCTAAAGTACTTTGTTAACGTTCGAAATCAATCAAACAATCTAGATGACAATAGATATTTGCCGCCAGGCTTAAAAGGAGTAAATTCGCAAAAATAAACAAGGCGGCTCCATAGCTCAGTTGGTTAGAGCGCCAGTCTAGTAAACTGGAGGTCACGAGTTCGAATCTCGTTGGAGCCTTTTTCACAACGTCTCAATGTTCACTCTATTTTGACCAGCATCTAGAGGCTCAGCTGTCGAATTTGTCTGATATGCTCATTCATAATTATATTACACACGGAAAATGGTCGGTGGAGGAATTTTTCATTTGATCAGTCTTGAGCATCAATTTTATTCGCACATGTCTGTGGATGAAGTGTCATGCTGACTTCTTTTTCTTCAGAATGGAAAAGGCCAAACCAGCAAACCGTGGGCGCACAGTGTGTATCCATCAACACCAGAAGATATTAAAACAGTCATTAGAAGCGAGGAAATGAGTTCTTGTCTACATGCAACTGATTTTAGATTATACAATGCATCTTTTCTACGTTTAAATGCACATTTGCTGTCGTTATTTTTTTTCTTTTTTTATATAATTGTTTGCATCGTATGCATTGCTTCACTCCAGTTGGATTTCTATTTAGCAAATACAAAAAGTTATAGTATTTAACCATTTTGCAAACTCGTTTTAACACATAGTCTCTCCAGGCATGGCATAGATTCAACTATCCGACCATGCAAGTTACACCTTACTTTGAATATCAAACATGTGTCACTTTGCTCATTCTGGTCCGATCGAAGTACTTCAAAGGAACGAGCAGACACATTTCCTCGACAACTATTAAATATAAATAGATAACATCATGAGAAACGAATTGCATTAAATAATAAAAACGACTGCTTAATCACTTAGCGAAGCGCTTAAAGTCTTGGAAACTACAAGACGTGAATGGCCGAAATGTTGGTTGACGAAATGAATATGGCCATCCATGGCCATGGGTTAATTGATTTCTTCTGGGTATGTGCACATGTTGTATATATAATATGACCAGATAAATCAATAATGATGTACTGTTTATTCATGTAAGGTACGAAGAGGATATTTCCCATTAGTGATAAGTGCTCAATTCAGCCACACTAAAGTACTTCCAGTATCAAATCAGTAAATTAGTATTTTTCTGCCAAAGCGAAAGTTAGCGTTTTGCCAGTTTATATCTCAGAGATAAATATATTAAATTCACGAAACCCAACAACACGGCTCCATAGCTCAGTTGGTTAGAGCGCCAGTCTAGTAAACTGGAGGTCACGAGTTCGAATCTCGTTGGAGCCTTTTTCACAAAATTTCAATTTTTAACCTTTCTTTTGACCGTCTCAACGAATAAACCAACGTTTCATGTTGATGCATTACACCGAAATCTGGTATATTTCTTATGGCATTTTATTAGTCTTTGCGAATGGTTTGTTATGTCGTCGGTTTTACTCTACTGTATATGCAAGTCCATAGGAAAACATTCACCACAAATGGCACGTTTGTATTCTATTTATTGCTACTAGACTCGATCCTATGGCCACACCTATGGCTAAAGTACTTTGTTAACGTTCGAAATCAATCAAACAATCTAGATGACAATAGATATTTGCCGCCAGGCTTAAAAGGAGTAAATTCGCAAAAATAAACAAGGCGGCTCCATAGCTCAGTTGGTTAGAGCGCCAGTCTAGTAAACTGGAGGTCACGAGTTCGAATCTCGTTGGAGCCTTTTTCACAACGTCTCAATGTTCACTCTATTTTGACCAGCATCTAGAGGCTCAGCTGTCGAATTTGTCTGATATGCTCATTCATAATTATATTACACACGGAAAATGGTCGGTGGAGGAATTTTTCATTTGATCAGTCTTGAGCATCAATTTTATTCGCACATGTCTGTGGATGAAGTGTCATGCTGACTTCTTTTTCTTCAGAATGGAAAAGGCCAAACCAGCAAACCGTGGGCGCACAGTGTGTATCCATCAACACCAGAAGATATTAAAACAGTCATTAGAAGCGAGGAAATGAGTTCTTGTCTACATGCAACTGATTTTAGATTATACAATGCATCTTTTCTACGTTTAAATGCACATTTGCTGTCGTTATTTTTTTTCTTTTTTTATATAATTGTTTGCATCGTATGCATTGCTTCACTCCAGTTGGATTTCTATTTAGCAAATACAAAAAGTTATAGTATTTAACCATTTTGCAAACTCGTTTTAACACATAGTCTCTCCAGGCATGGCATAGATTCAACTATCCGACCATGCAAGTTACACCTTACTTTGAATATCAAACATGTGTCACTTTGCTCATTCTGGTCCGATCGAAGTACTTCAAAGGAACGAGCAGACACATTTCCTCGACAACTATTAAATATAAATAGATAACATCATGAGAAACGAATTGCATTAAATAATAAAAACGACTGCTTAATCACTTAGCGAAGCGCTTAAAGTCTTGGAAACTACAAGACGTGAATGGCCGAAATGTTGGTTGACGAAATGAATATGGCCATCCATGGCCATGGGTTAATTGATTTCTTCTGGGTATGTGCACATGTTGTATATATAATATGACCAGATAAATCAATAATGATGTACTGTTTATTCATGTAAGGTACGAAGAGGATATTTCCCATTAGTGATAAGTGCTCAATTCAGCCACACTAAAGTACTTCCAGTATCAAATCAGTAAATTAGTATTTTTCTGCCAAAGCGAAAGTTAGCGTTTTGCCAGTTTATATCTCAGAGATAAATATATTAAATTCACGAAACCCAACAACACGGCTCCATAGCTCAGTTGGTTAGAGCGCCAGTCTAGTAAACTGGAGGTCACGAGTTCGAATCTCGTTGGAGCCTTTTTCACAAAATTTCAATTTTTAACCTTTCTTTTGACCGTCTCAACGAATAAACCAACGTTTCATGTTGATGCATTACACCGAAATCTGGTATATTTCTTATGGCATTTTATTAGTCTTTGCGAATGGTTTGTTATGTCGTCGGTTTTACTCTACTGTATATGCAAGTCCATAGGAAAACATTCACCACAAATGGCACGTTTGTATTCTATTTATTGCTACTAGACTCGATCCTATGGCCACACCTATGGCTAAAGTACTTTGTTAACGTTCGAAATCAATCAAACAATCTAGATGACAATAGATATTTGCCGCCAGGCTTAAAAGGAGTAAATTCGCAAAAATAAACAAGGCGGCTCCATAGCTCAGTTGGTTAGAGCGCCAGTCTAGTAAACTGGAGGTCACGAGTTCGAATCTCGTTGGAGCCTTTTTCACAACGTCTCAATGTTCACTCTATTTTGACCAGCATCTAGAGGCTCAGCTGTCGAATTTGTCTGATATGCTCATTCATAATTATATTACACACGGAAAATGGTCGGTGGAGGAATTTTTCATTTGATCAGTCTTGAGCATCAATTTTATTCGCACATGTCTGTGGATGAAGTGTCATGCTGACTTCTTTTTCTTCAGAATGGAAAAGGCCAAACCAGCAAACCGTGGGCGCACAGTGTGTATCCATCAACACCAGAAGATATTAAAACAGTCATTAGAAGCGAGGAAATGAGTTCTTGTCTACATGCAACTGATTTTAGATTATACAATGCATCTTTTCTACGTTTAAATGCACATTTGCTGTCGTTATTTTTTTTCTTTTTTTATATAATTGTTTGCATCGTATGCATTGCTTCACTCCAGTTGGATTTCTATTTAGCAAATACAAAAAGTTATAGTATTTAACCATTTTGCAAACTCGTTTTAACACATAGTCTCTCCAGGCATGGCATAGATTCAACTATCCGACCATGCAAGTTACACCTTACTTTGAATATCAAACATGTGTCACTTTGCTCATTCTGGTCCGATCGAAGTACTTCAAAGGAACGAGCAGACACATTTCCTCGACAACTATTAAATATAAATAGATAACATCATGAGAAACGAATTGCATTAAATAATAAAAACGACTGCTTAATCACTTAGCGAAGCGCTTAAAGTCTTGGAAACTACAAGACGTGAATGGCCGAAATGTTGGTTGACGAAATGAATATGGCCATGGGTTAATTGATTTCTTCTGGGTACGTGCACATGTTGTATATATAATATGACCAGATAAATCAATAATGATGTACTGTTTATTCATGTAAGGTACGAAGAGGATATTTCCCATTAGTGATAAGTGCTCAATTCAGCCACACTAAAGTACTTCCAGTATCAAATCAGTAAATTAGTATTTTTCTGCCAAAGCGAAAGTTAGCGTTTTGCCAGTTTATATCTCAGAGATAAATATATTAAATTCACGAAACCCAACATCACGGCTCCATAGCTCAGTTGGTTAGAGCGCCAGTCTAGTAAACTGGAGGTCACGAGTTCGAATCTCGTTGGAGCCTTTTTCACAAAATTTCAATTTTTAACCTTTCTTTTGACCGTCTCAACGAATAAACCAACGTTTCATGTTGATGCATTACACCGAAATCTGGTATATTTCTTATGGCATTTTATTAGTCTTTGCGAATGGTTTGTTATGTCGTCGGTTTTACTCTACTGTATATGCAAGTCCATAGGAAAACATTCACCACAAATGGCACGTTTGTATTCTATTTATTGCTACTAGACTCGATCCTATGGCCACACCTATGGCTAAAGTACTTTGTTAACGTTCGAAATCAATCAAACAATCTAGATGACAATAGATATTTGCCGCCAGGCTTAAAAGGAGTAAATTCGCAAAAATAAACAAGGCGGCTCCATAGCTCAGTTGGTTAGAGCGCCAGTCTAGTAAACTGGAGGTCACGAGTTCGAATCTCGTTGGAGCCTTTTTCACAACGTCTCAATGTTCACTCTATTTTGACCAGCATCTAGAGGCTCAGCTGTCGAATTTGTCTGATATGCTCATTCATAATTATATTACACACGGAAAATGGTCGGTGGAGGAATTTTTCATTTGATCAGTCTTGAGCATCAATTTTATTCGCACATGTCTGTGGATGAAGTGTCATGCTGACTTCTTTTTCTTCAGAATGGAAAAGGCCAAACCAGCAAACCGTGGGCGCACAGTGTGTATCCATCAACACCAGAAGATATTAAAACAGTCATTAGAAGCGAGGAAATGAGTTCTTGTCTACATGCAACTGATTTTAGATTATACAATGCATCTTTTCTACGTTTAAATGCACATTTGCTGTCGTTATTTTTTTTCTTTTTTTATATAATTGTTTGCATCGTATGCATTGCTTCACTCCAGTTGGATTTCTATTTAGCAAATACAAAAAGTTATAGTATTTAACCATTTTGCAAACTCGTTTTAACACATAGTCTCTCCAGGCATGGCATAGATTCAACTATCCGACCATGCAAGTTACACCTTACTTTGAATATCAAACATGTGTCACTTTGCTCATTCTGGTCCGATCGAAGTACTTCAAAGGAACGAGCAGACACATTTCCTCGACAACTATTAAATATAAATAGATAACATCATGAGAAACGAATTGCATTAAATAATAAAAACGACTGCTTAATCACTTAGCGAAGCGCTTAAAGTCTTGGAAACTACAAGACGTGAATGGCCGAAATGTTGGTTGACGAAATGAATATGGCCATCCATGGCCATGGGTTAATTGATTTCTTCTGGGTATGTGCACATGTTGTATATATAATATGACCAGATAAATCAATAATGATGTACTGTTTATTCATGTAAGGTACGAAGAGGATATTTCCCATTAGTGATAAGTGCTCAATTCAGCCACACTAAAGTACTTCCAGTATCAAATCAGTAAATTAGTATTTTTCTGCCAAAGCGAAAGTTAGCGTTTTGCCAGTTTATATCTCAGAGATAAATATATTAAATTCACGAAACCCAACAACACGGCTCCATAGCTCAGTTGGTTAGAGCGCCAGTCTAGTAAACTGGAGGTCACGAGTTCGAATCTCGTTGGAGCCTTTTTCACAAAATTTCAATTTTTAACCTTTCTTTTGACCGTCTCAACGAATAAACCAACGTTTCATGTTGATGCATTACACCGAAATCTGGTATATTTCTTATGGCATTTTATTAGTCTTTGCGAATGGTTTGTTATGTCGTCGGTTTTACTCTACTGTATATGCAAGTCCATAGGAAAACATTCACCACAAATGGCACGTTTGTATTCTATTTATTGCTACTAGACTCGATCCTATGGCCACACCTATGGCTAAAGTACTTTGTTAACGTTCGAAATCAATCAAACAATCTAGATGACAATAGATATTTGCCGCCAGGCTTAAAAGGAGTAAATTCGCAAAAATAAACAAGGCGGCTCCATAGCTCAGTTGGTTAGAGCGCCAGTCTAGTAAACTGGAGGTCACGAGTTCGAATCTCGTTGGAGCCTTTTTCACAACGTCTCAATGTTCACTCTATTTTGACCAGCATCTAGAGGCTCAGCTGTCGAATTTGTCTGATATGCTCATTCATAATTATATTACACACGGAAAATGGTCGGTGGAGGAATTTTTCATTTGATCAGTCTTGAGCATCAATTTTATTCGCACATGTCTGTGGATGAAGTGTCATGCTGACTTCTTTTTCTTCAGAATGGAAAAGGCCAAACCAGCAAACCGTGGGCGCACAGTGTGTATCCATCAACACCAGAAGATATTAAAACAGTCATTAGAAGCGAGGAAATGAGTTCTTGTCTACATGCAACTGATTTTAGATTATACAATGCATCTTTTCTACGTTTAAATGCACATTTGCTGTCGTTATTTTTTTTCTTTTTTTATATAATTGTTTGCATCGTATGCATTGCAAACTCGTTTTAACACATAGTCTCTCCAGGCATGGCATAGATTCAACTATCCGACCATGCAAGTTACACCTTACTTTGAATATCAAACATGTGTCACTTTGCTCATTCTGGTCCGATCGAAGTACTTCAAAGGAACGAGCAGACACATTTCCTCGACAACTATTAAATATAAATAGATAACATCATGAGAAACGAATTGCATTAAATAATAAAAACGACTGCTTAATCACTTAGCGAAGCGCTTAAAGTCTTGGAAACTACAAGACGTGAATGGCCGAAATGTTGGTTGACGAAATGAATATGGCCATCCATGGCCATGGGTTAATTGATTTCTTCTGGGTATGTGCACATGTTGTATATATAATATGACCAGATAAATCAATAATGATGTACTGTTTATTCATGTAAGGTACGAAGAGGATATTTCCCATTAGTGATAAGTGCTCAATTCAGCCACACTAAAGTACTTCCAGTATCAAATCAGTAAATTAGTATTTTTCTGCCAAAGCGAAAGTTAGCGTTTTGCCAGTTTATATCTCAGAGATAAATATATTAAATTCACGAAACCCAACAACACGGCTCCATAGCTCAGTTGGTTAGAGCGCCAGTCTAGTAAACTGGAGGTCACGAGTTCGAATCTCGTTGGAGCCTTTTTCACAAAATTTCAATTTTTAACCTTTCTTTTGACCGTCTCAACGAATAAACCAACGTTTCATGTTGATGCATTACACCGAAATCTGGTATATTTCTTATGGCATTTTATTAGTCTTTGCGAATGGTTTGTTATGTCGTCGGTTTTACTCTACTGTATATGCAAGTCCATAGGAAAACATTCACCACAAATGGCACGTTTGTATTCTATTTATTGCTACTAGACTCGATCCTATGGCCACACCTATGGCTAAAGTACTTTGTTAACGTTCGAAATCAATCAAACAATCTAGATGACAATAGATATTTGCCGCCAGGCTTAAAAGGAGTAAATTCGCAAAAATAAACAAGGCGGCTCCATAGCTCAGTTGGTTAGAGCGCCAGTCTAGTAAACTGGAGGTCACGAGTTCGAATCTCGTTGGAGCCTTTTTCACAACGTCTCAATGTTCACTCTATTTTGACCAGCATCTAGAGGCTCAGCTGTCGAATTTGTCTGATATGCTCATTCATAATTATATTACACACGGAAAATGGTCGGTGGAGGAATTTTTCATTTGATCAGTCTTGAGCATCAATTTTATTCGCACATGTCTGTGGATGAAGTGTCATGCTGACTTCTTTTTCTTCAGAATGGAAAAGGCCAAACCAGCAAACCGTGGGCGCACAGTGTGTATCCATCAACACCAGAAGATATTAAAACAGTCATTAGAAGCGAGGAAATGAGTTCTTGTCTACATGCAACTGATTTTAGATTATACAATGCATCTTTTCTACGTTTAAATGCACATTTGCTGTCGTTATTTTTTTTCTTTTTTTATATAATTGTTTGCATCGTATGCATTGCAAACTCGTTTTAACACATAGTCTCTCCAGGCATGGCATAGATTCAACTATCCGACCATGCAAGTTACACCTTACTTTGAATATCAAACATGTGTCACTTTGCTCATTCTGGTCCGATCGAAGTACTTCAAAGGAACGAGCAGACACATTTCCTCGACAACTATTAAATATAAATAGATAACATCATGAGAAACGAATTGCATTAAATAATAAAAACGACTGCTTAATCACTTAGCGAAGCGCTTAAAGTCTTGGAAACTACAAGACGTGAATGGCCGAAATGTTGGTTGACGAAATGAATATGGCCATGGGTTAATTGATTTCTTCTGGGTATGTGCACATGTTGTATATATAATATGACCAGATAAATCAATAATGATGTACTGTTTATTCATGTAAGGTACGAAGAGGATATTTCCCATTAGTGATAAGTGCTCAATTCAGCCACACTAAAGTACTTCCAGTATCAAATCAGTAAATTAGTATTTTTCTGCCAAAGCGAAAGTTAGCGTTTTGCCAGTTTATATCTCAGAGATAAATATATTAAATTCACGAAACCCAACAACACGGCTCCATAGCTCAGTTGGTTAGAGCGCCAGTCTAGTAAACTGGAGGTCACGAGTTCGAATCTCGTTGGAGCCTTTTTCACAAAATTTCAATTTTTAACCTTTCTTTTGACCGTCTCAACGAATAAACCAACGTTTCATGTTGATGCATTACACCGAAATCTGGTATATTTCTTATGGCATTTTATTAGTCTTTGCGAATGGTTTGTTATGTCGTCGGTTTTACTCTACTGTATATGCAAGTCCATAGGAAAACATTCACCACAAATGGCACGTTTGTATTCTATTTATTGCTACTAGACTCGATCCTATGGCCACACCTATGGCTAAAGTACTTTGTTAACGTTCGAAATCAATCAAACAATCTAGATGACAATAGATATTTGCCGCCAGGCTTAAAAGGAGTAAATTCGCAAAAATAAACAAGGCGGCTCCATAGCTCAGTTGGTTAGAGCGCCAGTCTAGTAAACTGGAGGTCACGAGTTCGAATCTCGTTGGAGCCTTTTTCACAACGTCTCAATGTTCACTCTATTTTGACCAGCATCTAGAGGCTCAGCTGTCGAATTTGTCTGATATGCTCATTCATAATTATATTACACACGGAAAATGGTCGGTGGAGGAATTTTTCATTTGATCAGTCTTGAGCATCAATTTTATTCGCACATGTCTGTGGATGAAGTGTCATGCTGACTTCTTTTTCTTCAGAATGGAAAAGGCCAAACCAGCAAACCGTGGGCGCACAGTGTGTATCCATCAACACCAGAAGATATTAAAACAGTCATTAGAAGCGAGGAAATGAGTTCTTGTCTACATGCAACTGATTTTAGATTATACAATGCATCTTTTCTACGTTTAAATGCACATTTGCTGTCGTTATTTTTTTTCTTTTTTTATATAATTGTTTGCATCGTATGCATTGCAAACTCGTTTTAACACATAGTCTCTCCAGGCATGGCATAGATTCAACTATCCGACCATGCAAGTTACACCTTACTTTGAATATCAAACATGTGTCACTTTGCTCATTCTGGTCCGATCGAAGTACTTCAAAGGAACGAGCAGACACATTTCCTCGACAACTATTAAATATAAATAGATAACATCATGAGAAACGAATTGCATTAAATAATAAAAACGACTGCTTAATCACTTAGCGAAGCGCTTAAAGTCTTGGAAACTACAAGACGTGAATGGCCGAAATGTTGGTTGACGAAATGAATATGGCCATCCATGGCCATGGGTTAATTGATTTCTTCTGGGTATGTGCACATGTTGTATATATAATATGACCAGATAAATCAATAATGATGTACTGTTTATTCATGTAAGGTACGAAGAGGATATTTCCCATTAGTGATAAGTGCTCAATTCAGCCACACTAAAGTACTTCCAGTATCAAATCAGTAAATTAGTATTTTTCTGCCAAAGCGAAAGTTAGCGTTTTGCCAGTTTATATCTCAGAGATAAATATATTAAATTCACGAAACCCAACAACACGGCTCCATAGCTCAGTTGGTTAGAGCGCCAGTCTAGTAAACTGGAGGTCACGAGTTCGAATCTCGTTGGAGCCTTTTTCACAAAATTTCAATTTTTAACCTTTCTTTTGACCGTCTCAACGAATAAACCAACGTTTCATGTTGATGCATTACACCGAAATCTGGTATATTTCTTATGGCATTTTATTAGTCTTTGCGAATGGTTTGTTATGTCGTCGGTTTTACTCTACTGTATATGCAAGTCCATAGGAAAACATTCACCACAAATGGCACGTTTGTATTCTATTTATTGCTACTAGACTCGATCCTATGGCCACACCTATGGCTAAAGTACTTTGTTAACGTTCGAAATCAATCAAACAATCTAGATGACAATAGATATTTGCCGCCAGGCTTAAAAGGAGTAAATTCGCAAAAATAAACAAGGCGGCTCCATAGCTCAGTTGGTTAGAGCGCCAGTCTAGTAAACTGGAGGTCACGAGTTCGAATCTCGTTGGAGCCTTTTTCACAACGTCTCAATGTTCACTCTATTTTGACCAGCATCTAGAGGCTCAGCTGTCGAATTTGTCTGATATGCTCATTCATAATTATATTACACACGGAAAATGGTCGGTGGAGGAATTTTTCATTTGATCAGTCTTGAGCATCAATTTTATTCGCACATGTCTGTGGATGAAGTGTCATGCTGACTTCTTTTTCTTCAGAATGGAAAAGGCCAAACCAGCAAACCGTGGGCGCACAGTGTGTATCCATCAACACCAGAAGATATTAAAACAGTCATTAGAAGCGAGGAAATGAGTTCTTGTCTACATGCAACTGATTTTAGATTATACAATGCATCTTTTCTACGTTTAAATGCACATTTACTGTCGTTATTTTTTTTCTTTTTTTATATAATTGTTTGCATCGTATGCATTGCTTCACTCCAGTTGGATTTCTATTTAGCAAATACAAAAAGTTATAGTATTTAACCATTTTGCAAACTCGTTTTAACACATAGTCTCTCCAGGCATGGCATAGATTCAACTATCCGACCATGCAAGTTACACCTTACTTTGAATATCAAACATGTGTCACTTTGCTCATTCTGGTCCGATCGAAGTACTTCAAAGGAACGAGCAGACACATTTCCTCGACAACTATTAAATATAAATAGATAACATCATGAGAAACGAATTGCATTAAATAATAAAAACGACTGCTTAATCACTTAGCGAAGCGCTTAAAGTCTTGGAAACTACAAGACGTGAATGGCCGAAATGTTGGTTGACGAAATGAATATGGCCATCCATGGCCATGGGTTAATTGATTTCTTCTGGGTATGTGCACATGTTGTATATATAATATGACCAGATAAATCAATAATGATGTACTGTTTATTCATGTAAGGTACGAAGAGGATATTTCCCATTAGTGATAAGTGCTCAATTCAGCCACACTAAAGTACTTCCAGTATCAAATCAGTAAATTAGTATTTTTCTGCCAAAGCGAAAGTTAGCGTTTTGCCAGTTTATATCTCAGAGATAAATATATTAAATTCACGAAACCCAACAACACGGCTCCATAGCTCAGTTGGTTAGAGCGCCAGTCTAGTAAACTGGAGGTCACGAGTTCGAATCTCGTTGGAGCCTTTTTCACAAAATTTCAATTTTTAACCTTTCTTTTGACCGTCTCAACGAATAAACCAACGTTTCATGTTGATGCATTACACCGAAATCTGGTATATTTCTTATGGCATTTTATTAGTCTTTGCGAATGGTTTGTTATGTCGTCGGTTTTACTCTACTGTATATGCAAGTCCATAGGAAAACATTCACCACAAATGGCACGTTTGTATTCTATTTATTGCTACTAGACTCGATCCTATGGCCACACCTATGGCTAAAGTACTTTGTTAACGTTCGAAATCAATCAAACAATCTAGATGACAATAGATATTTGCCGCCAGGCTTAAAAGGAGTAAATTCGCAAAAATAAACAAGGCGGCTCCATAGCTCAGTTGGTTAGAGCGCCAGTCTAGTAAACTGGAGGTCACGAGTTCGAATCTCGTTGGAGCCTTTTTCACAACGTCTCAATGTTCACTCTATTTTGACCAGCATCTAGAGGCTCAGCTGTCGAATTTGTCTGATATGCTCATTCATAATTATATTACACACGGAAAATGGTCGGTGGAGGAATTTTTCATTTGATCAGTCTTGAGCATCAATTTTATTCGCACATGTCTGTGGATGAAGTGTCATGCTGACTTCTTTTTCTTCAGAATGGAAAAGGCCAAACCAGCAAACCGTGGGCGCACAGTGTGTATCCATCAACACCAGAAGATATTAAAACAGTCATTAGAAGCGAGGAAATGAGTTCTTGTCTACATGCAACTGATTTTAGATTATACAATGCATCTTTTCTACGTTTAAATGCACATTTGCTGTCGTTATTTTTTTTCTTTTTTTATATAATTGTTTGCATCGTATGCATTGCAAACTCGTTTTAACACATAGTCTCTCCAGGCATGGCATAGATTCAACTATCCGACCATGCAAGTTACACCTTACTTTGAATATCAAACATGTGTCACTTTGCTCATTCTGGTCCGATCGAAGTACTTCAAAGGAACGAGCAGACACATTTCCTCGACAACTATTAAATATAAATAGATAACATCATGAGAAACGAATTGCATTAAATAATAAAAACGACTGCTTAATCACTTAGCGAAGCGCTTAAAGTCTTGGAAACTACAAGACGTGAATGGCCGAAATGTTGGTTGACGAAATGAATATGGCCATCCATGGCCATGGGTTAATTGATTTCTTCTGGGTATGTGCACATGTTGTATATATAATATGACCAGATAAATCAATAATGATGTACTGTTTATTCATGTAAGGTACGAAGAGGATATTTCCCATTAGTGATAAGTGCTCAATTCAGCCACACTAAAGTACTTCCAGTATCAAATCAGTAAATTAGTATTTTTCTGCCAAAGCGAAAGTTAGCGTTTTGCCAGTTTATATCTCAGAGATAAATATATTAAATTCACGAAACCCAACAACACGGCTCCATAGCTCAGTTGGTTAGAGCGCCAGTCTAGTAAACTGGAGGTCACGAGTTCGAATCTCGTTGGAGCCTTTTTCACAAAATTTCAATTTTTAACCTTTCTTTTGACCGTCTCAACGAATAAACCAACGTTTCATGTTGATGCATTACACCGAAATCTGGTATATTTCTTATGGCATTTTATTAGTCTTTGCGAATGGTTTGTTATGTCGTCGGTTTTACTCTACTGTATATGCAAGTCCATAGGAAAACATTCACCACAAATGGCACGTTTGTATTCTATTTATTGCTACTAGACTCGATCCTATGGCCACACCTATGGCTAAAGTACTTTGTTAACGTTCGAAATCAATCAAACAATCTAGATGACAATAGATATTTGCCGCCAGGCTTAAAAGGAGTAAATTCGCAAAAATAAACAAGGCGGCTCCATAGCTCAGTTGGTTAGAGCGCCAGTCTAGTAAACTGGAGGTCACGAGTTCGAATCTCGTTGGAGCCTTTTTCACAACGTCTCAATGTTCACTCTATTTTGACCAGCATCTAGAGGCTCAGCTGTCGAATTTGTCTGATATGCTCATTCATAATTATATTACACACGGAAAATGGTCGGTGGAGGAATTTTTCATTTGATCAGTCTTGAGCATCAATTTTATTCGCACATGTCTGTGGATGAAGTGTCATGCTGACTTCTTTTTCTTCAGAATGGAAAAGGCCAAACCAGCAAACCGTGGGCGCACAGTGTGTATCCATCAACACCAGAAGATATTAAAACAGTCATTAGAAGCGAGGAAATGAGTTCTTGTCTACATGCAACTGATTTTAGATTATACAATGCATCTTTTCTACGTTTAAATGCACATTTACTGTCGTTATTTTTTTTCTTTTTTTATATAATTGTTTGCATCGTATGCATTGCTTCACTCCAGTTGGATTTCTATTTAGCAAATACAAAAAGTTATAGTATTTAACCATTTTGCAAACTCGTTTTAACACATAGTCTCTCCAGGCATGGCATAGATTCAACTATCCGACCATGCAAGTTACACCTTACTTTGAATATCAAACATGTGTCACTTTGCTCATTCTGGTCCGATCGAAGTACTTCAAAGGAACGAGCAGACACATTTCCTCGACAACTATTAAATATAAATAGATAACATCATGAGAAACGAATTGCATTAAATAATAAAAACGACTGCTTAATCACTTAGCGAAGCGCTTAAAGTCTTGGAAACTACAAGACGTGAATGGCCGAAATGTTGGTTGACGAAATGAATATGGCCATCCATGGCCATGGGTTAATTGATTTCTTCTGGGTATGTGCACATGTTGTATATATAATATGACCAGATAAATCAATAATGATGTACTGTTTATTCATGTAAGGTACGAAGAGGATATTTCCCATTAGCGATAAGTGCTCAATTCAGCCACACTAAAGTACTTCCAGTATCAAATCAGTAAATTAGTATTTTTCTGCCAAAGCGAAAGTTAGCGTTTTGCCAGTTTATATCTCAGAGATAAATATATTAAATTCACGAAACCCAACAACACGGCTCCATAGCTCAGTTGGTTAGAGCGCCAGTCTAGTAAACTGGAGGTCACGAGTTCGAATCTCGTTGGAGCCTTTTTCACAAAATTTCAATTTTTAACCTTTCTTTTGACCGTCTCAACGAATAAACCAACGTTTCATGTTGATGCATTACACCGAAATCTGGTATATTTCTTATGGCATTTTATTAGTCTTTGCGAATGGTTTGTTATGTCGTCGGTTTTACTCTACTGTATATGCAAGTCCATAGGAAAACATTCACCACAAATGGCACGTTTGTATTCTATTTATTGCTACTAGACTCGATCCTATGGCCACACCTATGGCTAAAGTACTTTGTTAACGTTCGAAATCAATCAAACAATCTAGATGACAATAGATATTTGCCGCCAGGCTTAAAAGGAGTAAATTCGCAAAAATAAACAAGGCGGCTCCATAGCTCAGTTGGTTAGAGCGCCAGTCTAGTAAACTGGAGGTCACGAGTTCGAATCTCGTTGGAGCCTTTTTCACAACGTCTCAATGTTCACTCTATTTTGACCAGCATCTAGAGGCTCAGCTGTCGAATTTGTCTGATATGCTCATTCATAATTATATTACACACGGAAAATGGTCGGTGGAGGAATTTTTCATTTGATCAGTCTTGAGCATCAATTTTATTCGCACATGTCTGTGGATGAAGTGTCATGCTGACTTCTTTTTCTTCAGAATGGAAAAGGCCAAACCAGCAAACCGTGGGCGCACAGTGTGTATCCATCAACACCAGAAGATATTAAAACAGTCATTAGAAGCGAGGAAATGAGTTCTTGTCTACATGCAACTGATTTTAGATTATACAATGCATCTTTTCTACGTTTAAATGCACATTTGCTGTCGTTATTTTTTTTCTTTTTTTATATAATTGTTTGCATCGTATGCATTGCTTCACTCCAGTTGGATTTCTATTTAGCAAATACAAAAAGTTATAGTATTTAACCATTTTGCAAACTCGTTTTAACACATAGTCTCTCCAGGCATGGCATAGATTCAACTATCCGACCATGCAAGTTACACCTTACTTTGAATATCAAACATGTGTCACTTTGCTCATTCTGGTCCGATCGAAGTACTTCAAAGGAACGAGCAGACACATTTCCTCGACAACTATTAAATATAAATAGATAACATCATGAGAAACGAATTGCATTAAATAATAAAAACGACTGCTTAATCACTTAGCGAAGCGCTTAAAGTCTTGGAAACTACAAGACGTGAATGGCCGAAATGTTGGTTGACGAAATGAATATGGCCATCCATGGCCATGGGTTAATTGATTTCTTCTGGGTATGTGCACATGTTGTATATATAATATGACCAGATAAATCAATAATGATGTACTGTTTATTCATGTAAGGTACGAAGAGGATATTTCCCATTAGTGATAAGTGCTCAATTCAGCCACACTAAAGTACTTCCAGTATCAAATCAGTAAATTAGTATTTTTCTGCCAAAGCGAAAGTTAGCGTTTTGCCAGTTTATATCTCAGAGATAAATATATTAAATTCACGAAACCCAACAACACGGCTCCATAGCTCAGTTGGTTAGAGCGCCAGTCTAGTAAACTGGAGGTCACGAGTTCGAATCTCGTTGGAGCCTTTTTCACAAAATTTCAATTTTTAACCTTTCTTTTGACCGTCTCAACGAATAAACCAACGTTTCATGTTGATGCATTACACCGAAATCTGGTATATTTCTTATGGCATTTTATTAGTCTTTGCGAATGGTTTGTTATGTCGTCGGTTTTACTCTACTGTATATGCAAGTCCATAGGAAAACATTCACCACAAATGGCACGTTTGTATTCTATTTATTGCTACTAGACTCGATCCTATGGCCACACCTATGGCTAAAGTACTTTGTTAACGTTCGAAATCAATCAAACAATCTAGATGACAATAGATATTTGCCGCCAGGCTTAAAAGGAGTAAATTCGCAAAAATAAACAAGGCGGCTCCATAGCTCAGTTGGTTAGAGCGCCAGTCTAGTAAACTGGAGGTCACGAGTTCGAATCTCGTTGGAGCCTTTTTCACAACGTCTCAATGTTCACTCTATTTTGACCAGCATCTAGAGGCTCAGCTGTCGAATTTGTCTGATATGCTCATTCATAATTATATTACACACGGAAAATGGTCGGTGGAGGAATTTTTCATTTGATCAGTCTTGAGCATCAATTTTATTCGCACATGTCTGTGGATGAAGTGTCATGCTGACTTCTTTTTCTTCAGAATGGAAAAGGCCAAACCAGCAAACCGTGGGCGCACAGTGTGTATCCATCAACACCAGAAGATATTAAAACAGTCATTAGAAGCGAGGAAATGAGTTCTTGTCTACATGCAACTGATTTTAGATTATACAATGCATCTTTTCTACGTTTAAATGCACATTTGCTGTCGTTATTTTTTTTCTTTTTTTATATAATTGTTTGCATCGTATGCATTGCTTCACTCCAGTTGGATTTCTATTTAGCAAATACAAAAAGTTATAGTATTTAACCATTTTGCAAACTCGTTTTAACACATAGTCTCTCCAGGCATGGCATAGATTCAACTATCCGACCATGCAAGTTACACCTTACTTTGAATATCAAACATGTGTCACTTTGCTCATTCTGGTCCGATCGAAGTACTTCAAAGGAACGAGCAGACACATTTCCTCGACAACTATTAAATATAAATAGATAACATCATGAGAAACGAATTGCATTAAATAATAAAAACGACTGCTTAATCACTTAGCGAAGCGCTTAAAGTCTTGGAAACTACAAGACGTGAATGGCCGAAATGTTGGTTGACGAAATGAATATGGCCATGGGTTAATTGATTTCTTCTGGGTACGTGCACATGTTGTATATATAATATGACCAGATAAATCAATAATGATGTACTGTTTATTCATGTAAGGTACGAAGAGGATATTTCCCATTAGTGATAAGTGCTCAATTCAGCCACACTAAAGTACTTCCAGTATCAAATCAGTAAATTAGTATTTTTCTGCCAAAGCGAAAGTTAGCGTTTTGCCAGTTTATATCTCAGAGATAAATATATTAAATTCACGAAACCCAACAACACGGCTCCATAGCTCAGTTGGTTAGAGCGCCAGTCTAGTAAACTGGAGGTCACGAGTTCGAATCTCGTTGGAGCCTTTTTCACAAAATTTCAATTTTTAACCTTTCTTTTGACCGTCTCAACGAATAAACCAACGTTTCATGTTGATGCATTACACCGAAATCTGGTATATTTCTTATGGCATTTTATTAGTATTTGCGAATGGTTTGTTATGTCGTCGGTTTTACTCTACTGTATATGCAAGTCCATAGGAAAACATTCACCACAAATGGCACGTTTGTATTCTATTTATTGCTACTAGACTCGATCCTATGGCCACACCTATGGCTAAAGTACTTTGTTAACGTTCGAAATCAATCAAACAATCTAGATGACAATAGATATTTGCCGCCAGGCTTAAAAGGAGTAAATTCGCAAAAATAAACAAGGCGGCTCCATAGCTCAGTTGGTTAGAGCGCCAGTCTAGTAAACTGGAGGTCACGAGTTCGAATCTCGTTGGAGCCTTTTTCACAACGTCTCAATGTTCACTCTATTTTGACCAGCATCTAGAGGCTCAGCTGTCGAATTTGTCTGATATGCTCATTCATAATTATATTACACACGGAAAATGGTCGGTGGAGGAATTTTTCATTTGATCAGTCTTGAGCATCAATTTTATTCGCACATGTCTGTGGATGAAGTGTCATGCTGACTTCTTTTTCTTCAGAATGGAAAAGGCCAAACCAGCAAACCGTGGGCGCACAGTGTGTATCCATCAACACCAGAAGATATTAAAACAGTCATTAGAAGCGAGGAAATGAGTTCTTGTCTACATGCAACTGATTTTAGATTATACAATGCATCTTTTCTACGTTTAAATGCACATTTGCTGTCGTTATTTTTTTTCTTTTTTTATATAATTGTTTGCATCGTATGCATTGCAAACTCGTTTTAACACATAGTCTCTCCAGGCATGGCATAGATTCAACTATCCGACCATGCAAGTTACACCTTACTTTGAATATCAAACATGTGTCACTTTGCTCATTCTGGTCCGATCGAAGTACTTCAAAGGAACGAGCAGACACATTTCCTCGACAACTATTAAATATAAATAGATAACATCATGAGAAACGAATTGCATTAAATAATAAAAACGACTGCTTAATCACTTAGCGAAGCGCTTAAAGTCTTGGAAACTACAAGACGTGAATGGCCGAAATGTTGGTTGACGAAATGAATATGGCCATCCATGGCCATGGGTTAATTGATTTCTTCTGGGTATGTGCACATGTTGTATATATAATATGACCAGATAAATCAATAATGATGTACTGTTTATTCATGTAAGGTACGAAGAGGATATTTCCCATTAGTGATAAGTGCTCAATTCAGCCACACTAAAGTACTTCCAGTATCAAATCAGTAAATTAGTATTTTTCTGCCAAAGCGAAAGTTAGCGTTTTGCCAGTTTATATCTCAGAGATAAATATATTAAATTCACGAAACCCAACAACACGGCTCCATAGCTCAGTTGGTTAGAGCGCCAGTCTAGTAAACTGGAGGTCACGAGTTCGAATCTCGTTGGAGCCTTTTTCACAAAATTTCAATTTTTAACCTTTCTTTTGACCGTCTCAACGAATAAACCAACGTTTCATGTTGATGCATTACACCGAAATCTGGTATATTTCTTATGGCATTTTATTAGTCTTTGCGAATGGTTTGTTATGTCGTCGGTTTTACTCTACTGTATATGCAAGTCCATAGGAAAACATTCACCACAAATGGCACGTTTGTATTCTATTTATTGCTACTAGACTCGATCCTATGGCCACACCTATGGCTAAAGTACTTTGTTAACGTTCGAAATCAATCAAACAATCTAGATGACAATAGATATTTGCCGCCAGGCTTAAAAGGAGTAAATTCGCAAAAATAAACAAGGCGGCTCCATAGCTCAGTTGGTTAGAGCGCCAGTCTAGTAAACTGGAGGTCACGAGTTCGAATCTCGTTGGAGCCTTTTTCACAACGTCTCAATGTTCACTCTATTTTGACCAGCATCTAGAGGCTCAGCTGTCGAATTTGTCTGATATGCTCATTCATAATTATATTACACACGGAAAATGGTCGGTGGAGGAATTTTTCATTTGATCAGTCTTGAGCATCAATTTTATTCGCACATGTCTGTGGATGAAGTGTCATGCTGACTTCTTTTTCTTCAGAATGGAAAAGGCCAAACCAGCAAACCGTGGGCGCACAGTGTGTATCCATCAACACCAGAAGATATTAAAACAGTCATTAGAAGCGAGGAAATGAGTTCTTGTCTACATGCAACTGATTTTAGATTATACAATGCATCTTTTCTACGTTTAAATGCACATTTGCTGTCGTTATTTTTTTTCTTTTTTTATATAATTGTTTGCATCGTATGCATTGCAAACTCGTTTTAACACATAGTCTCTCCAGGCATGGCATAGATTCAACTATCCGACCATGCAAGTTACACCTTACTTTGAATATCAAACATGTGTCACTTTGCTCATTCTGGTCCGATCGAAGTACTTCAAAGGAACGAGCAGACACATTTCCTCGACAACTATTAAATATAAATAGATAACATCATGAGAAACGAATTGCATTAAATAATAAAAACGACTGCTTAATCACTTAGCGAAGCGCTTAAAGTCTTGGAAACTACAAGACGTGAATGGCCGAAATGTTGGTTGACGAAATGAATATGGCCATCCATGGCCATGGGTTAATTGATTTCTTCTGGGTATGTGCACATGTTGTATATATAATATGACCAGATAAATCAATAATGATGTACTGTTTATTCATGTAAGGTACGAAGAGGATATTTCCCATTAGTGATAAGTGCTCAATTCAGCCACACTAAAGTACTTCCAGTATCAAATCAGTAAATTAGTATTTTTCTGCCAAAGCGAAAGTTAGCGTTTTGCCAGTTTATATCTCAGAGATAAATATATTAAATTCACGAAACCCAACAACACGGCTCCATAGCTCAGTTGGTTAGAGCGCCAGTCTAGTAAACTGGAGGTCACGAGTTCGAATCTCGTTGGAGCCTTTTTCACAAAATTTCAATTTTTAACCTTTCTTTTGACCGTCTCAACGAATAAACCAACGTTTCATGTTGATGCATTACACCGAAATCTGGTATATTTCTTATGGCATTTTATTAGTCTTTGCGAATGGTTTGTTATGTCGTCGGTTTTACTCTACTGTATATGCAAGTCCATAGGAAAACATTCACCACAAATGGCACGTTTGTATTCTATTTATTGCTACTAGACTCGATCCTATGGCCTCACCTATGGCTAAAGTACTTTGTTAACGTTCGAAATCAATCAAACAATCTAGATGACAATAGATATTTGCCGCCAGGCTTAAAAGGAGTAAATTCGCAAAAATAAACAAGGCGTCTCCATAGCTCAGTTGGTTAGAGCGCCAGTCTAGTAAACTGGAGGTCACGAGTTCGAATCTCGTTGGAGCCTTTTTCACAACGTCTCAATGTTCACTCTATTTTGACCAGCATCTAGAGGCTCAGCTGTCGAATTTGTCTGATATGCTCATTCATAATTATATTACACACGGAAAATGGTCGGTGGAGGAATTTTTCATTTGATCAGTCTTGAGCATCAATTTTATTCGCACATGTCTGTGGATGAAGTGTCATGCTGACTTCTTTTTCTTCAGAATGGAAAAGGCCAAACCAGCAAACCGTGGGCGCACAGTGTGTATCCATCAACACCAGAAGATATTAAAACAGTCATTAGAAGCGAGGAAATGAGTTCTTGTCTACATGCAACTGATTTTAGATTATACAATGCATCTTTTCTACGTTTAAATGCACATTTGCTGTCGTTATTTTTTTTCTTTTTTTATATAATTGTTTGCATCGTATGCATTGCTTCACTCCAGTTGGATTTCTATTTAGCAAATACAAAAAGTTATAGTATTTAACCATTTTGCAAACTCGTTTTAACACATAGTCTCTCCAGGCATGGCATAGATTCAACTATCCGACCATGCAAGTTACACCTTACTTTGAATATCAAACATGTGTCACTTTGCTCATTCTGGTCCGATCGAAGTACTTCAAAGGAACGAGCAGACACATTTCCTCGACAACTATTAAATATAAATAGATAACATCATGAGAAACGAATTGCATTAAATAATAAAAACGACTGCTTAATCACTTAGCGAAGCGCTTAAAGTCTTGGAAACTACAAGACGTGAATGGCCGAAATGTTGGTTGACGAAATGAATATGGCCATGGGTTAATTGATTTCTTCTGGGTACGTGCACATGTTGTATATATAATATGACCAGATAAATCAATAATGATGTACTGTTTATTCATGTAAGGTACGAAGAGGATATTTCCCATTAGCGATAAGTGCTCAATTCAGCCACACTAAAGTACTTCCAGTATCAAATCAGTAAATTAGTATTTTTCTGCCAAAGCGAAAGTTAGCGTTTTGCCAGTTTATATCTCAGAGATAAATATATTAAATTCACGAATCCCAATAACACGGCTCCACAGCTCAGTTGGTTAGAGCGCCAGTCTAGTAAACTGGAGGTCACGAGTTCGAATCTCGTTGGAGCCTTTTTCACAAAATTTCAATTTTTAACCTTTCTTTTGACCGTCTCAACGAATAAACCAACGTTTCATGTTGATGCATTACACCGAAATCTGGTATATTTCTTATGGCATTTTATTAGTCTTTGCGAATGGTTTGTTATGTCGTCGGTTTTACTCTACTGTATATGCAAGTCCATAGGAAAACATTCACCACAAATGGCACGTTTGTATTCTATTTATTGCTACTAGACTCGATCCTATGGCCACACCTATGGCTAAAGTACTTTGTTAACGTTCGAAATCAATCAAACAATCTAGATGACAATAGATATTTGCCGCCAGGCTTAAAAGGAGTAAATTCGCAAAAATAAACAAGGCGGCTCCATAGCTCAGTTGGTTAGAGCGCCAGTCTAGTAAACTGGAGGTCACGAGTTCGAATCTCGTTGGAGCCTTTTTCACAACGTCTCAATGTTCACTCTATTTTGACCAGCATCTAGAGGCTCAGCTGTCGAATTTGTCTGATATGCTCATTCATAATTATATTACACACGGAAAATGGTCGGTGGAGGAATTTTTCATTTGATCAGTCTTGAGCATCAATTTTATTCGCACATGTCTGTGGATGAAGTGTCATGCTGACTTCTTTTTCTTCAGAATGGAAAAGGCCAAACCAGCAAACCGTGGGCGCACAGTGTGTATCCATCAACACCAGAAGATATTAAAACAGTCATTAGAAGCGAGGAAATGAGTTCTTGTCTACATGCAACTGATTTTAGATTATACAATGCATCTTTTCTACGTTTAAATGCACATTTGCTGTCGTTATTTTTTTTCTTTTTTTATATAATTGTTTGCATCGTATGCATTGCAAACTCGTTTTAACACATAGTCTCTCCAGGCATGGCATAGATTCAACTATCCGACCATGCAAGTTACACCTTACTTTGAATATCAAACATGTGTCACTTTGCTCATTCTGGTCCGATCGAAGTACTTCAAAGGAACGAGCAGACACATTTCCTCGACAACTATTAAATATAAATAGATAACATCATGAGAAACGAATTGCATTAAATAATAAAAACGACTGCTTAATCACTTAGCGAAGCGCTTAAAGTCTTGGAAACTACAAGACGTGAATGGCCGAAATGTTGGTTGACGAAATGAATATGGCCATCCATGGCCATGGGTTAATTGATTTCTTCTGGGTATGTGCACATGTTGTATATATAATATGACCAGATAAATCAATAATGATGTACTGTTTATTCATGTAAGGTACGAAGAGGATATTTCCCATTAGTGATAAGTGCTCAATTCAGCCACACTAAAGTACTTCCAGTATCAAATCAGTAAATTAGTATTTTTCTGCCAAAGCGAAAGTTAGCGTTTTGCCAGTTTATATCTCAGAGATAAATATATTAAATTCACGAAACCCAACAACACGGCTCCATAGCTCAGTTGGTTAGAGCGCCAGTCTAGTAAACTGGAGGTCACGAGTTCGAATCTCGTTGGAGCCTTTTTCACAAAATTTCAATTTTTAACCTTTCTTTTGACCGTCTCAACGAATAAACCAACGTTTCATGTTGATGCATTACACCGAAATCTGGTATATTTCTTATGGCATTTTATTAGTCTTTGCGAATGGTTTGTTATGTCGTCGGTTTTACTCTACTGTATATGCAAGTCCATAGGAAAACATTCACCACAAATGGCACGTTTGTATTCTATTTATTGCTACTAGACTCGATCCTATGGCCACACCTATGGCTAAAGTACTTTGTTAACGTTCGAAATCAATCAAACAATCTAGATGACAATAGATATTTGCCGCCAGGCTTAAAAGGAGTAAATTCGCAAAAATAAACAAGGCGGCTCCATAGCTCAGTTGGTTAGAGCGCCAGTCTAGTAAACTGGAGGTCACGAGTTCGAATCTCGTTGGAGCCTTTTTCACAACGTCTCAATGTTCACTCTATTTTGACCAGCATCTAGAGGCTCAGCTGTCGAATTTGTCTGATATGCTCATTCATAATTATATTACACACGGAAAATGGTCGGTGGAGGAATTTTTCATTTGATCAGTCTTGAGCATCAATTTTATTCGCACATGTCTGTGGATGAAGTGTCATGCTGACTTCTTTTTCTTCAGAATGGAAAAGGCCAAACCAGCAAACCGTGGGCGCACAGTGTGTATCCATCAACACCAGAAGATATTAAAACAGTCATTAGAAGCGAGGAAATGAGTTCTTGTCTACATGCAACTGATTTTAGATTATACAATGCATCTTTTCTACGTTTAAATGCACATTTGCTGTCGTTATTTTTTTTCTTTTTTTATATAATTGTTTGCATCGTATGCATTGCTTCACTCCAGTTGGATTTCTATTTAGCAAATACAAAAAGTTATAGTATTTAACCATTTTGCAAACTCGTTTTAACACATAGTCTCTCCAGGCATGGCATAGATTCAACTATCCGACCATGCAAGTTACACCTTACTTTGAATATCAAACATGTGTCACTTTGCTCATTCTGGTCCGATCGAAGTACTTCAAAGGAACGAGCAGACACATTTCCTCGACAACTATTAAATATAAATAGATAACATCATGAGAAACGAATTGCATTAAATAATAAAAACGACTGCTTAATCACTTAGCGAAGCGCTTAAAGTCTTGGAAACTACAAGACGTGAATGGCCGAAATGTTGGTTGACGAAATGAATATGGCCATGGGTTAATTGATTTCTTCTGGGTACGTGCACATGTTGTATATATAATATGACCAGATAAATCAATAATGATGTACTGTTTATTCATGTAAGGTACGAAGAGGATATTTCCCATTAGCGATAAGTGCTCAATTCAGCCACACTAAAGTACTTCCAGTATCAAATCAGTAAATTAGTATTTTTCTGCCAAAGCGAAAGTTAGCGTTTTGCCAGTTTATATCTCAGAGATAAATATATTAAATTCACGAATCCCAATAACACGGCTCCATAGCTCAGTTGGTTAGAGCGCCAGTCTAGTAAACTGGAGGTCACGAGTTCGAATCTCGTTGGAGCCTTTTTCACAAAATTTCAATTTTTAACCTTTCTTTTGACCGTCTCAACGAATAAACCAACGTTTCATGTTGATGCATTACACCGAAATCTGGTATATTTCTTATGGCATTTTATTAGTCTTTGCGAATGGTTTGTTATGTCGTCGGTTTTACTCTACTGTATATGCAAGTCCATAGGAAAACATTCACCACAAATGGCACGTTTGTATTCTATTTATTGCTACTAGACTCGATCCTATGGCCACACCTATGGCTAAAGTACTTTGTTAACGTTCGAAATCAATCAAACAATCTAGATGACAATAGATATTTGCCGCCAGGCTTAAAAGGAGTAAATTCGCAAAAATAAACAAGGCGGCTCCATAGCTCAGTTGGTTAGAGCGCCAGTCTAGTAAACTGGAGGTCACGAGTTCGAATCTCGTTGGAGCCTTTTTCACAACGTCTCAATGTTCACTCTATTTTGACCAGCATCTAGAGGCTCAGCTGTCGAATTTGTCTGATATGCTCATTCATAATTATATTACACACGGAAAATGGTCGGTGGAGGAATTTTTCATTTGATCAGTCTTGAGCATCAATTTTATTCGCACATGTCTGTGGATGAAGTGTCATGCTGACTTCTTTTTCTTCAGAATGGAAAAGGCCAAACCAGCAAACCGTGGGCGCACAGTGTGTATCCATCAACACCAGAAGATATTAAAACAGTCATTAGAAGCGAGGAAATGAGTTCTTGTCTACATGCAACTGATTTTAGATTATACAATGCATCTTTTCTACGTTTAAATGCACATTTGCTGTCGTTATTTTTTTTCTTTTTTTATATAATTGTTTGCATCGTATGCATTGCTTCACTCCAGTTGGATTTCTATTTAGCAAATACAAAAAGTTATAGTATTTAACCATTTTGCAAACTCGTTTTAACACATAGTCTCTCCAGGCATGGCATAGATTCAACTATCCGACCATGCAAGTTACACCTTACTTTGAATATCAAACATGTGTCACTTTGCTCATTCTGGTCCGATCGAAGTACTTCAAAGGAACGAGCAGACACATTTCCTCGACAACTATTAAATATAAATAGATAACATCATGAGAAACGAATTGCATTAAATAATAAAAACGACTGCTTAATCACTTAGCGAAGCGCTTAAAGTCTTGGAAACTACAAGACGTGAATGGCCGAAATGTTGGTTGACGAAATGAATATGGCCATGGGTTAATTGATTTCTTCTGGGTACGTGCACATGTTGTATATATAATATGACCAGATAAATCAATAATGATGTACTGTTTATTCATGTAAGGTACGAAGAGGATATTTCCCATTAGCGATAAGTGCTCAATTCAGCCACACTAAAGTACTTCCAGTATCAAATCAGTAAATTAGTATTTTTCTGCCAAAGCGAAAGTTAGCGTTTTGCCAGTTTATATCTCAGAGATAAATATATTAAATTCACGAATCCCAATAACACGGCTCCATAGCTCAGTTGGTTAGAGCGCCAGTCTAGTAAACTGGAGGTCACGAGTTCGAATCTCGTTGGAGCCTTTTTCACAAAATTTCAATTTTTAACCTTTCTTTTGACCGTCTCAACGAATAAACCAACGTTTCATGTTGATGCATTACACCGAAATCTGGTATATTTCTTATGGCATTTTATTAGTCTTTGCGAATGGTTTGTTATGTCGTCGGTTTTACTCTACTGTATATGCAAGTCCATAGGAAAACATTCACCACAAATGGCACGTTTGTATTCTATTTATTGCTACTAGACTCGATCCTATGGCCACACCTATGGCTAAAGTACTTTGTTAACGTTCGAAATCAATCAAACAATCTAGATGACAATAGATATTTGCCGCCAGGCTTAAAAGGAGTAAATTCGCAAAAATAAACAAGGCGGCTCCATAGCTCAGTTGGTTAGAGCGCCAGTCTAGTAAACTGGAGGTCACGAGTTCGAATCTCGTTGGAGCCTTTTTCACAACGTCTCAATGTTCACTCTATTTTGACCAGCATCTAGAGGCTCAGCTGTCGAATTTGTCTGATATGCTCATTCATAATTATATTACACACGGAAAATGGTCGGTGGAGGAATTTTTCATTTGATCAGTCTTGAGCATCAATTTTATTCGCACATGTCTGTGGATGAAGTGTCATGCTGACTTCTTTTTCTTCAGAATGGAAAAGGCCAAACCAGCAAACCGTGGGCGCACAGTGTGTATCCATCAACACCAGAAGATATTAAAACAGTCATTAGAAGCGAGGAAATGAGTTCTTGTCTACATGCAACTGATTTTAGATTATACAATGCATCTTTTCTACGTTTAAATGCACATTTGCTGTCGTTATTTTTTTTCTTTTTTTATATAATTGTTTGCATCGTATGCATTGCTTCACTCCAGTTGGATTTCTATTTAGCAAATACAAAAAGTTATAGTATTTAACCATTTTGCAAACTCGTTTTAACACATAGTCTCTCCAGGCATGGCATAGATTCAACTATCCGACCATGCAAGTTACACCTTACTTTGAATATCAAACATGTGTCACTTTGCTCATTCTGGTCCGATCGAAGTACTTCAAAGGAACGAGCAGACACATTTCCTCGACAACTATTAAATATAAATAGATAACATCATGAGAAACGAATTGCATTAAATAATAAAAACGACTGCTTAATCACTTAGCGAAGCGCTTAAAGTCTTGGAAACTACAAGACGTGAATGGCCGAAATGTTGGTTGACGAAATGAATATGGCCATGGGTTAATTGATTTCTTCTGGGTACGTGCACATGTTGTATATATAATATGACCAGACAAATCAATAATGATGTACTGTTTATTCATGTAAGGTACGAAGAGGATATTTCCCATTAGCGATAAGTGCTCAATTCAGCCACACTAAAGTACTTCCAGTATCAAATCAGTAAATTAGTATTTTTCTGCCAAAGCGAAAGTTAGCGTTTTGCCAGTTTATATCTCAGAGATAAATATATTAAATTCACGAATCCCAATAACACGGCTCCATAGCTCAGTTGGTTAGAGCGCCAGTCTAGTAAACTGGAGGTCACGAGTTCGAATCTCGTTGGAGCCTTTTTCACAAAATTTCAATTTTTAACCTTTCTTTTGACCGTCTCAACGAATAAACCAACGTTTCATGTTGATGCATTACACCGAAATCTGGTATATTTCTTATGGCATTTTATTAGTCTTTGCGAATGGTTTGTTATGTCGTCGGTTTTACTCTACTGTATATGCAAGTCCATAGGAAAACATTCACCACAAATGGCACGTTTGTATTCTATTTATTGCTACTAGACTCGATCCTATGGCCACACCTATGGCTAAAGTACTTTGTTAACGTTCGAAATCAATCAAACAATCTAGATGACAATAGATATTTGCCGCCAGGCTTAAAAGGAGTAAATTCGCAAAAATAAACAAGGCGGCTCCATAGCTCAGTTGGTTAGAGCGCCAGTCTAGTAAACTGGAGGTCACGAGTTCGAATCTCGTTGGAGCCTTTTTCACAACGTCTCAATGTTCACTCTATTTTGACCAGCATCTAGAGGCTCAGCTGTCGAATTTGTCTGATATGCTCATTCATAATTATATTACACACGGAAAATGGTCGGTGGAGGAATTTTTCATTTGATCAGTCTTGAGCATCAATTTTATTCGCACATGTCTGTGGATGAAGTGTCATGCTGACTTCTTTTTCTTCAGAATGGAAAAGGCCAAACCAGCAAACCGTGGGCGCACAGTGTGTATCCATCAACACCAGAAGATATTAAAACAGTCATTAGAAGCGAGGAAATGAGTTCTTGTCTACATGCAACTGATTTTAGATTATACAATGCATCTTTTCTACGTTTAAATGCACATTTGCTGTCGTTATTTTTTTTCTTTTTTTATATAATTGTTTGCATCGTATGCATTGCTTCACTCCAGTTGGATTTCTATTTAGCAAATACAAAAAGTTATAGTATTTAACCATTTTGCAAACTCGTTTTAACACATAGTCTCTCCAGGCATGGCATAGATTCAACTATCCCACCATGCAAGTTACACCTTACTTTGAATATCAAACATGTGTCACTTTGCTCATTCTGGTCCGATCGAAGTACTTCAAAGGAACGAGCAGACACATTTCCTCGACAACTATTAAATATAAATAGATAACATCATGAGAAACGAATTGCATTAAATAATAAAAACGACTGCTTAATCACTTAGCGAAGCGCTTAAAGTCTTGGAAACTACAAGACGTGAATGGCCGAAATGTTGGTTGACGAAATGAATATGGCCATGGGTTAATTGATTTCTTCTGGGTACGTGCACATGTTGTATATATAATATGACCAGATAAATCAATAATGATGTACTGTTTATTCATGTAAGGTACGAAGAGGATATTTCCCATTAGCGATAAGTGCTCAATTCAGCCACACTAAAGTACTTCCAGTATCAAATCAGTAAATTAGTATTTTTCTGCCAAAGCGAAAGTTAGCGTTTTGCCAGTTTATATCTCAGAGATAAATATATTAAATTCACGAATCCCAATAACACGGCTCCATAGCTCAGTTGGTTAGAGCGCCAGTCTAGTAAACTGGAGGTCACGAGTTCGAATCTCGTTGGAGCCTTTTTCACAAAATTTCAATTTTTAACCTTTCTTTTGACCGTCTCAACGAATAAACCAACGTTTCATGTTGATGCATTACACCGAAATCTGGTATATTTCTTATGGCATTTTATTAGTCTTTGCGAATGGTTTGTTATGTCGTCGGTTTTACTCTACTGTATATGCAAGTCCATAGGAAAACATTCACCACAAATGGCACGTTTGTATTCTATTTATTGCTACTAGACTCGATCCTATGGCCACACCTATGGCTAAAGTACTTTGTTAACGTTCGAAATCAATCAAACAATCTAGATGACAATAGATATTTGCCGCCAGGCTTAAAAGGAGTAAATTCGCAAAAATAAACAAGGCGGCTCCATAGCTCAGTTGGTTAGAGCGCCAGTCTAGTAAACTGGAGGTCACGAGTTCGAATCTCGTTGGAGCCTTTTTCACAACGTCTCAATGTTCACTCTATTTTGACCAGCATCTAGAGGCTCAGCTGTCGAATTTGTCTGATATGCTCATTCATAATTATATTACACACGGAAAATGGTCGGTGGAGGAATTTTTCATTTGATCAGTCTTGAGCATCAATTTTATTCGCACATGTCTGTGGATGAAGTGTCATGCTGACTTCTTTTTCTTCAGAATGGAAAAGGCCAAACCAGCAAACCGTGGGCGCACAGTGTGTATCCATCAACACCAGAAGATATTAAAACAGTCATTAGAAGCGAGGAAATGAGTTCTTGTCTACATGCAACTGATTTTAGATTATACAATGCATCTTTTCTACGTTTAAATGCACATTTGCTGTCGTTATTTTTTTTCTTTTTTTATATAATTGTTTGCATCGTATGCATTGCTTCACTCCAGTTGGATTTCTATTTAGCAAATACAAAAAGTTATAGTATTTAACCATTTTGCAAACTCGTTTTAACACATAGTCTCTCCAGGCATGGCATAGATTCAACTATCCGACCATGCAAGTTACACCTTACTTTGAATATCAAACATGTGTCACTTTGCTCATTCTGGTCCGATCGAAGTACTTCAAAGGAACGAGCAGACACATTTCCTCGACAACTATTAAATATAAATAGATAACATCATGAGAAACGAATTGCATTAAATAATAAAAACGACTGCTTAATCACTTAGCGAAGCGCTTAAAGTCTTGGAAACTACAAGACGTGAATGGCCGAAATGTTGGTTGACGAAATGAATATGGCCATGGGTTAATTGATTTCTTCTGGGTACGTGCACATGTTGTATATATAATATGACCAGATAAATCAATAATGATGTACTGTTTATTCATGTAAGGTACGAAGAGGATATTTCCCATTAGCGATAAGTGCTCAATTCAGCCACACTAAAGTACTTCCAGTATCAAATCAGTAAATTAGTATTTTTCTGCCAAAGCGAAAGTTAGCGTTTTGCCAGTTTATATCTCAGAGATAAATATATTAAATTCACGAATCCCAATAACACGGCTCCATAGCTCAGTTGGTTAGAGCGCCAGTCTAGTAAACTGGAGGTCACGAGTTCGAATCTCGTTGGAGCCTTTTTCACAAAATTTCAATTTTTAACCTTTCTTTTGACCGTCTCAACGAATAAACCAACGTTTCATGTTGATGCATTACACCGAAATCTGGTATATTTCTTATGGCATTTTATTAGTCTTTGCGAATGGTTTGTTATGTCGTCGGTTTTACTCTACTGTATATGCAAGTCCATAGGAAAACATTCACCACAAATGGCACGTTTGTATTCTATTTATTGCTACTAGACTCGATCCTATGGCCACACCTATGGCTAAAGTACTTTGTTAACGTTCGAAATCAATCAAACAATCTAGATGACAATAGATATTTGCCGCCAGGCTTAAAAGGAGTAAATTCGCAAAAATAAACAAGGCGGCTCCATAGCTCAGTTGGTTAGAGCGCCAGTCTAGTAAACTGGAGGTCACGAGTTCGAATCTCGTTGGAGCCTTTTTCACAACGTCTCAATGTTCACTCTATTTTGACCAGCATCTAGAGGCTCAGCTGTCGAATTTGTCTGATATGCTCATTCATAATTATATTACACACGGAAAATGGTCGGTGGAGGAATTTTTCATTTGATCAGTCTTGAGCATCAATTTTATTCGCACATGTCTGTGGATGAAGTGTCATGCTGACTTCTTTTTCTTCAGAATGGAAAAGGCCAAACCAGCAAACCGTGGGCGCACAGTGTGTATCCATCAACACCAGAAGATATTAAAACAGTCATTAGAAGCGAGGAAATGAGTTCTTGTCTACATGCAACTGATTTTAGATTATACAATGCATCTTTTCTACGTTTAAATGCACATTTGCTGTCGTTATTTTTTTTCTTTTTTTATATAATTGTTTGCATCGTATGCATTGCTTCACTCCAGTTGGATTTCTATTTAGCAAATACAAAAAGTTATAGTATTTAACCATTTTGCAAACTCGTTTTAACACATAGTCTCTCCAGGCATGGCATAGATTCAACTATCCGACCATGCAAGTTACACCTTACTTTGAATATCAAACATGTGTCACTTTGCTCATTCTGGTCCGATCGAAGTACTTCAAAGGAACGAGCAGACACATTTCCTCGACAACTATTAAATATAAATAGATAACATCATGAGAAACGAATTGCATTAAATAATAAAAACGACTGCTTAATCACTTAGCGAAGCGCTTAAAGTCTTGGAAACTACAAGACGTGAATGGCCGAAATGTTGGTTGACGAAATGAATATGGCCATGGGTTAATTGATTTCTTCTGGGTACGTGCACATGTTGTATATATAATATGACCAGATAAATCAATAATGATGTACTGTTTATTCATGTAAGGTACGAAGAGGATATTTCCCATTAGCGATAAGTGCTCAATTCAGCCACACTAAAGTACTTCCAGTATCAAATCAGTAAATTAGTATTTTTCTGCCAAAGCGAAAGTTAGCGTTTTGCCAGTTTATATCTCAGAGATAAATATATTAAATTCACGAATCCCAATAACACGGCTCCATAGCTCAGTTGGTTAGAGCGCCAGTCTAGTAAACTGGAGGTCACGAGTTCGAATCTCGTTGGAGCCTTTTTCACAAAATTTCAATTTTTAACCTTTCTTTTGACCGTCTCAACGAATAAACCAACGTTTCATGTTGATGCATTACACCGAAATCTGGTATATTTCTTATGGCATTTTATTAGTCTTTGCGAATGGTTTGTTATGTCGTCGGTTTTACTCTACTGTATATGCAAGTCCATAGGAAAACATTCACCACAAATGGCACGTTTGTATTCTATTTATTGCTACTAGACTCGATCCTATGGCCACACCTATGGCTAAAGTACTTTGTTAACGTTCGAAATCAATCAAACAATCTAGATGACAATAGATATTTGCCGCCAGGCTTAAAAGGAGTAAATTCGCAAAAATAAACAAGGCGGCTCCATAGCTCAGTTGGTTAGAGCGCCAGTCTAGTAAACTGGAGGTCACGAGTTCGAATCTCGTTGGAGTCTTTTTCACAACGTCTCAATGTTCACTCTATTTTGACCAGCATCTAGAGGCTCAGCTGTCGAATTTGTCTGATATGCTCATTCATAATTATATTACACACGGAAAATGGTCGGTGGAGGAATTTTTCATTTGATCAGTCTTGAGCATCAATTTTATTCGCACATGTCTGTGGATGAAGTGTCATGCTGACTTCTTTTTCTTCAGAATGGAAAAGGCCAAACCAGCAAACCGTGGGCGCACAGTGTGTATCCATCAACACCAGAAGATATTAAAACAGTCATTAGAAGCGAGGAAATGAGTTCTTGTCTACATGCAACTGATTTTAGATTATACAATGCATCTTTTCTACGTTTAAATGCACATTTGCTGTCGTTATTTTTTTTCTTTTTTTATATAATTGTTTGCATCGTATGCATTGCTTCACTCCAGTTGGATTTCTATTTAGCAAATACAAAAAGTTATAGTATTTAACCATTTTGCAAACTCGTTTTAACACATAGTCTCTCCAGGCATGGCATAGATTCAACTATCCGACCATGCAAGTTACACCTTACTTTGAATATCAAACATGTGTCACTTTGCTCATTCTGGTCCGATCGAAGTACTTCAAAGGAACGAGCAGACACATTTCCTCGACAACTATTAAATATAAATAGATAACATCATGAGAAACGAATTGCATTAAATAATAAAAACGACTGCTTAATCACTTAGCGAAGCGCTTAAAGTCTTGGAAACTACAAGACGTGAATGGCCGAAATGTTGGTTGACGAAATGAATATGGCCATGGGTTAATTGATTTCTTCTGGGTACGTGCACATGTTGTATATATAATATGACCAGATAAATCAATAATGATGTACTGTTTATTCATGTAAGGTACGAAGAGGATATTTCCCATTAGCGATAAGTGCTCAATTCAGCCACACTAAAGTACTTCCAGTATCAAATCAGTAAATTAGTATTTTTCTGCCAAAGCGAAAGTTAGCGTTTTGCCAGTTTATATCTCAGAGATAAATATATTAAATTCACGAATCCCAATAACACGGCTCCATAGCTCAGTTGGTTAGAGCGCCAGTCTAGTAAACTGGAGGTCACGAGTTCGAATCTCGTTGGAGCCTTTTTCACAAAATTTCAATTTTTAACCTTTCTTTTGACCGTCTCAACGAATAAACCAACGTTTCATGTTGATGCATTACACCGAAATCTGGTATATTTCTTATGGCATTTTATTAGTCTTTGCGAATGGTTTGTTATGTCGTCGGTTTTACTCTACTGTATATGCAAGTCCATAGGAAAACATTCACCACAAATGGCACGTTTGTATTCTATTTATTGCTACTAGACTCGATCCTATGGCCACACCTATGGCTAAAGTACTTTGTTAACGTTCGAAATCAATCAAACAATCTAGATGACAATAGATATTTGCCGCCAGGCTTAAAAGGAGTAAATTCGCAAAAATAAACAAGGCGGCTCCATAGCTCAGTTGGTTAGAGCGCCAGTCTAGTAAACTGGAGGTCACGAGTTCGAATCTCGTTGGAGCCTTTTTCACAACGTCTCAATGTTCACTCTATTTTGACCAGCATCTAGAGGCTCAGCTGTCGAATTTGTCTGATATGCTCATTCATAATTATATTACACACGGAAAATGGTCGGTGGAGGAATTTTTCATTTGATCAGTCTTGAGCATCAATTTTATTCGCACATGTCTGTGGATGAAGTGTCATGCTGACTTCTTTTTCTTCAGAATGGAAAAGGCCAAACCAGCAAACCGTGGGCGCACAGTGTGTATCCATCAACACCAGAAGATATTAAAACAGTCATTAGAAGCGAGGAAATGAGTTCTTGTCTACATGCAACTGATTTTAGATTATACAATGCATCTTTTCTACGTTTAAATGCACATTTGCTGTCGTTATTTTTTTTCTTTTTTTATATAATTGTTTGCATCGTATGCATTGCTTCACTCCAGTTGGATTTCTATTTAGCAAATACAAAAAGTTATAGTATTTAACCATTTTGCAAACTCGTTTTAACACATAGTCTCTCCAGGCATGGCATAGATTCAACTATCCGACCATGCAAGTTACACCTTACTTTGAATATCAAACATGTGTCACTTTGCTCATTCTGGTCCGATCGAAGTACTTCAAAGGAACGAGCAGACACATTTCCTCGACAACTATTAAATATAAATAGATAACATCATGAGAAACGAATTGCATTAAATAATAAAAACGACTGCTTAATCACTTAGCGAAGCGCTTAAAGTCTTGGAAACTACAAGACGTGAATGGCCGAAATGTTGGTTGACGAAATGAATATGGCCATGGGTTAATTGATTTCTTCTGGGTACGTGCACATGTTGTATATATAATATGACCAGATAAATCAATAATGATGTACTGTTTATTCATGTAAGGTACGAAGAGGATATTTCCCATTAGCGATAAGTGCTCAATTCAGCCACACTAAAGTACTTCCAGTATCAAATCAGTAAATTAGTATTTTTCTGCCAAAGCGAAAGTTAGCGTTTTGCCAGTTTATATCTCAGAGATAAATATATTAAATTCACGAATCCCAATAACACGGCTCCATAGCTCAGTTGGTTAGAGCGCCAGTCTAGTAAACTGGAGGTCACGAGTTCGAATCTCGTTGGAGCCTTTTTCACAAAATTTCAATTTTTAACCTTTCTTTTGACCGTCTCAACGAATAAACCAACGTTTCATGTTGATGCATTACACCGAAATCTGGTATATTTCTTATGGCATTTTATTAGTCTTTGCGAATGGTTTGTTATGTCGTCGGTTTTACTCTACTGTATATGCAAGTCCATAGGAAAACATTCACCACAAATGGCACGTTTGTATTCTATTTATTGCTACTAGACTCGATCCTATGGCCACACCTATGGCTAAAGTACTTTGTTAACGTTCGAAATCAATCAAACAATCTAGATGACAATAGATATTTGCCGCCAGGCTTAAAAGAAGTAAATTCGCAAAAATAAACAAGGCGTCTCCATAGCTCAGTTGGTTAGAGCGCCAGTCTAGTAAACTGGAGGTCACGAGTTCGAATCTCGTTGGAGCCTTTTTCACAACGTCTCAATGTTCACTCTATTTTGACCAGCATCTAGAGGCTCAGCTGTCGAATTTGTCTGATATGCTCATTCATAATTATATTACACACGGAAAATGGTCGGTGGAGGAATTTTTCATTTGATCAGTCTTGAGCATCAATTTTATTCGCACATGTCTGTGGATGAAGTGTCATGCTGACTTCTTTTTCTTCAGAATGGAAAAGGCCAAACCAGCAAACCGTGGGCGCACAGTGTGTATCCATCAACACCAGAAGATATTAAAACAGTCATTAGAAGCGAGGAAATGAGTTCTTGTCTACATGCAACTGATTTTAGATTATACAATGCATCTTTTCTACGTTTAAATGCACATTTGCTGTCGTTATTTTTTTTCTTTTTTTATATAATTGTTTGCATCGTATGCATTGCTTCACTCCAGTTGGATTTCTATTTAGCAAATACAAAAAGTTATAGTATTTAACCATTTTGCAAACTCGTTTTAACACATAGTCTCTCCAGGCATGGCATAGATTCAACTATCCGACCATGCAAGTTACACCTTACTTTGAATATCAAACATGTGTCACTTTGCTCATTCTGGTCCGATCGAAGTACTTCAAAGGAACGAGCAGACACATTTCCTCGACAACTATTAAATATAAATAGATAACATCATGAGAAACGAATTGCATTAAATAATAAAAACGACTGCTTAATCACTTAGCGAAGCGCTTAAAGTCTTGGAAACTACAAGACGTGAATGGCCGAAATGTTGGTTGACGAAATGAATATGGCCATCCATGGCCATGGGTTAATTGATTTCTTCTGGGTATGTGCACATGTTGTATATATAATATGACCAGATAAATCAATAATGATGTACTGTTTATTCATGTAAGGTACGAAGAGGATATTTCCCATTAGTGATAAGTGCTCAATTCAGCCACACTAAAGTACTTCCAGTATCAAATCAGTAAATTAGTATTTTTCTGCCAAAGCGAAAGTTAGCGTTTTGCCAGTTTATATCTCAGAGATAAATATATTAAATTCACGAAACCCAACAACACGGCTCCATAGCTCAGTTGGTTAGAGCGCCAGTCTAGTAAACTGGAGGTCACGAGTTCGAATCTCGTTGGAGCCTTTTTCACAAAATTTCAATTTTTAACCTTTCTTTTGACCGTCTCAACGAATAAACCAACGTTTCATGTTGATGCATTACACCGAAATCTGGTATATTTCTTATGGCATTTTATTAGTCTTTGCGAATGGTTTGTTATGTCGTCGGTTTTACTCTACTGTATATGCAAGTCCATAGGAAAACATTCACCACAAATGGCACGTTTGTATTCTATTTATTGCTACTAGACTCGATCCTATGGCCACACCTATGGCTAAAGTACTTTGTTAACGTTCGAAATCAATCAAACAATCTAGATGACAATAGATATTTGCCGCCAGGCTTAAAAGGAGTAAATTCGCAAAAATAAACAAGGCGGCTCCATAGCTCAGTTGGTTAGAGCGCCAGTCTAGTAAACTGGAGGTCACGAGTTCGAATCTCGTTGGAGCCTTTTTCACAACGTCTCAATGTTCACTCTATTTTGACCAGCATCTAGAGGCTCAGCTGTCGAATTTGTCTGATATGCTCATTCATAATTATATTACACACGGAAAATGGTCGGTGGAGGAATTTTTCATTTGATCAGTCTTGAGCATCAATTTTATTCGCACATGTCTGTGGATGAAGTGTCATGCTGACTTCTTTTTCTTCAGAATGGAAAAGGCCAAACCAGCAAACCGTGGGCGCACAGTGTGTATCCATCAACACCAGAAGATATTAAAACAGTCATTAGAAGCGAGGAAATGAGTTCTTGTCTACATGCAACTGATTTTAGATTATACAATGCATCTTTTCTACGTTTAAATGCACATTTGCTGTCGTTATTTTTTTTCTTTTTTTATATAATTGTTTGCATCGTATGCATTGCAAACTCGTTTTAACACATAGTCTCTCCAGGCATGGCATAGATTCAACTATCCGACCATGCAAGTTACACCTTACTTTGAATATCAAACATGTGTCACTTTGCTCATTCTGGTCCGATCGAAGTACTTCAAAGGAACGAGCAGACACATTTCCTCGACAACTATTAAATATAAATAGATAACATCATGAGAAACGAATTGCATTAAATAATAAAAACGACTGCTTAATCACTTAGCGAAGCGCTTAAAGTCTTGGAAACTACAAGACGTGAATGGCCGAAATGTTGGTTGACGAAATGAATATGGCCATCCATGGCCATGGGTTAATTGATTTCTTCTGGGTATGTGCACATGTTGTATATATAATATGACCAGATAAATCAATAATGATGTACTGTTTATTCATGTAAGGTACGAAGAGGATATTTCCCATTAGCGATAAGTGCTCAATTCAGCCACACTAAAGTACTTCCAGTATCAAATCAGTAAATTAGTATTTTTCTGCCAAAGCGAAAGTTAGCGTTTTGCCAGTTTATATCTCAGAGATAAATATATTAAATTCACGAATCCCAATAACACGGCTCCATAGCTCAGTTGGTTAGAGCGCCAGTCTAGTAAACTGGAGGTCACGAGTTCGAATCTCGTTGGAGCCTTTTTCACAAAATTTCAATTTTTAACCTTTCTTTTGACCGTCTCAACGAATAAACCAACGTTTCATGTTGATGCATTACACCGAAATCTGGTATATTTCTTATGGCATTTTATTAGTCTTTGCGAATGGTTTGTTATGTCGTCGGTTTTACTCTACTGTATATGCAAGTCCATAGGAAAACATTCACCACAAATGGCACGTTTGTATTCTATTTATTGCTACTAGACTCGATCCTATGGCCACACCTATGGCTAAAGTACTTTGTTAACGTTCGAAATCAATCAAACAATCTAGATGACAATAGATATTTGCCGCCAGGCTTAAAAGAAGTAAATTCGCAAAAATAAACAAGGCGTCTCCATAGCTCAGTTGGTTAGAGCGCCAGTCTAGTAAACTGGAGGTCACGAGTTCGAATCTCGTTGGAGCCTTTTTCACAACGTCTCAATGTTCACTCTATTTTGACCAGCATCTAGAGGCTCAGCTGTCGAATTTGTCTGATATGCTCATTCATAATTATATTACACACGGAAAATGGTCGGTGGAGGAATTTTTCATTTGATCAGTCTTGAGCATCAATTTTATTCGCACATGTCTGTGGATGAAGTGTCATGCTGACTTCTTTTTCTTCAGAATGGAAAAGGCCAAACCAGCAAACCGTGGGCGCACAGTGTGTATCCATCAACACCAGAAGATATTAAAACAGTCATTAGAAGCGAGGAAATGAGTTCTTGTCTACATGCAACTGATTTTAGATTATACAATGCATCTTTTCTACGTTTAAATGCACATTTGCTGTCGTTATTTTTTTTCTTTTTTTATATAATTGTTTGCATCGTATGCATTGCTTCACTCCAGTTGGATTTCTATTTAGCAAATACAAAAAGTTATAGTATTTAACCATTTTGCAAACTCGTTTTAACACATAGTCTCTCCAGGCATGGCATAGATTCAACTATCCGACCATGCAAGTTACACCTTACTTTGAATATCAAACATGTGTCACTTTGCTCATTCTGGTCCGATCGAAGTACTTCAAAGGAACGAGCAGACACATTTCCTCGACAACTATTAAATATAAATAGATAACATCATGAGAAACGAATTGCATTAAATAATAAAAACGACTGCTTAATCACTTAGCGAAGCGCTTAAAGTCTTGGAAACTACAAGACGTGAATGGCCGAAATGTTGGTTGACGAAATGAATATGGCCATGGGTTAATTGATTTCTTCTGGGTACGTGCACATGTTGTATATATAATATGACCAGATAAATCAATAATGATGTACTGTTTATTCATGTAAGGTACGAAGAGGATATTTCCCATTAGCGATAAGTGCTCAATTCAGCCACACTAAAGTACTTCCAGTATCAAATCAGTAAATTAGTATTTTTCTGCCAAAGCGAAAGTTAGCGTTTTGCCAGTTTATATCTCAGAGATAAATATATTAAATTCACGAATCCCAATAACACGGCTCCATAGCTCAGTTGGTTAGAGCGCCAGTCTAGTAAACTGGAGGTCACGAGTTCGAATCTCGTTGGAGCCTTTTTCACAAAATTTCAATTTTTAACCTTTCTTTTGACCGTCTCAACGAATAAACCAACGTTTCATGTTGATGCATTACACCGAAATCTGGTATATTTCTTATGGCATTTTATTAGTCTTTGCGAATGGTTTGTTATGTCGTCGGTTTTACTCTACTGTATATGCAAGTCCATAGGAAAACATTCACCACAAATGGCACGTTTGTATTCTATTTATTGCTACTAGACTCGATCCTATGGCCACACCTATGGCTAAAGTACTTTGTTAACGTTCGAAATCAATCAAACAATCTAGATGACAATAGATATTTGCCGCCAGGCTTAAAAGAAGTAAATTCGCAAAAATAAACAAGGCGTCTCCATAGCTCAGTTGGTTAGAGCGCCAGTCTAGTAAACTGGAGGTCACGAGTTCGAATCTCGTTGGAGCCTTTTTCACAACGTCTCAATGTTCACTCTATTTTGACCAGCATCTAGAGGCTCAGCTGTCGAATTTGTCTGATATGCTCATTCATAATTATATTACACACGGAAAATGGTCGGTGGAGGAATTTTTCATTTGATCAGTCTTGAGCATCAATTTTATTCGCACATGTCTGTGGATGAAGTGTCATGCTGACTTCTTTTTCTTCAGAATGGAAAAGGCCAAACCAGCAAACCGTGGGCGCACAGTGTGTATCCATCAACACCAGAAGATATTAAAACAGTCATTAGAAGCGAGGAAATGAGTTCTTGTCTACATGCAACTGATTTTAGATTATACAATGCATCTTTTCTACGTTTAAATGCACATTTGCTGTCGTTATTTTTTTTCTTTTTTTATATAATTGTTTGCATCGTATGCATTGCTTCACTCCAGTTGGATTTCTATTTAGCAAATACAAAAAGTTATAGTATTTAACCATTTTGCAAACTCGTTTTAACACATAGTCTCTCCAGGCATGGCATAGATTCAACTATCCGACCATGCAAGTTACACCTTACTTTGAATATCAAACATGTGTCACTTTGCTCATTCTGGTCCGATCGAAGTACTTCAAAGGAACGAGCAGACACATTTCCTCGACAACTATTAAATATAAATAGATAACATCATGAGAAACGAATTGCATTAAATAATAAAAACGACTGCTTAATCACTTAGCGAAGCGCTTAAAGTCTTGGAAACTACAAGACGTGAATGGCCGAAATGTTGGTTGACGAAATGAATATGGCCATCCATGGCCATGGGTTAATTGATTTCTTCTGGGTATGTGCACATCTTGTATATATAATATGACCAGATAAATCAATAATGATGTACTGTTTATTCATGTAAGGTACGAAGAGGATATTTCCCATTAGTGATAAGTGCTCAATTCAGCCACACTAAAGTACTTCCAGTATCAAATCAGTAAATTAGTATTTTTCTGCCAAAGCGAAAGTTAGCGTTTTGCCAGTTTATATCTCAGAGATAAATATATTAAATTCACGAAACCCAACAACACGGCTCCATAGCTCAGTTGGTTAGAGCGCCAGTCTAGTAAACTGGAGGTCACGAGTTCGAATCTCGTTGGAGCCTTTTTCACAAAATTTCAATTTTTAACCTTTCTTTTGACCGTCTCAACGAATAAACCAACGTTTCATGTTGATGCATTACACCGAAATCTGGTATATTTCTTATGGCATTTTATTAGTCTTTGCGAATGGTTTGTTATGTCGTCGGTTTTACTCTACTGTATATGCAAGTCCATAGGAAAACATTCACCACAAATGGCACGTTTGTATTCTATTTATTGCTACTAGACTCGATCCTATGGCCACACCTATGGCTAAAGTACTTTGTTAACGTTCGAAATCAATCAAACAATCTAGATGACAATAGATATTTGCCGCCAGGCTTAAAAGGAGTAAATTCGCAAAAATAAACAAGGCGGCTCCATAGCTCAGTTGGTTAGAGCGCCAGTCTAGTAAACTGGAGGTCACGAGTTCGAATCTCGTTGGAGCCTTTTTCACAACGTCTCAATGTTCACTCTATTTTGACCAGCATCTAGAGGCTCAGCTGTCGAATTTGTCTGATATGCTCATTCATAATTATATTACACACGGAAAATGGTCGGTGGAGGAATTTTTCATTTGATCAGTCTTGAGCATCAATTTTATTCGCACATGTCTGTGGATGAAGTGTCATGCTGACTTCTTTTTCTTCAGAATGGAAAAGGCCAAACCAGCAAACCGTGGGCGCACAGTGTGTATCCATCAACACCAGAAGATATTAAAACAGTCATTAGAAGCGAGGAAATGAGTTCTTGTCTACATGCAACTGATTTTAGATTATACAATGCATCTTTTCTACGTTTAAATGCACATTTGCTGTCGTTATTTTTTTTCTTTTTTTATATAATTGTTTGCATCGTATGCATTGCAAACTCGTTTTAACACATAGTCTCTCCAGGCATGGCATAGATTCAACTATCCGACCATGCAAGTTACACCTTACTTTGAATATCAAACATGTGTCACTTTGCTCATTCTGGTCCGATCGAAGTACTTCAAAGGAACGAGCAGACACATTTCCTCGACAACTATTAAATATAAATAGATAACATCATGAGAAACGAATTGCATTAAATAATAAAAACGACTGCTTAATCACTTAGCGAAGCGCTTAAAGTCTTGGAAACTACAAGACGTGAATGGCCGAAATGTTGGTTGACGAAATGAATATGGCCATCCATGGCCATGGGTTAATTGATTTCTTCTGGGTATGTGCACATGTTGTATATATAATATGACCAGATAAATCAATAATGATGTACTGTTTATTCATGTAAGGTACGAAGAGGATATTTCCCATTAGTGATAAGTGCTCAATTCAGCCACACTAAAGTACTTCCAGTATCAAATCAGTAAATTAGTATTTTTCTGCCAAAGCGAAAGTTAGCGTTTTGCCAGTTTATATCTCAGAGATAAATATATTAAATTCACGAAACCCAACAACACGGCTCCATAGCTCAGTTGGTTAGAGCGCCAGTCTAGTAAACTGGAGGTCACGAGTTCGAATCTCGTTGGAGCCTTTTTCACAAAATTTCAATTTTTAACCTTTCTTTTGACCGTCTCAACGAATAAACCAACGTTTCATGTTGATGCATTACACCGAAATCTGGTATATTTCTTATGGCATTTTATTAGTCTTTGCGAATGGTTTGTTATGTCGTCGGTTTTACTCTACTGTATATGCAAGTCCATAGGAAAACATTCACCACAAATGGCACGTTTGTATTCTATTTATTGCTACTAGACTCGATCCTATGGCCACACCTATGGCTAAAGTACTTTGTTAACGTTCGAAATCAATCAAACAATCTAGATGACAATAGATATTTGCCGCCAGGCTTAAAAGGAGTAAATTCGCAAAAATAAACAAGGCGGCTCCATAGCTCAGTTGGTTAGAGCGCCAGTCTAGTAAACTGGAGGTCACGAGTTCGAATCTCGTTGGAGTCTTTTTCACAACGTCTCAATGTTCACTCTATTTTGACCAGCATCTAGAGGCTCAGCTGTCGAATTTGTCTGATATGCTCATTCATAATTATATTACACACGGAAAATGGTCGGTGGAGGAATTTTTCATTTGATCAGTCTTGAGCATCAATTTTATTCGCACATGTCTGTGGATGAAGTGTCATGCTGACTTCTTTTTCTTCAGAATGGAAAAGGCCAAACCAGCAAACCGTGGGCGCACAGTGTGTATCCATCAACACCAGAAGATATTAAAACAGTCATTAGAAGCGAGGAAATGAGTTCTTGTCTACATGCAACTGATTTTAGATTATACAATGCATCTTTTCTACGTTTAAATGCACATTTGCTGTCGTTATTTTTTTTCTTTTTTTATATAATTGTTTGCATCGTATGCATTGCTTCACTCCAGTTGGATTTCTATTTAGCAAATACAAAAAGTTATAGTATTTAACCATTTTGCAAACTCGTTTTAACACATAGTCTCTCCAGGCATGGCATAGATTCAACTATCCGACCATGCAAGTTACACCTTACTTTGAATATCAAACATGTGTCACTTTGCTCATTCTGGTCCGATCGAAGTACTTCAAAGGAACGAGCAGACACATTTCCTCGACAACTATTAAATATAAATAGATAACATCATGAGAAACGAATTGCATTAAATAATAAAAACGACTGCTTAATCACTTAGCGAAGCGCTTAAAGTCTTGGAAACTACAAGACGTGAATGGCCGAAATGTTGGTTGACGAAATGAATATGGCCATGGGTTAATTGATTTCTTCTGGGTACGTGCACATGTTGTATATATAATATGACCAGATAAATCAATAATGATGTACTGTTTATTCATGTAAGGTACGAAGAGGATATTTCCCATTAGCGATAAGTGCTCAATTCAGCCACACTAAAGTACTTCCAGTATCAAATCAGTAAATTAGTATTTTTCTGCCAAAGCGAAAGTTAGCGTTTTGCCAGTTTATATCTCAGAGATAAATATATTAAATTCACGAATCCCAATAACACGGCTCCATAGCTCAGTTGGTTAGAGCGCCAGTCTAGTAAACTGGAGGTCACGAGTTCGAATCTCGTTGGAGCCTTTTTCACAAAATTTCAATTTTTAACCTTTCTTTTGACCGTCTCAACGAATAAACCAACGTTTCATGTTGATGCATTACACCGAAATCTGGTATATTTCTTATGGCATTTTATTAGTCTTTGCGAATGGTTTGTTATGTCGTCGGTTTTACTCTACTGTATATGCAAGTCCATAGGAAAACATTCACCACAAATGGCACGTTTGTATTCTATTTATTGCTACTAGACTCGATCCTATGGCCACACCTATGGCTAAAGTACTTTGTTAACGTTCGAAATCAATCAAACAATCTAGATGACAATAGATATTTGCCGCCAGGCTTAAAAGGAGTAAATTCGCAAAAATAAACAAGGCGGCTCCATAGCTCAGTTGGTTAGAGCGCCAGTCTAGTAAACTGGAGGTCACGAGTTCGAATCTCGTTGGAGCCTTTTTCACAACGTCTCAATGTTCACTCTATTTTGACCAGCATCTAGAGGCTCAGCTGTCGAATTTGTCTGATATGCTCATTCATAATTATATTACACACGGAAAATGGTCGGTGGAGGAATTTTTCATTTGATCAGTCTTGAGCATCAATTTTATTCGCACATGTCTGTGGATGAAGTGTCATGCTGACTTCTTTTTCTTCAGAATGGAAAAGGCCAAACCAGCAAACCGTGGGCGCACAGTGTGTATCCATCAACACCAGAAGATATTAAAACAGTCATTAGAAGCGAGGAAATGAGTTCTTGTCTACATGCAACTGATTTTAGATTATACAATGCATCTTTTCTACGTTTAAATGCACATTTGCTGTCGTTATTTTTTTTCTTTTTTTATATAATTGTTTGCATCGTATGCATTGCTTCACTCCAGTTGGATTTCTATTTAGCAAATACAAAAAGTTATAGTATTTAACCATTTTGCAAACTCGTTTTAACACATAGTCTCTCCAGGCATGGCATAGATTCAACTATCCGACCATGCAAGTTACACCTTACTTTGAATATCAAACATGTGTCACTTTGCTCATTCTGGTCCGATCGAAGTACTTCAAAGGAACGAGCAGACACATTTCCTCGACAACTATTAAATATAAATAGATAACATCATGAGAAACGAATTGCATTAAATAATAAAAACGACTGCTTAATCACTTAGCGAAGCGCTTAAAGTCTTGGAAACTACAAGACGTGAATGGCCGAAATGTTGGTTGACGAAATGAATATGGCCATGGGTTAATTGATTTCTTCTGGGTACGTGCACATGTTGTATATATAATATGACCAGATAAATCAATAATGATGTACTGTTTATTCATGTAAGGTACGAAGAGGATATTTCCCATTAGCGATAAGTGCTCAATTCAGCCACACTAAAGTACTTCCAGTATCAAATCAGTAAATTAGTATTTTTCTGCCAAAGCGAAAGTTAGCGTTTTGCCAGTTTATATCTCAGAGATAAATATATTAAATTCACGAATCCCAATAACACGGCTCCATAGCTCAGTTGGTTAGAGCGCCAGTCTAGTAAACTGGAGGTCACGAGTTCGAATCTCGTTGGAGCCTTTTTCACAAAATTTCAATTTTTAACCTTTCTTTTGACCGTCTCAACGAATAAACCAACGTTTCATGTTGATGCATTACACCGAAATCTGGTATATTTCTTATGGCATTTTATTAGTCTTTGCGAATGGTTTGTTATGTCGTCGGTTTTACTCTACTGTATATGCAAGTCCATAGGAAAACATTCACCACAAATGGCACGTTTGTATTCTATTTATTGCTACTAGACTCGATCCTATGGCCACACCTATGGCTAAAGTACTTTGTTAACGTTCGAAATCAATCAAACAATCTAGATGACAATAGATATTTGCCGCCAGGCTTAAAAGGAGTAAATTCGCAAAAATAAACAAGGCGGCTCCATAGCTCAGTTGGTTAGAGCGCCAGTCTAGTAAACTGGAGGTCACGAGTTCGAATCTCGTTGGAGCCTTTTTCACAACGTCTCAATGTTCACTCTATTTTGACCAGCATCTAGAGGCTCAGCTGTCGAATTTGTCTGATATGCTCATTCATAATTATATTACACACGGAAAATGGTCGGTGGAGGAATTTTTCATTTGATCAGTCTTGAGCATCAATTTTATTCGCACATGTCTGTGGATGAAGTGTCATGCTGACTTCTTTTTCTTCAGAATGGAAAAGGCCAAACCAGCAAACCGTGGGCGCACAGTGTGTATCCATCAACACCAGAAGATATTAAAACAGTCATTAGAAGCGAGGAAATGAGTTCTTGTCTACATGCAACTGATTTTAGATTATACAATGCATCTTTTCTACGTTTAAATGCACATTTGCTGTCGTTATTTTTTTTCTTTTTTTATATAATTGTTTGCATCGTATGCATTGCTTCACTCCAGTTGGATTTCTATTTAGCAAATACAAAAAGTTATAGTATTTAACCATTTTGCAAACTCGTTTTAACACATAGTCTCTCCAGGCATGGCATAGATTCAACTATCCGACCATGCAAGTTACACCTTACTTTGAATATCAAACATGTGTCACTTTGCTCATTCTGGTCCGATCGAAGTACTTCAAAGGAACGAGCAGACACATTTCCTCGACAACTATTAAATATAAATAGATAACATCATGAGAAACGAATTGCATTAAATAATAAAAACGACTGCTTAATCACTTAGCGAAGCGCTTAAAGTCTTGGAAACTACAAGACGTGAATGGCCGAAATGTTGGTTGACGAAATGAATATGGCCATGGGTTAATTGATTTCTTCTGGGTACGTGCACATGTTGTATATATAATATGACCAGATAAATCAATAATGATGTACTGTTTATTCATGTAAGGTACGAAGAGGATATTTCCCATTAGCGATAAGTGCTCAATTCAGCCACACTAAAGTACTTCCAGTATCAAATCAGTAAATTAGTATTTTTCTGCCAAAGCGAAAGTTAGCGTTTTGCCAGTTTATATCTCAGAGATAAATATATTAAATTCACGAATCCCAATAACACGGCTCCATAGCTCAGTTGGTTAGAGCGCCAGTCTAGTAAACTGGAGGTCACGAGTTCGAATCTCGTTGGAGCCTTTTTCACAAAATTTCAATTTTTAACCTTTCTTTTGACCGTCTCAACGAATAAACCAACGTTTCATGTTGATGCATTACACCGAAATCTGGTATATTTCTTATGGCATTTTATTAGTCTTTGCGAATGGTTTGTTATGTCGTCGGTTTTACTCTACTGTATATGCAAGTCCATAGGAAAACATTCACCACAAATGGCACGTTTGTATTCTATTTATTGCTACTAGACTCGATCCTATGGCCACACCTATGGCTAAAGTACTTTGTTAACGTTCGAAATCAATCAAACAATCTAGATGACAATAGATATTTGCCGCCAGGCTTAAAAGGAGTAAATTCGCAAAAATAAACAAGGCGGCTCCATAGCTCAGTTGGTTAGAGCGCCAGTCTAGTAAACTGGAGGTCACGAGTTCGAATCTCGTTGGAGCCTTTTTCACAACGTCTCAATGTTCACTCTATTTTGACCAGCATCTAGAGGCTCAGCTGTCGAATTTGTCTGATATGCTCATTCATAATTATATTACACACGGAAAATGGTCGGTGGAGGAATTTTTCATTTGATCAGTCTTGAGCATCAATTTTATTCGCACATGTCTGTGGATGAAGTGTCATGCTGACTTCTTTTTCTTCAGAATGGAAAAGGCCAAACCAGCAAACCGTGGGCGCACAGTGTGTATCCATCAACACCAGAAGATATTAAAACAGTCATTAGAAGCGAGGAAATGAGTTCTTGTCTACATGCAACTGATTTTAGATTATACAATGCATCTTTTCTACGTTTAAATGCACATTTGCTGTCGTTATTTTTTTTCTTTTTTTATATAATTGTTTGCATCGTATGCATTGCTTCACTCCAGTTGGATTTCTATTTAGCAAATACAAAAAGTTATAGTATTTAACCATTTTGCAAACTCGTTTTAACACATAGTCTCTCCAGGCATGGCATAGATTCAACTATCCGACCATGCAAGTTACACCTTACTTTGAATATCAAACATGTGTCACTTTGCTCATTCTGGTCCGATCGAAGTACTTCAAAGGAACGAGCAGACACATTTCCTCGACAACTATTAAATATAAATAGATAACATCATGAGAAACGAATTGCATTAAATAATAAAAACGACTGCTTAATCACTTAGCGAAGCGCTTAAAGTCTTGGAAACTACAAGACGTGAATGGCCGAAATGTTGGTTGACGAAATGAATATGGCCATGGGTTAATTGATTTCTTCTGGGTACGTGCACATGTTGTATATATAATATGACCAGATAAATCAATAATGATGTACTGTTTATTCATGTAAGGTACGAAGAGGATATTTCCCATTAGCGATAAGTGCTCAATTCAGCCACACTAAAGTACTTCCAGTATCAAATCAGTAAATTAGTATTTTTCTGCCAAAGCGAAAGTTAGCGTTTTGCCAGTTTATATCTCAGAGATAAATATATTAAATTCACGAATCCCAATAACACGGCTCCATAGCTCAGTTGGTTAGAGCGCCAGTCTAGTAAACTGGAGGTCACGAGTTCGAATCTCGTTGGAGCCTTTTTCACAAAATTTCAATTTTTAACCTTTCTTTTGACCGTCTCAACGAATAAACCAACGTTTCATGTTGATGCATTACACCGAAATCTGGTATATTTCTTATGGCATTTTATTAGTCTTTGCGAATGGTTTGTTATGTCGTCGGTTTTACTCTACTGTATATGCAAGTCCATAGGAAAACATTCACCACAAATGGCACGTTTGTATTCTATTTATTGCTACTAGACTCGATCCTATGGCCACACCTATGGCTAAAGTACTTTGTTAACGTTCGAAATCAATCAAACAATCTAGATGACAATAGATATTTGCCGCCAGGCTTAAAAGGAGTAAATTCGCAAAAATAAACAAGGCGGCTCCATAGCTCAGTTGGTTAGAGCGCCAGTCTAGTAAACTGGAGGTCACGAGTTCGAATCTCGTTGGAGTCTTTTTCACAACGTCTCAATGTTCACTCTATTTTGACCAGCATCTAGAGGCTCAGCTGTCGAATTTGTCTGATATGCTCATTCATAATTATATTACACACGGAAAATGGTCGGTGGAGGAATTTTTCATTTGATCAGTCTTGAGCATCAATTTTATTCGCACATGTCTGTGGATGAAGTGTCATGCTGACTTCTTTTTCTTCAGAATGGAAAAGGCCAAACCAGCAAACCGTGGGCGCACAGTGTGTATCCATCAACACCAGAAGATATTAAAACAGTCATTAGAAGCGAGGAAATGAGTTCTTGTCTACATGCAACTGATTTTAGATTATACAATGCATCTTTTCTACGTTTAAATGCACATTTGCTGTCGTTATTTTTTTTCTTTTTTTATATAATTGTTTGCATCGTATGCATTGCTTCACTCCAGTTGGATTTCTATTTAGCAAATACAAAAAGTTATAGTATTTAACCATTTTGCAAACTCGTTTTAACACATAGTCTCTCCAGGCATGGCATAGATTCAACTATCCGACCATGCAAGTTACACCTTACTTTGAATATCAAACATGTGTCACTTTGCTCATTCTGGTCCGATCGAAGTACTTCAAAGGAACGAGCAGACACATTTCCTCGACAACTATTAAATATAAATAGATAACATCATGAGAAACGAATTGCATTAAATAATAAAAACGACTGCTTAATCACTTAGCGAAGCGCTTAAAGTCTTGGAAACTACAAGACGTGAATGGCCGAAATGTTGGTTGACGAAATGAATATGGCCATGGGTTAATTGATTTCTTCTGGGTACGTGCACATGTTGTATATATAATATGACCAGATAAATCAATAATGATGTACTGTTTATTCATGTAAGGTACGAAGAGGATATTTCCCATTAGCGATAAGTGCTCAATTCAGCCACACTAAAGTACTTCCAGTATCAAATCAGTAAATTAGTATTTTTCTGCCAAAGCGAAAGTTAGCGTTTTGCCAGTTTATATCTCAGAGATAAATATATTAAATTCACGAATCCCAATAACACGGCTCCATAGCTCAGTTGGTTAGAGCGCCAGTCTAGTAAACTGGAGGTCACGAGTTCGAATCTCGTTGGAGCCTTTTTCACAAAATTTCAATTTTTAACCTTTCTTTTGACCGTCTCAACGAATAAACCAACGTTTCATGTTGATGCATTACACCGAAATCTGGTATATTTCTTATGGCATTTTATTAGTCTTTGCGAATGGTTTGTTATGTCGTCGGTTTTACTCTACTGTATATGCAAGTCCATAGGAAAACATTCACCACAAATGGCACGTTTGTATTCTATTTATTGCTACTAGACTCGATCCTATGGCCACACCTATGGCTAAAGTACTTTGTTAACGTTCGAAATCAATCAAACAATCTAGATGACAATAGATATTTGCCGCCAGGCTTAAAAGGAGTAAATTCGCAAAAATAAACAAGGCGGCTCCATAGCTCAGTTGGTTAGAGCGCCAGTCTAGTAAACTGGAGGTCACGAGTTCGAATCTCGTTGGAGCCTTTTTCACAACGTCTCAATGTTCACTCTATTTTGACCAGCATCTAGAGGCTCAGCTGTCGAATTTGTCTGATATGCTCATTCATAATTATATTACACACGGAAAATGGTCGGTGGAGGAATTTTTCATTTGATCAGTCTTGAGCATCAATTTTATTCGCACATGTCTGTGGATGAAGTGTCATGCTGACTTCTTTTTCTTCAGAATGGAAAAGGCCAAACCAGCAAACCGTGGGCGCACAGTGTGTATCCATCAACACCAGAAGATATTAAAACAGTCATTAGAAGCGAGGAAATGAGTTCTTGTCTACATGCAACTGATTTTAGATTATACAATGCATCTTTTCTACGTTTAAATGCACATTTGCTGTCGTTATTTTTTTTCTTTTTTTATATAATTGTTTGCATCGTATGCATTGCTTCACTCCAGTTGGATTTCTATTTAGCAAATACAAAAAGTTATAGTATTTAACCATTTTGCAAACTCGTTTTAACACATAGTCTCTCCAGGCATGGCATAGATTCAACTATCCCACCATGCAAGTTACACCTTACTTTGAATATCAAACATGTGTCACTTTGCTCATTCTGGTCCGATCGAAGTACTTCAAAGGAACGAGCAGACACATTTCCTCGACAACTATTAAATATAAATAGATAACATCATGAGAAACGAATTGCATTAAATAATAAAAACGACTGCTTAATCACTTAGCGAAGCGCTTAAAGTCTTGGAAACTACAAGACGTGAATGGCCGAAATGTTGGTTGACGAAATGAATATGGCCATGGGTTAATTGATTTCTTCTGGGTACGTGCACATGTTGTATATATAATATGACCAGATAAATCAATAATGATGTACTGTTTATTCATGTAAGGTACGAAGAGGATATTTCCCATTAGCGATAAGTGCTCAATTCAGCCACACTAAAGTACTTCCAGTATCAAATCAGTAAATTAGTATTTTTCTGCCAAAGCGAAAGTTAGCGTTTTGCCAGTTTATATCTCAGAGATAAATATATTAAATTCACGAATCCCAATAACACGGCTCCATAGCTCAGTTGGTTAGAGCGCCAGTCTAGTAAACTGGAGGTCACGAGTTCGAATCTCGTTGGAGCCTTTTTCACAAAATTTCAATTTTTAACCTTTCTTTTGACCGTCTCAACGAATAAACCAACGTTTCATGTTGATGCATTACACCGAAATCTGGTATATTTCTTATGGCATTTTATTAGTCTTTGCGAATGGTTTGTTATGTCGTCGGTTTTACTCTACTGTATATGCAAGTCCATAGGAAAACATTCACCACAAATGGCACGTTTGTATTCTATTTATTGCTACTAGACTCGATCCTATGGCCACACCTATGGCTAAAGTACTTTGTTAACGTTCGAAATCAATCAAACAATCTAGATGACAATAGATATTTGCCGCCAGGCTTAAAAGGAGTAAATTCGCAAAAATAAACAAGGCGTCTCCATAGCTCAGTTGGTTAGAGCGCCAGTCTAGTAAACTGGAGGTCACGAGTTCGAATCTCGTTGGAGCCTTTTTCACAACGTCTCAATGTTCACTCTATTTTGACCAGCATCTAGAGGCTCAGCTGTCGAATTTGTCTGATATGCTCATTCATAATTATATTACACACGGAAAATGGTCGGTGGAGGAATTTTTCATTTGATCAGTCTTGAGCATCAATTTTATTCGCACATGTCTGTGGATGAAGTGTCATGCTGACTTCTTTTTCTTCAGAATGGAAAAGGCCAAACCAGCAAACCGTGGGCGCACAGTGTGTATCCATCAACACCAGAAGATATTAAAACAGTCATTAGAAGCGAGGAAATGAGTTCTTGTCTACATGCAACTGATTTTAGATTATACAATGCATCTTTTCTACGTTTAAATGCACATTTGCTGTCGTTATTTTTTTTCTTTTTTTATATAATTGTTTGCATCGTATGCATTGCTTCACTCCAGTTGGATTTCTATTTAGCAAATACAAAAAGTTATAGTATTTAACCATTTTGCAAACTCGTTTTAACACATAGTCTCTCCAGGCATGGCATAGATTCAACTATCCGACCATGCAAGTTACACCTTACTTTGAATATCAAACATGTGTCACTTTGCTCATTCTGGTCCGATCGAAGTACTTCAAAGGAACGAGCAGACACATTTCCTCGACAACTATTAAATATAAATAGATAACATCATGAGAAACGAATTGCATTAAATAATAAAAACGACTGCTTAATCACTTAGCGAAGCGCTTAAAGTCTTGGAAACTACAAGACGTGAATGGCCGAAATGTTGGTTGACGAAATGAATATGGCCATGGGTTAATTGATTTCTTCTGGGTACGTGCACATGTTGTATATATAATATGACCAGATAAATCAATAATGATGTACTGTTTATTCATGTAAGGTACGAAGAGGATATTTCCCATTAGCGATAAGTGCTCAATTCAGCCACACTAAAGTACTTCCAGTATCAAATCAGTAAATTAGTATTTTTCTGCCAAAGCGAAAGTTAGCGTTTTGCCAGTTTATATCTCAGAGATAAATATATTAAATTCACGAACCCCAATAACACGGCTCCATAGCTCAGTTGGTTAGAGCGCCAGTCTAGTAAACTGGAGGTCACGAGTTCGAATCTCGTTGGAGCCTTTTTCACAAAATTTCAATTTTTAACCTTTCTTTTGACCGTCTCAACGAATAAACCAACGTTTCATGTTGATGCATTACACCGAAATCTGGTATATTTCTTATGGCATTTTATTAGTCTTTGCGAATGGTTTGTTATGTCGTCGGTTTTACTCTACTGTATATGCAAGTCCATAGGAAAACATTCACCACAAATGACACGTTTGTATTCTATTTATTGCTACTAGACTCGATCCTATGGCCACACCTATGGCTAAAGTACTTTGTTAACGTTCGAAATCAATCAAACAATCTAGATGACAATAGATATTTGCCGCCAGGCTTAAAAGGAGTAAATTCGCAAAAATAAACAAGGCGGCTCCATAGCTCAGTTGGTTAGAGCGCCAGTCTAGTAAACTGGAGGTCACGAGTTCGAATCTCGTTGGAGCCTTTTTCACAAAATTTCAATTTTTAACCTTTCTTTTGACCGTCTCAACGAATAAACCAACGTTTCATGTTGATGCATTACACCGAAATCTGGTATATTTCTTATGGCATTTTATTAGTCTTTGCGAATGGTTTGTTATGTCGTCGGTTTTACTCTACTGTATATGCAAGTCCATAGGAAAACATTCACCACAAATGGCACGTTTGTATTCTATTTATTGCTACTAGACTCGATCCTATGGCCACACCTATGGCTAAAGTACTTTGTTAACGTTCGAAATCAATCAAACAATCTAGATGACAATAGATATTTGCCGCCAGGCTTAAAAGGAGTAAATTCGCAAAAATAAACAAGGCGGCTCCATAGCTCAGTTGGTTAGAGCGCCAGTCTAGTAAACTGGAGGTCACGAGTTCGAATCTCGTTGGAGCCTTTTTCACAAAATTTCAATTTTTAACCTTTCTTTTGACCGTCTCAACGAATAAACCAACGTTTCATGTTGATGCATTACACCGAAAACTGGTATATTTCTTATGGCATTTTATTAGTCTTTGCGAATGGTTTGTTATGTCGTCGGTTTTACTCTACTGTATATGCAAGTCCATAGGAAAACATTCACCACAAATGGCACGTTTGTATTCTATTTATTGCTACTAGACTCGATCCTATGGCCACACCTATGGCTAAAGTACTTTGTTAACGTTCGAAATCAATCAAACAATCTAGATGACAATAGATATTTGCCGCCAGGCTTAAAAGGAGTAAATTCGCAAAAATAAACAAGGCGGCTCCATAGCTCAGTTGGTTAGAGCGCCAGTCTAGTAAACTGGAGGTCACGAGTTCGAATCTCTTTGGAGCCTTTTTCACAAAATTTCAATTTTTAACCTTTCTTTTGACCGTCTCAACGAATAAACCAACGTTTCATGTTGATGCATTACACCGAAAACTGGTATATTTCTTATGGCATTTTATTAGTCTTTGCGAATGGTTTGTTATGTCGTCGGTTTTACTCTACTGTATATGCAAGTCCATAGGAAAACATTCACCACAAATGGCACGTTTGTATTCTATTTATTGCTACTAGACTCGATCCTATGGCCACACCTATGGCTAAAGTACTTTGTTAACGTTCGAAATCAATCAAACAATCTAGATGACAATAGATATTTGCCGCCAGGCTTAAAAGGAGTAAATTCGCAAAAATAAACAAGGCGGCTCCATAGCTCAGTTGGTTAGAGCGCCAGTCTAGTAAACTGGAGGTCACGAGTTCGAATCTCGTTGGAGCCTTTTTCACAAAATTTCAATTTTTAACCTTTCTTTTGACCGTCTCAACGAATAAACCAACGTTTCATGTTGATGCATTACACCGAAAACTGGTATATTTCTTTTGGCATTTTATTAGTCTTTGCGAATGGTTTGTTATGTCGTCGGTTTTACTCTACTGTATATGCAAGTCCATAGGAAAACATTCACCACAAATGGCACGTTTGTATTCTATTTATTGCTACTAGACTCGATCCTATGGCCACACCTATGGCTAAAGTACTTTGTTAACGTTCGAAATCAATCAAACAATCTAGATGACAATAGATATTTGCCGCCAGGCTTAAAAGGAGTAAATTCGCAAAAATAAACAAGGCGGCTCCATAGCTCAGTTGGTTAGAGCGCCAGTCTAGTAAACTGGAGGTCACGAGTTCGAATCTCGTTGGAGCCTTTTTCACAACGTCTCAATGTTCACTCTATTTTGACCAGCATCTAGAGGCTCAGCTGTCGAATTTGTCTGATATGCTCATTCATAATTATATTACACACGGAAAATGGTCGGTGGAGGAATTTTCCATTTGATCAGTCTTGAGCATCAATTTTATTCGCACATGTCTGTGGATGAAGTGTCATGCTGACTTCTTTTTCTTCAGAATGGAAAAGGCCAAACCAGCAAACCGTGGGCGCACAGTGTGTATCCATCAACACCAGAAGATATTAAAACAGTCATTAGAAGCGAGGAAATGAGTTCTTGTCTACATGCAACTGATTTTAGATTATACAATGCATCTTTTCTACGTTTAAATGCACATTTGCTGTCGTTATTTTTTTTCTTTTTTTATATAATTGTTTGCATCGTATGCATTGCTTCACTCCAGTTGGATTTCTATTTAGCAAATACAAAAAGTTATAGTATTTAACCATTTTGCAAACTCGTTTTAACACATAGTCTCTCCAGGCATGGCATAGATTCAACTATCCGACCATGCAAGTTACACCTTACTTTGAATATCAAACATGTGTCACTTTGCTCATTCTGGTCCGATCGAAGTACTTCAAAGGAACGAGCAGACACATTTCCTCGACAACTATTAAATATAAATAGATAACATCATGAGAAACGAATTGCATTAAATAATAAAAACGACTGCTTAATCACTTAGCGAAGCGCTTAAAGTCTTGGAAACTACAAGACGTGAATGGCCGAAATGTTGGTTGACGAAATGAATATGGCCATGGGTTAATTGATTTCTTCTGGGTACGTGCACATGTTGTATATATAATATGACCAGATAAATCAATAATGATGTACTGTTTATTCATGTAAGGTACGAAGAGGATATTTCCCATTAGCGATAAGTGCTCAATTCAGCCACACTAAAGTACTTCCAGTATCAAATCAGTAAATTAGTATTTTTCTGCCAAAGCGAAAGTTAGCGTTTTGCCAGTTTATATCTCAGAGATAAATATATTAAATTCACGAACCCCAATAACACGGCTCCATAGCTCAGTTGGTTAGAGCGCCAGTCTAGTAAACTGGAGGTCACGAGTTCGAATCTCGTTGGAGCCTTTTTCACAAAATTTCAATTTTTAACCTTTCTTTTGACCGTCTCAACGAATAAACCAACGTTTCATGTTGATGCATTACACCGAAATCTGGTATATTTCTTATGGCATTTTATTAGTCTTTGCGAATGGTTTGTTATGTCGTCGGTTTTACTCTACTGTATATGCAAGTCCATAGGAAAACATTCACCACAAATGGCACGTTTGTATTCTATTTATTGCTACTAGACTCGATCCTATGGCCACACCTATGGCTAAAGTACTTTGTTAACGTTCGAAATCAATCAAACAATCTAGATGACAATAGATATTTGCCGCCAGGCTTAAAAGGAGTAAATTCGCAAAAATAAACAAGGCGGCTCCATAGCTCAGTTGGTTAGAGCGCCAGTCTAGTAAACTGGAGGTCACGAGTTCGAATCTCGTTGGAGCCTTTTTCACAAAATTTCAATTTTTAACCTTTCTTTTGACCGTCTCAACGAATAAACCAACGTTTCATGTTGATGCATTACACCGAAAACTGGTATATTTCTTATGGCATTTTATTAGTCTTTGCGAATGGTTTGTTATGTCGTCGGTTTTACTCTACTGTATATGCAAGTCCATAGGAAAACATTCACCACAAATGGCACGTTTGTATTCTATTTATTGCTACTAGACTCGATCCTATGGCCACACCTATGGCTAAAGTACTTTGTTAACGTTCGAAATCAATCAAACAATCTAGATGACAATAGATATTTGCCGCCAGGCTTAAAAGGAGTAAATTCGCAAAAATAAACAAGGCGGCTCCATAGCTCAGTTGGTTAGAGCGCCAGTCTAGTAAACTGGAGGTCACGAGTTCGAATCTCTTTGGAGCCTTTTTCACAAAATTTCAATTTTTAACCTTTCTTTTGACCGTCTCAACGAATAAACCAACGTTTCATGTTGATGCATTACACCGAAAACTGGTATATTTCTTATGGCATTTTATTAGTCTTTGCGAATGGTTTGTTATGTCGTCGGTTTTACTCTACTGTATATGCAAGTCCATAGGAAAACATTCACCACAAATGGCACGTTTGTATTCTATTTATTGCTACTAGACTCGATCCTATGGCCACACCTATGGCTAAAGTACTTTGTTAACGTTCGAAATCAATCAAACAATCTAGATGACAATAGATATTTGCCGCCAGGCTTAAAAGGAGTAAATTCGCAAAAATAAACAAGGCGGCTCCATAGCTCAGTTGGTTAGAGCGCCAGTCTAGTAAACTGGAGGTCACGAGTTCGAATCTCGTTGGAGCCTTTTTCACAAAATTTCAATTTTTAACCTTTCTTTTGACCGTCTCAACGAATAAACCAACGTTTCATGTTGATGCATTACACCGAAAACTGGTATATTTCTTATGGCATTTTATTAGTCTTTGCGAATGGTTTGTTATGTCGTCGGTTTTACTCTACTGTATATGCAAGTCCATAGGAAAACATTCACCACAAATGGCACGTTTGTATTCTATTTATTGCTACTAGACTCGATCCTATGGCCACACCTATGGCTAAAGTACTTTGTTAACGTTCGAAATCAATCAAACAATCTAGATGACAATAGATATTTGCCGCCAGGCTTAAAAGGAGTAAATTCGCAAAAATAAACAAGGCGGCTCCATAGCTCAGTTGGTTAGAGCGCCAGTCTAGTAAACTGGAGGTCACGAGTTCGAATCTCGTTGGAGCCTTTTTCACAACGTCTCAATGTTCACTCTATTTTGACCAGCATCTAGAGGCTCAGCTGTCGAATTTGTCTGATATGCTCATTCATAATTATATTACACACGGAAAATGGTCGGTGGAGGAATTTTCCATTTGATCAGTCTTGAGCATCAATTTTATTCGCACATGTCTGTGGATGAAGTGTCATGCTGACTTCTTTTTCTTCAGAATGGAAAAGGCCAAACCAGCAAACCGTGGGCGCACAGTGTGTATCCATCAACACCAGAAGATATTAAAACAGTCATTAGAAGCGAGGAAATGAGTTCTTGTCTACATGCAACTGATTTTAGATTATACAATGCATCTTTTCTACGTTTAAATGCACATTTGCTGTCGTTATTTTTTTTCTTTTTTTATATAATTGTTTGCATCGTATGCATTGCTTCACTCCAGTTGGATTTCTATTTAGCAAATACAAAAAGTTATAGTATTTAACCATTTTGCAAACTCGTTTTAACACATAGTCTCTCCAGGCATGGCATAGATTCAACTATCCGACCATGCAAGTTACACCTTACTTTGAATATCAAACATGTGTCACTTTGCTCATTCTGGTCCGATCGAAGTACTTCAAAGGAACGAGCAGACACATTTCCTCGACAACTATTAAATATAAATAGATAACATCATGAGAAACGAATTGCATTAAATAATAAAAACGACTGCTTAATCACTTAGCGAAGCGCTTAAAGTCTTGGAAACTACAAGACGTGAATGGCCGAAATGTTGGTTGACGAAATGAATATGGCCATCCATGGCCATGGGTTAATTGATTTCTTCTGGGTATGTGCACATGTTGTATATATAATATGACCAGATAAATCAATAATGATGTACTGTTTATTCATGTAAGGTACGAAGAGGATATTTCCCATTAGTGATAAGTGCTCAATTCAGCCACACTAAAGTACTTCCAGTATCAAATCAGTAAATTAGTATTTTTCTGCCAAAGCGAAAGTTAGCGTTTTGCCAGTTTATATCTCAGAGATAAATATATTAAATTCACGAAACCCAACAACACGGCTCCATAGCTCAGTTGGTTAGAGCGCCAGTCTAGTAAACTGGAGGTCACGAGTTCGAATCTCGTTGGAGCCTTTTTCACAAAATTTCAATTTTTAACCTTTCTTTTGACCGTCTCAACGAATAAACCAACGTTTCATGTTGATGCATTACACCGAAATCTGGTATATTTCTTATGGCATTTTATTAGTCTTTGCGAATGGTTTGTTATGTCGTCGGTTTTACTCTACTGTATATGCAAGTCCATAGGAAAACATTCACCACAAATGGCACGTTTGTATTCTATTTATTGCTACTAGACTCGATCCTATGGCCACACCTATGGCTAAAGTACTTTGTTAACGTTCGAAATCAATCAAACAATCTAGATGACAATAGATATTTGCCGCCAGGCTTAAAAGGAGTAAATTCGCAAAAATAAACAAGGCGGCTCCATAGCTCAGTTGGTTAGAGCGCCAGTCTAGTAAACTGGAGGTCACGAGTTCGAATCTCTTTGGAGCCTTTTTCACAAAATTTCAATTTTTAACCTTTCTTTTGACCGTCTCAACGAATAAACCAACGTTTCATGTTGATGCATTACACCGAAAACTGGTATATTTCTTATGGCATTTTATTAGTCTTTGCGAATGGTTTGTTATGTCGTCGGTTTTACTCTACTGTATATGCAAGTCCATAGGAAAACATTCACCACAAATGGCACGTTTGTATTCTATTTATTGCTACTAGACTCGATCCTATGGCCACACCTATGGCTAAAGTACTTTGTTAACGTTCGAAATCAATCAAACAATCTAGATGACAATAGATATTTGCCGCCAGGCTTAAAAGGAGTAAATTCGCAAAAATAAACAAGGCGGCTCCATAGCTCAGTTGGTTAGAGCGCCAGTCTAGTAAACTGGAGGTCACGAGTTCGAATCTCGTTGGAGCCTTTTTCACAAAATTTCAATTTTTAACCTTTCTTTTGACCGTCTCAACGAATAAACCAACGTTTCATGTTGATGCATTACACCGAAAACTGGTATATTTCTTATGGCATTTTATTAGTCTTTGCGAATGGTTTGTTATGTCGTCGGTTTTACTCTACTGTATATGCAAGTCCATAGGAAAACATTCACCACAAATGGCACGTTTGTATTCTATTTATTGCTACTAGACTCGATCCTATGGCCACACCTATGGCTAAAGTACTTTGTTAACGTTCGAAATCAATCAAACAATCTAGATGACAATAGATATTTGCCGCCAGGCTTAAAAGGAGTAAATTCGCAAAAATAAACAAGGCGGCTCCATAGCTCAGTTGGTTAGAGCGCCAGTCTAGTAAACTGGAGGTCACGAGTTCGAATCTCGTTGGAGCCTTTTTCACAACGTCTCAATGTTCACTCTATTTTGACCAGCATCTAGAGGCTCAGCTGTCGAATTTGTCTGATATGCTCATTCATAATTATATTACACACGGAAAATGGTCGGTGGAGGAATTTTCCATTTGATCAGTCTTGAGCATCAATTTTATTCGCACATGTCTGTGGATGAAGTGTCATGCTGACTTCTTTTTCTTCAGAATGGAAAAGGCCAAACCAGCAAACCGTGGGCGCACAGTGTGTATCCATCAACACCAGAAGATATTAAAACAGTCATTAGAAGCGAGGAAATGAGTTCTTGTCTACATGCAACTGATTTTAGATTATACAATGCATCTTTTCTACGTTTAAATGCACATTTGCTGTCGTTATTTTTTTTCTTTTTTTATATAATTGTTTGCATCGTATGCATTGCTTCACTCCAGTTGGATTTCTATTTAGCAAATACAAAAAGTTATAGTATTTAACCATTTTGCAAACTCGTTTTAACACATAGTCTCTCCAGGCATGGCATAGATTCAACTATCCGACCATGCAAGTTACACCTTACTTTGAATATCAAACATGTGTCACTTTGCTCATTCTGGTCCGATCGAAGTACTTCAAAGGAACGAGCAGACACATTTCCTCGACAACTATTAAATATAAATAGATAACATCATGAGAAACGAATTGCATTAAATAATAAAAACGACTGCTTAATCACTTAGCGAAGCGCTTAAAGTCTTGGAAACTACAAGACGTGAATGGCCGAAATGTTGGTTGACGAAATGAATATGGCCATCCATGGCCATGGGTTAATTGATTTCTTCTGGGTACGTGCACATGTTGTATATATAATATGACCAGATAAATCAATAATGATGTACTGTTTATTCATGTAAGGTACGAAGAGGATATTTCCCATTAGCGATAAGTGCTCAATTCAGCCACACTAAAGTACTTCCAGTATCAAATCAGTAAATTAGTATTTTTCTGCCAAAGCGAAAGTTAGCGTTTTGCCAGTTTATATCTCAGAGATAAATATATTAAATTCACGAATCCCAATAACACGGCTCCATAGCTCAGTTGGTTAGAGCGCCAGTCTAGTAAACTGGAGGTCACGAGTTCGAATCTCGTTGGAGCCTTTTTCACAAAATTTCAATTTTTAACCTTTCTTTTGACCGTCTCAACGAATAAACCAACGTTTCATGTTGATGCATTACACCGAAATCTGGTATATTTCTTATGGCATTTTATTAGTCTTTGCGAATGGTTTGTTATGTCGTCGGTTTTACTCTACTGTATATGCAAGTCCATAGGAAAACATTCACCACAAATGGCACGTTTGTATTCTATTTATTGCTACTAGACTCGATCCTATGGCCACACCTATGGCTAAAGTACTTTGTTAACGTTCGAAATCAATCAAACAATCTAGATGACAATAGATATTTGCCGCCAGGCTTAAAAGGAGTAAATTCGCAAAAATAAACAAGGCGGCTCCATAGCTCAGTTGGTTAGAGCGCCAGTCTAGTAAACTGGAGGTCACGAGTTCGAATCTCGTTGGAGTCTTTTTCACAACGTCTCAATGTTCACTCTATTTTGACCAGCATCTAGAGGCTCAGCTGTCGAATTTGTCTGATATGCTCATTCATAATTATATTACACACGGAAAATGGTCGGTGGAGGAATTTTTCATTTGATCAGTCTTGAGCATCAATTTTATTCGCACATGTCTGTGGATGAAGTGTCATGCTGACTTCTTTTTCTTCAGAATGGAAAAGGCCAAACCAGCAAACCGTGGGCGCACAGTGTGTATCCATCAACACCAGAAGATATTAAAACAGTCATTAGAAGCGAGGAAATGAGTTCTTGTCTACATGCAACTGATTTTAGATTATACAATGCATCTTTTCTACGTTTAAATGCACATTTGCTGTCGTTATTTTTTTTCTTTTTTTATATAATTGTTTGCATCGTATGCATTGCTTCACTCCAGTTGGATTTCTATTTAGCAAATACAAAAAGTTATAGTATTTAACCATTTTGCAAACTCGTTTTAACACATAGTCTCTCCAGGCATGGCATAGATTCAACTATCCGACCATGCAAGTTACACCTTACTTTGAATATCAAACATGTGTCACTTTGCTCATTCTGGTCCGATCGAAGTACTTCAAAGGAACGAGCAGACACATTTCCTCGACAACTATTAAATATAAATAGATAACATCATGAGAAACGAATTGCATTAAATAATAAAAACGACTGCTTAATCACTTAGCGAAGCGCTTAAAGTCTTGGAAACTACAAGACGTGAATGGCCGAAATGTTGGTTGACGAAATGAATATGGCCATGGGTTAATTGATTTCTTCTGGGTACGTGCACATGTTGTATATATAATATGACCAGATAAATCAATAATGATGTACTGTTTATTCATGTAAGGTACGAAGAGGATATTTCCCATTAGCGATAAGTGCTCAATTCAGCCACACTAAAGTACTTCCAGTATCAAATCAGTAAATTAGTATTTTTCTGCCAAAGCGAAAGTTAGCGTTTTGCCAGTTTATATCTCAGAGATAAATATATTAAATTCACGAATCCCAATAACACGGCTCCATAGCTCAGTTGGTTAGAGCGCCAGTCTAGTAAACTGGAGGTCACGAGTTCGAATCTCGTTGGAGCCTTTTTCACAAAATTTCAATTTTTAACCTTTCTTTTGACCGTCTCAACGAATAAACCAACGTTTCATGTTGATGCATTACACCGAAATCTGGTATATTTCTTATGGCATTTTATTAGTCTTTGCGAATGGTTTGTTATGTCGTCGGTTTTACTCTACTGTATATGCAAGTCCATAGGAAAACATTCACCACAAATGGCACGTTTGTATTCTATTTATTGCTACTAGACTCGATCCTATGGCCACACCTATGGCTAAAGTACTTTGTTAACGTTCGAAATCAATCAAACAATCTAGATGACAATAGATATTTGCCGCCAGGCTTAAAAGGAGTAAATTCGCAAAAATAAACAAGGCGGCTCCATAGCTCAGTTGGTTAGAGCGCCAGTCTAGTAAACTGGAGGTCACGAGTTCGAATCTCGTTGGAGCCTTTTTCACAACGTCTCAATGTTCACTCTATTTTGACCAGCATCTAGAGGCTCAGCTGTCGAATTTGTCTGATATGCTCATTCATAATTATATTACACACGGAAAATGGTCGGTGGAGGAATTTTTCATTTGATCAGTCTTGAGCATCAATTTTATTCGCACATGTCTGTGGATGAAGTGTCATGCTGACTTCTTTTTCTTCAGAATGGAAAAGGCCAAACCAGCAAACCGTGGGCGCACAGTGTGTATCCATCAACACCAGAAGATATTAAAACAGTCATTAGAAGCGAGGAAATGAGTTCTTGTCTACATGCAACTGATTTTAGATTATACAATGCATCTTTTCTACGTTTAAATGCACATTTGCTGTCGTTATTTTTTTTCTTTTTTTATATAATTGTTTGCATCGTATGCATTGCTTCACTCCAGTTGGATTTCTATTTAGCAAATACAAAAAGTTATAGTATTTAACCATTTTGCAAACTCGTTTTAACACATAGTCTCTCCAGGCATGGCATAGATTCAACTATCCCACCATGCAAGTTACACCTTACTTTGAATATCAAACATGTGTCACTTTGCTCATTCTGGTCCGATCGAAGTACTTCAAAGGAACGAGCAGACACATTTCCTCGACAACTATTAAATATAAATAGATAACATCATGAGAAACGAATTGCATTAAATAATAAAAACGACTGCTTAATCACTTAGCGAAGCGCTTAAAGTCTTGGAAACTACAAGACGTGAATGGCCGAAATGTTGGTTGACGAAATGAATATGGCCATGGGTTAATTGATTTCTTCTGGGTACGTGCACATGTTGTATATATAATATGACCAGATAAATCAATAATGATGTACTGTTTATTCATGTAAGGTACGAAGAGGATATTTCCCATTAGCGATAAGTGCTCAATTCAGCCACACTAAAGTACTTCCAGTATCAAATCAGTAAATTAGTATTTTTCTGCCAAAGCGAAAGTTAGCGTTTTGCCAGTTTATATCTCAGAGATAAATATATTAAATTCACGAATCCCAATAACACGGCTCCATAGCTCAGTTGGTTAGAGCGCCAGTCTAGTAAACTGGAGGTCACGAGTTCGAATCTCGTTGGAGCCTTTTTCACAAAATTTCAATTTTTAACCTTTCTTTTGACCGTCTCAACGAATAAACCAACGTTTCATGTTGATGCATTACACCGAAAACTGGTATATTTCTTATGGCATTTTATTAGTCTTTGCGAATGGTTTGTTATGTCGTCGGTTTTACTCTACTGTATATGCAAGTCCATAGGAAAACATTCACCACAAATGGCACGTTTGTATTCTATTTATTGCTACTAGACTCGATCCTATGGCCACACCTATGGCTAAAGTACTTTGTTAACGTTCGAAATCAATCAAACAATCTAGATGACAATAGATATTTGCCGCCAGGCTTAAAAGGAGTAAATTCGCAAAAATAAACAAGGCGGCTCCATAGCTCAGTTGGTTAGAGCGCCAGTCTAGTAAACTGGAGGTCACGAGTTCGAATCTCGTTGGAGCCTTTTTCACAACGTCTCAATGTTCACTCTATTTTGACCAGCATCTAGAGGCTCAGCTGTCGAATTTGTCTGATATGCTCATTCATAATTATATTACACACGGAAAATGGTCGGTGGAGGAATTTTCCATTTGATCAGTCTTGAGCATCAATTTTATTCGCACATGTCTGTGGATGAAGTGTCATGCTGACTTCTTTTTCTTCAGAATGGAAAAGGCCAAACCAGCAAACCGTGGGCGCACAGTGTGTATCCATCAACACCAGAAGATATTAAAACAGTCATTAGAAGCGAGGAAATGAGTTCTTGTCTACATGCAACTGATTTTAGATTATACAATGCATCTTTTCTACGTTTAAATGCACATTTGCTGTCGTTATTTTTTTTCTTTTTTTATATAATTGTTTGCATCGTATGCATTGCTTCACTCCAGTTGGATTTCTATTTAGCAAATACAAAAAGTTATAGTATTTAACCATTTTGCAAACTCGTTTTAACACATAGTCTCTCCAGGCATGGCATAGATTCAACTATCCGACCATGCAAGTTACACCTTACTTTGAATATCAAACATGTGTCACTTTGCTCATTCTGGTCCGATCGAAGTACTTCAAAGGAACGAGCAGACACATTTCCTCGACAACTATTAAATATAAATAGATAACATCATGAGAAACGAATTGCATTAAATAATAAAAACGACTGCTTAATCACTTAGCGAAGCGCTTAAAGTCTTGGAAACTACAAGACGTGAATGGCCGAAATGTTGGTTGACGAAATGAATATGGCCATGGGTTAATTGATTTCTTCTGGGTACGTGCACATGTTGTATATATAATATGACCAGATAAATCAATAATGATGTACTGTTTATTCATGTAAGGTACGAAGAGGATATTTCCCATTAGCGATAAGTGCTCAATTCAGCCACACTAAAGTACTTCCAGTATCAAATCAGTAAATTAGTATTTTTCTGCCAAAGCGAAAGTTAGCGTTTTGCCAGTTTATATCTCAGAGATAAATATATTAAATTCACGAACCCCAATAACACGGCTCCATAGCTCAGTTGGTTAGAGCGCCAGTCTAGTAAACTGGAGGTCACGAGTTCGAATCTCGTTGGAGCCTTTTTCACAAAATTTCAATTTTTAACCTTTCTTTTGACCGTCTCAACGAATAAACCAACGTTTCATGTTGATGCATTACACCGAAATCTGGTATATTTCTTATGGCATTTTATTAGTCTTTGCGAATGGTTTGTTATGTCGTCGGTTTTACTCTACTGTATATGCAAGTCCATAGGAAAACATTCACCACAAATGACACGTTTGTATTCTATTTATTGCTACTAGACTCGATCCTATGGCCACACCTATGGCTAAAGTACTTTGTTAACGTTCGAAATCAATCAAACAATCTAGATGACAATAGATATTTGCCGCCAGGCTTAAAAGGAGTAAATTCGCAAAAATAAACAAGGCGGCTCCATAGCTCAGTTGGTTAGAGCGCCAGTCTAGTAAACTGGAGGTCACGAGTTCGAATCTCGTTGGAGCCTTTTTCACAAAATTTCAATTTTTAACCTTTCTTTTGACCGTCTCAACGAATAAACCAACGTTTCATGTTGATGCATTACACCGAAATCTGGTATATTTCTTATGGCATTTTATTAGTCTTTGCGAATGGTTTGTTATGTCGTCGGTTTTACTCTACTGTATATGCAAGTCCATAGGAAAACATTCACCACAAATGGCACGTTTGTATTCTATTTATTGCTACTAGACTCGATCCTATGGCCACACCTATGGCTAAAGTACTTTGTTAACGTTCGAAATCAATCAAACAATCTAGATGACAATAGATATTTGCCGCCAGGCTTAAAAGGAGTAAATTCGCAAAAATAAACAAGGCGGCTCCATAGCTCAGTTGGTTAGAGCGCCAGTCTAGTAAACTGGAGGTCACGAGTTCGAATCTCGTTGGAGCCTTTTTCACAAAATTTCAATTTTTAACCTTTCTTTTGACCGTCTCAACGAATAAACCAACGTTTCATGTTGATGCATTACACCGAAAACTGGTATATTTCTTATGGCATTTTATTAGTCTTTGCGAATGGTTTGTTATGTCGTCGGTTTTACTCTACTGTATATGCAAGTCCATAGGAAAACATTCACCACAAATGGCACGTTTGTATTCTATTTATTGCTACTAGACTCGATCCTATGGCCACACCTATGGCTAAAGTACTTTGTTAACGTTCGAAATCAATCAAACAATCTAGATGACAATAGATATTTGCCGCCAGGCTTAAAAGGAGTAAATTCGCAAAAATAAACAAGGCGGCTCCATAGCTCAGTTGGTTAGAGCGCCAGTCTAGTAAACTGGAGGTCACGAGTTCGAATCTCTTTGGAGCCTTTTTCACAAAATTTCAATTTTTAACCTTTCTTTTGACCGTCTCAACGAATAAACCAACGTTTCATGTTGATGCATTACACCGAAAACTGGTATATTTCTTATGGCATTTTATTAGTCTTTGCGAATGGTTTGTTATGTCGTCGGTTTTACTCTACTGTATATGCAAGTCCATAGGAAAACATTCACCACAAATGGCACGTTTGTATTCTATTTATTGCTACTAGACTCGATCCTATGGCCACACCTATGGCTAAAGTACTTTGTTAACGTTCGAAATCAATCAAACAATCTAGATGACAATAGATATTTGCCGCCAGGCTTAAAAGGAGTAAATTCGCAAAAATAAACAAGGCGGCTCCATAGCTCAGTTGGTTAGAGCGCCAGTCTAGTAAACTGGAGGTCACGAGTTCGAATCTCGTTGGAGCCTTTTTCACAAAATTTCAATTTTTAACCTTTCTTTTGACCGTCTCAACGAATAAACCAACGTTTCATGTTGATGCATTACACCGAAAACTGGTATATTTCTTATGGCATTTTATTAGTCTTTGCGAATGGTTTGTTATGTCGTCGGTTTTACTCTACTGTATATGCAAGTCCATAGGAAAACATTCACCACAAATGGCACGTTTGTATTCTATTTATTGCTACTAGACTCGATCCTATGGCCACACCTATGGCTAAAGTACTTTGTTAACGTTCGAAATCAATCAAACAATCTAGATGACAATAGATATTTGCCGCCAGGCTTAAAAGGAGTAAATTCGCAAAAATAAACAAGGCGGCTCCATAGCTCAGTTGGTTAGAGCGCCAGTCTAGTAAACTGGAGGTCACGAGTTCGAATCTCGTTGGAGCCTTTTTCACAACGTCTCAATGTTCACTCTATTTTGACCAGCATCTAGAGGCTCAGCTGTCGAATTTGTCTGATATGCTCATTCATAATTATATTACACACGGAAAATGGTCGGTGGAGGAATTTTCCATTTGATCAGTCTTGAGCATCAATTTTATTCGCACATGTCTGTGGATGAAGTGTCATGCTGACTTCTTTTTCTTCAGAATGGAAAAGGCCAAACCAGCAAACCGTGGGCGCACAGTGTGTATCCATCAACACCAGAAGATATTAAAACAGTCATTAGAAGCGAGGAAATGAGTTCTTGTCTACATGCAACTGATTTTAGATTATACAATGCATCTTTTCTACGTTTAAATGCACATTTGCTGTCGTTATTTTTTTTCTTTTTTTATATAATTGTTTGCATCGTATGCATTGCTTCACTCCAGTTGGATTTCTATTTAGCAAATACAAAAAGTTATAGTATTTAACCATTTTGCAAACTCGTTTTAACACATAGTCTCTCCAGGCATGGCATAGATTCAACTATCCGACCATGCAAGTTACACCTTACTTTGAATATCAAACATGTGTCACTTTGCTCATTCTGGTCCGATCGAAGTACTTCAAAGGAACGAGCAGACACATTTCCTCGACAACTATTAAATATAAATAGATAACATCATGAGAAACGAATTGCATTAAATAATAAAAACGACTGCTTAATCACTTAGCGAAGCGCTTAAAGTCTTGGAAACTACAAGACGTGAATGGCCGAAATGTTGGTTGACGAAATGAATATGGCCATGGGTTAATTGATTTCTTCTGGGTACGTGCACATGTTGTATATATAATATGACCAGATAAATCAATAATGATGTACTGTTTATTCATGTAAGGTACGAAGAGGATATTTCCCATTAGCGATAAGTGCTCAATTCAGCCACACTAAAGTACTTCCAGTATCAAATCAGTAAATTAGTATTTTTCTGCCAAAGCGAAAGTTAGCGTTTTGCCAGTTTATATCTCAGAGATAAATATATTAAATTCACGAACCCCAATAACACGGCTCCATAGCTCAGTTGGTTAGAGCGCCAGTCTAGTAAACTGGAGGTCACGAGTTCGAATCTCGTTGGAGCCTTTTTCACAAAATTTCAATTTTTAACCTTTCTTTTGACCGTCTCAACGAATAAACCAACGTTTCATGTTGATGCATTACACCGAAATCTGGTATATTTCTTATGGCATTTTATTAGTCTTTGCGAATGGTTTGTTATGTCGTCGGTTTTACTCTACTGTATATGCAAGTCCATAGGAAAACATTCACCACAAATGGCACGTTTGTATTCTATTTATTGCTACTAGACTCGATCCTATGGCCACACCTATGGCTAAAGTACTTTGTTAACGTTCGAAATCAATCAAACAATCTAGATGACAATAGATATTTGCCGCCAGGCTTAAAAGGAGTAAATTCGCAAAAATAAACAAGGCGGCTCCATAGCTCAGTTGGTTAGAGCGCCAGTCTAGTAAACTGGAGGTCACGAGTTCGAATCTCGTTGGAGCCTTTTTCACAAAATTTCAATTTTTAACCTTTCTTTTGACCGTCTCAACGAATAAACCAACGTTTCATGTTGATGCATTACACCGAAAACTGGTATATTTCTTATGGCATTTTATTAGTCTTTGCGAATGGTTTGTTATGTCGTCGGTTTTACTCTACTGTATATGCAAGTCCATAGGAAAACATTCACCACAAATGGCACGTTTGTATTCTATTTATTGCTACTAGACTCGATCCTATGGCCACACCTATGGCTAAAGTACTTTGTTAACGTTCGAAATCAATCAAACAATCTAGATGACAATAGATATTTGCCGCCAGGCTTAAAAGGAGTAAATTCGCAAAAATAAACAAGGCGGCTCCATAGCTCAGTTGGTTAGAGCGCCAGTCTAGTAAACTGGAGGTCACGAGTTCGAATCTCTTTGGAGCCTTTTTCACAAAATTTCAATTTTTAACCTTTCTTTTGACCGTCTCAACGAATAAACCAACGTTTCATGTTGATGCATTACACCGAAAACTGGTATATTTCTTATGGCATTTTATTAGTCTTTGCGAATGGTTTGTTATGTCGTCGGTTTTACTCTACTGTATATGCAAGTCCATAGGAAAACATTCACCACAAATGGCACGTTTGTATTCTATTTATTGCTACTAGACTCGATCCTATGGCCACACCTATGGCTAAAGTACTTTGTTAACGTTCGAAATCAATCAAACAATCTAGATGACAATAGATATTTGCCGCCAGGCTTAAAAGGAGTAAATTCGCAAAAATAAACAAGGCGGCTCCATAGCTCAGTTGGTTAGAGCGCCAGTCTAGTAAACTGGAGGTCACGAGTTCGAATCTCGTTGGAGCCTTTTTCACAAAATTTCAATTTTTAACCTTTCTTTTGACCGTCTCAACGAATAAACCAACGTTTCATGTTGATGCATTACACCGAAAACTGGTATATTTCTTATGGCATTTTATTAGTCTTTGCGAATGGTTTGTTATGTCGTCGGTTTTACTCTACTGTATATGCAAGTCCATAGGAAAACATTCACCACAAATGGCACGTTTGTATTCTATTTATTGCTACTAGACTCGATCCTATGGCCACACCTATGGCTAAAGTACTTTGTTAACGTTCGAAATCAATCAAACAATCTAGATGACAATAGATATTTGCCGCCAGGCTTAAAAGGAGTAAATTCGCAAAAATAAACAAGGCGGCTCCATAGCTCAGTTGGTTAGAGCGCCAGTCTAGTAAACTGGAGGTCACGAGTTCGAATCTCGTTGGAGCCTTTTTCACAACGTCTCAATGTTCACTCTATTTTGACCAGCATCTAGAGGCTCAGCTGTCGAATTTGTCTGATATGCTCATTCATAATTATATTACACACGGAAAATGGTCGGTGGAGGAATTTTCCATTTGATCAGTCTTGAGCATCAATTTTATTCGCACATGTCTGTGGATGAAGTGTCATGCTGACTTCTTTTTCTTCAGAATGGAAAAGGCCAAACCAGCAAACCGTGGGCGCACAGTGTGTATCCATCAACACCAGAAGATATTAAAACAGTCATTAGAAGCGAGGAAATGAGTTCTTGTCTACATGCAACTGATTTTAGATTATACAATGCATCTTTTCTACGTTTAAATGCACATTTGCTGTCGTTATTTTTTTTCTTTTTTTATATAATTGTTTGCATCGTATGCATTGCTTCACTCCAGTTGGATTTCTATTTAGCAAATACAAAAAGTTATAGTATTTAACCATTTTGCAAACTCGTTTTAACACATAGTCTCTCCAGGCATGGCATAGATTCAACTATCCGACCATGCAAGTTACACCTTACTTTGAATATCAAACATGTGTCACTTTGCTCATTCTGGTCCGATCGAAGTACTTCAAAGGAACGAGCAGACACATTTCCTCGACAACTATTAAATATAAATAGATAACATCATGAGAAACGAATTGCATTAAATAATAAAAACGACTGCTTAATCACTTAGCGAAGCGCTTAAAGTCTTGGAAACTACAAGACGTGAATGGCCGAAATGTTGGTTGACGAAATGAATATGGCCATCCATGGCCATGGGTTAATTGATTTCTTCTGGGTATGTGCACATGTTGTATATATAATATGACCAGATAAATCAATAATGATGTACTGTTTATTCATGTAAGGTACGAAGAGGATATTTCCCATTAGTGATAAGTGCTCAATTCAGCCACACTAAAGTACTTCCAGTATCAAATCAGTAAATTAGTATTTTTCTGCCAAAGCGAAAGTTAGCGTTTTGCCAGTTTATATCTCAGAGATAAATATATTAAATTCACGAAACCCAACAACACGGCTCCATAGCTCAGTTGGTTAGAGCGCCAGTCTAGTAAACTGGAGGTCACGAGTTCGAATCTCGTTGGAGCCTTTTTCACAAAATTTCAATTTTTAACCTTTCTTTTGACCGTCTCAACGAATAAACCAACGTTTCATGTTGATGCATTACACCGAAATCTGGTATATTTCTTATGGCATTTTATTAGTCTTTGCGAATGGTTTGTTATGTCGTCGGTTTTACTCTACTGTATATGCAAGTCCATAGGAAAACATTCACCACAAATGGCACGTTTGTATTCTATTTATTGCTACTAGACTCGATCCTATGGCCACACCTATGGCTAAAGTACTTTGTTAACGTTCGAAATCAATCAAACAATCTAGATGACAATAGATATTTGCCGCCAGGCTTAAAAGGAGTAAATTCGCAAAAATAAACAAGGCGGCTCCATAGCTCAGTTGGTTAGAGCGCCAGTCTAGTAAACTGGAGGTCACGAGTTCGAATCTCTTTGGAGCCTTTTTCACAAAATTTCAATTTTTAACCTTTCTTTTGACCGTCTCAACGAATAAACCAACGTTTCATGTTGATGCATTACACCGAAAACTGGTATATTTCTTATGGCATTTTATTAGTCTTTGCGAATGGTTTGTTATGTCGTCGGTTTTACTCTACTGTATATGCAAGTCCATAGGAAAACATTCACCACAAATGGCACGTTTGTATTCTATTTATTGCTACTAGACTCGATCCTATGGCCACACCTATGGCTAAAGTACTTTGTTAACGTTCGAAATCAATCAAACAATCTAGATGACAATAGATATTTGCCGCCAGGCTTAAAAGGAGTAAATTCGCAAAAATAAACAAGGCGGCTCCATAGCTCAGTTGGTTAGAGCGCCAGTCTAGTAAACTGGAGGTCACGAGTTCGAATCTCGTTGGAGCCTTTTTCACAAAATTTCAATTTTTAACCTTTCTTTTGACCGTCTCAACGAATAAACCAACGTTTCATGTTGATGCATTACACCGAAAACTGGTATATTTCTTATGGCATTTTATTAGTCTTTGCGAATGGTTTGTTATGTCGTCGGTTTTACTCTACTGTATATGCAAGTCCATAGGAAAACATTCACCACAAATGGCACGTTTGTATTCTATTTATTGCTACTAGACTCGATCCTATGGCCACACCTATGGCTAAAGTACTTTGTTAACGTTCGAAATCAATCAAACAATCTAGATGACAATAGATATTTGCCGCCAGGCTTAAAAGGAGTAAATTCGCAAAAATAAACAAGGCGGCTCCATAGCTCAGTTGGTTAGAGCGCCAGTCTAGTAAACTGGAGGTCACGAGTTCGAATCTCGTTGGAGCCTTTTTCACAACGTCTCAATGTTCACTCTATTTTGACCAGCATCTAGAGGCTCAGCTGTCGAATTTGTCTGATATGCTCATTCATAATTATATTACACACGGAAAATGGTCGGTGGAGGAATTTTCCATTTGATCAGTCTTGAGCATCAATTTTATTCGCACATGTCTGTGGATGAAGTGTCATGCTGACTTCTTTTTCTTCAGAATGGAAAAGGCCAAACCAGCAAACCGTGGGCGCACAGTGTGTATCCATCAACACCAGAAGATATTAAAACAGTCATTAGAAGCGAGGAAATGAGTTCTTGTCTACATGCAACTGATTTTAGATTATACAATGCATCTTTTCTACGTTTAAATGCACATTTGCTGTCGTTATTTTTTTTCTTTTTTTATATAATTGTTTGCATCGTATGCATTGCTTCACTCCAGTTGGATTTCTATTTAGCAAATACAAAAAGTTATAGTATTTAACCATTTTGCAAACTCGTTTTAACACATAGTCTCTCCAGGCATGGCATAGATTCAACTATCCGACCATGCAAGTTACACCTTACTTTGAATATCAAACATGTGTCACTTTGCTCATTCTGGTCCGATCGAAGTACTTCAAAGGAACGAGCAGACACATTTCCTCGACAACTATTAAATATAAATAGATAACATCATGAGAAACGAATTGCATTAAATAATAAAAACGACTGCTTAATCACTTAGCGAAGCGCTTAAAGTCTTGGAAACTACAAGACGTGAATGGCCGAAATGTTGGTTGACGAAATGAATATGGCCATCCATGGCCATGGGTTAATTGATTTCTTCTGGGTATGTGCACATGTTGTATATATAATATGACCAGATAAATCAATAATGATGTACTGTTTATTCATGTAAGGTACGAAGAGGATATTTCCCATTAGTGATAAGTGCTCAATTCAGCCACACTAAAGTACTTCCAGTATCAAATCAGTAAATTAGTATTTTTCTGCCAAAGCGAAAGTTAGCGTTTTGCCAGTTTATATCTCAGAGATAAATATATTAAATTCACGAATCCCAATAACACGGCTCCATAGCTCAGTTGGTTAGAGCGCCAGTCTAGTAAACTGGAGGTCACGAGTTCGAATCTCGTTGGAGCCTTTTTCACAAAATTTCAATTTTTAACCTTTCTTTTGACCGTCTCAACGAATAAACCAACGTTTCATGTTGATGCATTACACCGAAATCTGGTATATTTCTTATGGCATTTTATTAGTCTTTGCGAATGGTTTGTTATGTCGTCGGTTTTACTCTACTGTATATGCAAGTCCATAGGAAAACATTCACCACAAATGGCACGTTTGTATTCTATTTATTGCTACTAGACTCGATCCTATGGCCACACCTATGGCTAAAGTACTTTGTTAACGTTCGAAATCAATCAAACAATCTAGATGACAATAGATATTTGCCGCCAGGCTTAAAAGGAGTAAATTCGCAAAAATAAACAAGGCGGCTCCATAGCTCAGTTGGTTAGAGCGCCAGTCTAGTAAACTGGAGGTCACGAGTTCGAATCTCGTTGGAGCCTTTTTCACAACGTCTCAATGTTCACTCTATTTTGACCAGCATCTAGAGGCTCAGCTGTCGAATTTGTCTGATATGCTCATTCATAATTATATTACACACGGAAAATGGTCGGTGGAGGAATTTTTCATTTGATCAGTCTTGAGCATCAATTTTATTCGCACATGTCTGTGGATGAAGTGTCATGCTGACTTCTTTTTCTTCAGAATGGAAAAGGCCAAACCAGCAAACCGTGGGCGCACAGTGTGTATCCATCAACACCAGAAGATATTAAAACAGTCATTAGAAGCGAGGAAATGAGTTCTTGTCTACATGCAACTGATTTTAGATTATACAATGCATCTTTTCTACGTTTAAATGCACATTTGCTGTCGTTATTTTTTTTCTTTTTTTATATAATTGTTTGCATCGTATGCATTGCTTCACTCCAGTTGGATTTCTATTTAGCAAATACAAAAAGTTATAGTATTTAACCATTTTGCAAACTCGTTTTAACACATAGTCTCTCCAGGCATGGCATAGATTCAACTATCCGACCATGCAAGTTACACCTTACTTTGAATATCAAACATGTGTCACTTTGCTCATTCTGGTCCGATCGAAGTACTTCAAAGGAACGAGCAGACACATTTCCTCGACAACTATTAAATATAAATAGATAACATCATGAGAAACGAATTGCATTAAATAATAAAAACGACTGCTTAATCACTTAGCGAAGCGCTTAAAGTCTTGGAAACTACAAGACGTGAATGGCCGAAATGTTGGTTGACGAAATGAATATGGCCATCCATGGCCATGGGTTAATTGATTTCTTCTGGGTACGTGCACATGTTGTATATATAATATGACCAGATAAATCAATAATGATGTACTGTTTATTCATGTAAGGTACGAAGAGGATATTTCCCATTAGCGATAAGTGCTCAATTCAGCCACACTAAAGTACTTCCAGTATCAAATCAGTAAATTAGTATTTTTCTGCCAAAGCGAAAGTTAGCGTTTTGCCAGTTTATATCTCAGAGATAAATATATTAAATTCACGAACCCCAATAACACGGCTCCATAGCTCAGTTGGTTAGAGCGCCAGTCTAGTAAACTGGAGGTCACGAGTTCGAATCTCGTTGGAGCCTTTTTCACAAAATTTCAATTTTTAACCTTTCTTTTGACCGTCTCAACGAATAAACCAACGTTTCATGTTGATGCATTACACCGAAATCTGGTATATTTCTTATGGCATTTTATTAGTCTTTGCGAATGGTTTGTTATGTCGTCGGTTTTACTCTACTGTATATGCAAGTCCATAGGAAAACATTCACCACAAATGACACGTTTGTATTCTATTTATTGCTACTAGACTCGATCCTATGGCCACACCTATGGCTAAAGTACTTTGTTAACGTTCGAAATCAATCAAACAATCTAGATGACAATAGATATTTGCCGCCAGGCTTAAAAGGAGTAAATTCGCAAAAATAAACAAGGCGGCTCCATAGCTCAGTTGGTTAGAGCGCCAGTCTAGTAAACTGGAGGTCACGAGTTCGAATCTCGTTGGAGCCTTTTTCACAAAATTTCAATTTTTAACCTTTCTTTTGACCGTCTCAACGAATAAACCAACGTTTCATGTTGATGCATTACACCGAAATCTGGTATATTTCTTATGGCATTTTATTAGTCTTTGCGAATGGTTTGTTATGTCGTCGGTTTTACTCTACTGTATATGCAAGTCCATAGGAAAACATTCACCACAAATGGCACGTTTGTATTCTATTTATTGCTACTAGACTCGATCCTATGGCCACACCTATGGCTAAAGTACTTTGTTAACGTTCGAAATCAATCAAACAATCTAGATGACAATAGATATTTGCCGCCAGGCTTAAAAGGAGTAAATTCGCAAAAATAAACAAGGCGGCTCCATAGCTCAGTTGGTTAGAGCGCCAGTCTAGTAAACTGGAGGTCACGAGTTCGAATCTCGTTGGAGCCTTTTTCACAACGTCTCAATGTTCACTCTATTTTGACCAGCATCTAGAGGCTCAGCTGTCGAATTTGTCTGATATGCTCATTCATAATTATATTACACACGGAAAATGGTCGGTGGAGGAATTTTTCATTTGATCAGTCTTGAGCATCAATTTTATTCGCACATGTCTGTGGATGAAGTGTCATGCTGACTTCTTTTTCTTCAGAATGGAAAAGGCCAAACCAGCAAACCGTGGGCGCACAGTGTGTATCCATCAACACCAGAAGATATTAAAACAGTCATTAGAAGCGAGGAAATGAGTTCTTGTCTACATGCAACTGATTTTAGATTATACAATGCATCTTTTCTACGTTTAAATGCACATTTGCTGTCGTTATTTTTTTTCTTTTTTTATATAATTGTTTGCATCGTATGCATTGCTTCACTCCAGTTGGATTTCTATTTAGCAAATACAAAAAGTTATAGTATTTAACCATTTTGCAAACTCGTTTTAACACATAGTCTCTCCAGGCATGGCATAGATTCAACTATCCCACCATGCAAGTTACACCTTACTTTGAATATCAAACATGTGTCACTTTGCTCATTCTGGTCCGATCGAAGTACTTCAAAGGAACGAGCAGACACATTTCCTCGACAACTATTAAATATAAATAGATAACATCATGAGAAACGAATTGCATTAAATAATAAAAACGACTGCTTAATCACTTAGCGAAGCGCTTAAAGTCTTGGAAACTACAAGACGTGAATGGCCGAAATGTTGGTTGACGAAATGAATATGGCCATGGGTTAATTGATTTCTTCTGGGTACGTGCACATGTTGTATATATAATATGACCAGATAAATCAATAATGATGTACTGTTTATTCATGTAAGGTACGAAGAGGATATTTCCCATTAGCGATAAGTGCTCAATTCAGCCACACTAAAGTACTTCCAGTATCAAATCAGTAAATTAGTATTTTTCTGCCAAAGCGAAAGTTAGCGTTTTGCCAGTTTATATCTCAGAGATAAATATATTAAATTCACGAATCCCAATAACACGGCTCCATAGCTCAGTTGGTTAGAGCGCCAGTCTAGTAAACTGGAGGTCACGAGTTCGAATCTCGTTGGAGCCTTTTTCACAAAATTTCAATTTTTAACCTTTCTTTTGACCGTCTCAACGAATAAACCAACGTTTCATGTTGATGCATTACACCGAAATCTGGTATATTTCTTATGGCATTTTATTAGTCTTTGCGAATGGTTTGTTATGTCGTCGGTTTTACTCTACTGTATATGCAAGTCCATAGGAAAACATTCACCACAAATGGCACGTTTGTATTCTATTTATTGCTACTAGACTCGATCCTATGGCCACACCTATGGCTAAAGTACTTTGTTAACGTTCGAAATCAATCAAACAATCTAGATGACAATAGATATTTGCCGCCAGGCTTAAAAGGAGTAAATTCGCAAAAATAAACAAGGCGTCTCCATAGCTCAGTTGGTTAGAGCGCCAGTCTAGTAAACTGGAGGTCACGAGTTCGAATCTCGTTGGAGCCTTTTTCACAACGTCTCAATGTTCACTCTATTTTGACCAGCATCTAGAGGCTCAGCTGTCGAATTTGTCTGATATGCTCATTCATAATTATATTACACACGGAAAATGGTCGGTGGAGGAATTTTTCATTTGATCAGTCTTGAGCATCAATTTTATTCGCACATGTCTGTGGATGAAGTGTCATGCTGACTTCTTTTTCTTCAGAATGGAAAAGGCCAAACCAGCAAACCGTGGGCGCACAGTGTGTATCCATCAACACCAGAAGATATTAAAACAGTCATTAGAAGCGAGGAAATGAGTTCTTGTCTACATGCAACTGATTTTAGATTATACAATGCATCTTTTCTACGTTTAAATGCACATTTGCTGTCGTTATTTTTTTTCTTTTTTTATATAATTGTTTGCATCGTATGCATTGCTTCACTCCAGTTGGATTTCTATTTAGCAAATACAAAAAGTTATAGTATTTAACCATTTTGCAAACTCGTTTTAACACATAGTCTCTCCAGGCATGGCATAGATTCAACTATCCGACCATGCAAGTTACACCTTACTTTGAATATCAAACATGTGTCACTTTGCTCATTCTGGTCCGATCGAAGTACTTCAAAGGAACGAGCAGACACATTTCCTCGACAACTATTAAATATAAATAGATAACATCATGAGAAACGAATTGCATTAAATAATAAAAACGACTGCTTAATCACTTAGCGAAGCGCTTAAAGTCTTGGAAACTACAAGACGTGAATGGCCGAAATGTTGGTTGACGAAATGAATATGGCCATGGGTTAATTGATTTCTTCTGGGTACGTGCACATGTTGTATATATAATATGACCAGATAAATCAATAATGATGTACTGTTTATTCATGTAAGGTACGAAGAGGATATTTCCCATTAGCGATAAGTGCTCAATTCAGCCACACTAAAGTACTTCCAGTATCAAATCAGTAAATTAGTATTTTTCTGCCAAAGCGAAAGTTAGCGTTTTGCCAGTTTATATCTCAGAGATAAATATATTAAATTCACGAATCCCAACAACACGGCTCCATAGCTCAGTTGGTTAGAGCGCCAGTCTAGTAAACTGGAGGTCACGAGTTCGAATCTCGTTGGAGCCTTTTTCACAAAATTTCAATTTTTAACCTTTCTTTTGACCGTCTCAACGAATAAACCAACGTTTCATGTTGATGCATTACACCGAAATCTGGTATATTTCTTATGGCATTTTATTAGTCTTTGCGAATGGTTTGTTATGTCGTCGGTTTTACTCTACTGTATATGCAAGTCCATAGGAAAACATTCACCACAAATGGCACGTTTGTATTCTATTTATTGCTACTAGACTCGATCCTATGGCCACACCTATGGCTAAAGTACTTTGTTAACGTTCGAAATCAATCAAACAATCTAGATGACAATAGATATTTGCCGCCAGGCTTAAAAGGAGTAAATTCGCAAAAATAAACAAGGCGTCTCCATAGCTCAGTTGGTTAGAGCGCCAGTCTAGTAAACTGGAGGTCACGAGTTCGAATCTCGTTGGAGCCTTTTTCACAACGTCTCAATGTTCACTCTATTTTGACCAGCATCTAGAGGCTCAGCTGTCGAATTTGTCTGATATGCTCATTCATAATTATATTACACACGGAAAATGGTCGGTGGAGGAATTTTTCATTTGATCAGTCTTGAGCATCAATTTTATTCGCACATGTCTGTGGATGAAGTGTCATGCTGACTTCTTTTTCTTCAGAATGGAAAAGGCCAAACCAGCAAACCGTGGGCGCACAGTGTGTATCCATCAACACCAGAAGATATTAAAACAGTCATTAGAAGCGAGGAAATGAGTTCTTGTCTACATGCAACTGATTTTAGATTATACAATGCATCTTTTCTACGTTTAAATGCACATTTGCTGTCGTTATTTTTTTTCTTTTTTTATATAATTGTTTGCATCGTATGCATTGCTTCACTCCAGTTGGATTTCTATTTAGCAAATACAAAAAGTTATAGTATTTAACCATTTTGCAAACTCGTTTTAACACATAGTCTCTCCAGGCATGGCATAGATTCAACTATCCGACCATGCAAGTTACACCTTACTTTGAATATCAAACATGTGTCACTTTGCTCATTCTGGTCCGATCGAAGTACTTCAAAGGAACGAGCAGACACATTTCCTCGACAACTATTAAATATAAATAGATAACATCATGAGAAACGAATTGCATTAAATAATAAAAACGACTGCTTAATCACTTAGCGAAGCGCTTAAAGTCTTGGAAACTACAAGACGTGAATGGCCGAAATGTTGGTTGACGAAATGAATATGGCCATCCATGGCCATGGGTTAATTGATTTCTTCTGGGTACGTGCACATGTTGTATATATAATATGACCAGATAAATCAATAATGATGTACTGTTTATTCATGTAAGGTACGAAGAGGATATTTCCCATTAGCGATAAGTGCTCAATTCAGCCACACTAAAGTACTTCCAGTATCAAATCAGTAAATTAGTATTTTTCTGCCAAAGCGAAAGTTAGCGTTTTGCCAGTTTATATCTCAGAGATAAATATATTAAATTCACGAATCCCAACAACACGGCTCCATAGCTCAGTTGGTTAGAGCGCCAGTCTAGTAAACTGGAGGTCACGAGTTCGAATCTCGTTGGAGCCTTTTTCACAAAATTTCAATTTTTAACCTTTCTTTTGACCGTCTCAACGAATAAACCAACGTTTCATGTTGATGCATTACACCGAAATCTGGTATATTTCTTATGGCATTTTATTAGTCTTTGCGAATGGTTTGTTATGTCGTCGGTTTTACTCTACTGTATATGCAAGTCCATAGGAAAACATTCACCACAAATGGCACGTTTGTATTCTATTTATTGCTACTAGACTCGATCCTATGGCCACACCTATGGCTAAAGTACTTTGTTAACGTTCGAAATCAATCAAACAATCTAGATGACAATAGATATTTGCCGCCAGGCTTAAAAGGAGTAAATTCGCAAAAATAAACAAGGCGTCTCCATAGCTCAGTTGGTTAGAGCGCCAGTCTAGTAAACTGGAGGTCACGAGTTCGAATCTCGTTGGAGCCTTTTTCACAACGTCTCAATGTTCACTCTATTTTGACCAGCATCTAGAGGCTCAGCTGTCGAATTTGTCTGATATGCTCATTCATAATTATATTACACACGGAAAATGGTCGGTGGAGGAATTTTTCATTTGATCAGTCTTGAGCATCAATTTTATTCGCACATGTCTGTGGATGAAGTGTCATGCTGACTTCTTTTTCTTCAGAATGGAAAAGGCCAAACCAGCAAACCGTGGGCGCACAGTGTGTATCCATCAACACCAGAAGATATTAAAACAGTCATTAGAAGCGAGGAAATGAGTTCTTGTCTACATGCAACTGATTTTAGATTATACAATGCATCTTTTCTACGTTTAAATGCACATTTGCTGTCGTTATTTTTTTTCTTTTTTTATATAATTGTTTGCATCGTATGCATTGCAAACTCGTTTTAACACATAGTCTCTCCAGGCATGGCATAGATTCAACTATCCGACCATGCAAGTTACACCTTACTTTGAATATCAAACATGTGTCACTTTGCTCATTCTGGTCCGATCGAAGTACTTCAAAGGAACGAGCAGACACATTTCCTCGACAACTATTAAATATAAATAGATAACATCATGAGAAACGAATTGCATTAAATAATAAAAACGACTGCTTAATCACTTAGCGAAGCGCTTAAAGTCTTGGAAACTACAAGACGTGAATGGCCGAAATGTTGGTTGACGAAATGAATATGGCCATCCATGGCCATGGGTTAATTGATTTCTTCTGGGTATGTGCACATGTTGTATATATAATATGACCAGATAAATCAATAATGATGTACTGTTTATTCATGTAAGGTACGAAGAGGATATTTCCCATTAGTGATAAGTGCTCAATTCAGCCACACTAAAGTACTTCCAGTATCAAATCAGTAAATTAGTATTTTTCTGCCAAAGCGAAAGTTAGCGTTTTGCCAGTTTATATCTCAGAGATAAATATATTAAATTCACGAAACCCAACAACACGGCTCCATAGCTCAGTTGGTTAGAGCGCCAGTCTAGTAAACTGGAGGTCACGAGTTCGAATCTCGTTGGAGCCTTTTTCACAAAATTTCAATTTTTAACCTTTCTTTTGACCGTCTCAACGAATAAACCAACGTTTCATGTTGATGCATTACACCGAAATCTGGTATATTTCTTATGGCATTTTATTAGTCTTTGCGAATGGTTTGTTATGTCGTCGGTTTTACTCTACTGTATATGCAAGTCCATAGGAAAACATTCACCACAAATGGCACGTTTGTATTCTATTTATTGCTACTAGACTCGATCCTATGGCCACACCTATGGCTAAAGTACTTTGTTAACGTTCGAAATCAATCAAACAATCTAGATGACAATAGATATTTGCCGCCAGGCTTAAAAGGAGTAAATTCGCAAAAATAAACAAGGCGGCTCCATAGCTCAGTTGGTTAGAGCGCCAGTCTAGTAAACTGGAGGTCACGAGTTCGAATCTCGTTGGAGCCTTTTTCACAAAATTTCAATTTTTAACCTTTCTTTTGACCGTCTCAACGAATAAACCAACGTTTCATGTTGATGCATTACACCGAAATCTGGTATATTTCTTATGGCATTTTATTAGTCTTTGCGAATGGTTTGTTATGTCGTCGGTTTTACTCTACTGTATATGCAAGTCCATAGGAAAACATTCACCACAAATGGCACGTTTGTATTCTATTTATTGCTACTAGACTCGATCCTATGGCCACACCTATGGCTAAAGTACTTTGTTAACGTTCGAAATCAATCAAACAATCTAGATGACAATAGATATTTGCCGCCAGGCTTAAAAGGAGTAAATTCGCAAAAATAAACAAGGCGTCTCCATAGCTCAGTTGGTTAGAGCGCCAGTCTAGTAAACTGGAGGTCACGAGTTCGAATCTCGTTGGAGCCTTTTTCACAACGTCTCAATGTTCACTCTATTTTGACCAGCATCTAGAGGCTCAGCTGTCGAATTTGTCTGATATGCTCATTCATAATTATATTACACACGGAAAATGGTCGGTGGAGGAATTTTTCATTTGATCAGTCTTGAGCATCAATTTTATTCGCACATGTCTGTGGATGAAGTGTCATGCTGACTTCTTTTTCTTCAGAATGGAAAAGGCCAAACCAGCAAACCGTGGGCGCACAGTGTGTATCCATCAACACCAGAAGATATTAAAACAGTCATTAGAAGCGAGGAAATGAGTTCTTGTCTACATGCAACTGATTTTAGATTATACAATGCATCTTTTCTACGTTTAAATGCACATTTGCTGTCGTTATTTTTTTTCTTTTTTTATATAATTGTTTGCATCGTATGCATTGCTTCACTCCAGTTGGATTTCTATTTAGCAAATACAAAAAGTTATAGTATTTAACCATTTTGCAAACTCGTTTTAACACATAGTCTCTCCAGGCATGGCATAGATTCAACTATCCGACCATGCAAGTTACACCTTACTTTGAATATCAAACATGTGTCACTTTGCTCATTCTGGTCCGATCGAAGTACTTCAAAGGAACGAGCAGACACATTTCCTCGACAACTATTAAATATAAATAGATAACATCATGAGAAACGAATTGCATTAAATAATAAAAACGACTGCTTAATCACTTAGCGAAGCGCTTAAAGTCTTGGAAACTACAAGACGTGAATGGCCGAAATGTTGGTTGACGAAATGAATATGGCCATCCATGGCCATGGGTTAATTGATTTCTTCTGGGTACGTGCACATGTTGTATATATAATATGACCAGATAAATCAATAATGATGTACTGTTTATTCATGTAAGGTACGAAGAGGATATTTCCCATTAGCGATAAGTGCTCAATTCAGCCACACTAAAGTACTTCCAGTATCAAATCAGTAAATTAGTATTTTTCTGCCAAAGCGAAAGTTAGCGTTTTGCCAGTTTATATCTCAGAGATAAATATATTAAATTCACGAATCCCAACAACACGGCTCCATAGCTCAGTTGGTTAGAGCGCCAGTCTAGTAAACTGGAGGTCACGAGTTCGAATCTCGTTGGAGCCTTTTTCACAAAATTTCAATTTTTAACCTTTCTTTTGACCGTCTCAACGAATAAACCAACGTTTCATGTTGATGCATTACACCGAAATCTGGTATATTTCTTATGGCATTTTATTAGTCTTTGCGAATGGTTTGTTATGTCGTCGGTTTTACTCTACTGTATATGCAAGTCCATAGGAAAACATTCACCACAAATGGCACGTTTGTATTCTATTTATTGCTACTAGACTCGATCCTATGGCCACACCTATGGCTAAAGTACTTTGTTAACGTTCGAAATCAATCAAACAATCTAGATGACAATAGATATTTGCCGCCAGGCTTAAAAGGAGTAAATTCGCAAAAATAAACAAGGCGTCTCCATAGCTCAGTTGGTTAGAGCGCCAGTCTAGTAAACTGGAGGTCACGAGTTCGAATCTCGTTGGAGCCTTTTTCACAACGTCTCAATGTTCACTCTATTTTGACCAGCATCTAGAGGCTCAGCTGTCGAATTTGTCTGATATGCTCATTCATAATTATATTACACACGGAAAATGGTCGGTGGAGGAATTTTTCATTTGATCAGTCTTGAGCATCAATTTTATTCGCACATGTCTGTGGATGAAGTGTCATGCTGACTTCTTTTTCTTCAGAATGGAAAAGGCCAAACCAGCAAACCGTGGGCGCACAGTGTGTATCCATCAACACCAGAAGATATTAAAACAGTCATTAGAAGCGAGGAAATGAGTTCTTGTCTACATGCAACTGATTTTAGATTATACAATGCATCTTTTCTACGTTTAAATGCACATTTGCTGTCGTTATTTTTTTTCTTTTTTTATATAATTGTTTGCATCGTATGCATTGCTTCACTCCAGTTGGATTTCTATTTAGCAAATACAAAAAGTTATAGTATTTAACCATTTTGCAAACTCGTTTTAACACATAGTCTCTCCAGGCATGGCATAGATTCAACTATCCGACCATGCAAGTTACACCTTACTTTGAATATCAAACATGTGTCACTTTGCTCATTCTGGTCCGATCGAAGTACTTCAAAGGAACGAGCAGACACATTTCCTCGACAACTATTAAATATAAATAGATAACATCATGAGAAACGAATTGCATTAAATAATAAAAACGACTGCTTAATCACTTAGCGAAGCGCTTAAAGTCTTGGAAACTACAAGACGTGAATGGCCGAAATGTTGGTTGACGAAATGAATATGGCCATCCATGGCCATGGGTTAATTGATTTCTTCTGGGTACGTGCACATGTTGTATATATAATATGACCAGATAAATCAATAATGATGTACTGTTTATTCATGTAAGGTACGAAGAGGATATTTCCCATTAGCGATAAGTGCTCAATTCAGCCACACTAAAGTACTTCCAGTATCAAATCAGTAAATTAGTATTTTTCTGCCAAAGCGAAAGTTAGCGTTTTGCCAGTTTATATCTCAGAGATAAATATATTAAATTCACGAATCCCAACAACACGGCTCCATAGCTCAGTTGGTTAGAGCGCCAGTCTAGTAAACTGGAGGTCACGAGTTCGAATCTCGTTGGAGCCTTTTTCACAAAATTTCAATTTTTAACCTTTCTTTTGACCGTCTCAACGAATAAACCAACGTTTCATGTTGATGCATTACACCGAAATCTGGTATATTTCTTATGGCATTTTATTAGTCTTTGCGAATGGTTTGTTATGTCGTCGGTTTTACTCTACTGTATATGCAAGTCCATAGGAAAACATTCACCACAAATGGCACGTTTGTATTCTATTTATTGCTACTAGACTCGATCCTATGGCCACACCTATGGCTAAAGTACTTTGTTAACGTTCGAAATCAATCAAACAATCTAGATGACAATAGATATTTGCCGCCAGGCTTAAAAGGAGTAAATTCGCAAAAATAAACAAGGCGTCTCCATAGCTCAGTTGGTTAGAGCGCCAGTCTAGTAAACTGGAGGTCACGAGTTCGAATCTCGTTGGAGCCTTTTTCACAACGTCTCAATGTTCACTCTATTTTGACCAGCATCTAGAGGCTCAGCTGTCGAATTTGTCTGATATGCTCATTCATAATTATATTACACACGGAAAATGGTCGGTGGAGGAATTTTTCATTTGATCAGTCTTGAGCATCAATTTTATTCGCACATGTCTGTGGATGAAGTGTCATGCTGACTTCTTTTTCTTCAGAATGGAAAAGGCCAAACCAGCAAACCGTGGGCGCACAGTGTGTATCCATCAACACCAGAAGATATTAAAACAGTCATTAGAAGCGAGGAAATGAGTTCTTGTCTACATGCAACTGATTTTAGATTATACAATGCATCTTTTCTACGTTTAAATGCACATTTGCTGTCGTTATTTTTTTTCTTTTTTTATATAATTGTTTGCATCGTATGCATTGCTTCACTCCAGTTGGATTTCTATTTAGCAAATACAAAAAGTTATAGTATTTAACCATTTTGCAAACTCGTTTTAACACATAGTCTCTCCAGGCATGGCATAGATTCAACTATCCGACCATGCAAGTTACACCTTACTTTGAATATCAAACATGTGTCACTTTGCTCATTCTGGTCCGATCGAAGTACTTCAAAGGAACGAGCAGACACATTTCCTCGACAACTATTAAATATAAATAGATAACATCATGAGAAACGAATTGCATTAAATAATAAAAACGACTGCTTAATCACTTAGCGAAGCGCTTAAAGTCTTGGAAACTACAAGACGTGAATGGCCGAAATGTTGGTTGACGAAATGAATATGGCCATCCATGGCCATGGGTTAATTGATTTCTTCTGGGTACGTGCACATGTTGTATATATAATATGACCAGATAAATCAATAATGATGTACTGTTTATTCATGTAAGGTACGAAGAGGATATTTCCCATTAGCGATAAGTGCTCAATTCAGCCACACTAAAGTACTTCCAGTATCAAATCAGTAAATTAGTATTTTTCTGCCAAAGCGAAAGTTAGCGTTTTGCCAGTTTATATCTCAGAGATAAATATATTAAATTCACGAATCCCAACAACACGGCTCCATAGCTCAGTTGGTTAGAGCGCCAGTCTAGTAAACTGGAGGTCACGAGTTCGAATCTCGTTGGAGCCTTTTTCACAAAATTTCAATTTTTAACCTTTCTTTTGACCGTCTCAACGAATAAACCAACGTTTCATGTTGATGCATTACACCGAAATCTGGTATATTTCTTATGGCATTTTATTAGTCTTTGCGAATGGTTTGTTATGTCGTCGGTTTTACTCTACTGTATATGCAAGTCCATAGGAAAACATTCACCACAAATGGCACGTTTGTATTCTATTTATTGCTACTAGACTCGATCCTATGGCCACACCTATGGCTAAAGTACTTTGTTAACGTTCGAAATCAATCAAACAATCTAGATGACAATAGATATTTGCCGCCAGGCTTAAAAGGAGTAAATTCGCAAAAATAAACAAGGCGTCTCCATAGCTCAGTTGGTTAGAGCGCCAGTCTAGTAAACTGGAGGTCACGAGTTCGAATCTCGTTGGAGCCTTTTTCACAACGTCTCAATGTTCACTCTATTTTGACCAGCATCTAGAGGCTCAGCTGTCGAATTTGTCTGATATGCTCATTCATAATTATATTACACACGGAAAATGGTCGGTGGAGGAATTTTTCATTTGATCAGTCTTGAGCATCAATTTTATTCGCACATGTCTGTGGATGAAGTGTCATGCTGACTTCTTTTTCTTCAGAATGGAAAAGGCCAAACCAGCAAACCGTGGGCGCACAGTGTGTATCCATCAACACCAGAAGATATTAAAACAGTCATTAGAAGCGAGGAAATGAGTTCTTGTCTACATGCAACTGATTTTAGATTATACAATGCATCTTTTCTACGTTTAAATGCACATTTGCTGTCGTTATTTTTTTTCTTTTTTTATATAATTGTTTGCATCGTATGCATTGCTTCACTCCAGTTGGATTTCTATTTAGCAAATACAAAAAGTTATAGTATTTAACCATTTTGCAAACTCGTTTTAACACATAGTCTCTCCAGGCATGGCATAGATTCAACTATCCGACCATGCAAGTTACACCTTACTTTGAATATCAAACATGTGTCACTTTGCTCATTCTGGTCCGATCGAAGTACTTCAAAGGAACGAGCAGACACATTTCCTCGACAACTATTAAATATAAATAGATAACATCATGAGAAACGAATTGCATTAAATAATAAAAACGACTGCTTAATCACTTAGCGAAGCGCTTAAAGTCTTGGAAACTACAAGACGTGAATGGCCGAAATGTTGGTTGACGAAATGAATATGGCCATCCATGGCCATGGGTTAATTGATTTCTTCTGGGTACGTGCACATGTTGTATATATAATATGACCAGATAAATCAATAATGATGTACTGTTTATTCATGTAAGGTACGAAGAGGATATTTCCCATTAGCGATAAGTGCTCAATTCAGCCACACTAAAGTACTTCCAGTATCAAATCAGTAAATTAGTATTTTTCTGCCAAAGCGAAAGTTAGCGTTTTGCCAGTTTATATCTCAGAGATAAATATATTAAATTCACGAATCCCAACAACACGGCTCCATAGCTCAGTTGGTTAGAGCGCCAGTCTAGTAAACTGGAGGTCACGAGTTCGAATCTCGTTGGAGCCTTTTACACAAAATTTCAATTTTTAACCTTTCTTTTGACCGTCTCAACGAATAAACCAACGTTTCATGTTGATGCATTACACCGAAATCTGGTATATTTCTTATGGCATTTTATTAGTCTTTGCGAATGGTTTGTTATGTCGTCGGTTTTACTCTACTGTATATGCAAGTCCATAGGAAAACATTCACCACAAATGGCACGTTTGTATTCTATTTATTGCTACTAGACTCGATCCTATGGCCACACCTATGGCTAAAGTACTTTGTTAACGTTCGAAATCAATCAAACAATCTAGATGACAATAGATATTTGCCGCCAGGCTTAAAAGGAGTAAATTCGCAAAAATAAACAAGGCGTCTCCATAGCTCAGTTGGTTAGAGCGCCAGTCTAGTAAACTGGAGGTCACGAGTTCGAATCTCGTTGGAGCCTTTTTCACAACGTCTCAATGTTCACTCTATTTTGACCAGCATCTAGAGGCTCAGCTGTCGAATTTGTCTGATATGCTCATTCATAATTATATTACACACGGAAAATGGTCGGTGGAGGAATTTTTCATTTGATCAGTCTTGAGCATCAATTTTATTCGCACATGTCTGTGGATGAAGTGTCATGCTGACTTCTTTTTCTTCAGAATGGAAAAGGCCAAACCAGCAAACCGTGGGCGCACAGTGTGTATCCATCAACACCAGAAGATATTAAAACAGTCATTAGAAGCGAGGAAATGAGTTCTTGTCTACATGCAACTGATTTTAGATTATACAATGCATCTTTTCTACGTTTAAATGCACATTTGCTGTCGTTATTTTTTTTCTTTTTTTATATAATTGTTTGCATCGTATGCATTGCTTCACTCCAGTTGGATTTCTATTTAGCAAATACAAAAAGTTATAGTATTTAACCATTTTGCAAACTCGTTTTAACACATAGTCTCTCCAGGCATGGCATAGATTCAACTATCCGACCATGCAAGTTACACCTTACTTTGAATATCAAACATGTGTCACTTTGCTCATTCTGGTCCGATCGAAGTACTTCAAAGGAACGAGCAGACACATTTCCTCGACAACTATTAAATATAAATAGATAACATCATGAGAAACGAATTGCATTAAATAATAAAAACGACTGCTTCATCACTTAGCGAAGCGCTTAAAGTCTTGGAAACTACAAGACGTGAATGGCCGAAATGTTGGTTGACGAAATGAATATGGCCATCCATGGCCATGGGTTAATTGATTTCTTCTGGGTACGTGCACATGTTGTATATATAATATGACCAGATAAATCAATAATGATGTACTGTTTATTCATGTAAGGTACGAAGAGGATATTTCCCATTAGCGATAAGTGCTCAATTCAGCCACACTAAAGTACTTCCAGTATCAAATCAGTAAATTAGTATTTTTCTGCCAAAGCGAAAGTTAGCGTTTTGCCAGTTTATATCTCAGAGATAAATATATTAAATTCACGAATCCCAATAACACGGCTCCATAGCTCAGTTGGTTAGAGCGCCAGTCTAGTAAACTGGAGGTCACGAGTTCGAATCTCGTTGGAGCCTTTTTCACAAAATTTCAATTTTTAACCTTTCTTTTGACCGTCTCAACGAATAAACCAACGTTTCATGTTGATGCATTACACCGAAATCTGGTATATTTCTTATGGCATTTTATTAGTCTTTGCGAATGGTTTGTTATGTCGTCGGTTTTACTCTACTGTATATGCAAGTCCATAGGAAAACATTCACCACAAATGGCACGTTTGTATTCTATTTATTGCTACTAGACTCGATCCTATGGCCACACCTATGGCTAAAGTACTTTGTTAACGTTCGAAATCAATCAAACAATCTAGATGACAATAGATATTTGCCGCCAGGCTTAAAAGGAGTAAATTCGCAAAAATAAACAAGGCGTCTCCATAGCTCAGTTGGTTAGAGCGCCAGTCTAGTAAACTGGAGGTCACGAGTTCGAATCTCGTTGGAGCCTTTTTCACAACGTCTCAATGTTCACTCTATTTTGACCAGCATCTAGAGGCTCAGCTGTCGAATTTGTCTGATATGCTCATTCATAATTATATTACACACGGAAAATGGTCGGTGGAGGAATTTTTCATTTGATCAGTCTTGAGCATCAATTTTATTCGCACATGTCTGTGGATGAAGTGTCATGCTGACTTCTTTTTCTTCAGAATGGAAAAGGCCAAACCAGCAAACCGTGGGCGCACAGTGTGTATCCATCAACACCAGAAGATATTAAAACAGTCATTAGAAGCGAGGAAATGAGTTCTTGTCTACATGCAACTGATTTTAGATTATACAATGCATCTTTTCTACGTTTAAATGCACATTTGCTGTCGTTATTTTTTTTCTTTTTTTATATAATTGTTTGCATCGTATGCATTGCTTCACTCCAGTTGGATTTCTATTTAGCAAATACAAAAAGTTATAGTATTTAACCATTTTGCAAACTCGTTTTAACACATAGTCTCTCCAGGCATGGCATAGATTCAACTATCCGACCATGCAAGTTACACCTTACTTTGAATATCAAACATGTGTCACTTTGCTCATTCTGGTCCGATCGAAGTACTTCAAAGGAACGAGCAGACACATTTCCTCGACAACTATTAAATATAAATAGATAACATCATGAGAAACGAATTGCATTAAATAATAAAAACGACTGCTTCATCACTTAGCGAAGCGCTTAAAGTCTTGGAAACTACAAGACGTGAATGGCCGAAATGTTGGTTGACGAAATGAATATGGCCATCCATGGCCATGGGTTAATTGATTTCTTCTGGGTACGTGCACATGTTGTATATATAATATGACCAGATAAATCAATAATGATGTACTGTTTATTCATGTAAGGTACGAAGAGGATATTTCCCATTAGCGATAAGTGCTCAATTCAGCCACACTAAAGTACTTCCAGTATCAAATCAGTAAATTAGTATTTTTCTGCCAAAGCGAAAGTTAGCGTTTTGCCAGTTTATATCTCAGAGATAAATATATTAAATTCACGAATCCCAATAACACGGCTCCATAGCTCAGTTGGTTAGAGCGCCAGTCTAGTAAACTGGAGGTCACGAGTTCGAATCTCGTTGGAGCCTTTTTCACAAAATTTCAATTTTTAACCTTTCTTTTGACCGTCTCAACGAATAAACCAACGTTTCATGTTGATGCATTACACCGAAATCTGGTATATTTCTTATGGCATTTTATTAGTCTTTGCGAATGGTTTGTTATGTCGTCGGTTTTACTCTACTGTATATGCAAGTCCATAGGAAAACATTCACCACAAATGGCACGTTTGTATTCTATTTATTGCTACTAGACTCGATCCTATGGCCACAACTATGGCTAAAGTACTTTGTTAACGTTCGAAATCAATCAAACAATCTAGATGACAATAGATATTTGCCGCCAGGCTTAAAAGGAGTAAATTCGCAAAAATAAACAAGGCGGCTCCATAGCTCAGTTGGTTAGAGCGCCAGTCTAGTAAACTGGAGGTCACGAGTTCGAATCTCGTTGGAGCCTTTTTCACAACGTCTCAATGTTCACTCTATTTTGACCAGCATCTAGAGTCTCAGCTGTCGAATTTGTCTGATATGCTCATTCATAATTATATTACACACGGAAAATGGTCGGTGGAGGAATTTTCCATTTGATCAGTCTTGAGCATCAATTTTATTCGCACATGTCTGTGGATGAAGTGTCATGCTGACTTCTTTTTCTTCAGAATGGAAAAGGCCAAGCCAGCAAACCGTGGGCGCACAGTTTGTATCCATCAACACCAGAAGATATTAAAACAGTCATTAGAAGCGAGAAAATGAGTTCTTGTCTACATGCAACTGATTTTAGATTATACAATGCATCTTTTCTACGTTTAAATGCACATTTGCTGTCGTTATTTTTTTTCTTTTTTTATATAATTGTTTGCATCGTATGCATTGCTTCACTCCAGTTGGATTTCTATTTAGCAAATACAAAAAGTTATAGTATTTAACCATTTTGCAAACTCGTTTTAACACATAGTCTCTCCAGGCATGGCATAGATTCAACTATCCCACCATGCAAGTTACACCTTACTTTGAATATCAAACATGTATCACTTTGCTCATTCTGGTCCGATCGAAGTACTTCAAAGGAACGAGCAGACACATTTCCTCGACAACTATTAAATATAAATAGATAACATCATGAGAAACGAATTGCATTAAATAATAAAAACGACTGCTTAATCACTTAGCGAAGCGCTTAAAGTCTTGGAAACTACAAGACGTGAATGGCCGAAATGTTGGTTGACGAAATGAATATGGCCATGGGTTAATTGATTTCTTCTGGGTACGTGCACATGTTGTATATATAATATGACCAGATAAATCAATAATGATGTACTGTTTATTCATGTAAGGTACGAAGAGGATATTTCCCATTAGCGATAAGTGCTCAATTCAGCCACACTAAAGTACTTCCAGTATCAAATCAGTAAATTAGTATTTTTCTGCCAAAGCGAAAGTTAGCGTTTTGCCAGTTTATATCTCAGAGATAAATATATTAAATTCACGAATCCCAACAACACGGCTCCATAGCTCAGTTGGTTAGAGCGCCAGTCTAGTAAACTGGAGGTCACGAGTTCGAATCTCGTTGGAGCCTTTTCACAAAATTTCAATTTTTAACCTTTCTTTTGACCGTCTCAACGAATAAACCAACGTTTCATGTTGATGCATTACACCGAAATCGGGTGTATTTCTTATGGCATTTTATTAGTCTTTGCGAATGGTTTGTTATGTCGTCGGTTTTACTCTATATGCAAGTCCATAGGAAAACATTCACCACAAATGGCACGTTTGTATTCTATTTATTGCTACTAGACTCGATCCTATGGCCACAACTATGGCTAAAGTACTTTGTTAACGTTCGAAATCAATCAAACAATCTAGATGACAATAGATATTTGCCGCCAGGCTTAAAAGGAGTAAATTCGCAAAAATAAACAAGGCGGCTCCATAGCTCAGTTGGTTAGAGCGCCAGTCTAGTAAACTGGAGGTCACGAGTTCGAATCTCGTTGGAGCCTTTTTCACAACGTCTCAATGTTCACTCTATTTTGACCAGCATCTAGAGGCTCAGCTGTCGAATTTGTCTGATATGCTCATTCATAATTATATTACACACGGAAAATGGTCGGTGGAGGAATTTTCCATTTGATCAGTCTTGAGCATCAATTTTATTCGCACATGTCTGTGGATGAAGTGTCATGCTGACTTCTTTTTCTTCAGAATGGAAAAGGCCAAGCCAGCAAACCGTGGGCGCACAGTTTGTATCCATCAACACCAGAAGATATTAAAACAGTCATTAGAAGCGAGAAAATGAGTTCTTGTCTACATGCAACTGATTTTAGATTATACAATGCATCTTTTCTACGTTTAAATGCACATTTGCTGTCGTTATTTTTTTTTCTTTTTTTATATAATTGTTTGCATCGTATGCATTGCTTCACTCTAGTTGGATTTCTATTTAGCAAATACAAAAAGTTATAGTATTTAACCATTTTGCAAACTCGTTTTAACACATAGTCTCTCCAGGCATGGCATAGATTCAACTATCCCACCATGCAAGTTACACCTTACTTTGAATATCAAACATGTATCACTTTGCTCATTCTGGTCCGATCGAAGTACTTCAAAGGAACGAGCAGACACATTTCCTCGACAACTATTAAATATAAATAGATAACATCATGAGAAACGAATTGCATTAAATAATAAAAACGACTGCTTAATCACTTAGCGAAGCGCTTAAAGTCTTGGAAACTACAAGACGTGAATGGCCGAAATGTTGGTTGACGAAATGAATATGGCCATGGGTTAATTGATTTCTTCTGGGTACGTGCACATGTTGTATATATAATATGACCAGATAAATCAATAATGATGTACTGTTTATTCATGTAAGGTACGAAGAGGATATTTCCCATTAGCGATAAGTGCTCAATTCAGCCACACTAAAGTACTTCCAGTATCAAATCAGTAAATTAGTATTTTTCTGCCAAAGCGAAAGTTAGCGTTTTGCCAGTTTATATCTCAGAGATAAATATATTAAATTCACGAATCCCAATAACACGGCTCCATAGCTCAGTTGGTTAGAGCGCCAGTCTAGTAAACTGGAGGTCACGAGTTCGAATCTCGTTGGAGCCTTTTTCACAAAATTTCAATTTTTAACCTTTCTTTTGACCGTCTCAACGAATAAACCAACGTTTCATGTTGATGCATTACACCGAAATCTGGTATATTTCTTATGGCATTTTATTAGTCTTTGCGAATGGTTTGTTATGTCGTCGGTTTTACTCTACTGTATATGCAAGTCCATAGGAAAACATTCACCACAAATGGCACGTTTGTATTCTATTTATTGCTACTAGACTCGATCCTATGGCCACACCTATGGCTAAAGTACTTTGTTAACGTTCGAAATCAATCAAACAATCTAGATGACAATAGATATTTGCCGCCAGGCTTAAAAGGAGTAAATTCGCAAAAATAAACAAGGCGTCTCCATAGCTCAGTTGGTTAGAGCGCCAGTCTAGTAAACTGGAGGTCACGAGTTCGAATCTCGTTGGAGCCTTTTTCACAACGTCTCAATGTTCACTCTATTTTGACCAGCATCTAGAGGCTCAGCTGTCGAATTTGTCTGATATGCTCATTCATAATTATATTACACACGGAAAATGGTCGGTGGAGGAATTTTTCATTTGATCAGTCTTGAGCATCAATTTTATTCGCACATGTCTGTGGATGAAGTGTCATGCTGACTTCTTTTTCTTCAGAATGGAAAAGGCCAAACCAGCAAACCGTGGGCGCACAGTGTGTATCCATCAACACCAGAAGATATTAAAACAGTCATTAGAAGCGAGGAAATGAGTTCTTGTCTACATGCAACTGATTTTAGATTATACAATGCATCTTTTCTACGTTTAAATGCACATTTGCTGTCGTTATTTTTTTTCTTTTTTTATATAATTGTTTGCATCGTATGCATTGCTTCACTCCAGTTGGATTTCTATTTAGCAAATACAAAAAGTTATAGTATTTAACCATTTTGCAAACTCGTTTTAACACATAGTCTCTCCAGGCATGGCATAGATTCAACTATCCGACCATGCAAGTTACACCTTACTTTGAATATCAAACATGTGTCACTTTGCTCATTCTGGTCCGATCGAAGTACTTCAAAGGAACGAGCAGACACATTTCCTCGACAACTATTAAATATAAATAGATAACATCATGAGAAACGAATTGCATTAAATAATAAAAACGACTGCTTCATCACTTAGCGAAGCGCTTAAAGTCTTGGAAACTACAAGACGTGAATGGCCGAAATGTTGGTTGACGAAATGAATATGGCCATCCATGGCCATGGGTTAATTGATTTCTTCTGGGTACGTGCACATGTTGTATATATAATATGACCAGATAAATCAATAATGATGTACTGTTTATTCATGTAAGGTACGAAGAGGATATTTCCCATTAGCGATAAGTGCTCAATTCAGCCACACTAAAGTACTTCCAGTATCAAATCAGTAAATTAGTATTTTTCTGCCAAAGCGAAAGTTAGCGTTTTGCCAGTTTATATCTCAGAGATAAATATATTAAATTCACGAATCCCAATAACACGGCTCCATAGCTCAGTTGGTTAGAGCGCCAGTCTAGTAAACTGGAGGTCACGAGTTCGAATCTCGTTGGAGCCTTTTTCACAAAATTTCAATTTTTAACCTTTCTTTTGACCGTCTCAACGAATAAACCAACGTTTCATGTTGATGCATTACACCGAAATCTGGTATATTTCTTATGGCATTTTATTAGTCTTTGCGAATGGTTTGTTATGTCGTCGGTTTTACTCTACTGTATATGCAAGTCCATAGGAAAACATTCACCACAAATGGCACGTTTGTATTCTATTTATTGCTACTAGACTCGATCCTATGGCCACAACTATGGCTAAAGTACTTTGTTAACGTTCGAAATCAATCAAACAATCTAGATGACAATAGATATTTGCCGCCAGGCTTAAAAGGAGTAAATTCGCAAAAATAAACAAGGCGGCTCCATAGCTCAGTTGGTTAGAGCGCCAGTCTAGTAAACTGGAGGTCACGAGTTCGAATCTCGTTGGAGCCTTTTTCACAACGTCTCAATGTTCACTCTATTTTGACCAGCATCTAGAGGCTCAGCTGTCGAATTTGTCTGATATGCTCATTCATAATTATATTACACACGGAAAATGGTCGGTGGAGGAATTTTCCATTTGATCAGTCTTGAGCATCAATTTTATTCGCACATGTCTGTGGATGAAGTGTCATGCTGACTTCTTTTTCTTCAGAATGGAAAAGGCCAAGCCAGCAAACCGTGGGCGCACAGTTTGTATCCATCAACACCAGAAGATATTAAAACAGTCATTAGAAGCGAGAAAATGAGTTCTTGTCTACATGCAACTGATTTTAGATTATACAATGCATCTTTTCTACGTTTAAATGCACATTTGCTGTCGTTATTTTTTTTCTTTTTTTATATAATTGTTTGCATCGTATGCATTGCTTCACTCCAGTTGGATTTCTATTTAGCAAATACAAAAAGTTATAGTATTTAACCATTTTGCAAACTCGTTTTAACACATAGTCTCTCCAGGCATGGCATAGATTCAACTATCCCACCATGCAAGTTACACCTTACTTTGAATATCAAACATGTATCACTTTGCTCATTCTGGTCCGATCGAAGTACTTCAAAGGAACGAGCAGACACATTTCCTCGACAACTATTAAATATAAATAGATAACATCATGAGAAACGAATTGCATTAAATAATAAAAACGACTGCTTAATCACTTAGCGAAGCGCTTAAAGTCTTGGAAACTACAAGACGTGAATGGCCGAAATGTTGGTTGACGAAATGAATATGGCCATGGGTTAATTGATTTCTTCTGGGTACGTGCACATGTTGTATATATAATATGACCAGATAAATCAATAATGATGTACTGTTTATTCATGTAAGGTACGAAGAGGATATTTCCCATTAGCGATAAGTGCTCAATTCAGCCACACTAAAGTACTTCCAGTATCAAATCAGTAAATTAGTATTTTTCTGCCAAAGCGAAAGTTAGCGTTTTGCCAGTTTATATCTCAGAGATAAATATATTAAATTCACGAATCCCAACAACACGGCTCCATAGCTCAGTTGGTTAGAGCGCCAGTCTAGTAAACTGGAGGTCACGAGTTCGAATCTCGTTGGAGCCTTTTCACAAAATTTCAATTTTTAACCTTTCTTTTGACCGTCTCAACGAATAAACCAACGTTTCATGTTGATGCATTACACCGAAATCGGGTGTATTTCTTATGGCATTTTATTAGTCTTTGCGAATGGTTTGTTATGTCGTCGGTTTTACTCTATATGCAAGTCCATAGGAAAACATTCACCACAAATGGCACGTTTGTATTCTATTTATTGCTACTAGACTCGATCCTATGGCCACAACTATGGCTAAAGTACTTTGTTAACGTTCGAAATCAATCAAACAATCTAGATGACAATAGATATTTGCCGCCAGGCTTAAAAGGAGTAAATTCGCAAAAATAAACAAGGCGGCTCCATAGCTCAGTTGGTTAGAGCGCCAGTCTAGTAAACTGGAGGTCACGAGTTCGAATCTCGTTGGAGCCTTTTTCACAACGTCTCAATGTTCACTCTATTTTGACCAGCATCTAGAGGCTCAGCTGTCGAATTTGTCTGATATGCTCATTCATAATTATATTACACACGGAAAATGGTCGGTGGAGGAATTTTCCATTTGATCAGTCTTGAGCATCAATTTTATTCGCACATGTCTGTGGATGAAGTGTCATGCTGACTTCTTTTTCTTCAGAATGGAAAAGGCCAAGCCAGCAAACCGTGGGCGCACAGTTTGTATCCATCAACACCAGAAGATATTAAAACAGTCATTAGAAGCGAGAAAATGAGTTCTTGTCTACATGCAACTGATTTTAGATTATACAATGCATCTTTTCTACGTTTAAATGCACATTTGCTGTCGTTATTTTTTTTTCTTTTTTTATATAATTGTTTGCATCGTATGCATTGCTTCACTCTAGTTGGATTTCTATTTAGCAAATACAAAAAGTTATAGTATTTAACCATTTTGCAAACTCGTTTTAACACATAGTCTCTCCAGGCATGGCATAGATTCAACTATCCCACCATGCAAGTTACACCTTACTTTGAATATCAAACATGTATCACTTTGCTCATTCTGGTCCGATCGAAGTACTTCAAAGGAACGAGCAGACACATTTCCTCGACAACTATTAAATATAAATAGATAACATCATGAGAAACGAATTGCATTAAATAATAAAAACGACTGCTTAATCACTTAGCGAAGCGCTTAAAGTCTTGGAAACTACAAGACGTGAATGGCCGAAATGTTGGTTGACGAAATGAATATGGCTATGGGTTAATTGATTTCTTCTGGGTACGTGCACATGTTGTATATATAATATGACCAGATAAATCAATAATGATGTACTGTTTATTCATGTAAGGTACGAAGAGGATATTTCCCATTAGCGATAAGTGCTCAATTCAGCCACACTAAAGTACTTCCAGTATCAAATCAGTAAATTAGTATTTTTCTGCCAAAGCGAAAGTTAGCGTTTTGCCAGTTTATATCTCAGAGATAAATATATTAAATTCACGAATCCCAACAACACGGCTCCATAGCTCAGTTGGTTAGAGCGCCAGTCTAGTAAACTGGAGGTCACGAGTTCGAATCTCGTTGGAGCCTTTTTCACAAAATTTCAATTTTTAACCTTTCTTTTGACCGTCTCAACGAATAAACCAACGTTTCATGTTGATGCATTACACCGAAATCTGGTATATTTCTTATGGCATTTTATTAGTCTTTGCGAATGGTTTGTTATGTCGTCGGTTTTACTCTACTGTATATGCAAGTCCATAGGAAAACATTCACCACAAATGGCACGTTTGTATTCTATTTATTGCTACTAGACTCGATCCTATGGCCACAACTATGGCTAAAGTACTTTGTTAACGTTCGAAATCAATCAAACAATCTAGATGACAATAGATATTTGCCGCCAGGCTTAAAAGGAGTAAATTCGCAAAAATAAACAAGGCGGCTCCATAGCTCAGTTGGTTAGAGCGCCAGTCTAGTAAACTGGAGGTCACGAGTTCGAATCTCGTTGGAGCCTTTTTCACAACGTCTCAATGTTCACTCTATTTTGACCAGCATCTAGAGGCTCAGCTGTCGAATTTGTCTGATATGCTCATTCATAATTATATTACACACGGAAAATGGTCGGTGGAGGAATTTTCCATTTGATCAGTCTTGAGCATCAATTTTATTCGCACATGTCTGTGGATGAAGTGTCATGCTGACTTCTTTTTCTTCAGAATGGAAAAGGCCAAGCCAGCAAACCGTGGGCGCACAGTTTGTATCCATCAACACCAGAAGATATTAAAACAGTCATTAGAAGCGAGAAAATGAGTTCTTGTCTACATGCAACTGATTTTAGATTATACAATGCATCTTTTCTACGTTTAAATGCACATTTGCTGTCGTTATTTTTTTTCTTTTTTTATATAATTGTTTGCATCGTATGCATTGCTTCACTCCAGTTGGATTTCTATTTAGCAAATACAAAAAGTTATAGTATTTAACCATTTTGCAAACTCGTTTTAACACATAGTCTCTCCAGGCATGGCATAGATTCAACTATCCCACCATGCAAGTTACACCTTACTTTGAATATCAAACATGTATCACTTTGCTCATTCTGGTCCGATCGAAGTACTTCAAAGGAACGAGCAGACACATTTCCTCGACAACTATTAAATATAAATAGATAACATCATGAGAAACGAATTGCATTAAATAATAAAAACGACTGCTTAATCACTTAGCGAAGCGCTTAAAGTCTTGGAAACTACAAGACGTGAATGGCCGAAATGTTGGTTGACGAAATGAATATGGCCATGGGTTAATTGATTTCTTCTGGGTACGTGCACATGTTGTATATATAATATGACCAGATAAATCAATAATGATGTACTGTTTATTCATGTAAGGTACGAAGAGGATATTTCCCATTAGCGATAAGTGCTCAATTCAGCCACACTAAAGTACTTCCAGTATCAAATCAGTAAATTAGTATTTTTCTGCCAAAGCGAAAGTTAGCGTTTTGCCAGTTTATATCTCAGAGATAAATATATTAAATTCACGAAACCCAACAACACGGCTCCATAGCTCAGTTGGTTAGAGCGCCAGTCTAGTAAACTGGAGGTCACGAGTTCGAATCTCGTTGGAGCCTTTTCACAAAATTTCAATTTTTAACCTTTCTTTTGACCGTCTCAACGAATAAACCAACGTTTCATGTTGATGCATTACACCGAAATCGGGTGTATTTCTTATGGCATTTTATTAGTCTTTGCGAATGGTTTGTTATGTCGTCGGTTTTACTCTATATGCAAGTCCATAGGAAAACATTCACCACAAATGGCACGTTTGTATTCTATTTATTGCTACTAGACTCGATCCTATGGCCACAACTATGGCTAAAGTACTTTGTTAACGTTCGAAATCAATCAAACAATCTAGATGACAATAGATATTTGCCGCCAGGCTTAAAAGGAGTAAATTCGCAAAAATAAACAAGGCGGCTCCATAGCTCAGTTGGTTAGAGCGCCAGTCTAGTAAACTGGAGGTCACGAGTTCGAATCTCGTTGGAGCCTTTTTCACAACGTCTCAATGTTCACTCTATTTTGACCAGCATCTAGAGGCTCAGCTGTCGAATTTGTCTGATATGCTCATTCATAATTATATTACACACGGAAAATGGTCGGTGGAGGAATTTTCCATTTGATCAGTCTTGAGCATCAATTTTATTCGCTCATGTCTGTGGATGAAGTGTCATGCTGACTTCTTTTTCTTCAGAATGGAAAAGGCCAAGCCAGCAAACCGTGGGCGCACAGTTTGTATCCATCAACACCAGAAGATATTAAAACAGTCATTAGAAGCGAGAAAATGAGTTCTTGTCTACATGCAACTGATTTTAGATTATACAATGCATCTTTTCTACGTTTAAATGCACATTTGCTGTCGTTATTTTTTTTTCTTTTTTTATATAATTGTTTGCATCGTATGCATTGCTTCACTCTAGTTGGATTTCTATTTAGCAAATACAAAAAGTTATAGTATTTAACCATTTTGCAAACTCGTTTTAACACATAGTCTCTCCAGGCATGGCATAGATTCAACTATCCCACCATGCAAGTTACACCTTACTTTGAATATCAAACATGTATCACTTTGCTCATTCTGGTCCGATCGAAGTACTTCAAAGGAACGAGCAGACACATTTCCTCGACAACTATTAAATATAAATAGATAACATCATGAGAAACGAATTGCATTAAATAATAAAAACGACTGCTTAATCACTTAGCGAAGCGCTTAAAGTCTTGGAAACTACAAGACGTGAATGGCCGAAATGTTGGTTGACGAAATGAATATGGCCATGGGTTAATTGATTTCTTCTGGGTACGTGCACATGTTGTATATATAATATGACCAGATAAATCAATAATGATGTACTGTTTATTCATGTAAGGTACGAAGAGGATATTTCCCATTAGCGATAAGTGCTCAATTCAGCCACACTAAAGTACTTCCAGTATCAAATCAGTAAATTAGTATTTTTCTGCCAAAGCGAAAGTTAGCGTTTTGCCAGTTTATATCTCAGAGATAAATATATTAAATTCACGAATCCCAACAACACGGCTCCATAGCTCAGTTGGTTAGAGCGCCAGTCTAGTAAACTGGAGGTCACGAGTTCGAATCTCGTTGGAGCCTTTTTCACAAAATTTCAATTTTTAACCTTTCTTTTGACCGTCTCAACGAATAAACCAACGTTTCATGTTGATGCATTACACCGAAATCGGGTATATTTCTTATGGCATTTTATTAGTCTTTGCGAATGGTTTGTTATGTCGTCGGTTTTACTCTACTGTATATGCAAGTCCATAGGAAAACATTCACCACAAATGGCACGTTTGTATTCTATTTATTGCTACTAGACTCGATCCTATGGCCACAACTATGGCTAAAGTACTTTGTTAACGTTCGAAATCAATCAAACAATCTAGATGACAATAGATATTTGCCGCCAGGCTTAAAAGGAGTAAATTCGCAAAAATAAACAAGGCGGCTCCATAGCTCAGTTGGTTAGAGCGCCAGTCTAGTAAACTGGAGGTCACGAGTTCGAATCTCGTTGGAGCCTTTTTCACAACGTCTCAATGTTCACTCTATTTTGACCAGCATCTAGAGGCTCAGCTGTCGAATTTGTCTGATATGCTCATTCATAATTATATTACACACGGAAAATGGTCGGTGGAGGAATTTTCCATTTGATCAGTCTTGAGCATCAATTTTATTCGCACATGTCTGTGGATGAAGTGTCATGCTGACTTCTTTTTCTTCAGAATGGAAAAGGCCAAGCCAGCAAACCGTGGGCGCACAGTTTGTATCCATCAACACCAGAAGATATTAAAACAGTCATTAGAAGCGAGAAAATGAGTTCTTGTCTACATGCAACTGATTTTAGATTATACAATGCATCTTTTCTACGTTTAAATGCACATTTGCTGTCGTTATTTTTTTTCTTTTTTTATATAATTGTTTGCATCGTATGCATTGCTTCACTCTAGTTGGATTTCTATTTAGCAAATACAAAAAGTTATAGTATTTAACCATTTTGCAAACTCGTTTTAACACATAGTCTCTCCAGGCATGGCATAGATTCAACTATCCCACCATGCAAGTTACACCTTACTTTGAATATCAAACATGTATCACTTTGCTCATTCTGGTCCGATCGAAGTACTTCAAAGGAACGAGCAGACACATTTCCTCGACAACTATTAAATATAAATAGATAACATCATGAGAAACGAATTGCATTAAATAATAAAAACGACTGCTTAATCACTTAGCGAAGCGCTTAAAGTCTTGGAAGCTACAAGACGTGAATGGCCGAAATGTTGGTTGACGAAATGAATATGGCCATCCATGGCCATGGGTTAATTGATTTCTTCTGGGTACGTGCACATGTTGTATATATAATATGACCAGATAAATCAATAATGATGTACTGTTTATTCATGTAAGGTACGAAGAGGATATTTCCCATTAGCGATAAGTGCTCAATTCAGCCACACTAAAGTACTTCCAGTATCAAATCAGTAAATTAGTATTTTTCTGCCAAAGCGAAAGTTAGCGTTTTGCCAGTTTATATCTCAGAGATAAATATATTAAATTCACGAATCCCAACAACACGGCTCCATAGCTCAGTTGGTTAGAGCGCCAGTCTAGTAAACTGGAGGTCACGAGTTCGAATCTCGTTGGAGCCTTTTTCACAAAATTTCAATTTTTAACCTTTCTTTTGACCGTCTCAACGAATAAACCAACGTTTCATGTTGATGCATTACACCGAAATCGGGTATATTTCTTATGGCATTTTATTAGTCTTTGCGAATGGTTTGTTATGTCGTCGGTTTTACTCTACTGTATATGCAAGTCCATAGGAAAACATTCACCACAAATGGCACGTTTGTATTCTATTTATTGCTACTAGACTCGATCCTATGGCCACAACTATGGCTAAAGTACTTTGTTAACGTTCGAAATCAATCAAACAATCTAGATGACAATAGATATTTGCCGCCAGGCTTAAAAGGAGTAAATTCGCAAAAATAAACAAGGCGGCTCCATAGCTCAGTTGGTTAGAGCGCCAGTCTAGTAAACTGGAGGTCACGAGTTCGAATCTCGTTGGAGCCTTTTTCACAACGTCTCAATGTTCACTCTATTTTGACCAGCATCTAGAGGCTCAGCTGTCGAATTTGTCTGATATGCTCATTCATAATTATATTACACACGGAAAATGGTCGGTGGAGGAATTTTCCATTTGATCAGTCTTGAGCATCAATTTTATTCGCACATGTCTGTGGATGAAGTGTCATGCTGACTTCTTTTTCTTCAGAATGGAAAAGGCCAAGCCAGCAAACCGTGGGCGCACAGTTTGTATCCATCAACACCAGAAGATATTAAAACAGTCATTAGAAGCGAGAAAATGAGTTCTTGTCTACATGCAACTGATTTTAGATTATACAATGCATCTTTTCTACGTTTAAATGCACATTTGCTGTCGTTATTTTTTTTCTTTTTTTATATAATTGTTTGCATCGTATGCATTGCTTCACTCTAGTTGGATTTCTATTTAGCAAATACAAAAAGTTATAGTATTTAACCATTTTGCAAACTCGTTTTAACACATAGTCTCTCCAGGCATGGCATAGATTCAACTATCCCACCATGCAAGTTACACCTTACTTTGAATATCAAACATGTATCACTTTGCTCATTCTGGTCCGATCGAAGTACTTCAAAGGAACGAGCAGACACATTTCCTCGACAACTATTAAATATAAATAGATAACATCATGAGAAACGAATTGCATTAAATAATAAAAACGACTGCTTAATCACTTAGCGAAGCGCTTAAAGTCTTGGAAGCTACAAGACGTGAATGGCCGAAATGTTGGTTGACGAAATGAATATGGCCATCCATGGCCATGGGTTAATTGATTTCTTCTGGGTACGTGCACATGTTGTATATATAATATGACCAGATAAATCAATAATGATGTACTGTTTATTCATGTAAGGTACGAAGAGGATATTTCCCATTAGCGATAAGTGCTCAATTCAGCCACACTAAAGTACTTCCAGTATCAAATCAGTAAATTAGTATTTTTCTGCCAAAGCGAAAGTTAGCGTTTTGCCAGTTTATATCTCAGAGATAAATATATTAAATTCACGAATCCCAACAACACGGCTCCATAGCTCAGTTGGTTAGAGCGCCAGTCTAGTAAACTGGAGGTCACGAGTTCGAATCTCGTTGGAGCCTTTTTCACAAAATTTCAATTTTTAACCTTTCTTTTGACCGTCTCAACGAATAAACCAACGTTTCATGTTGATGCATTACACCGAAATCTGGTATATTTCTTATGGCATTTTATTAGTCTTTGCGAATGGTTTGTTATGTCGTCGGTTTTACTCTACTGTATATGCAAGTCCATAGGAAAACATTCACCACAAATGGCACGTTTGTATTCTATTTATTGCTACTAGACTCGATCCTATGGCCACAACTATGGCTAAAGTACTTTGTTAACGTTCGAAATCAATCAAACAATCTAGATGACAATAGATATTTGCCGCCAGGCTTAAAAGGAGTAAATTCGCAAAAATAAACAAGGCGGCTCCATAGCTCAGTTGGTTAGAGCGCCAGTCTAGTAAACTGGAGGTCACGAGTTCGAATCTCGTTGGAGCCTTTTTCACAACGTCTCAATGTTCACTCTATTTTGACCAGCATCTAGAGGCTCAGCTGTCGAATTTGTCTGATATGCTCATTCATAATTATATTACACACGGAAAATGGTCGGTGGAGGAATTTTCCATTTGATCAGTCTTGAGCATCAATTTTATTCGCACATGTCTGTGGATGAAGTGTCATGCTGACTTCTTTTTCTTCAGAATGGAAAAGGCCAAGCCAGCAAACCGTGGGCGCACAGTTTGTATCCATCAACACCAGAAGATATTAAAACAGTCATTAGAAGCGAGAAAATGAGTTCTTGTCTACATGCAACTGATTTTAGATTATACAATGCATCTTTTCTACGTTTAAATGCACATTTGCTGTCGTTATTTTTTTTCTTTTTTTATATAATTGTTTGCATCGTATGCATTGCTTCACTCTAGTTGGATTTCTATTTAGCAAATACAAAAAGTTATAGTATTTAACCATTTTGCAAACTCGTTTTAACACATAGTCTCTCCAGGCATGGCATAGATTCAACTATCCCACCATGCAAGTTACACCTTACTTTGAATATCAAACATGTATCACTTTGCTCATTCTGGTCCGATCGAAGTACTTCAAAGGAACGAGCAGACACATTTCCTCGACAACTATTAAATATAAATAGATAACATCATGAGAAACGAATTGCATTAAATAATAAAAACGACTGCTTAATCACTTAGCGAAGCGCTTAAAGTCTTGGAAACTACAAGACGTGAATGGCCGAAATGTTGGTTGACGAAATGAATATGGCCATGGGTTAATTGATTTCTTCTGGGTACGTGCACATGTTGTATATATAATATGACCAGATAAATCAATAATGATGTACTGTTTATTCATGTAAGGTACGAAGAGGATATTTCCCATTAGCGATAAGTGCTCAATTCAGCCACACTAAAGTACTTCCAGTATCAAATCAGTAAATTAGTATTTTTCTGCCAAAGCGAAAGTTAGCGTTTTGCCAGTTTATATCTCAGAGATAAATATATTAAATTCACGAATCCCAACAACACGGCTCCATAGCTCAGTTGGTTAGAGCGCCAGTCTAGTAAACTGGAGGTCACGAGTTCGAATCTCGTTGGAGCCTTTTTCACATAATTTCAATTTTTAACCTTTCTTTTGACCGTCTCAACGAATAAACCAACGTTTCATGTTGATGCATTACACCGAAATCGGGTATATTTCTTATGGCATTTTATTAGTCTTTGCGAATGGTTTGTTATGTCGTCGGTTTTACTCTACTGTATATGCAAGTCCATAGGAAAACATTCACCACAAATGGCACGTTTGTATTCTATTTATTGCTACTAGACTCGATCCTATGGCCACAACTATGGCTAAAGTACTTTGTTAACGTTCGAAATCAATCAAACAATCTAGATGACAATAGATATTTGCCGCCAGGCTTAAAAGGAGTAAATTCGCAAAAATAAACAAGGCGGCTCCATAGCTCAGTTGGTTAGAGCGCCAGTCTAGTAAACTGGAGGTCACGAGTTCGAATCTCGTTGGAGCCTTTTTCACAACGTCTCAATGTTCACTCTATTTTGACCAGCATCTAGAGGCTCAGCTGTCGAATTTGTCTGATATGCTCATTCATAATTATATTACACACGGAAAATGGTCGGTGGAGGAATTTTCCATTTGATCAGTCTTGAGCATCAATTTTATTCGCACATGTCTGTGGATGAAGTGTCATGCTGACTTCTTTTTCTTCAGAATGGAAAAGGCCAAGCCAGCAAACCGTGGGCGCACAGTTTGTATCCATCAACACCAGAAGATATTAAAACAGTCATTAGAAGCGAGAAAATGAGTTCTTGTCTACATGCAACTGATTTTAGATTATACAATGCATCTTTTCTACGTTTAAATGCACATTTGCTGTCGTTATTTTTTTTCTTTTTTTATATAATTGTTTGCATCGTATGCATTGCTTCACTCTAGTTGGATTTCTATTTAGCAAATACAAAAAGTTATAGTATTTAACCATTTTGCAAACTCGTTTTAACACATAGTCTCTCCAGGCATGGCATAGATTCAACTATCCCACCATGCAAGTTACACCTTACTTTGAATATCAAACATGTATCACTTTGCTCATTCTGGTCCGATCGAAGTACTTCAAAGGAACGAGCAGACACATTTCCTCGACAACTATTAAATATAAATAGATAACATCATGAGAAACGAATTGCATTAAATAATAAAAACGACTGCTTAATCACTTAGCGAAGCGCTTAAAGTCTTGGAAGCTACAAGACGTGAATGGCCGAAATGTTGGTTGACGAAATGAATATGGCCATGGGTTAATTGATTTCTTCTGGGTACGTGCACATGTTGTATATATAATATGACCAGATAAATCAATAATGATGTACTGTTTATTCATGTAAGGTACGAAGAGGATATTTCCCATTAGCGATAAGTGCTCAATTCAGCCACACTAAAGTACTTCCAGTATCAAATCAGTAAATTAGTATTTTTCTGCCAAAGCGAAAGTTAGCGTTTTGCCAGTTTATATCTCAGAGATAAATATATTAAATTCACGAATCCCAATAACACGGCTCCATAGCTCAGTTGGTTAGAGCGCCAGTCTAGTAAACTGGAGGTCACGAGTTCGAATCTCGTTGGAGCCTTTTTCACAAAATTTCAATTTTTAACCTTTCTTTTGACCGTCTCAACGAATAAACCAACGTTTCATGTTGATGCATTACACCGAAAACTGGTATATTTCTTATGGCATTTTATTAGTCTTTGCGAATGGTTTGTTATGTCGTCGGTTTTACTCTACTGTATATGCAAGTCCATAGGAAAACATTCACCACAAATGGCACGTTTGTATTCTATTTATTGCTACTAGACTCGATCCTATGGCCACACCTATGGCTAAAGTACTTTGTTAACGTTCGAAATCAATCAAACAATCTAGATGACAATAGATATTTGCCGCCAGGCTTAAAAGGAGTAAATTCGCAAAAATAAACAAGGCGGCTCCATAGCTCAGTTGGTTAGAGCGCCAGTCTAGTAAACTGGAGGTCACGAGTTCGAATCTCGTTGGAGCCTTTTTCACAAAATTTCAATTTTTAACCTTTCTTTTGACCGTCTCAACGAATAAACCAACGTTTCATGTTGATGCATTACACCGAAAACTGGTATATTTCTTATGGCATTTTATTAGTCTTTGCGAATGGTTTGTTATGTCGTCGGTTTTACTCTACTGTATATGCAAGTCCATAGGAAAACATTCACCACAAATGGCACGTTTGTATTCTATTTATTGCTACTAGACTCGATCCTATGGCCACACCTATGGCTAAAGTACTTTGTTAACGTTCGAAATCAATCAAACAATCTAGATGACAATAGATATTTGCCGCCAGGCTTAAAAGGAGTAAATTCGCAAAAATAAACAAGGCGGCTCCATAGCTCAGTTGGTTAGAGCGCCAGTCTAGTAAACTGGAGGTCACGAGTTCGAATCTCGTTGGAGCCTTTTTCACAACGTCTCAATGTTCACTCTATTTTGACCAGCATCTAGAGGCTCAGCTGTCGAATTTGTCTGATATGCTCATTCATAATTATATTACACACGGAAAATGGTCGGTGGAGGAATTTTCCATTTGATCAGTCTTGAGCATCAATTTTATTCGCACATGTCTGTGGATGAAGTGTCATGCTGACTTCTTTTTCTTCAGAATGGAAAAGGCCAAGCCAGCAAACCGTGGGCGCACAGTTTGTATCCATCAACACCAGAAGATATTAAAACAGTCATTAGAAGCGAGAAAATGAGTTCTTGTCTACATGCAACTGATTTTAGATTATACAATGCATCTTTTCTACGTTTAAATGCACATTTGCTGTCGTTATTTTTTTTCTTTTTTTATATAATTGTTTGCATCGTATGCATTGCTTCACTCTAGTTGGATTTCTATTTAGCAAATACAAAAAGTTATAGTATTTAACCATTTTGCAAACTCGTTTTAACACATAGTCTCTCCAGGCATGGCATAGATTCAACTATCCCACCATGCAAGTTACACCTTACTTTGAATATCAAACATGTATCACTTTGCTCATTCTGGTCCGATCGAAGTACTTCAAAGGAACGAGCAGACACATTTCCTCGACAACTATTAAATATAAATAGATAACATCATGAGAAACGAATTGCATTAAATAATAAAAACGACTGCTTAATCACTTAGCGAAGCGCTTAAAGTCTTGGAAACTACAAGACGTGAATGGCCGAAATGTTGGTTGACGAAATGAATATGGCCATGGGTTAATTGATTTCTTCTGGGTACGTGCACATGTTGTATATATAATATGACCAGATAAATCAATAATGATGTACTGTTTATTCATGTAAGGTACGAAGAGGATATTTCCCATTAGCGATAAGTGCTCAATTCAGCCACACTAAAGTACTTCCAGTATCAAATCAGTAAATTAGTATTTTTCTGCCAAAGCGAAAGTTAGCGTTTTGCCAGTTTATATCTCAGAGATAAATATATTAAATTCACGAATCCCAACAACACGGCTCCATAGCTCAGTTGGTTAGAGCGCCAGTCTAGTAAACTGGAGGTCACGAGTTCGAATCTCGTTGGAGCCTTTTTCACAAAATTTCAATTTTTAACCTTTCTTTTGACCGTCTCAACGAATAAACCAACGTTTCATGTTGATGCATTACACCGAAATCGGGTATATTTCTTATGGCATTTTATTAGTCTTTGCGAATGGTTTGTTATGTCGTCGGTTTTACTCTACTGTATATGCAAGTCCATAGGAAAACATTCACCACAAATGGCACGTTTGTATTCTATTTATTGCTACTAGACTCGATCCTATGGCCACAACTATGGCTAAAGTACTTTGTTAACGTTCGAAATCAATCAAACAATCTAGATGACAATAGATATTTGCCGCCAGGCTTAAAAGGAGTAAATTCGCAAAAATAAACAAGGCGGCTCCATAGCTCAGTTGGTTAGAGCGCCAGTCTAGTAAACTGGAGGTCACGAGTTCGAATCTCGTTGGAGCCTTTTTCACAACGTCTCAATGTTCACTCTATTTTGACCAGCATCTAGAGGCTCAGCTGTCGAATTTGTCTGATATGCTCATTCATAATTATATTACACACGGAAAATGGTCGGTGGAGGAATTTTCCATTTGATCAGTCTTGAGCATCAATTTTATTCGCACATGTCTGTGGATGAAGTGTCATGCTGACTTCTTTTTCTTCAGAATGGAAAAGGCCAAGCCAGCAAACCGTGGGCGCACAGTTTGTATCCATCAACACCAGAAGATATTAAAACAGTCATTAGAAGCGAGAAAATGAGTTCTTGTCTACATGCAACTGATTTTAGATTATACAATGCATCTTTTCTACGTTTAAATGCACATTTGCTGTCGTTATTTTTTTTCTTTTTTTATATAATTGTTTGCATCGTATGCATTGCTTCACTCTAGTTGGATTTCTATTTAGCAAATACAAAAAGTTATAGTATTTAACCATTTTGCAAACTCGTTTTAACACATAGTCTCTCCAGGCATGGCATAGATTCAACTATCCCACCATGCAAGTTACACCTTACTTTGAATATCAAACATGTATCACTTTGCTCATTCTGGTCCGATCGAAGTACTTCAAAGGAACGAGCAGACACATTTCCTCGACAACTATTAAATATAAATAGATAACATCATGAGAAACGAATTGCATTAAATAATAAAAACGACTGCTTAATCACTTAGCGAAGCGCTTAAAGTCTTGGAAGCTACAAGACGTGAATGGCCGAAATGTTGGTTGACGAAATGAATATGGCCATGGGTTAATTGATTTCTTCTGGGTACGTGCACATGTTGTATATATAATATGACCAGATAAATCAATAATGATGTACTGTTTATTCATGTAAGGTACGAAGAGGATATTTCCCATTAGCGATAAGTGCTCAATTCAGCCACACTAAAGTACTTCCAGTATCAAATCAGTAAATTAGTATTTTTCTGCCAAAACGAAAGTTAGCGTTTTGCCAGTTTATATCTCAGAGATAAATATATTAAATTCACGAATCCCAATAACACGGCTCCATAGCTCAGTTGGTTAGAGCGCCAGTCTAGTAAACTGGAGGTCACGAGTTCGAATCTCGTTGGAGCCTTTTTCACAAAATTTCAATTTTTAACCTTTCTTTTGACCGTCTCAACGAATAAACCAACGTTTCATGTTGATGCATTACACCGAAAACTGGTATATTTCTTATGGCATTTTATTAGTCTTTGCGAATGGTTTGTTATGTCGTCGGTTTTACTCTACTGTATATGCAAGTCCATAGGAAAACATTCACCACAAATGGCACGTTTGTATTCTATTTATTGCTACTAGACTCGATCCTATGGCCACACCTATGGCTAAAGTACTTTGTTAACGTTCGAAATCAATCAAACAATCTAGATGACAATAGATATTTGCCGCCAGGCTTAAAAGGAGTAAATTCGCAAAAATAAACAAGCGGCTCCATAGCTCAGTTGGTTAGAGCGCCAGTCTAGTAAACTGGAGGTCACGAGTTCGAATCTCGTTGGAGCCTTTTTCACAAAATTTCAATTTTTAACCTTTCTTTTGACCGTCTCAACGAATAAACCAACGTTTCATGTTGATGCATTACACCGAAAACTGGTATATTTCTTATGGCATTTTATTAGTCTTTGCGAATGGTTTGTTATGTCGTCGGTTTTACTCTACTGTATATGCAAGTCCATAGGAAAACATTCACCACAAATGGCACGTTTGTATTCTATTTATTGCTACTAGACTCGATCCTATGGCCACACCTATGGCTAAAGTACTTTGTTAACGTTCGAAATCAATCAAACAATCTAGATGACAATAGATATTTGCCGCCAGGCTTAAAAGGAGTAAATTCGCAAAAATAAACAAGGCGGCTCCATAGCTCAGTTGGTTAGAGCGCCAGTCTAGTAAACTGGAGGTCACGAGTTCGAATCTCGTTGGAGCCTTTTTCACAACGTCTCAATGTTCACTCTATTTTGACCAGCATCTAGAGGCTCAGCTGTCGAATTTGTCTGATATGCTCATTCATAATTATATTACACACGGAAAATGGTCGGTGGAGGAATTTTCCATTTGATCAGTCTTGAGCATCAATTTTATTCGCACATGTCTGTGGATGAAGTGTCATGCTGACTTCTTTTTCTTCAGAATGGAAAAGGCCAAGCCAGCAAACCGTGGGCGCACAGTTTGTATCCATCAACACCAGAAGATATTAAAACAGTCATTAGAAGCGAGAAAATGAGTTCTTGTCTACATGCAACTGATTTTAGATTATACAATGCATCTTTTCTACGTTTAAATGCACATTTGCTGTCGTTATTTTTTTTCTTTTTTTATATAATTGTTTGCATCGTATGCATTGCTTCACTCTAGTTGGATTTCTATTTAGCAAA